>JAWWMP010000081.1:71126082-71177911 GCA_035047865.1 Dendrocincla tyrannina
CAGGCCTGTCTTCTGCTGCTTTGCCTCTACAAGCACATGCTAAAATTTCCAAATGCCCCAAACATCAGTATATGTTCACCTAACTCTGCATTTCATGTACCTATAAGAAAAAAGCCTCATTGCCTTACTCAAAAGTTTACTTATTTAACACTTTTGAATTATCATACAGTATTACTTTGCCAGGGGTGAAGAGGTAGAGACAAGAAAGCTCATCTAATGACATCATTCATACACCTTTATTTGACTGCTTTGACTAAGTTTCACTGTTGTTTATTATGTTTTCTTTCTGTAGCGCTATGGTTTTGATTTTTAGCCCTTCATCTCTTTGAGGAGGCAATATCACTATGCTGTTTTTCTTCAGTGAGTGGTATTCTGATTCTTTCCATTATTTTCTCCCTGAAAAAAACCACAAACCAAACCAAAACAAAGAATCTAATGAATTCTTGAATCTATAATGAATTATAGACATGTTCCCCTTCGCAGAACATGTCTGTAAGATAATCCAAGTCTGCTTTCCTCAATTTCCTTTTAAGTGGAAGAAAACATTAACCTGAATATTCTCTCTACCTAATCAACAGTATTTACAAAACATCCACAATGCAGGTATCTTAGGAGTGTTTTTCCTATACTCTGGAACTCTTGAGTGTAATCTCCCTTCTGTAATGCATCAGATTGTCCTCATTTTTAATCCATCAGTGACCATTTTGCTTTTAGCTTTCACTTTCTGTTTTTCTTTTTTTTTTTTTAACTTAAAACCTGAATTGAGAGGCTTTTAATACTTCCTACTAAGTTCCTTTAAATAAAAAATAATGTTAAAAGTGATGCATCAGTGACATGCATTAATCATGACTAAAAGTTGTGACCATGCCTACATGAATAAAACAAACACGTTAAGGGCTTCTCTGATGCCCCTTTTGCTTCTTCCTCCTACAGATTGGATAATTGACTTTCTTTTTTTTTCTCTCTTTATTATTCTAAAGAAGTCACTCATGGTTCAATTGTGGTAAAGGCTTCATCATTTCTTACAAGCATATTCCTCAATGCATTGTATCTTTGGCTCAACTTCTACTGAAATAAGGTATTTTTCTCCTCTTTGTCACAGATGCGAGTTGTAATAAAAGATCCTTGAACTGGTGTCAAAAAGAAGGCAGGAGGGGGAAATAATCACTAGTATATTACACTATGTTCCATGATACAGTTATAAATAATGTTATTCTGTTTCAATACACACTATTAACTGCAACACAACTACAGGAAGAGGAGTCCTTTCTGTATTCCTTGAAATTAGAATGAGCCTAATCTCTCCCTATGCTTAACTCAATCATCTGACCATGCAGGAGCAAATAAGATTTGGGTAAGTTCAACACTGTGATGAAACTGTTACTTATATTCAATATAGAAATAATTAAAATCTGCCAGAACCAGGAATGTAGTACTGAAAAGCATTTTAGAGTTTTGACATGTGGTTTTGTTTTTCAACAGTGAAATTTGATCATATCAAACAGATGTGGGACATAGAGGTAATACCTATAAAGTCTTACCTCAAAACAATGAAAGCATGGACAGAGACTCTGAATTATATTAAAATAGAAAAATTAATCTGAATTGCCTCATACGTGAGGAACATAATTAATTTCTAAAAGAAAAACACTGAGGTTTTAGCCACCATATTGGTTGGGGGGAAGAATAATTCACAAAAAGGGCTGCCTTTGAAGCTCAGTCTCAGCGCACTTACTTGGGACCAGCCAGTTTCTGTCTCTATCTAATCTAGCCTTTTTAGCCCAGAAATTCCCAAATGTGTGCCTAGTGAGAGATTATCTGCAAATAATTTTTATTATAGTGAATTGTCATTATCTAAGGGGAAAAACAAAACAAACAAAACCCAAAAACGTTTCCAGACTATTCTATGTGACTAGCTCTACAGATTCTTTCTCTAGTACTGCATACACAGTTGTTAATCTTGACAATAAATTCAAGCCTGTCTGGAAAGTATAAACAAGGCAAGTTTAACTGAAGCAGTACCAATATAATATACCTTTAAAATCAACTGGATTATCTAAGAGTGCATAATTACTAATTGACTAGAGGGATAAAGTGAATTTCAGTTTTGCAAGGTAAATCTGCATATGTGCCTTGACAGAACTGGAAACTGACATCTCCCACTATGATACAAAATGCTATTTAATGGGCACTAATCATTCAGCTTGGGAAAGACTTTAAGATCACTGAGCCCAGCTGTTAACCCAGCACTGCAACGTCCATTGCTAAATGATGTAAGCAAGCACAATCTCTACACATCTACTAAATATCTCCAGGATGGTGACTCAAGCACTTCCCTGGGCAACCCATTCCAATGCCTGACCACCCTTTCTGTGAGTAAATTTTTCCCAATATCCAATTTAACCTCCCCTGGCACAAGGTGAGGCCATTTCCTCTTGTTCTGTCACTGGTTACTTAGGGAAGAGACCAGTCTCCACCTCACTGCTGCCTCCTTTCAGGTAGTTGGAGAGAGAGATAGGGTACCCCCTTAACCTCCTCTTCTCCAGACTAAGCACTCACAGCTCCCTCAGTCACTCCTCACAAGACTTGTGTTGCAGACCCTTCACCAGCTTCATTGCCTTTCTTGGACATGCTCCATCACTTCAATATCCTTCCTGAATTTAAGTGCCCAAAATTGGACAGCGCACTCAAAGTACAGCTTCACCAGTGCCAAGTAAATAGGGACAATCACTTCTCTGGTCCTGCTGGCCACAATATTTCTGATACAGGCCAGGATGTCATTGGCCTTCTTGACCACCTGGTCAGCCACTGCTGATTCACGTTCAGCCAGCTGTTGACCAGCGATAGCAGGTCTTTTTCTGCTGGGCATCTTCCCAGTCACTTTTAGTCCTTATTAGGCTAAATGGGTGTAACAGTCCAGCCCTGGGAGTTTAAAGCTCAGACAGGAGTTTCACATAAATATAAATAAATATAAATAATATAAATTCTTTGAATAACTCAAGATAGCATTAAGAGAATAAGCCACAGAGTTGTCCCCAAGAGGTATCTTTATAAATTTAGTGGAGAAAATAAGGGAACTTTGCACAGGTTCAAAAAGGGTAATACACAAGCTAGACAAAATGTTCCACCAAAATACTGACCCAGGACATATTAATGCACAACACATGAGTCAAGATCCAATCAATCCAGCTCCAAACCCCCCAAAGCATCAAGAAAGGAAGCAGAGGGATTTAGAAGAGAAGCAGAGGGAATAAGAAGAGACAAGGAGAAAGAGGGAGAGACAGATTAAATGGCTACCACTGAAATTTTGGGAAGAACAGCTCTCACAGGTCCAGATGGCAGGGCTGTGACATGTGGCACCCCTGTGCCTCTGGTTTTATCTGCTCTGGTCTCTATGGCCAAACCCCCCCGGTGGGGCCTCTGACCCCCTGGTCACTCTGGGGTCCCAGGTCAGGGTGAGAGGCCGTGTTCTCACTGTCCCTGCCAATCCAAGCTGGGTCAGGGGCTTCAGGAGCTGTGGGGTGTTATGGTTTTCCCAGGCTGTTTGTGACTGGCAGCCATTCCGGGGCTTCTCCATGGGGGCTTCAGGTGCTGCCATGAGGGATATGATGCCACCCCATCTCAGTGAGGTTCGACCCATCCCTTCCCCCTCCACACACACAAGCACCCCCCACAAGGTGGTTCTGACTCAATAGTTACTGATCTGATGTCTAACAATGGGCTAGCCAAAAGAAGGAAATGTGGTACGCTTACATTTGCACCCATCCTTGAGGCCTACCCTGTTAAAGGTTTGCCAGTATGAGTGCTGAGTAGCTGAAATTCTCTGTAAGAGGTTTGCCATGTGGACTCTTTCTTGCAATTAACTTGAATCAGATTGTCAACAAAGCAACTTTTTGCTCACAGCAAAGAGCTTGATAGAATTATAGATCTCCATCAAATTTTACAGATTTGAATTACTGACCTAGAAAGAAAAACATTCATATTCCTTTACTGATTCCCATAGCAATCCCCCTTTTTTTTATTACAATTTTAATTAAATGTGATGTGAAAGGATTTCAAGATTTGGTTCACAGCACTCCATTATGTACACATTTTTACCTCCTTAAGCACGGCTGGTTTTCAGACTAAGGTGTAGGAAAAGCTGCTTACATCTATAAAAATGAAAGAAATAGAAATAATTACTTTTATTTTTTAAAAGAGGGAAAAAAAAGACAACATAAAGGAGACATAGAATAACAACATATAGCAGAAGGTGAAATCAGAAAAGTATCAGTCCAGAAAATTTAGAATGAAAGCATAATCTGAACCTCTCAAGGTGAAGCCTATTGAAGACAACTGATGCTTACTTCTTATTATTTTCCTCACAGATGATGCCCATTTTTCTAATGGATGGTGAGGCTAATTAATTCTTCATGATTTTATTTAACTTTGCAGTATAAATGTCTTGTTCTCTTCTCTCTTTAGTACTTCTTCAAAAAACTAAAACATCAACTGGACTTTTGGAAAATGGGTCACATTCTGGCAAAGTTTCCTTGGAAATTTTTTACAGTTAATATTTTAAAGCAAATATCAAAATAAGGTTTTGTTTTGTTTTTAGACAAAGGATTGTATAGTTAAATTAGGCAAGTTCTTGATTAATGGATTCTAAAATACACAAAGGGTTCTTGAAAATGCATCATTAGGAGATGAGAGAAGTGGAGAACAAAAGAGAATAATAAAAACCAAACAGTCGTCGTCTTAGTTAATGCACAAGCTTATTAATTAACTAGAGCTAACTAAGTGATCAGCTTTTTTAAAAATTCAAACTTTTGTACTAGGCTAAAAATGAAGAAATAAGCCTCATTTAGTAAGATTGCAATTATATGGCCAATATGCCAACTGGAATAGGTTTTCTTATTCACCAAAGGTGTTAAGAGTTACATCTAAGAATTAGTTATCTCCAAGCACATACAGACCCCATCCCCACTTTTGTGTTTCATGTGGATAATAATGCTACTGATTTGTAAGAAAATATTTAAATTTTATCCGGCTTCTCTTTTTCATCTACAGCTGTATTGAAAACATCCTTTTTCTGATTATGACCAGACACAACAAATCCAGTATGTACACATTTAACTAATAAATACATAAAATACAAGAGCAATTCCAACTGTACTACATCTGTTATATGAAATGCACTCCCATGGTACTGTTCTACTATCCATACATATATTCCAAATACAGATACATATGTATCACCCTTTTGCATTCTAGATATTCTTCCAGCCATGCTTAGAATTCTTCTATTGCACTGCTTTCTGTTGTTGCTTAGTGCAGGTACTTGATGGAAGAAGCTGTGTCTGCGGGAATTCTCAACATTTATATTTTTGCCATAGAAGCTTGGCAAGTAAGGCATTTTTGTGTTCTAGGAAATTCCACTGATGGAAAACATTTCCATATTTAACCATACATTTCTTTTAGTGGAATTTTTTTTTTTTTTTTTAAATCTTAAAATGTTACAGGTTGTCATCAACCGATCAAGATGAGGGAAGAAAATAAGAGTGAAAAAAGCGTGTAGGTTGAGAAAAGGTGAAAAAAAAAAAAAAAAGCAAAATGCTGTGTGGTTGAAAGTAAAGAGATAAAAAAAATATTTTATTCCCTACTTCCCATCAGCAAGCAGTTTCTTGCCACTTTCTGGGAAGTAGGACTTCAGTACACGTAGCAGTTGCTCTGATAGACCAACATTGTAAATAATCAATGTCTTCCCGCTCCTCTTTTTTCTTTTGTATCTGAGCTGACAAGCTGACATCACATGGTATGGAATATCCCTTTGTTCAGTTTGGCTCAGTTGTCCTGGCTAACTCCCCTCTCAAGACTTCTCTCACCCCCAGCTTACTGGTGGGGAGCAGAATGTTGAGGAGACAGCACTGATGCTGTGCCAGCACTGCTCAGCAGTAGCTAAAATACTGGTGTGTTGTCAACACCCTTCTAGCTACCAATGCAAAGCACAGCACTGCGAGAGGGCTGCTGTGGGAAAACGAATTTCATCTCAGCCAGACCAAATTCTGTACAGTGGAAAGCATAGTTCAATGGTTTCTTGATTTGATTCTAACCTTAGCAAAAATAACTTGTAGGAAGAGATGAAGAAAGTCACAAGTTTATGTCCGATTTTATTGTCAATTTTACAATGATTGTGGGACTGAACTACTGGAAACATATAGGGGGTAAACTGAAAAGGCATAAAATTAAAAATGCTGAAGGAAAATAAATAGGGCCAAAAAAAGGCCCAGTAAATGAGTTCAGGATGATTTTAACAGCAATATCCCAAAGTAACTTCAGAGTAGCAAGGCTGCTGTAAGCAAGGCTAGAGAACAGATGTTGTCATAGTTAATGTAGGCAATAATAAAAGCTTGCACAAATGTTTTGACTGTGTGCACAGTTGGACTGACAAGGTTTGAGAGAAACTCAGTGAAAGTATTCCCCTAGAGACAGCAGGAGTTTAAGCTTGACATTAGTGAAGTAATTTGATGTTTCTGCTTAAGACAGAAAATGAATTAGTGAAATGTTTTGAAAGAGATCAAGAGATCAATTTTTTTCATAGTGACTTTTAAATAACAACTGGATACAGTTATTTTTGAAAAGCAGACCAAGATCCTTGACTGGATGAAAAGTGATAGATCTTCCACAGAAAAACAGATTTTCAAGTACTTCAACTATCATTCCAATAGGTACTAGGAAACTACTGAGCTGCAGTTTTATGATAGCAGACAAGAGGTTATGAACACCCTAAAAATATAAGCACAAGGTATTGTTAAAATAAGGAAGTCAACATTATCAATACAAGGAAATATATCACTTCTAGAACATTTATTTACATCCAGTTTGAATTATATTCAAGACTTTCATAGATAATTCCTCCTAACATTCTCAAATGCCCAGCTATAGCCTGCAATACATTTAATATTATCCTTTAAATTTATACAAGATTGCAGGTCTATAAGGTCTGCATCTCTTCTGTAAAAGACATCTTTCTCCTTTTTATTATATTTTTCTCCGTCCCCTCCCACTTCCACACTTCACTGGAAGGCAGTTTGTTGAAATACACTGAAAGTTTATATCTAAAATAAATATTCATAATGCAAGATTTTAATAAACTGCAACAGACATTTTTATAGTGCCACTAACAAAACAAGTTAATTTAATTAAAGAAGAAGATGAAAGAATGTGAATTGATATAAGCTTGTTTTTATACTGAGTGTCACAATAAATTCAAGAGCCACCAGAGATTAAGAAAAAGGAGGGATAAGAACAGAAAGGAATTTTGCTGGAGGGACTCACACTTGCTGGAATTGTAATGAATAGGGAGAAACCCAAAAACAATACTAAGAAAAGGTTCATCAGCCTCTGTTGTTGATAAACTGTATAGATAAACTAGGGATTTATTTTTCTTTAAAGGAACATTGGTCTCCATATATTTGCAATCACCTATAGTTTCTCAAAGTCTATGATTGCTTTAAACTCCAGATCATAAAAAAAACCCAGAATCCTCCCATGGTTCATTGGTTTTCTATCTTTCTTTTCCTTCTGTCTCACACAGTATCTGATTTTGCAGTCTGGAGTGGTGCCCTTGGCTCTCAGTAAATTAACATATGATCAAACCCATTTGCACCTGTGCAAACTGGTAGTCTCTAGCTAACATTATTTTTTTTTTCTTTTTCAGTTGATTTTGCTAGATTTAGCTAAACCTTGAAAAGTCAAGTCCAAAACTAAAGCAAAAACAAACTGTCTAAATATTGACTCATAGTATGTTTATTGAACACATTCAATTTTTTTGTCTATTTGCATTTTTTGTAAACCAAAATTTTCATCAAGGAACATTTCACATTAATAATCCTTTCTTACCTTCACAGCCAAAAGATGTGAACATTAAGGGTATTGACCTTCTCAAACACCCAAGAGAGAACTTTAAAAGAGATAGTTAAGTAAGATTCACAAAGACTTTTACTCTCTGAACATGACTCCACATATTTTCCTACAAACACTGAGAACTTCCACACCTTTGCCAATTCTGTGAGACACTGGATTATTATATTATTGGGTTGGAACAAACTCAAATGTGTATGTGAGTCCAGCGGGAAGGGTCAGGTGGAATTTCACAGAAGTGAGGTCAGACCATAACCCACAGGGCATCCTCTGGGGAGAGGGTGCCTCATGGGACAGCCCTCTAACAGCTGTCAGTCAAAAGGCAGCCTGGGAGCCCACCCACACCTCACTCCCTGGAACTGCTAACTCAGCCTCTGATGGGCTACACCACCCCTTACTCTGGCCTGGAGCCACAGACTGGTCAGTGTGCCAGAAGTCCCTCCTGGAAGGGGTGGCCACAGGGGGCCAGAGCAAATAAAAACAGCAGCACTTGGTCTCCATTCCACTCTTGTGACCTACCGCCTACTTTGGGAAAGCTGGATTTCCACAGGACTCTGGTAGTAGCTATTTTTTCTCTTTTCTCTCCATCTTTATCCTTTACTACTCTCTTTCTTTTCTGTTTTCATAATATTTTGGGTAACTTTAAACCAGTGCGCTGGATTTTGCCAGGTTGTGTGGATTAGCATATGCTCAGCCAATCCTTTGTGGAATGCTCTATTTTGATTGTAAACCGCTTTTAAATTTTGCCAGAGTCTCTTATTTTCTCCCTTATTTTCAGTAGAAGTATCTCCTGAGAAAATGTGTGCAGCATCTTCTCTTTATGCTATCTCAAGGTATTAAGGAACTGAAGGGTCTTCAAAGCACTTGGTCGGTGAATTTTTGGACTCTTGTATGTTTTTTAAAAGTAAAATGTCTGTTTGAGCTTGTGGCTGGCTCTGGGGTCTAACAACTTCCCAAATCTATAAAAATATGACTCTGTAAACAAAACAGTATTTTCTTCAATGTCAAAGCAATGCCTTACAAAGACACTGGTATTTTTGCTTGAAATTAAAGACCAAGGGGTGATTTAGGTATCCCAAGGCAAAATTAAGCATCATTGGCACTGACAAAACAAAAAGTTTACTCTTATCATGATCAAGAAGATCATGACTTACAAACTGCAGTCAGGTCTCTGTTTTGTGTGTTTCTTGAAAATATTTCGTATATAAAAGATCTGCTTATCTCGCTTTAATTTGTTAACTGAATTGATTGTTAATAATGCACGGAATTAAAGGGGAAACAGGCACATTTGAATAGTCAGGTGGAGCTTAAAACCTGTGATTTATTCACAACAAAATATATTTTATTTCCTTGATTTTTTTCATATTACAGCTATAGACCTATTACAGCTATAACAGTACAAGTGGTCTGCAGAATTTTTATGTACTTTTGTCCATGAACATTGAAGAAAATGAATTTTTGATCAAACCAGAAGTTGTGATGTATCAACTCCTTAGGGAAATACCTGAGTTTGCATATGAATATTGAGGTGATATATAAGCTTCAAATGTTCTTTCTGACTAAAGCTACAGTCATTCAATCAGAGAGCAGTTAAGAATATGAAATGGCAGGGTCTGTCCCAGCCTGTGAATAATGAGCTTCAGGCAGTTGAAGACATCTTCAAAGTGTACACATCAAGTGATTTCTAGCCTACCATATGTTTGTATCTAGTCTTCAGTTATCAATTGCAAAATAATAACAATCTGAAGCTGCTTATATATAATTAGCAAGAATAAAAGGGCCAAATAATTTGCCAACTTCAGCTATGAAGAAAGATTTGATGGATAAAAACATAGTCCTTTTACAGTAAAGGTTTCACTGATACAGTGAGGGAATAATTCAGACATTTTCTGAGGGATATGGCAACATAAAATTACTGCAGCTATTCCCTATAAGACTGCTAATACTTTTAGAAAGCAATAAAAATAGAATAAAGTAATATAACAAAATAAAAAAAAGGGCAAAACACACTCCAATAAAGCAATTATTTTTCTGTCTCAGGATAATAATTTTACATAACAGAATCTATATTTGCCAAACAAAGGATGTTCACATAGAATGACTTCATAGCACAATGCATTGTAGGGCAGTAGCTCTGTAATATTTGTATCTGTCATGTTTGTAACTGTCTTAGTCAGGTTTCTATGTATTTCTCTTTCCCACCCTTTTAAATCTTTCAAGTCCTCTCCACAAGCTTACTCCATGGCTGCCCCAGATGGACAAGTGGCAGCATATACTGTGGCTGTGTATGCTGCTGTAGCCAGCAAGCACGTGTGTGCTGATAGACCTAACAGCTGGCCACGCAAAACTGGTAATTGCTGATCTCATGAAACTTGCTGGAATTTAATTATCTTCATGACCTTTAATTCTGTGTGAATTTGGCTCGAACTGATAAGTACATCAAAAATTTCTTGAAGACCATGTGATTGCAGCACTGCCTAGTTTCTAAAATAAGAAATATTTCTGAATTGACCTCAGCAAGATGACAGCAGTTCAGAAAATTAAGGATCGAGGTCTGTTCAACATCTTTGTCAGCAACACAGACAGTGGGATTGAGTGCACCCTCAGAAAGTTTGCTGATGACATGAAGCTGTGTGTTGCAGTCAACATGCTGGAGGGAAGGATGCCATACAGAGGGACCTCGACAAGCTTGAGAGGTGGACTGATGCAAGCCTCATGAGGTTCAACAAAGTGAAACACAAGGTCCTATACGTGGGTCATGACAATCCCGAGCACACCTACAGGCTGGGTGGAGAAGTGACTGAGAGCAGCCAGGCAGAGAAAGACTTGGGGGAGATGATTGATGAAAAACTCAACATGGGCCAGCAAAAAAAAAAAAAAAAGTATATATAGTATATGAATATAGTATTATGAAAGATAATCTTATACAAAGGTGAAAATTAACACATGGCATTTTTCTTGAAGGTAGCTTTGCTGCATCTTTTATACTAACTCTGAATCTAATACATGAAAGGCAATGGTCAGCTTAAAGCCCTTAGATTTCCCTCCTGCTTAGCAATGCCTCTCATTCTCACTCTTTGTGATACATTCTGACACACATTTCAGTTCTCCAGATTCATAATTATGCTTCCCAAAAAGTCAATGCAAGATGAATTTCTATCTCTTTTTCATCAGTATGCAGAGTATTTATTGGTAAGAACTTAACTTTTCATAGCCTGTGTTGGTCTTGACCCCTTGGGAGAAAAGCAAGCTTGGTGGCCTGGAATCAGGGACATAAAAACACATCAAAAATGTACTTCTCTGATCATTTGCTGTGGTTGAGAAGGAGGTGTTCTTTAACACTGTCTAGTAAATATCAAAATAAACTAGAATGGAACATATTTTTCAGTAGCAAAAAGGAGGAAATATATGCTCTAGCTGAGACAACCACCATGCATTATTATGACTCAGTACTTCTCTTGCTGTCTTGAAAAGTAAATGCTATACAAAAGGTAAAGGCTATATAAGGCCTTCATTGAAAGAATTTTAACCACAACATTGCTTACAGAACTGTTTAAATGCAGATCCAAGAGGAAAAAAAGCCTTGTCTCATTACTGTATCAAGTTCGAAGGTTTTCTGTGCAGAGCCTACATGATGACAAAGAAAATAATATATTACATATAATAGGGTAAATGAATACTGTAAGTTAGCTACAAACCAAACCAGCTCTAACATGATACATGAAGGAACTGAAACATTTTAAATACTTCTGGATTGTGAACACTAGGATCAGAAATACTACAACTTGGTTGTGAAATGTAGAAAGGCTGAACACATACACACATTTTTTCCTCTTGTGTCTTACCAGAAGGCTGAAGAGTGTTCTTAATGAAGCTAACTTCAGGTAAATATCAATATACCATGTGCCTATCTATTTCATAAATTAAGAATTATAAAAAGGAAAGATGCAGCTAAAGCTGAAAACCAACAAACTTCATTTTCACTTGTAGAGAAATCTTAGATGTGCATATTTAGCAGAAGCTGTGCAATCTGTATTTTCATCTCGCAAGAAAATAGGAATTAGAAAAGTGAATATAGCAAACACAGATATAGAAACAAATCAATGAAATTAAAAACCTATTCTAATACTCTAGGAGGCTATCCTTTCTACATATAAGAAAATCCAAACATTCAATAAAAGCAAGTCCTCTGTAGTTGTTTTCAGCTTTGAACTATATAATTTTTTTTTTTCCTCAGGTATAGGGAAAGTCTAACCCTTTTTTTTTTTTTTTCTGTGACATTAACTAAATCTGTAATGGAACTTCTAAAGAAATACTTTTGGTGTTTGCTTTAATCCAGAATTCGAAAGGGTTGCGTACCATCTCTCCACGACAAGAATTAAGTGCAACCAAGACATACAGAATACATTTTGTCTGTAATTCAGCTTTTTAAAGCCTTAGCAGAAACCAGATAGCTTTGTTTTCTTGTATTCCATCTCAGACCTGGATGAGCCAAAATGACTATGTACCCTTTGGCTGCCTTTATGAAGAATTATTTCTTGTCACTTTATGAGCTAATTCAACTTAATGCATGTTTTTATCGGATGTCTAAGAGGTGTAGGGAAGCAGATCAGTGTCTGGGTCATTTGTGTAAGAAGCACCTTCAAGTACAGAACACTTAAAATACTCGAGGATAAAATAAAATATTCATAATTTCAAAGCTAGATCCAAATTACACAGCATTTTTAATTTTGTTGTTTGTCACATAAACCAGTAAGAACCAACCTTTAAAAGGAACTTGAAAACACTATAGAAATTCTTTTGCTAAATTGTCATGATGAATTTTTCAAATATGAATGGACCCCTGTACCCTAGACTCCTTAGGAAGAAAATAATAATGAGTTAATATTCTAGACTAAAAGATAAAGATCTCATGCAAATTTGCATGAGGTAAAGTCCTGAAATTCTTCTCTAATGTTAATATTCTCAAAAGAGGATACAAACCTCTTCAGGCTTTATCTCCCAAGGGCCTCTTCTATACAGCTTATTCCTTTCAGACTTTTCTATGACTTTCATTCTTTCTATAGTCCATGATCAGTTACATTAAGTTGGTGGAACAAACATATTATTATTCTAATTGGGCTGACAATGCTAACAGAATAATTCTATCTCCCTCTCTATTTATATAATAGGTAAATAGCACTAATTGCATTAGAAGTGGTATTAAAATGTTTTAAAGTGTATTAAGGAAATTCAATGTAAGGCTCCTCATTAGTATAATGATAATCTACATATCTATATACCTATATTTACTTTTGCTACTCTGTTGACTTAGAAACATTAAACTACAGAATGATCACTGTCAGTCCTTTGGAAAATTCAAGAGCTTTATCTAAAACATAAGTCAGAAGACCCCATGTTATATCCCATTCCCAGGAAAAATTAAAAACAAAGCAAAAGTCCCATATAATGCTAAGACAATTCCAGAAGATGATCATTCAATTTTCTGAGTCAGGATGTCTAAGCAACATGACACCTTTTCATTATGAAAGAGCCATTTCCAGTACTTTTAGGCCTCTAACCTGTATAATCTCTTACCTTCATCTTCATGCCTGTGGAAAACAGCATTACAGTGACTTGTTATCAGAAAGCTGCAATTTGGGGAAAGTACATCAGAAGAGACAGACAGGTGCTACATCTTACAGACTACCAATTAGTTCTGTTTGGTTTTTTTACCTTAGTAAATTTAACTGTGGTGGAAAATTCAAACAAAATGTGTGCAGATTGGGATAATTTAAAACTGAAATATTATGGCAATTTCAATTTATTTGTTTAATGAATATTTTAGCTTCATAAAATCCACGTATATTAAAAATGTCATGAACAAAAGACAATTCAAGTGCCCAAATATCATAATATAATGACACAATATTCATATTTCTTTTTCCATTACAGAAACACAGTATCACATATAGCTTTTAATATTAGTTTTTCTTACACAGCAAACACAAGATTTAAAATTTTCATTCTAAGCACAACATCGCACAAATACAATGTGAATAGTTCATAATGCACTACAGGGGCACCACAGGAACTCATGCCTAACGTAACAGTTTTAAGCCTACCTCTTCCTCACATTTATTTTCTGTTTGCTCCTGTGGTAACTATTTTTAAGAAGGCACATTTGAATGTAGGCTGCAGTCAGAACAAACCTGTAGTGGTAGTTGCTGTTTTTTTGTTTGTTTCTTGCAAAACACTGCATAGACAGTATTCTAAGCTACATGCTTTAGTCAAAAAAATAAAACCTCCAAGCCCCATAAGTCTTGGTGATCTGGAGCTTCCAAAACCAAAGTAATAAAATAATCATAAATCCTCTTTCCTTATTTTCAGTATATCATTATTTTAAACCATTTCATGATTATCTGAAACTTTTTCTTATAATTACAAGGCTGGTCACCAAGGACATGTATTATGTTTTGCATAAAAAACATTAATCAGATAAACATCTTAATTGAGCAGGAGTACTATATGATTATAATACCAGACTTACTTAAGGTTGTTATCATAGAATAACAGAATATGCTGGGAGAATATGGAAGAAACCCATCAGGATCATTGAGTCCAACTCCTGGTCTGGCAGAGGACACCCCAAGAATCACACCATGTGTCTGAGAGTATCATCCAAACCCTTTTTGAACTCTTGTCAGGCTTGGTGCTATGACTATTTCCCTGAGCAGCCTGTTCCACTACCCAACAACCCTCAGGGTTAAAAACTTTTTCCTGATATCCAAACTAAACCTCACCTGACTCAGCTTCACGCCATTTCCTCAAATCCTGTCCCTAGTCACAAGAGTGAAGAGATCAGTACTTCTCTTGTGATGATGTTGAAGTCCTCAGTGAGGTCTCCCCTCAGTCTCCACTTCTCCAGGCTGAACAGACCTAGTGACTCAGTGGCTTCTCATACAGCTTCCCCTTCAGATCCACCATCATCCTTGTAGCCCTCCTTTGTATGCTTTCTAACAGCTTAATGTCTTTTTCATATTGTGGTGCCCCAAACTGCACACAATATCCAAGGTGAGGCTGCTCTAGTGCAGAGGAGAGCGAGACAATCCCCTCCCTTGACCAGCTGGCGATGCTTTGCCTGATGCCCCCCAGGACACGGCTGGCCCTCCTGGCTGCCAGGGCACTGCTGATTCAGATTCAACTTGCCATCGACCAGGACCCCCAGTCCCTTTCTGCAAAGCTGCTATCCAGCCTCTCGTTTCCTAGGTGCAGAATCTGGCACTTACCCTTGTTAAACTTCATATGATTCGTGATTGCCAATCCCTTTAATTTGTTGAGGTCTCTCTGCAGGGCCTCGTTGCCCTCCCAGTTTAGTGTCATTGGCAAACTTACTTTGCACCAAAAGGTGCTGAAGAGTTAAACAGTATATTTTAAAATTCTTAAAATAATGTCAATTACTCATTATTTTCATACATTAAAATCCAAGAGCCAACTCACCAAGCAACTGAAATCATTCCACCAAAGCCAATTATTTGGTTTCTTAAGAAAAAAAAAATTGAAAAAAAAAATCACAAGAGGCAAAAATCTCTTTTGAAAGTCTTCAAAATAAAAAGGCCACAGATAGGAAATGGAAACTTAAATAACTTCCACCAAGCTAGGAGTATATTTTTTTTTCCAGATATTTATTCTATGGTAATAAATTATAGTTTAGTGCATAATTTATTCATGACTAAGTTTGCCCATATGTGACTGTGCACAGAGAGATTTGAGCAGATGCAGTTCAGAAGAGTACAATTTCTAGTCTCAGAATCAGTAGGTGTGCTGACAGAAAGTCAGACAAGTGCAAAACTGTCATCAGTTATATTATCTGTGGTTCCAGAACTAGCATGGTTACTGCCAGCTTCAGTTATCCTGTCTACTCTGCTGTATGCTGTGGACATGTCCTTAGAAGTCTAGGCATGTCAGTTTAAGATTTTAAACATAAGTTTCACAGTAGCTGCTGCTTTTCTGGAAGATCCTGAGGCATAAATTCAAAGCCCACATGAAAATCTCAGCTTGCATATTAAAAATTTTGCTTGTAATTCCTCAAGCCATGGAAAAAAGCTTCAAAATTTCACTGAAAATATATCCTGAAGGATAAGAGGATAAGAAATCTAAGAGAAAAGGAAATTCACAAATCTCTTTTTTTTTTTTTTATACAGTGTAATGTTTTATGATTGTAAATCTTGAGATGTTTTGGGGTTTTGGGCACTGAAAAAAAATTCCTAAAAAATTCCTAAAACAAAAGAGAGGAAAAACAGTCAGGATAGAAGCAACACAGTGGATATGCTTACTTCACATAGGGCATATCCATGGGAAAATCCAGAATTTTTGGGAAACATGCAGCTTACGTGCAAATGACGTATCTTCACTGCACCAAATATAGCTACTCATATGTACCTTTACTACACTCTGCCTTTTAGAAAGACAGTAATAAATCTAAATGACACTATTTCCTGAGCATAGGTTCTACATTTGTGCAAACTATTTTTAGCATCCACTACACCTATTATATCTTGTACCGTAACTTTATGTTCTGAACTTTTAATTCAAATTTCATTGTCAACCATTTGTTTATCATATAATTATGCTAAAGATGCATCATGAAAACAGTTAAGTAGCAAATAATTCATTTAGCAGTAAAATGTTTTATTGTGAGCTTTCTCAGGCTATTTAATGCTCTTGATTTTTCTAAATTCATTGGAAGCTATGTTTATTGCTTTGTATGATAGGATAGCACTTAAAAATTGAAACATGGCAAATATGTTTTTCTGTCTGGTTATGTGGTGTTAATGTTCGTACTCTAACACTAGTACTTTCAAGGTTTGACTCTGTAAACTCAAAACCAAAAACACCATCAAGGTCAAATAGTCTAGCTCACCAGCAGGAAGGAGTGTGAAATTTAAGGAGAAAGAAGCTTTCACCCCCACTGCTGTTCTATACTATTAATTTGATATCTACTAAGTGCCCATTATATACCCAAGAAGTTGTCATGGGGGGAAAAAAGGGACATTAAAAACATGACACTGCTAAGTTCTACTTAGTGAGCAGACCAAACAAGACAGGCAGTGTCAGGAAAAGCTTATCCTCATGCCCACACACACAATTAACTGTGACCTGCCCCAGTTATTGTTGCAGTGATCAACACAGTCCAGCCATAGGAATACAACATTCACTCAGGGCAGTCTCAGTGTCTGGTTCAGGACAGCAGCTCAGCACCAACATGCAACTTTTCTGGGGCCTCCTGCTTCTTGAAGGCACTGGATATCCACTGAACAACATTTTCCCTAGTCTTTGTTACTAGTGGGGTTAAATAGCAAGATTATAACAAAACATTATCACAGTGTAACTTTTTGCATCAGTTTCAGGTATTGTTCTGTCATTTCTTGATCGCTATGATGGTTCATCACACTCTGTTTTTGTTTTTGTTATCCTGTCCTTCACATATCATTATGTTCAATTACTCAAATCTTGATCAAAGCAAGGCCATGATGCTCCTGTTTCAGAACTAAAAGAAACCCTTTTTTTAGGATGTTCATTTATAATTAAATTAAGAAATTTCATGACGAATCATTGTGCATATTTTCTTTCTTTTTAGGGAAGAAAACAAATAACCTTACTTAATGGACCATACATTCAGGTAAAGTAAATCTTGGTAGCATAACTGACTCTAAATACACCTAGTTCCAGGGGCAGACATACTTTTATTTCTCAGTTCACTTTTTTCCCCACTCCACCACCTCTCCTGCATTACGTATTAGTTTGGCTTGCATCATTCATAAAACATTAATGGTAATGTGAAGTTAAACACTACTAGAACAACAAAAATACCCTATCCCTGTTCAGCATGACTTGGTTGTTCTATCTGTCACTTTGCCTCTCAGGTCCCTTAATGTACCCTATAGTCATAGCATCAGTTGATTTCCTCTGAAATGTAAAAAACTTTGCAGTAATTTTTAGAAGCTTTCTTATAATTTTCTCTGTTTGGATAAGCAATTTATACTTATTAATCCCTAGCAGACACTGTCATATTCTGGCAGACCTATTCAGATAGCACTGAGAGACTAAAATTGCATTTTCTTTATTTCTTTCTTGGGCCAGAAGCTTCTCTGACTAAAAATGTGAGTGTTTCTGATGAACAGTATGGCTTTAAACTCCACTTTCAGAATTTTCATTTGTAGAAGTTCTTCGGAATACTGAGTGTTTCTGACAAACAATATGGCTTTAAACTCCAGTTTCATAATTTTCATTTGTAGAAGTTCTTCAGAATACTGATGAATGAAAAACTGGACATGAGCTGGCAATGTGTGCTTGCAGTCCAGAAAGCCAGTCGTATCCTGGGCAGGACCAAATGAGGTGTGGCCAGGAGGTTCAGGGAGGTGGTTCTGCCCTTCTGCTCCCCACTCTGGGATCCTCAGCACAGGGAAGATATGAACCTGGTAGAGTGGGTCCAAAGGAGGGGCACAAAAATGTTTGGAGGGATTGAACACCTCTGCCTTTGGGAAAAACTGAAGAATTTGGATTGTTCAGCCTGGAGAAGAGAAGATTCTGGGGAAGACTTATTGTAGATTTTCAGTGCTTAAAGGGGGACTGTAAGAAAGCTTGGGACAAACTTTTTGGCATGGTCTCTTGCAATAAGGCAAAAGTTAATTATTTTAAACTGAAAAATGACCAATTTAGATTAGATATAAGAAATAAGATTTTTACAATGAGGGTGATGAAACACCTAGAGAGGTTGTTGATGCCCCATTCCTGGAAACTTTATAGGTCATGCTGGACAGGGCTCAGCAACCTGATCTAGTTGAAGATGTTCTAGCTGATTGCAGCAAGTTGGACTAGATGACTTTTAAAGATCTGTTTCAACATGAACCAGTTTACGATTCTATGGTTTTCAGAAAAAAATTCACACATTTATGGCAGGACTTTGTACATAGGGTGCCACAATATATATAAGGAAGCAATTCTTTGGCATTCTCTTGTGTTGCTTATGCTTTTTAACAATGCATTTCATTAAAGTACCTAGAATTATGTACCTTTGTCCATTATATAAGGAAAATACTTGTGTAGTACAAGACCTTTGCCTTTGCACTTTTCATGACTAGAGTGATATGGTGACCCTTCCCCATGCTCAAAAGAGCTGGCATAAATTTGCAGTAAACGTGATTCCCACCCAGTGTGTTTCCAGAGTAGAGGAGCCTTACAATGTATTTTAAAAATATTTATTTTGGAGAAAGTATCCAAATATCGGATTGGCAGGCACCAATATTGCAATCATTCATTGATGAGATGGATTAAAATAAGCCATTGCAGAATTACTTTATATGCTTCTTGAAAACAAGTGAACCTTTCATAGTTAATATTTTTAGTGTATAGATTTTCCGTTCTGTCTTTCAGCCACTTCTCCTACTGGTCTTTGTGTTATTTCTAATGTAGCAAGGATTTCTCATTTTTATGTTTATAGTGCCAGGCAACTATCTTATCTTTGACAGCATGAGTGATTGCTCCTAACTACCTCACCTTTACAATTTTAAAAACTGACCTGGAACTATCCTGTCCTTATGAAGACTCTTTAAAACATTCTGATTATTAGTAGGCAAATCTTAAATCCTCTTTTGAAAATCAGGTTTGTTCAGAGATACCTCAAAAATAGGCTACCAGAAACAAAAGAACCCCAAATGACTTCTCATTTTTGAAAGTGTAGGCTGCAACTCATGGGAAATAACATTAAAAGAAGTTATTCATACACAGTCTATAAAATCAATGTGCAAAAAATGAAAAAAAAACCCCAAACTTGTATTGGTCAAGAATTAAAAAAAAATAATATGTGAAACAGTTAAATTTCCTTTCTGTATCCTGAAGTGTGGGATGGTTTCTTTATCTGAAAGCCATCTGATACATGTTGTTTTGTACTTGGATTTTGAGAAAAGGATGATTTGAATGCAAGAGATGGCAGTCTGGCAAAGAATAGGCATACTTCTGATGCATTGAACATGACTCATGCTGTGCTTCTATCTTAGAAAGCAAGATGTAAATCTAAAAGTTCACAAGTGACAAATATTTCTTTTAATATATTTATATGAACATTTCTTAGCTGTCCAACATCCAATTATTTTTACAGTTATTTCTGTAAAGTGAAATGCTCTGTTCACAAAAGAATTATGCCCTAGTCCAATCTTGAATTTATTCTGCCTTTTACTTTTGTGTAAGTGTGCACTTAAATGGAGTTGACATTCTAAAATGTGGCTTAGCCACACAATGACTATTCTGATATGCAAGGATAGTAGGCAAATACAAGAGGAAAGTGAGCTAATTAGACATTATATACCATTGCTTGTAAACTAATAAGAAATATTATTTATAATCCCCAAAAAGATGGCATTTCAAAAATTTGGGTATATTGGTAATGAAGCTCAAGGGAACTCAAATCTTACTCAAATTAGTATTTGACTATAACTAATGCTGAATTCTCTGTGGTGTCACTGTTGTATATGCTGTCATTTTTCCACTATTCATATCTATGTCATACAGGTTTCCAAACCAGGCACTGAGAAACCTCTCATTAGCTGCAAAAAATGTAATCAAGATTTTGGTAGTGAAAGACGGCACAAATATGTACACTGCTGTCCCTATATATATATATATATATATATATATATGTGAGCATAGAAACATTGACATACTTTTCAGGTACTATCATTATATGACCTTGCAAAAACAAAGAAAACCACAAGAGGATGTCGACGACAATTGGTACACTCTGCTATCAGCATTTCATGTTTCTCTTCTCCAAAGCCAGCAGAATAAGCTGTTGTTTGGTCATTTTATTATCCTGAGGTAAAAGGAAGACAATTGTAATACCACCTTCCTGACCTCTCAGGACTGTAAGAAATTGCTCATTACTTTTCCTTATTGAATTAAATTGCCTTTTCTAGCTACCAACAGAGCAATGATTAGAATGATGTTTCTCAAAGAGAATTCTAGCTCTTGAGTCTGCTCAAATAATCTGTCAAAAGGTAAAATTGAAATTAGAAGATGAAGAAGAGTTTACTAGGATAGACCCAAAGTTTTAGGCAATTACTCAGAGGTCCACTACAACTTTAGAAAATCACCATGTATGACATGGTATGATCCATGCCAACCTAATCCTCTTCTAGTTCTTCTCCTCAGTAAGCTCTAAAGCAGCCTTTCCCTCTCCTCCTAGTTTAATTCTGTATTTTTCCATTTTGTAAGATTCTAGGTAAGCAAGTAATGCATAAGTGTAAAGTATAATTATATAAGTATAATTTGAGTTTAAATATCAAAACTGTATTTTGTAAACACCTCAATTAGTGCTGACATTACACTTCAATTAGCAGGCAAAGTTAGCTCTTGAAAACAAACCACAGTGCTTTATCTATCAGGTAGACTCATCTTGTTCCAAGTACATACTGATAACTAGAACAAATGCATTCATTATTGCCAACACAAGGAAAACTTCATTATCATGTTTTATTCTAATTCCCTCCCTGTTCCTTTTATATTATTAAAACACATACAATTCAAGGCATAGCAATAACTTTACATCTTTATTACAATGTTTCTTTTAAGAGAGCAGTCGGTGAGTATTTTTGGCTTTCAGTAGAAGAAGATGGACATTTTTCATAACATTTAGCTTTCTTCATTTTGGATCATAGCATAGAATCAAGCACAACAAGAATTGTCCAGCTTAGTGTGTTGGATCATTTTTTTCAGAAAGTAAAAAGTGACCCAAGGACACAGATGTCCTAAACACAGAGCAGTTAGTATGCCCACATATGTTAACAGAATCACAAAAACGCAGAACCGAGGAGTTGGAAAGGATCTCTGGAGATCTTTCAGACCAAGCCCTTCCTCAAAGCAGGGCCAACTACAACAAGTTTCTCAGGGCTCTGTCCAATGATATCTCAGTAACTTCATGTATGGAGACTCCACAAACTCTCGGGCTCCCTGCACTACTGTTTGACCACCTTCAGAGAAGGGAAACGTTTTTCATTATTTCTGATTGCAATTTTCCATGTTGCAACTCATCTTTTTACCTCAACCCAGTTCTATAACCAAGTCTGTTAAAAGCTTATGTATGAAGTGTCTCTACATAAGGGCACAATGCAATGGTGATGTCCTCTTTCCAACCAGGACAGGGTTTGTTTTTGCGGTAGGCAAGAAGGGGCATGGCCAGGACCTGTAGGTTATTTTCTACCACCTCACATCATTGCCGGGGATGGAGGAGGAAAGGGACTGTCTTCTGGGAAGAAGGGGTTCCAGTCCAGTTGAAAAAACATGGAGCAGGGAACAGTCATGTATTATGTGTTGTCGGGGAGTCTCTACGTGAATTGTTTCTTGTGCCCTCTGTTATTAGTATTGTTGCTGTTACTGTTTGTTATCTTATTGCTGTTTCCAGTAAATTGTTCTTAACCCATGGTCTTTGCCTCTTTTGCCTCCAATTCTCCTCTCTGTCCTGCTGGAGGGAGGAGGAGGAGGGAAAAGTGGTGGAGTGAAGGGTGAGGTTTGGAGAGTCTCAGTGGGGGTGCTGAACTGGGGAGTACCATTCCTAAACCACAACATATGGCAGTGCAGAAATAAGCATCCTATTTGATAGTAGGATGGTTAGCTTTGTAGGTTTTCCCTTTTTTTTTTTTTTTTTTTTTTTTTTTATGGATTGTACTTTGGTTTGTCTTCTAAGTTTGAGGGTTGGTCCATATTACTGTGGAGCTTTTTTCACATACATACAGAACAATGTTTTCACTGATTCTAAATTGTTTAAAAGTACATTAAAATATTTAATTGATCTTTTACTGAGTACAGGAGATGCTGGTATTTGCAATGCTTAATCATAGACAGATGAGAGCCAGAAAATAATGCAAAATGTGAATAACAAGCAAAAGCCATTATCCTTTATAAGAAAAACAGAGAGTTTTCCTAGCATGTCTAAGTGTACTCAAGCACTTTATTCATTCAGTGTATTTATGTAAATAAGTATTTATCTGCTATCATATTTCCATTGCCAATCAAAACAAGAAAAAAAGTATACATAGAAGCAATGATTGATAAATATGGCCCATTTATTTATGGAACAATTTTCAGAAAGGAATTGTATTTTATACTGTTAAAGAGAAATTAAGGACTGTGTTCTACTAATTAAGCTATGGTGAGAATTTTTCATTTGTATTGATACTCTGAACTTAGAAAAATCACTTACAATCTTTGTCCTTCAAAGTGTTCACTTTGAAGACATGTATAACAACTCATGACTGCTCTACAAAGGTTTTGTAAACTTTAATTTCTTTTTGTAAAGCAGTTTTGATGTCATTGCAAGAAAAGTCACTGTAATCATTGTAAAAGTGCAAATTTTTTTTAGCTAAAGTACACATATTTTCACAGGGCATACCTTCATAAAAACTAAGCTTGATGAAATGAATACTAACCATTGACATTTAATAAATCAGAAAGTTTATATGAATAGTTGGTGACAAAAACGGACTAGGAAAGAGAAGGCTTTGAAGCTGTTGATCTATTGCTCTGCAGAGATATCCAACCAAGTTTAAAATCAACAAATAATCAACGTGATAAAATATGTAAAATGATGCTTGTCTTTGGGGGAAGAAAAGAACCAGAATTTATTAAGTATTTTCCAGTACATCCATTTTAATATACTCACATATTTTGCTATCATATTAACTAAAGTTGAAATTAAAAGTATAACCTCATGGGAGCAAATTATGTGAGAAAAGATGACTTTCAAGTCATTAGCATAAAATCAGTCAGTTTAATGAAAGGAATGCAGATAATTCAATATTATTCTTTTTATTCCTTTTTAACCTTGTTAGCTTTTCTAAGGCTGACATGTGCTGAACTTTTTCAAACGAGATACTCAATTTCAGAAGATCCTAAGATTTTCTTTTGCAAGTCATTATAAGTCGGACTGCCAACAGTAAAACCTAAATAAGCTCAGGAATTTTAAGGGCATTATCAGATGTCAAGCATTCTATACTTAATTGAGCTCAAATCCTTTATAAAACATAGACCAAAAATGTGTCCCAAACAGTAAAATATATCCCAATATTTAATTAATCCTAGATTTAAGTAGGGAAATCCACTATATATGAAAAAAAAAAATTACGGAGTTGACTACTGTTGCCTCAAAAGTATTTGATTCATTAGAGTGTTGGGAGGTTTTTGTGTCTTTTTTTTTTGTTTGTTTGACATGTCTTTAACTCAAGCTTAAATAGCATTTCAGACTCTCTGTCTTTTATTCCAAAGCCCAAAGGAACCTATGCCTGCTGTTTAAGACACTGCAGAATTATATCTTCAAAGATTTTCTAAATGACAACCTTGTTGCAGTGTTAGTGACTCATCCACAGAAAATACAAAAAAAAAAAAAAACAAACAACTTCTTCCACAGAAAAGCAATGTTATGATGGTGAGGAGTAGACAGGCTGTGATACTTCTATGGTGAGGGTAAAAGAAAGAATGCTTGTTGTGTAGGACCAGGCATAAGCATGTTTTGTCTCAAACATTCTGATTGTTGTGACAGGAAAGTTGTGTTTGGAAGAGAGGGTCCCACAGAGGTGAGGCAGACAGTATTGTTCTGAGACAACTTCCTTTTCTGCCTTGACACTGGTGCTCAGTTGTCCTCTGACTCCACCTGCCCTGACTCAATTCCTGAAAGGTTCAAAAGGGCACGTGTGAACGAAACGGTGTAACAAATCTATTTTGCCAGGTTAACTATAAAAGAAAGTGGATTGGTCCTGCTCACTCTCTTTTTCCTCATTTTTTTTTGTCTCGCTAGCCCAGCTTTATCCATGTAGTATGACTAAGATGCATCTAGGGACTGGTGATCTTCTTTCTTAATTTTCTCCCTTTTCTGCCTTTATTTCTCTCCTCTGGGCAAAGTGCAGCTATCATATACTACCCCATACTCCACACAGAGGTTTATTGTGAGGATTAGAGGCTTGTTGAAGTGTATTTTAATAATTAAGGGCTTGTTAGTTAGCACGTTTGAGACTAAATAGGGTGCTGGCTGCCGAAGTTAAGACAATTGTTCAATAAAGCATAAGAGTTCCTGTCATAAGTTGGTTGATTTTGATCTGCCTGATGAGAATTTATAACGAACATTGTGCCCCCCACGGGTGGGTCGTGACATGGCTGAAGGTGAACAATATTGGCCAAGGAAAGAGAAATGGTTTTTTACACCTTTCCTTCTGTAATTGAGTTTGGGCTTGTAATGTCATCTAACCATTTCTGACAACCTGCCAAAACAAATGGCAAGATCTTATAATAAATTGCTACAGAAATCATCCTTCATCTACTTAGTTCAATGCCACAGCAACTTTTAGCATGGAGAATATATACCTCTCATCTTTATATTTTCCTAAATAGCTGAGATAGCCTTGATTGTTTCCATAAATAAATAAACAAGACAAAGAAAAGACAAGAAAAGCTCACAGCTTTTTCAAAGCACAAATAGATACGGATTTGGAAGCTACATACAAGCCACAGCCTATGACCCTTAATATTGTCTGTGTATTAAGAGTGCACAAAGCACATAGGAATTCTATTATTCACCCTACAACATAAGACAGTTATTAATGGTACGTATGCCATAGGCTATTGTGTTGGCTTCAGTTGGGACAGAGCTAATTTTCTTTAGCATGACTAGTGTGGGCCTGTTTTGGATTTGTACTGAGCACAGGGTAGATAATGTATAAATGCTTTTGTTATTGCTGAGCAAAGCCAAGGCCTTTTCTGCTTTTTGTACTGCCCTGCTGACAAGGAAGTTGAGGGTGCATGGAAGGTTGGGAGGAGACAAAGCTGGGACAGGTGACCCCAACTGACCAAAGGGATATTCCAGACCATATTACATCATGCTCAGTATATAAAGCTGAGGAGAAGGAGGAAAGGGGGATATTTGGAGTGACAGTTTGTCTTCCTGACTAACCATTACACCTGATGGGGCCCTGCTTTCCTGAGAATGGCTGAGCATTCCCTTCCCTATGGGAAGTGGTGAATCAATTCTTTGTTTTGCTTTGTTTGTGTGCATGGATTTTGCTCTCCGTATTAAACCGTCTTTATCTCAACCCATGAGTTTTGTTGCTTTTATTCTTCCAATTCTCTCTCCAATCCTACTGGTAGGGGAATGAGCATGTGGTATTTGGTTGCCACCTCGGGTAAAACCACGACAGCTACCCAAATAAAAGAAGTTCTAGGTGGAAAATTGTGTTTGGAATTACCACCCAGTAATCAAGTAATTGCGGTATCTGCTATAGAGGCAATGTCGAGATGAAACTCTTAGCAGTAAATATCTCAAAATTCTCTGTCAGGGTCCAGTCCATAGCAGGGATGATCCTGTTTATTCTCTTTATTGTTCACTGGTAAAGGAAATGCATCCATATTCATCCCTGAGTTAGTACTGTTGCTCATCCAGTACTAGCACATCTACAGGAAACTACAAAGATGAGAATAAACACCTTCCAGTGATTTGGATTGCTCTCCTCAGGCTGGATAAATTTTGATTAAGCAAAAATTATCCTTTCAATACAGAATTCTTATTTAAAGGCAGTTTTTTCACATTTTTTTATCATGATTCCTGAAGATGAAATATTTTCCTTATGCCTTTGTATTGTAATAAAAGATCAATCTTAGTTTCTGCTCATCACTTCATGCCTACTTTTTGCTTGAGGTTTTTTAATTAGGCGACTCACTCATACACAAAGTTGCACCTTCAAGATGCTGGAAAAATAAGTTGGAGCACAAGACTTGTGCTATAATCCTGAATTTAAAGATCACAGTCACCAAAGATATCTGTTGCTAGTTAGTCTTCTTGAAATTTTGTGTAACTCAATTATTGCAATAGAAATAAACTTTTCTATTTATAACTTCTAAAATAAATATGATAGTTATGAAAAATGTAAGAGATTAAGGTGAGCTATTCTATCAGCTATGGGCACTAAAAAACTGTGACTACGGACTTTTATCATCCTTCATGCTTCTCAGTTTCTATTCACAGCTAGCTGTTATGGCCTTCTTTTTTCCCTCAGATCTTCTTCTTCTCTCCTATGTATTCACCAAATGTTTAATAACTGTCTCAGTTTAAAAGGAAACTAAGATGTCTAACCGGGCTAGGAGAGCAGCCTCTTCCCAAAACCCGCCACAACCTTTGCAATTAAGAGACTTCAATCAGAAAATGTATAGAAAAGGATAACAGTTCATAACTACAAATATGTAAACCAAAACCAGAACAGAACAACTAAAACTTTCAAACTAATCAAGTCCTATCTCTGCCCTTTTGGTGCAGACTGTTTGCGGACAGTGGGAGGACGATGTTGTCCCTCAAGAGGCAGCAGCCGCAAAAGTCACTCCTGAGCTCTGGTGAGGCTGGTTCTCTCTTCGAAGAAAACAAGCTGGGGTGCATGGAGTTGTGGGGGGGAGGGGGCGTTGAGCCAAGGGAGCTTCCTCCAAAGTGCTCGGACCAACCCAGCAAACGGTGGCTGGCACCCACACAGCAACTCAAGCAGCAGAAGTGTGTGAAAAAGAAAACAGGAAAAACCTCTCTCTCCACCCCTTGTCCCACTTTCCCAGCCATCAAGCTGGTGCTGTGACCACTGCCCTGGGGAGCCTGCTGCAGTGCCCAACAGCCTGTTCCGGTGCCCAACATGTTTGTTGATTTGCTGGATAAATTGCAGCAAAAATCAGATATACATTTTAACTGAAACTTTTAATTTATTCTCACCTGTATTTTGGGCATGTGTTTACTGAAACACAATGAGTGGGGCTGGAGGAGGTACAGAAGGGCAATCAAACCATTGAAAAGGACAAAGCAGTTGCCTTACAGCGAGACACTGAAAAGGTTCAAGGTTTTCAGTTTATGAATGGGAAGGCTGAGGGGAGACTGAGGCTGATGAAATCATGAAAAAAAGAGTAGAACTGTTACCAAATCTCAATAAAACTATTAATAAATTGTTTTAAAGCAGGTAACAAGTTTTTCTTAAAGCGGTGAGTAGCTTAGGATTAGCAACTAGTTGCCACAGGAAACAGTAGAAGCAAATGAAATTAAAAAAATTCAGGACAAATTCATGCACAACGGATCCATTAAGAGTAGCTAAATGGAACAAGCAGCTACCCTAATTCAACAGTTGTGGATCTTGGGGTGGTACAGGGAAAACACTGCTCTGTTCATGTGGTTTAAACCAAACGAGAATCAAAGTCATGTATTGGTTTACTAATGATATGTAATTAACCAACAATCACTGAACAGTCAAGATCAATCACAATACAACAGATAAACCGCAACACCATGTGCCTACAAAACACATTTGCATTCCATATCTCAGACACTGACACTAGATAGAAGTTTCTACTTCTACTTAGCAAGAGGCAACTGATTAAAGAAAATTCAAAACTGAATGTTCTAACTAGATTTTTTAAGTTTTCTCTATTGAGTAATCTATACTGTCATAAGTAGTTTTTCATTCTGGTGTACCAAAACTGTGTGTTGAAGCTTAGGAATCCATCTGAAAAATCAGTAGTGTTTCAAGTTCTGTTTTAGGTTGGGCATTCAGCTTTTTTAACTATAAGTTATCTTTAAACACATAGGTAAGTGACAGTTATTATACAGTTAATTAAAATTATCTAAAAAAATAGCTTTAAATGGACAGATTTAGTTTAGAAAGTCTGAGCCATTGAAGGCATTAAAAAGGTAAAGCACTTATACATGGCAACTGAAAGAGTTTATCTTCAGGTTGCAGCAAAAATATATGCAAGAACTAATGCATATGGCATGAAATAAAAAGTTTCACAACTTGAAAGATATTGATACTATCTTCTTCTGATTTTTTTTTTTCCTTTGGTCACTGTGAATATATAAAAAAATTAATTTGGAATTTACAGCACTAGTTACTTTGTTGTATTCACAATATGAAAGAACAGCAAGACATAAAATTGTGTTAGTTTTTGTATCCCAAAACCAAATAAGTTGCCAGATTTTTGTAAAACAAAAATACACCAAAATGAGCCTTAGACAGTGGAACAAGACTAGGAACTGCAAAAGGAAATATTTGTTAGAAAATTTTTCTAAACTGATAAAGCATTTGCACTATGGTGTGGTGAAAGTCAGAACTTACAAAAAACAGTGAGTCTTTGATTTCAAATGTATTAAAATCAATGGGCATAAATCTGCCCAATGGCAGATTTATGTAATGAAACTACTTTCTAGGCATGCATGAAAGAGCGTCTAAATTCCAAATTCCTGTATCAGGCTTCTAATCAGATTTTGGTTTTATGACTGAAAACCGCAAGAAAGAAAATCACTATGTCATAATACAAATACGGAAAGAACATAAATTCCAGTTTGCACTTTCACATTTTTAGTGAACAAAACTATTCATAACTATTATGTAAATGAAGGTTTACACTAAAAAAGCCCATTACCATGGAGAAAAGATGCATAAATTGAGGACTTGGCCTACAAGCAACTCTTTCCAAGCCTTCCCAGTGCCACTAGAGATTATAGCTTACTATAAAGATCTGTTAGTGCTGCAAGTCTGTGTTTCAGCGACTTGCAAATAACAAAATGCTGTAAAATTCCTTTTGTCTCTTTATATTTCATTATTCTTTTTCCCAACTCAACTTTCCTCCTCTCCCCTCCTCCTTCCTTTTTGCCTCCCCTTTCCTGTCCCCTCTGTACTATTTTTGAATTAGATATAGCCAAAAAAGTTATTTTAAAGGGAAATGGCACTGTCCATAACACAGCAGTTCTAAAAGAGTACATATGTTTGTTTCAGTGTCAGTCACCCTCTGAAACTTAAATCCCGCACAAGCCTAGGGAGAAATATGTTTGTGAATGTTTAAAACCAAATTCATCCTGTATAGAAATCTGATTTGTTTCTACATATATCTTTGTTTTATGGTTTATGGAAATTCAAATATTAAAGGTTTTACTGTCTTATGGCTTTACTAGATTACAAAAGGGAATCTAACATCTCTGAAACAAGAAATAATTTGGCTTCTCAATAAGCATAGGCAGCTTCAAGACCCCCAAAAACTTTGAAATCCTGTCATTAAAAAGAGAAAAATAGATCTGACCTCTTGTTCTTATCTTGTATAGCACAATGTAGATCTTTTAAATAGGCTAGGAATAAAATAGAATTAGTTAGGTCTGTTGTTGACAATTGGAGACAGTCAGTGCTCCATTTTAAAACAAACTAAGCCTTTTGTTTACTTCAGAGGAGCCCTATTTCATAGGGGACTAGAAAACAGAAAAGGAGAGCCTGGTCACAAATTAATTACAAAGGCATTAAATTAAAAAACAAATAAAAAATCCCCCACCCAAAACACTAGCTGCCACCTAGCTACCCCAGGAAGGTAGCTGGGATACCTATAGGTAGCTTCCAGGACACAGGTGGGGATTTTTAGCTCATGCTACAGTGTGGCCTGGGGGAAGTGAAGGGCACCAGGCAGGTCGTCAGGATGCTCAGGGTCAGCACTTCAGAGCAGAACTTCAGCTATAGGTGCTGGACAGCAGACTGGCTGGATGGGTGGGAAGAAACACCCTATGTTTTAGGGCATTAGGGCACCAGGTTGGATCCCAGCTCTTCTTTCCCTGAGTGCTGGATTACCTCTTTGAGACCTGACAGTCTGTGGCGAATATGCTCCTTTTGTTGACATTTTTGACACAGAAGGAGGGGAGACCCCTGAGTAAATGGCAGGACCACACAATGGGTTTGGGACCAAAATACATCAGAAAAGAAAAGTGGCAAATTGCAATCAAGAGGTGCTTTTTTGCCGATTCTCTTTCTGCACAAATTACTATGCTAAGGTTTTTGATGCTTGTTTTCTCCTTAATTTCTGCATAAATAAAAGGCTACTCTGTACCCATTCTCAGGAGAATTTTAGAGAAAGTCAGATTGAAAATATTTAATGCAGTGGATTTCTAGGAGTGCCTAATTAGAAAGAGCAACACTAATTTTACATTAAAAATTAATTTACTTCTCTTTGACTTAAAACTCAGGATAAATACAGTCCCAGATTTTCCTCTTGAGGCACAACAGAAGTTAAATCGTTACTGACCAAATTTGGTGTGATCCAACTTCCTGCCTTTCCCTGATGGTAGTCCACACTTTGAGTTGCTATCAGATGTTGCTATCAGATGTGGTACTAGTTCCCTAGTACCACTAATGAAACCTAAGTATTATTAATGTTGCTTAGTAGCACTCACATGTTCAAAAGAGGCAACAACATGGCAGCACTTCAGGGAAGGGCTGGGTCTCAGAGGCAGCTTCTGCCAAAGCCTGTCCTGGCTCCCTCTCAGCCAACACCAAAAGTCTCTGCCTGTTATTGTTATCCTCAGCTTTGGGTTCACATGGGATTCACTTTAGCTATAGTCTTAACAATCTGCTTCCTCCTTTTTGTGTTTCTTTGGTTTCATTAGTTACTAGCTGAAGTTTGACCATGGTCACCCACTAGCTATTATTTAAAGTTGGACTTTTCCCTGGCCACAACAACTGTTGGTATGGAAAGGGATAATTTTTATGCAGCAGTAAACCACTTTGGTTTTGTCTGAGCTGAGGGACAAACAGGTTACCCGGTACTTGCCTGGTCCTGAGAAAGCAGGTTTTACCACAGCAATACTAGCCAGGTTAACCAAACCTGCGCATGTCCCAGGACCCTGCACCAGTGACGAGTTGCTGTCAATTGAAAACTTGTTCACATACCTTTCAAAATCCATTCCTTGTATGAAATCTTAAAAATAACACTGCTGACATGTCTTGGTAGCAGTGCTGCTATGTGTCAGCTGTTGTTTCACTGCAGTGCCTGGGAGTAGGTTTAAGCAGCAGCATTAAAGTGTTCAGACATGGTCCAAAGTCTGTATTAAGTAGTTCCTGCATGAAAGAAATCCATATTTGTCAAAGAAAACCAAGATGCGTGCTCATGGAAGAGATAAGAAACTCTCCCCAACTTTAACAAGAAAGTTGCAATAAAAGAAGAAAGAGGGTGTGTCTCTTAGTGTTCAGTAGGCAGGCAAAATTATTCTAATTCTTTGTTTTCCTTTCCTCATGTCTTTCCTCTTCTATACACAGCATTCTATTTTTAATGCAGTACTTCTGCAGTTTGGCAAGTGATCTGAGAAAAGGAGGAACAGCATGTTATAATTGAGATTACATATTTTCAGGGGAGAATCCTCCAGCATCAGTGATAGTGTGTCTCACTACAGCAGCTTCTTAAGAGCACTAATAGAAAGGGATTGTCAGTAAGGATGAGCTCAGGATTTGTAGTCTTTCTGTATAGCAGTTACCATAAGTTTAACTACATATCTTACAGCATTGCTAGCATCACTGTATTAGCATGTTATTATTCTGACCAATCTTTCATTGCAATTGCAATAGATCTCAGGGCTCCAGCTGTGAGAGACCATTATACAAAGCATGGATGGACTTGCAAAATGAAAAATCCTGTGTAGTGAGGTATTTAAAACTTGACATGTGGCAGTAGAAATTCCTTTTTAGGAAACAATTATATGTGTCATGCAATACATTCCAAAAAGGCAAAAAATTGTTAAAAGTTATAGAAAAAGATAGTATTTTTAAAATAATTAGAATTTTTTAACATTCTAGTCTAAGAACAATGTTTTTAGAAGGACTGCATACTTGTACATACATGTCTATTAAAATGTTTATAAATATGTCCTTCTACAAATTGAAGTACTTTTTCTCCTTGTTTACTCTTGTCAATAGCTTTATAAGTGATTTTTCAAAATGTTCATGTAACTATTATTTCCTCTATCGTGTGTGAATAACATAGATTTTGCAAACTCTAAATGAGATTATAGTCTACTACAATGTATTGAATAGTGCCAAGTGTGTATAGCCAATTAGATAATCCATCCCCTTGAGTCCAAATTAGTCCGGTCACTTTGAAAATGTGACATAAAAACACAGGAAAGGCTTTATAGTTTGTTTTAAACTGAAAAATGTAAAATTTAAAACATTTGTAAGCGGTAAAATGAAAAGATCCATGTTATGTGCAATCCATGTTATGGTGTTTTCCAGTGCCTTAAAACCATACATTTTTTTGAAAGTATTTTCCACCAATTTTTGGCTCACTTTGCCCCCACATTCAGTAGTTTTATGCTCAAGGGATCTATAGAGGATCTCCAGCTTATATATGAAGAGAAAAAGATTTTTATGAATATCAAACAAGCATAATTTATGCAGAAAGTCTATTAAAAACTCTGTTTGGCACTTTTACTTGCATTAGTAATATGAGAACTCCATTGAAATGAATTTTCTGAAAATGTGTTGGACCCCAATTCTCTCAACTCATTCCCATAGTTACTTAGCTTTCATTGCCCAAGGATACTATATTAGTATTAACAATATCCTTTTTAGTACCTTGCATAGAGATACTTACATGTTCTCTTGTGTGAATATATTTACGTTTATTTATATACATATGTACTTGCAAATTCATTTAATTAAATCCTGGGCCCTGAAAAATAAATTTAAAAAAACCTAACAACTTCAGCAAGAATCAGAATCTTATTCCTTTATTTATGTATTTTATCATACATATTTATGTATTTTATCATACATTTTATCAGTACTTTTAGTCTCAGAACAGCAGATCAGCACCTTCTAAGTGTTTAAATAGCCTTTACGGGCTTTGCATCTTCTTGGATACAACAATGCTCGAGTTTGGCCTTACTGGTTTATCTGACTTTTATTCATTTGTCTTTATTCATGATGTAGCATGTGTCACAGAGGCACACGAAAACAACTTCATGCACATAACAGGCAAACTTTAATTCTCAACGAAAACCAATGGCCAAAATTAATGAATGACGAGGCTAAGCACAATGACACTCCAATGACATTTAACTGGTTCCAGATTTAGTGTTACCAGTCAGGGATATTGTTACTGCATGGACAGGAATGATGACCCAAAGAGCACACACGCTCACACACACATAGTGGTGACTCCTAGGGCTACCGAGCAAATCAGTTAGCTTCACCCAAAGGGTCCTCAAATTGCTCAAGGATATTGGGTAGAAAAATAGTCACTCATATGGAAACAGTGGGAGGACACTCAGAACTGGGAAGTCTCCTTGGAAGCCATCCCAGTCCCCAGGTAAAGCTACCCATCAATGACCCACTACTCCGAGAAATACTATACATGGTTTCTGTCAGGAGCCCCATTTATAACCTGGTGTGTTGCGGCTCAGTCATATATGGTCATGGTCTAGAAATCTGTCTGCCTCTCATTGGCTGGAGGCCCTTTCTGTTGTCCAAGGTGTCCTCTCCTTTTCATTCCCACCACTGGAGGTGGAGCAGGGGGTCATGGTTGTAGCTGGCACAACCATGGTGCAGTGCTGTAAGGCATAAATATAAGTGCAAAAAACTGGCAGCAGCCAGGTATTGTCTAGGGGAGTTGGGTCCTCCTGCCATTAAATACTAGGCAACTGTGTTATTACTGTTCATTGGGTTTATTCAAAGAAATAATATTTTGACTTTTATCACTTTTTCAGATTTTTTCTATTCTGGAGAGGCATGCAAAAGAAGATTTTGTCTCTTTTTAGCCTACACAAATCATTGCTAACAAGATTGTAGAATGATTTAGGAAGTTATACTAACTGACTGTTTTAGAACTGCTCCATATTTCAAGGAATTAATGACTGCCAGTATATTTTACTACTAAATAAAGTAAGATTTCTTTCCCTATCTTATGCCCTATCAGCACCTTGATCCTGCCAATTATCCTATTACCCATAGTTTCAAGTGTATTACTGAGCTATTTAAGTTTCTGTCATTTAAATCTATTACCAAAAAATGCTTAAAACAAAAAGGAATCAAAGTAAATGAAGCAGTAAAGGTCACTTCAGACTAATATGGGAAACTTTGGCATACCTTAAGGATGGACTTGGGAAATACCCCATACATATTTGGTTAGATACAGAACGATATCCATAGTGTATGATTCATAACTCACAGGAAGTAGATGAAGCAGATGCTGCACTGAGTTATGTCCTTTGTTACTTCTTGATTGCTTGCTGGTGCAAATTGGAACAGTTTATCTTCGTGACAATTCTAGTCCTGATACTAATCTATGTCTTCAGTTTCCCAAGCTTAGAAGATTTCTGTATCTATTTTTATAAGGAAATTGGAACATTATTATTAATACATTAATTACATACTAATTGCAATTATAATTATGCATTAAGCAATCTGCTCACTTTTATTGGTCACTACATTTATTTGTAGGCAAAGCAGTTACTTTGAAGAGCATAATTCAGAGTGTGTGTAAGATACCAAAAAGATAAAATTTCTTTTTTCTTAGTTTCTCACTCATTGTGCCAAGTATTTTTTTCCTCTTGGGTAAGCAAATTCTTTTTCAATGTAGTTACTCTATTACTCATTGACTTATTTTGAAATGTACAAACAATGTAATAAACAGAGAGCAAAGAGGGATGTTTTCTGCTAAGTAATGAATTATTCAAGCAGTTAATGATGGAAACAATGACTTCATTGAAACTACAGCTCTCTAAGGCAACACTATGAAAAAAAAAAAATGTGCTGAGACAGAGCTGTCCTTTAAGTTAAGCATCAGAGCAGGTGCAAGACTGTTGTCTGAGGATTGTCACTGCCAGCTAAATGGACTGTCTCAGCCTTGACTGGCATGAGTAGGCAAAACTATTCATTTGCACCATAGCAAATGGGCAACGGTAAAATGAGTTAATCCACGTATCACAAAGCCTGAGAGTTGGACTTTGTTCTGCTGATACAACCATAGGCTAAAGAGTGCCAAAGCTTGCATGTGCAATCATTTCTAAAACACTCACGTGAAAGGCTGTCTGCAGTGAAAGGCATGCAAAAAGAGAATCCACACACTCTTCAAGACACTATTCATGGTGTTTTTGTAAAGCTAGATCCAGTATAGGCAGAACTAAGTGATATGCATAGATGCTATTTCTTTCTTACTAGTAATTTTTAAGTAGGAGAAACATGTGTCCATAAATCCTTTTCATACTTTTTGTAAAGTAATACAGCTTCACCAAGAAAAGAACCCAGAATCGCCAACAGACAGTTGATAAGGGCACTTACATGACAGGCAAGACATGTAATTTTCTCTCATGTTGACAATTGCTCTAAATTGAACCCTCCTGTGGTTTGAGTGAGTGCTTTAATAGCTAGGCTGTTGCTTCAAAAAGACTGTTGCCCAGTTAAGCAAGAAGAAACATTAGGCAGCTGAGGGTGTCAACATAGTGTTCTTCTCTGTGAGATGTGCTCAAAATTCTGGGGATTGTATCTCAAGAGCAGCAGTATTTAAGCTACAACCTTTTATAGAACAACCTTTTAGGTAATTCAGTTTAGTCTAGTTGTGAGACCTTCTCTGAACAGATTGAGAGAGTGTTTACATCCCCTAACTGTGGAATTTAAGTTAGTCAGTGTAAATCTGGCACACTCAATGCAGAGAGCTAATTCAGTCAGAGAATGATTAGGAGCTCTGAAGTTGTCTTATTGTTTTATTTAATGTGTTTCAGAGAAGCCTATCTCTTGCAGTTGACAATGTGTAAGAAGCCTAACTTAGAGACTTAATGATGTAATTACTGCCTTAGCATTTTCCTTTCAATAGGAAAATTATGTATTCAGTTTACACTCTGTTTTGTTTCAGGAGTACAAACATTAAGCACTGCAGTGATGAATATCACAAATGACATAACTCTGAATGGATCTATTCTTTGATGCCAAACCTTGAGTCTCATCTTGATACTACTTTTGACTCCCAATTCTTTAATGATAAGCAAACTAAGCCACAGTGTTCTTCCCAAGAGATACTAACCTCAACCAGACACAGCTCACTTTTTATCTGTTTATAGAACCTAGATATACATTCTTAAGACTTATACCTTGGAGTTCTCCCAGATGTTTGCTTCAGTACATAAACTTAAATTTGTACAGAATTCAATGGCTAGGGTACCCTGTAAATAAAACTTGTATAAACACTGGATTGGTACTAAAACTGGAGCACTGCTTCCTGTCAATGGCTGAACTGATTTAAAGATACTTGTAGTCTATGGGCTTATAAAATGGAAGTAGTTATGCCCTACACATTGAACTATTGATTGTGTTACCCATTACATTTACTTGTGGTGTCACGGCTAAGGTTTCTTAGTTCCTCTAAGTATAACTATAGTCATCTGAAAGTACTCTTAAAATATTTTCTTGGAACTTGAAGTTCTTTCTTCAAGATGTAGAAAACTTGAAATTCTTTGGAGATTTCAGTCATTATTAGTAGCTGCATTAAATCTGCTTTGTGCTACTTATGTAGTTTAAAGCAGCTTTAAAGCTGTTAGAGAACTCTCTAGTGAGATAAAGATGAATAATTTTTTTTGGTCACCAAGTTAGAGATTCCATTCTCCCCTGCACTGTGATGGTCCCAGCATTTCCTGAGAGTTCCACAGAGCAATAAACACCTAGAAAAAACATATATCCAGTAAGTTCCATGGTTTTCCAACATTAGCCTAAAGTTCCTCACCTGTGCACCTGAAATCTTACTGAATAAGACTGGCCTTGATAATTATCCTGTCATCCCCATGATACAAAATTTCTATTATTCTTTAGCTCCAGGAAGGATGAAGGGCTATGTGTTTGGATGATGTCTTGTGCTGGGATGTGCGAAAGATTGAGGGAGCAACTGTGTGGTTCTTAGCTGAGGGTTAACTCACAGCTAGTTGTAAGACCAGTTGGGGATTCAGAAATCAGTACAGCTCCCTCTGAGGCAGTAGAGAAGGACTGTACTTAAAAAAAAAAAAAAAAATTATATGGGGAATGTCTCTAGCATTTTTCTGTAGCGTTCTTATAGGAAGTAGAAAGTGTTCTGTTGATTAGGCCATTTAAACCCAGACTGGTTTTAGCAAGAAAATATCATTGCAGTGAAATCTTTGGCGGTTTGACAGTATGATTTTATATTTCTGTTTCAGTGACAGTTCTGATTCTGGAGTTGTACTGAATCATTGACAGCCATGGCAACATGATAGGAAAGGAGACAGCAGCACCATGCTTTTGGAGCTGTGAAGCAGAGACACTGTTGCTGCTTGAGTTGATTACAGCTACTAAGAAAAATCTTGTCACAATAATAATATCCTGACAACCAGAAACAAACCATCTTTTTAGTCCCCTTGGACCAATCAGTTACACTGTTCATGATAAAACACATTGACCGTATTGAAAGGAGCAGCACTGTCAACATGAGTGTTTTGGACAAATTCTATTCAGTTTTGTTATTTTCTTTCTCATTATTAACTGCCTCTGAAATTTGATTTAGATGTTGCATATTCTTTTTGTTTTAAACTGTGTCTATCTTCATGATGATTGAGGTCTTCACTTTACATTTTATTGGATTATGCTTGCAATATATTTCAGAATCCTTCAAAATGAGAAATGTTACAGTATAGCTATTGTTTATCCCAGTTTTAGTGGCTTTACTATTATTAAAAAAAAAAGCGTCAAGTCATAATCAGTGTGTTTTATTGGAAAAAAAAAGATGCAACACTAAAAACACTAAGAAAAAAAGTCAGGTACTTGTTTCTTAACTGTACTGTTCATATTTGGGTTTTGTTAATACTGTTTTATGGTTTTCAATTACTACAATTTAGTTACTACTAACTAATTCTTACTGGTTTAACCTTTTTTTTTTTTTTTTTTTAATAAACTTACTCCGAAATCTGGTATTTTCCAAGATCCGTATATTCCATATGCTTTGTTTTGGACCTGATAGTATTTTGGACAGCACTGGTAGCTAGTCTAAAGAATTTAAGGAAAAAAAACACAAACAACAAACAAAAAAAAACCCTCCAAAAAATCAAAACCCAGCCAAACAAACAAGAAAAATCCTAATCCCACTCTCAGAAAACTCAGGACCTCAGTATATGCATATACAACAATTGTTCTATACCTGTCATTTTCATTGTAAGTCATCATGAATTCTGCTACAGTTAGAATACCAAATCTTTTCTTGCATAAGAACATTTCCCACATCCCAGTAGAATACGTGGGGTTATTGTTCTAGGATATTTTTCCCCTCACTGATAGACAAGAGGGTGTTTCTTTTATATCTGTCTATCTGTTCTCTGACTTCTTTTTTGTGTGTATATGCACTCTGTCTTCAGTATTAGCTACTGAATCCATTATACGTATTCTTTCACCTGACAAGTGCTACATTTTTCCCCTGCTCCGTATCCAGTATAATGAGATTACCCACATATAGTGATTTAAAATATGTATATGCATCTACCTACAAATCTGTGTTCCACAAACCTATAGGAAATGAAAGAAGCTGTAAACTTCTGTAACAAGGCAGCAATGTATCAGACAGACAGTCTTATACTCCAGAATAATATTTTACAGAACATTAAAATTAGCTAAAATTATCTCAAGACGATAATTTCAATATAAGGTAGTTAAATTAAGACCTCATTAAGAGTATGGAGCCAGTATTGTATACAGTATCAGATAACAATATGTTTTTGTTTTTTTTTTTTTTTAAAAGAAAAACAGAAAGAAAATGTGCTCTGTTAAAATTTGATTTGAAATCTGTGCAGCGTTCTGACAATGCTCAGATTGTTGTGCCTATGAACTAACACGGCTGATGGGAATGCTCTCCCTCTCCTGTCCCTCCCCCAGGACCATGCGGTCAGCCACGCGGTCTCCAGGGGTCCCCGTAAACAGGTCCAAACACAGCCAGGACAGGAAGCAGAAAGAGGACTTTATTCCCATGACCGGGTCTTTTATAGGCTTCACAGGATTCAATAGGATTCAAGGGGAAGGGTTAACAAGGACCAATCAGGGAAGGTTTCACACACCCGGGGTGGGGTTTACATGCTAATCAGGGGGATAAGGGGTTTCCTTTCAGGGGCGTGGGAAAAAGGGAACTTTCGGTTTGCAACACTGTAAAAAAACCTCAGGTTATAATTCAGTTTTACAAAATTCATTGGCTTCTCCAGTGGACCATCTCCTGCAGGATCTGTTCCGCTCTTGATATGGCAAGTCTACTCCCACAATGAACATGACCACGATCGCAGGTCCATCCTGACATGGATAACAAAATCTTCAGGAACATTCTGGTGTGTTATCTCCTGCGTTCCCCATTAAGGACTTCTCAATAGAAGATTAATTCTACTAGAACACACAGATTTCTGTTGCAGTTGTTATACATGCTTAATTATGCAAACTAGAAATTAAAGTATAAAGAGCTCACTAAGTATGATTTTTATGCTAAAATGTAGGAGTGAATGAAAAGCCTCCAGAATCAGATTAAAGACTTGAATGACTGAGCAACTGGTTAGGAACAATTTCATCTTTGCTCTACATTGTATGGCCTGAAGGAGTGGTACAGAGTCAGAACAGAGATAATGGTTACAGCATATGAGAAAGACCAGTGCATGTTCTGGGATTTTACAGTGTGAAAGTGATGTAAAAAATGGGATTTCAAAAGATCACTAAGAAAGAAATAATGAGATCTGGGAAGGCTTAAGAAAAGCAAAAAGCAAAAAATAACCACAAGATTGTGAAGTGAATGACAGGGTGACTGGTTAGTTGTGTAAGATGATAGAGCAGTGTCAAAGAAGATGATTTTGGAAAAAAGATTCAAGATAAAAGAATCCTAGGAGCAGGATTTGCTGGGGATGTATCATAGGCAGAGAGAAACAGGATACTAGGCATATTAGATGGTGAGAGTTAAGGAAGTGTAATAGCGACTTGCTGGCACAGAAAATTCTAACAAGGACAAAAGACTTCAGTCAACACTGAGAGAAAATGAATGGGAAGAGGATCCCCAGAAGATGCAATGAAAAGAATAATCATCAAAACAGGACAAAAATGACAGAGTAGAATTCAAAATAGCTTCAAATTCTGAAGCTCTCCAGACAAAGTGATTGCCAAAGGTAAAGAAAGATGCAGGGTGCCTATGGAGAACAGACTCTTAGTATTTAAAACAAATAGATTATTAGTAGTATTTTAGGGCCAATGTCATTGATCAATCTGTTTTAGACTGGAGTAGGCAGTACAGAAAATCAAAGGCAGTGCAAAAAGGCATCTCGAAAGCATAACATGTCCTGAAAGAAATATCTACATTAGGCTGCTGAAAAATCAATAGAGCATGTGGTCATGCCAGGATTAGAAGTTGAGACTCATCTTACTCTAACACCTGTATTTAGCAACTGGAGTTTATTTGAGTACATTGGAAAAATTAGAAATCTCACTAGTAGATTTTCTTCCATCTGTTTGTTGTGGCTACAATATTGTTGATAGACATCCCCAAACCTTTTTAGTAACAGCATTTTAAGAGATCCTTGATAGAGTGGGCAGCAGTGCAGAAATAAAAATCAAAGGTAATTGGAAAAAAACGTGGCTTGAGTGAGCTAGACTTGGCCCAGACTGCCAAAGTGAAATACAGTGAGTTGCTATACTATGCAAGAAATAGGAAAAAAAACCCCACCCAACCAACCAAATAAACAAAAACAAACAAACAAAAACCAAAACAAAATAACAAAAAAAAAAAACAAAAACAAAAACAACAAAAAGTTCAAAACAGCTTAAAATTTCAAAGATAACAAGAAAATCATGGAGTAACAGAATACCTCCTATGCCCAGTCAGTTAATGGAAGGGAAAATATGATGAAGTGGTAAGAAGCTGACCAACAGGGGTGAGGCATACTTAGTTTTAAGTATGTATTGAGCATAAACAAAGTTCAAATCTAAATCATAGTGATACATTTGGTTGGATATCAGTTCTTTATCTCTGAAATGTACTTTGTGTTCATATGATGTAACAATATAAGTGGCAAAACCAGGAAAACGTCTTCTTTGCCAGAGGAGGTGAGACGTCATAATTGTGGCATAATCCTTCTGTTTATTATCTATTATTAATTATTATGCAAATTTTTATGCCTCCTCCCAGCCTGTTTCTTGCCTGGGCTGCAATAAACAGCATTTGTCCTGCATAAGGCTTTGCATACTACGTAGACATAGACCAGGTAAATCTAGATTCTGTGTTTTGATTCTCAGTCAAATGCATTCAGGTTCTGAATCAGAATATTATATTGGATAATAATCTAGTGAAATCTGTGCCACAAGAGGTCTAGGTGTACAATGGATCAAAATTCAGGGACTATTTTCTGCTTCATAATACTTGTAGTGTTGTAGCCTTTGGGCACTATTTAACATTTTTAACTTATGTTTTATCATGTTTCATTTCCTACATTTTCTATCTTCTGTATTTATACTACAAATAGCTTGGGGCAGGGACTCTTTTATTATATATTTTACGCATCCTAATAAAATGGGTTTCCAGTATCACTCTGAATTTCTGGGTGCTACTTCATCATCAGTAACCACTACGAGAACCACTTCGAAGATTCTGACATTATAAAGCGTGAACATGAATTCTGATTCAATACAAATCTCAAACCCTAACTGCTACTGACTGGGGATATTTTACTGCCATTTCAGCCAGTCTTTAGTATGAGTAAATAATTCAAATAGCAACAGATACAAAATAAATGTCATTATTTTTTATTAGTTTTTTTTTCCTTCTATACTAAAGGAACTTTAAGAAAAAAAAACAGATAATACACATGAGTCTAGATAATATGCTTTTATTAAACTCCCATGACTATCTGTTCAGTTTTCAAACTCTTAAATATAATAACTTCACTGGATAGTTCTTTGCATCTTTTCCCCCTGGTAATATCTGTAAGAAAAAGAAATGGTCCCCCCAAAATGAAAATGAAATGGTCATCACCTTGCGAAAAAGAGCTTTAGATGTCTGTTTTAGTAGACTGATGCCTGATTATAAAAATCTAGGTCTTTGCTTATAAACGGAGTATACATAGGAAGTTTATTAATATATAGTTCAGTAAAGCTATATTTACATATGCAACAATATATGTCTGCCTTTAGACTATTTATGCTTCTTCCACCTTGCTGAGGGGGAGCGATAATGTTTATTTGTGTCCTTTTTGGGGAGCAATGTGTTGTGGGATCATATTGTCAGTGATCAAAGCACCCGGGCTGGGCTGGATAGTATTTCAACCTAATCTGGCATGGTGATGAATGTCTACATATGCTAATCTGAGGGTTTGGGATTTTTGTCTTACAAAAAGTATATTCAACAAAGCATTAGTTTCTGGCATCCAAAAAAAAAAAATTGTTAACTTTGGTTAAATACAGCAAGTTCATCTGCAAATATAAAGAAGGAAGCATTTCCTGTTGTCAGTGTAAAAGCAAAAACACTGACTATTCAATTTAAGCACTGGTTTTACTCTTAAATTAATCCAACATAGAAATGAAAACCAGTGGGAAAAAAAAATCTCAAAATTTTTAGCTGAAACACTTTTTTAAATTTTGCTAAATTAAGGAAACCGTGCCATACCTAAAAAAAAATCCTATTCACACACCACTGTGATAATAACTATGTACCAGCTGCTTATGATTTATACTGATTTTAGATAATAATAGCTGTCTAACTCGTACATTATACACACGATGCAGAAATAAAAAAAAGTTAAAAAAAAAAAAAGATAAACATCCCTGACATAGTTTTAACTGATACACGCTGTCGTCCTTCTGCGGGACTATGCAGCCCCGAGGCCGGTGCGCATCCCGGAGCCTTGGCGGGGCGTTGTCTGGCAACAGGCTCCTGGCAGTTGCTGGCACTGGAATGGCTCTGGGAGTCAAATCCCCAAGCAAGGCTGCAGAGGCAGCAGAGGCCACCGGGCAGGAGGGACGGGATGAATTCAGCACTGCCGGGGATGGTGGCAAGGTGCCAGGGACAGCTATGTGGGAGGTTGCCAGGCTCCATTAGGAAACCTGTTCCTCCCTACCAGGAAAGTGGCATCATTACATGATTCCTTTAGATGCATTTAGCAAGCCAGCTAAAAATGAGCACTTTTGGCACTGCTTTTTCACCTGCTTCCCCCATCCGCCTGCCAGGAGACTGAGGTTTTTTTATTCAGCAATGTCTTTTGCCTCCTGATCTGCTGCAAGCCATAGATTTAGATTTAGATTTAGATTTTAGAAGTAGTGTCTAGACTGTAATACTGTTGGACAGTATCATGAGTATTGAAACACAACATAGATAATGGACTGATCAGAGGAATCACTAAATAAAACCCCACAATCCCACCCAGTACAAAAGGCAGTCCAAAAAGCACATCTTAGTTAGCTTTCATGAATTTTCTTCATTATTAAGAAACAGGAGGGGCAAATCCTTCTTGGATGTACATGTTTTTATTTCTTACAAAGGCTCTGCTCTGTTTCTAATTTAATTTGCCATGTCATCTCTTGAACTTAAATGAGTTTAATCTTAAAAATTGTGTGACTAAATGAAGACTTTCCATTTAAAAGCCTCAAGAAAATGGTAGATACACAACATCTAAATTCCTATATTTGTAACATTTTCAGTTAAAACTCCTCTTGCTATAAGGCACTGAAGAGTTAAACAGATTTATCAGGTTCAGTCTTCTTAAGGAAACCTTCTTTATAGTATTGTCTTAAACTAAATTGCTTTGTATAATTTTGTTGGGTGAGTTTTGTGGTAATTTCTGACAATAATTTGATTTTTTTCTGATTAAATTATTGCAATTTAAGCTATGAAATTGCATTGGTACATTTATTTAAGAGATGTAAAAGCAATCAGTAAGTCAGCAGTGTGTAAGGAACAATCTGTTTTAAGCAATCAGTTTTTTGTGTATGTATATAGCATTTTGGCCAAAAGACTTGGAAGTAGTAATCATTTGAATAATAATTCTGATAACAATAAGGATAGCAAACCACAAAAAAAACCTTAGAATTGCCATGGACTGTGGTTGATTCTACAGTAGTTCGGGATTTATAAAGAGCTTTTAGCTGAGGAAATAGTATTTAAACTCATTTAAGTAAATGATTTTGTATGGGTTTTTTTTTCACTTGAATTTAGGTCCATCAGAAAATAGGTTAAATTCAGTGTCCTAAATTATCAGCTGATAAACTGAATATCAAGAAATGCTTAATATTAACCAGTATATGAGAAAATCAACTTGCCAGAACTCAAATTTTTATAGTTAATAGTAAGAAAACTGTTTAATACCAGCCTTCCCTGTGTTCTGTAGACCTGGCACACCTTACCAAACTAGCCTTATAAATCACTTCTCCAAGTGTTGCCAAAGCTTTCTATGTGGCCATTTAATTTTATTTGACTTATGCGTCCCGCTCCAAATCTATAAATGTGTTTGTAGAGATAGCAGGGTTGACCTCACTTCCTGACTCCAAACCTACATAAAACTTGGCATGAAAAAAGCAGCACTCTTGCTGCAGCCAAGCAGTGGTGCCCTAGCTGCAGTTGTACAGATTGTGAGATTTTTATCTTCCCACACTTAATAGAACAAGTTACACTGAAAAAAAAAAAAAAAGCCTGGCTCTGTCCTCTTTGCATCCTCCTTTCTGGTAATGCCCCAAGCCTCCTCCAGGCTAAACCACCCCTGCTCTCAGCTTTTCCTCATCTGTGATGTCCCTTCATTATCCTGGTGGCACTTTGCTGAACTCTTGTTGGTGTGCCTCAGGGCCCCAAAATCGAATGCAGTAATGCAGATGTGGCCTCACCAGCGCTGGATAAAGGTGAAGGATCACCTCCCTTAAACTGTTGGCAATACTTTGCCTCATATAGCCCAGGATACCAGTCACCTTCTTTGTAGCAAGGGAACACTGCTGGCTCATGTTCAGCCTGGTGCTCCCCAGGACCTCCAAGTCATTTTCTGCCGAGCTGGGTAGCCCCAAAGTTGGTGCATGGTATTGTTCCTCACCACAGGAAGTGAAGGACTTTATACTTCTCCTTTTGAGGTTCCTGTGTACCACTCCTTCCAATGTGGTGTTAGCTGTAAACTTGCTGAAGGTGTTAAAGAAATTTCTTTGCCCTAGGTTTCCCACATCAGTCTCAGATGTCTGCTTCCAGAAAAAAAATAATTTAAAAATTATACCTTTATAATGTGAGTTTCCCACTCCTCATGAGGCAGTTCTGTCCAATAATAATATTAGGGATTGGGGTCTTCTTGTTCTCCACTGTTTCTCTTCACTGCCTCTAGGCAGATCATTTCTCTTTTCACCTCTGAGGTTGCAGCTTCTGCTGGTGGGATAGTGGCCTTCCATAATCCCTTATCCTCCAGTGTGTGAACTGGCTCTGGGAACTCCTTTTACTTAAGCACCTATAAAGCTCAGTGTATCCAAGAAAACATCCACAGTGTGTAGCATGAGGCTTCAGCATGTCTAGCTACTAATGCTAAGTGAGTTACACTAAAAAACTAATTTCCTATATTCTTTTACAGGGTACACTCTGCCCCATCATCCAGATCATTAATTTAGATGTTAAACAGGACTGAACCTGGTATTGATCTCTGGTACACCACTAGTCACTGGTCTCCAGCTAGACTTTTCTTTTTTACTGCTCTTTTTTTGCTAAGCAGGGCCTTTCTTAGCTTATTCTGAAGTAATAAAATTGGGTTTACATTTAAGAACAATATAAAGGAATAAAACGAAAGCAGGTGTCTGGTGATTTTGAAGCCCAGGTATATCACCTTCTTGTGCTACATTGCAGAAGCATTGATCCATGTCAGTGACAAGAAGTAATTGTCTTAATGGCACAATGCCAGACCTAGCTGGTTGTAACTCTATTCTGTACTTATGGACAGCTTGTATCTCTGTACTCTCATGTCTTTCACATGCTTTTTGCTCCAAGCCTCATGCCTCTAGCCTTGACCTGTTTCTTGCTCTGGAATTATGTCATTCCTTTATTGATGGCTTAGATTCAGTACTGTAACCACCTAAAGCGAAGGTAGTCATAGTCAGTCCTCAAAGCTTCTCCAAGGATGGTGCTGCTGCTTTAGAAAACTATTTACTTTATTATTTATTAAGATAATTTGAAACATGAAGTAATACTTCAAGCAACAAAATAACTACCTTGCTAATTTTTCAGGTTTGCTGTTCCAGGGCTCTGCAAAAGCTCAGCTTTTATGTTTCTTCCTCAGAAGCCTAGGCAACCCATTCTGTCATGGATTGCTACATGGATTTTAATATATTTGGATACTTTTTGATTGACAACCTTATTAATGGACAAGGATGTGAATATTTTACATCTGTGTAAATGTAAATATAAATATGAAAATGTTTCCTTCTTTAAATTAAAAAAAAAACTACTGATAAACAAGTGGCAGGGAAGAGTCAATATAAGCTTTCCTGGATGGCATAAGGCAAGTGGGAAGTTGATAAAACGTGTTTTGTGTTTTCCTAAAATGAATCTTGACAGAATTGTATTCAGGAGTAGTGACTGTAGTTGGAGAAGTCATTATATATGAAAGAAAACAAAAACAAACAAACAAAGAAAAGCTTTTACAGCAGTTTGAGTAATGAAAATGTGTTTAGAATAGAGGATATAAAAGTTAAAGGAAACTACTTAAAATTTTCATTTGGAGCAGAAATTTTATACAGTGCTGGGTATCCTGCCCCACTCCACCCCACCTTGTGTGGTTATATCAAAACTATTATTTGTATTATTCTAATTATCAAATTATATTCAAGGAACTGGATGCTAATGGCATGGATTTGATAACAAATTAGAGGTTAAAGGTAAAAAACACCCCTATGTATTACTGTGTGAAATACAAAATGGTAACTTCTAATACAGATACTAGTTCCATTATTGCTTATTTGTCTAGAAAGAAATGGTGCACTTTTTTTTTTCCCTACAGCATTTCATGAAAACTAATGTGTTTATTTTTCTATCACAGAACCAATTTACCGTGAAAAAATGCGGAGTTCAAAAGTGAATTGTTTCTCAGGGATATACAATGTAGCACACAGACACCACTTCTTATCCTCTTAAGGCAGAAACTGTAAATTAGATTTTAACAAGCCAGATGTAGGCAATATAAATTTGTCTAACAGGCCTTAGCAGTATAAAAAAATAAAAATAAAAATTGATAATTTGTAGTGTGGAAGTAGTAGCAGTTAATACTGAAATAAATTCAGATTTGTCATGGTCATTTATGGGAAAATACTGTTGCATGACTTGTACTGTATCTACAAATTTGAGATTATTAAATAATACATGAATGATAATGATTATTGAAATAATGCCGTCTGGGTATTAAGAACCACAAAGTCTAACACGAAGTCTTCAGTAAAGGAAAGAACTATCTGTCACACTGAAAAGGGTATGGTGCACTTTCAAAAATCATTTACAAATAAAATTTGTGCCCTGGAGCCACTCACATTGGATGTCACTCAGAGTACATGTTTATTTATCTATCAGTGTGCAACAAGGGCCAGCTGCCCCCTAAGGGGCTGTGAGCTGTGAGCCAAGGGTGACCCCAGGCCTGGCAGAGCTCTCACCGACAGGCACCATCCCTCAGAACGTGACTGTGCTGAGCAGAACTGGGTGCTGTAAGAGGGTGCCTCAACAGTCCTGAGAACACAAGCTGATGTCAGAATCCATCTGGCAACAGGAGAGGGTAACAGGAATGGGGCTGGAGAAAGATCTTGAGATCCATTCTGGGGAAAGGACTGGAGACCAGCACTCCTGTGGGGCTGGGGTCTGAGGGTCTCTGTCTCACCTGAAATTTGGCTCCTGGGTTCATGTGTGGGAGAGGGAGGAGTTCCCAGGGGAGGCTGGGAAGGGCCAGCAAGCTCTGGTAGAGCCCCTCAGAGCTCTGGCAATATGTGACTCTAGTTTCATATGTGAAACAGCTAATGACAATAACAAGTAATCATTACTTTACAACTGAATTAACTAATTAACTAAGATGACTGGTGATGATTAAACTCCTCAGAACTATCTTACTAATTCTAGGTTTTTTTGAGACTTGTCTCTGTTTTTAAGACTGTCTCCTAAAATATAAAAGGGACTAAGTAAATCAAGCAAGCCAAAATACCCAGAACAACTAAGAAGAAAAACAGAAAACTTATGCCCATGATCATGAAGTACCAGAATGTAGCTACATGAGTGTCATATGTAAGTCAGCATGGCACATAAGTAGCTTGACTGTATAGACTATGTAAGAGAGGCAACAGCCTTTCTTTCCCACAGCTGGAAAGAAGCTATTCCTCAAACCCAGATAAAAAGTTGTCAAGGTCAGAAATGCCAGTGTCCCTGCTGATTTTACTGTTTACTACCTTTTACTGTTACATTTAGGGAACTTTCAAACTGATGTTCTCCAAAATCTTTCTGTATATACAGACTGACTCAGTCTTTTAAATCTGTTAATGTCTGTTTTCCAATGTGCTGAACACAAGGGTTGATAATATAGAGATGTTTCTGTTGTTGCTGAGCAGGGCTTACACAGAGCCAAGGCTTTTTCTGCTTTTTATACTGCCATGTTGGCAAGGAAGTTGGAGGTGCATGACAGTTTGGGAGGAGACACAGATGGGATGGGTGACCCCAACTGACCAAAGGGATATTCCAAACCATATGACATCATGCTCAGTAGATAAACTAGGGGGAAGGGAGAATTGGAAAGATGGCATTTGTCTTCCTAAGTAACCCTTACGCGTGATGGGGACCTGCTCTCCTGGAGAAGGCTGAATACCTGCCTGCCCATGGGAAGCAATGAATTATTTTTTTGTTTTCCTTTGCTTGTGTGTACAGCTTTCCTATTAAAATATCTTTATCTCAACACATGAGTTTTCTAGCTTTTACCTTTCTGATTCTCTCCCCGATCTTGCTGGTGGGGGATTGAGTGAGCATCTATGTGGGGCTTGGCTGCTGGCTGGGGTTAAACCATGACATTCAATATTGTGGGTCTAAAAATGATTGTAAATATCTTTATAGGATAGCTAGCAATGTAGAAGCATTGTAGTGTTTTTCAACCATGCTTCCTGTGTAACAGTAGTGTTTCTGACTAAAAGAAAGAATGGTCTTAATAGTCTTCAGCTATGAAGAAAGAACTTATTGAGGCTTGTAGCCACTCTGAATGGCACCAGAAGAACTAAACCACACTGGTCTTCTTAAAGGCACAATATAGTTAAAAACAGGGTATTGTAAGGGCTCTGTGTTCATTAAGAAATCTATATGATTTCTGACTATTAAAGTAAAGGAGATAATATTTTTTCTGTCACTGTCCTCCCCTGCAAACTTGCAAAGGTAAGGATCAGGTGGAGTGACAAGCTGATATGGGGATGCTTGAATGCAGTTGCAACACATTACAGTAATTTCAAAAGCTTTGTTGAATCTTTTTTCTATTTTGTTTGAGTGCTTTATCACTAGTAACCAGCATGCTGTTACTAATTATGGATACAGTCTTTGCATCATATGGAAGGACGCTGAAGATCCTGAGTAACAGTCAAACGTGTCTTATGGTGCTCGTTAATAAGCAGAAGTTAAATCACCAGGCAGCAATCGAAAAAGAGAAATGATCACATCAAGAATAAAGTATCCCAGGGAGAGAATTAATGTCACAATAATTACAAGGTTCACAGTGGAGGATGTGTGGTTATTACCAGTTCTAGAAAAGCTAATTAAGCAAGTCAAAATTCTTTTTAAACCAGTTTAATCAAGAGAAAAAGCATTCCCTTGGCTCTGAACAACTAACTAGCATACAAGAACTGAGAATTCATGGGTACATCAAAAAGAAAGGAAGCTGGTAATTGTACTGTACCAAGATGAACTGCCTACAATTAAAAAAGTGTTAGCTAATGAAAATAGAATTCATCAAATTGTTCACTTTGGCAAAACACCACAAAGCAAGACTGCTGCCATTCACTAAGTCTTAGTGTTTTGTTACATAGCATATACATATTTCTTTATTGTGATTGATTACATTGTACTTTTCCATCATATCAACAAAGTTGTTTTGAGGCAATCTCTGCCTTGCCTGATTCACTCAGAGATACCAAAGTAAAGTAGGGAAGGTTTTGTCATGGAGTGGAGAAGAAAATGGCACTTAGGCTCATAGCAGTCACCAGTACCAAATTCAGAATGAATAATGTTGAAGTAAACAAAACCTTCTGAAATACTTGCAAAGTGTCATGTAGTGTCATGTTCTACCCACCCCCTCTCCCCTCCAGCATACTGGTGGTTAGCTGTTGGGACCAGGAAAACGCTGGCTAACTCATGAGTATTTGTGTGAATGCCAGCATTGACTGTGCCTCATTGTGATGCAGGAGGTATAATAGAGTAACTGGATTTTCCTTTTGTGTTAGCCTCATAGCACAGACAGAGATTGTGCCTCTCTAGACAGTATGGTTCTCAGATATGCTCTGTTTATTGTGAAACCATAATCTGTCTGGAACCATAACTTTAATTTCTTCCCTTTTAAAAGTGAGAATTAGCTTGTTTAGCATGCAAGTTTGCTGTTAGATTTCATTTAAATAACCATGTGGTCATAGTCTTGTGCAATAAGATAAATCCACTATTACAAGAAATTATATTCTAGAATGTGATATGGGCAGCCCTCAGATTCTTGTTATTCTGCTCTCATAATTTATGTCAGCCAGTGTGTCATTAGAACAGTCCTAACAATTCAGTTCTGAAATTCATCAGTAAAACTTTGCAGTTTTAATGTCTTAACTGATTTTTCAAAGTGGAATTGTAGGTATTGTCCTTATGGAGTCTCAAAACTCTGAAAATGAAAAGTGATCATTGTTAAAGAATTAACAGATTAAGGCATTAAGGGCATCTTTAAGATAATGCACTATTAAAATCCAGGGTTATATACAATGAAATTTAGATGATACAGTTGTCCTAGTTCAGCAGGAGGGACCAGTTATCACTGTGTGGGGGGTGACCAAAGCTATGTATTGTACCCCCTCTATTCATTTCCCAAGAACAATGAACCATTTGCAGCAGCTGCCCAGGCAGTCGTTAGCACCTTCACACC
>JAWWMP010000081.1:71188089-71226840 GCA_035047865.1 Dendrocincla tyrannina
TCCTTACCAAACCTCATAAAAAAATATAAAGGACTGCAAAGTGCTAATCTAACCGTGGAGTAGAGAAAAAAGAAATGCATGTGCATTAAAAATAATTGAATTAATCATACAAATACCAGGTTGTTGTGTTTTTTTTTTTTCTGGAATTAGAGCAACAACTTTGTTTCAGATGAGAATTATTTGAAGCATCCAAAGTCCTACATCACATCCACAAAGTCCTACAACAGAGAACAAAGATAGTGGAAGGATGATATCTTGCTTGCAGTACCCTAGAAATGAATAATTACAAGAGGAATAGGTTTTCAGTACTTCAGAGAATCCCCCCTTTTGGCTTTCTGATGATTTTGGTTGCTGTTTAGGGGCTACATCAGAACTAGAAAACGGAAGACACAAGACTTGATGGAACGCAAATTCACAAAGTTATATTGAAAATTACCAAATTTACTTTACATATTTGATTCTAATCCTTTCCAAACCTTTCCTTTCCTTTCCAAACCTTTCCAAACCTTCCCTTCCCAACACTGTTCTGTGCTGAGAAATTTCAGATTTTTCCAGTTTCAGTAATTTGTTTGCAATTGGTCTGTACTCAACACAAATCATTTATCTGTGCTCAGTAACCTACATTGAAGATTTTGATGACCACAGCTAGTTCAGAGGAAATGACTGTGCATCCTCAGTTATCATAGAATACATCGACAAAAAGGAAACTTGCTCTACTTCCAAAAGAGACAAAAGCTTTTTTTGGCTATTCAGCATGATTAGTTTCTTCACAATGTACCGAAGATGTTCACTGAGAAAAACTAGTGTAAACAAGGCATTATGGATATCCTGTCTTGCCAGTAAAGAGATCTTTAACCTCAAGAACTCTGATCCATGTATGACAAAGACTGCTGTGGTTTAACCCCAGTGGGCATCTAAGTACCATGCAATTGTTCGTTCATGCCTCTCCTTGCCAGTGGTACAGGGAGGAGAATTGGAAAAAAAAGTTTACATTTTTAATCAAAGGTAAAAGGGAGAAGGCCTTTTCTTCATTCGTTTTTATTTTTAATGTTTTCTGTAGCAGTTTAGTAGTTTAAGTATGCAAACTAATCCATATGCCCCATTACAACAGTTTTATTTGATCATGCTTCATTTTGACTTTGATAAATGTAATGATGATTCATTTATTCCCATAGGAGCAACTGTCCTCTGGAAGACTGCAAGAGTCATGTAAGATGTATTTATTTATGACAAGATTGTCATGGTGGTTCTGATAGGCCAAGAGTGGAAGTTAGATCTGTTGCAGGTATCCCAAGAGACCTATGAAATTCTTGTTTACCCAAAACTGTTAAAACAAAATAAATAAAAAATACTAAGTATTCTTTTAATCTAGTACATTGACGTTTCCCTGACTTCTCTGAGTGATAGCAGTTGACCTACAGCACTAAAACGGAAAAGCAGAACACTGTTTTAACACCTGTATAAGATCATGTGACCATCATCTCATGAACTGCCTTTTTTTTTTTTTTTCTTTTTTTTTTGTGGGGGGTGTTGAGGGGTAGATTTGGATTTTGTTGGGTTTTGGTTGTTTTTCTTCAGCTCACATTTTGATAAAGATAGCCCAGAAAAATGTTTCTTTTCCTTTTCTCATTCCTCTTGTTATAAGGCCAGGTTGGATGGGGCTCTGAGAAACCTGGTCTAGTGAAACTAGTCCCTGCCTATGGCATCCATTCAATATCTATGAAATTAATTATTTTTATTATTGTTATTAATCTCTAGAATCAGATAGCATGAGACTACAAGAAAAGTTTGTAGATCTAGATGGAGTTGCAATGCTTCTCACACTACTGAAAAATTGATTTTATAAAAACAAGGAAGACTACAGATTTTATAGAAGTGTACAAGAAAATTAATTCCAATCTTCCCCATTTTTGGAATTATGTCAGCAGTAGTGTTGTAAGTAAAAAATAATCTTGAAACTAAAGCATTTAAGTATGTGCTGGACTTCAGACTCCTGGCTAATACTGTGCTTAAATCATCATGTAGCTAAGTATGTGCCTAAGGCCCCATGCAGTGGTGAGGTGCAATCACAGTGCAAACTATTCAGAGAGAAGTACACACATGCACAGTATATTTGGTGGGTGTTTTCCCATTAAAACTGTCTGAAAGTCCTCTGTTTCAAGCTGTTTATCAACAGTGATGCATTTAGTTAAAACTACATGTGGATTTGCATAGCCATGCAGTTGAAATGTACGAATCTGTGCAGCAAAGTTATGTTCCAAAATGGCTACATTTTAACATCTTTTAGCACCTTCTTGAGTCTGACTTCAGATAGGTAATGAGCTGTAATGACAATACACAGTCTTGGCATATAATTATGAAAAATGTTTGATCATCTGAAAGTCCTATTTTACATGTTTTGTGCCTGAAACTGGATACAGCCCATTTTCTATTTGCGTCTTCTTTATAAGAATAATTAGCATTACAAAGGAAGAAACTATTCAGTCATCAAACTGTTCCTCATAAATTTTTTAATTTCATAGGGATAACAGTTGTCTTTGTAAAAAGAAAACTTCAGTAATACTTCAATTAAGTTGAAAACTGCAACTAGGAAAAGTTCCATTTTTATACAAGAAGACAAAATTGCAATTTAGACTTCTTCGTTATTGATTATCCTGTGTTATCTTGAGAGTTTGTTCTGCAAAGCATGAAAGTATGCCAGCATTAATTTCATTCCATTTGTTTCCGTGGCTGATACAATATCACTGTGGTTCAAAAAGCTGTGCTCCATCTTGCTTTAATACATCTTTAAAAAATGCTTGAATGTTTGAAATGGTTTTGGTATTATATACTTTCTTATCTGCCGGAACTTTATGCACTAGTGAAAATACATTTTAATGATGATACAGAACTGATTGAGTTTGATTTTTAATATTTGGGTAGAAAAAAAAGACAGAGGAAGAATATTTTCATGCTTTTGAGTCAATGAACTGAGCACTAAAAAAGCGCAGAATATTCTTAACATCTCTGAAAGCACTGTCAGATAAGGCTGCTTAATCCTGTAGGAAAAAGCAACAATCACCAACTAGATTCTCTGTTCTCATCCCTTTCTTTTTGTTTCTTCACAAATTACTGCTCAATGAACACCAATCTTGGCATTTCTTAGCCCACATCTTCAAAAATTATTAAAATAAATTCTCTCTTACTTCCTTAGAGTAATGTAGAACAAGTAAATCTTCATTAAAATTAAATAACTGAATTCTGATTAAGGAAACAAAAAAATAAAAAACAAAAAAAGTCTAATCCTTTTAAATTCAGAAAAGAATTGTTCCCTGCATTTATAGGAAGTTTAAATTTCATATGGGCTTTGAGTGGATTGTTTGAAATATATTTCTCTTTGTTGCACTGTTCATGACCTTTCTAGTCATTTTTTTCCTGATAGGAAAAAAGTATCACAAAATGTTTGTAGTAGACTGTAATAACCTTTATAAGGAGCTGCATGGGTTTCAGACACTTTTTCTTTGCTCATTTTATGACACTGTGCTACATTTGCTCTGGACGGAAGTACCAAAAAATAACTGCAGTTATTCCTGGCATTATTAAAAAGTATGATTTATTTATTTTAAAAGTTGGAAGATTTCATAAACCAGAATTTTTGAGAACATTGTCATTTGTTTTCTTTACTGCTTCTATTAATTTCTTATCTAGATTGCAAGTGTACACGTTTGTTGCTAAGATGGTGATAGTGTAGTGTATAAAGAGAGAATGCAGGTTGGGAAGAGTGCTAGTGTGGGAAAAAAGAAATGAAAGAGGGTATTTTATGATGAACAGGAGGTATCATAGTTCCAAAGCCTAGCACAATTGTGCTGTAGTAAATACATTTCAAAGTTACCATACTTTCCGACAGGAAGGAAAAGAGTGAAAAGTAATGAGATTTTTTCAGAAAGTATAAATGAAAAACCTAACCATAAACTATTTTACCATGTATTTACAAATCAGTTTGTAGCAAAATTGACTGAAACGTACTTTCTGACAAAAATAACCTTAATCAGCATAAGAGAAGTGAACACAAAAATCAGACATCAAATTAGATTTAAAAAAATAATGAGTTCACATAGTAGTAGGTTCTCTAGAGCTACTTTACATTAGCAGAAAGTATACCCTTTGGATTCTTTGTGGAAACTATTTCTCTCATTTTATTTGCAAAACTGCACTAATTACCTGAGAAAATCTAATGTAACAAAGCCTAACTCAATAAACAGGACTATTAGCTTTCCTCACTTGATATCATTTCAGGAATCTGGAGAATAATAAACGCACTGGAAAATCAATTTGTTCTCCTACAGTTTGTCTCAAAACATATTAAGACATGTATAGATACTATTCTTTTACATCAGAGGAAAATATTACCTTTGCTGTATCCTTGTCATTGAGAATATAGTTTAACAGAACAAATAGAACTTGAAACAAATCTTCCCAATTGCAACGGCCTAAATGCAGAATTTGAAAAATGAAACATTTGGCTTAGTAGCTTTATTTTAAGAGTTGGCCAAGTTGTTAAAAGGATCAGTTACCCTGAAACCTTCCAAGAACTTGATAGTGAAAAAAGAACAGGAAAAAAACTCCAAAAATGCCTACACACGTTCACATGTTCCTCCCACTCAGGAAAACACTGGTCTTCACCAGTGTTCTGCTTCTTATGAAGTGTCTTTGACATTGCAAAAAGGTTTCTTAAAAAAGCTGTCATGAGCCATACTTATAATTCCATATCTATAAATAAACATGGAGGAAAAAAGAGATGTATTATCTGCTAAGACTCCCCTAAGTTATCGGTATAATACCATTCATGACTAAAAAAAAATGTACTATTATTACTTTCTCTTTTATTGCAGAGATACTACACAAATATTATTCACTAGATGCAGAGCACAACATCCAATCACTATACACTAAAAGTGTACAAATAAAGCAGACTAATTTTTTTACATTAATTATTTAACAAGGAAATTTTTATCCTTTTACAGAGCTTTTAGTCTTTGTGCCAAGTCTAGATATCTTTAGATTCCTCAAACATATTGTCTAATTTAGGCAAAAATAAGAGGCATTCATATAGAAAGAATAATATCATATAGGAAATATGATATATGATATAATATGATATGATATGATATCATAATATGATATGATATAGGAAATATGAAATATGATATGATAACATAACAATTATTTTTGTCTATCACTAATTGAAATATTGGGATTTAAGAAGACAATTGAAGAAATTTTCATCTGGATAAAAACTGATGCATTTGCAATGTGAAATTTGAAAAAAAAAAACAAATGACATTTTGAAATTTATTTCAATTTTACATAGAAATGTTTTTTAACCTCAATAACTTGTATTATTATGTGCTTGTACTTTGATACTAACACATATAAAAAGAACAAGGTAAGGACCTGAGTTGCCATAAAATTTACATGGATTTTCTTTTATTTTGCCCATTTCCTCAGAATGAAACTGGATAAAAAGAGAAGGGAAAAAAGCTAAAAATCTAATGCAGAGTAATTTAACTAATTCTCTGCATTGCCAAAAGAGGAGAAAAAAAAAAAAGAAAAAAAAAAGAGTAGAAAAGACACAAGAAACAAATTTAGAATACAATAAAAAATAAACTGAAAATTTACATTTGTGATGTTAATTCTGCTTTTTGTTTGTGTGGTTAGTTGGTTGCTGGTTTTTGTGTTTTGTTAGTTTTTCATTTGACTTTGGTTTTTTTTTTTTTTTTTTTGTTGTTTTGTTTTTGGTTTTGGTTTTTTTTGTGAATAGCAGCTCATTTTTTACTTAACTATCTGGCCTTTTAGTTCTGAAGATCTCTTGTTACTGGTCAGAATTTATTTTGCTCATCATTCCAAGCAATTACTCTGTATTAAAAACAACAGAAAGTCTGATGACAAAAAATATAATGCAAGCTCAGAATCTTTTGTTGCACATATTATGTTTCAATTTTTGCTTTTTAATTACAGAGCTGAAGTTCATTCCATTTCCACTAGTCTTTCACCTGTTATTCTCTTTGTGATACTCCTCCTGTAAACTGACGTAGTCCTTCCCATGCAGCAGAAATTATTTTAGAAACTTCATATTAAACTCTCAGATCTTTTGAATAATTGTCTCTCATTTTCCCTTTAAATTCTGGGCACAGCAGATATGTCCTTTAAAGTGTTTCACTTGTTTTTTCAGTTTTGACTACGATCCCTTTCACTGTCAAGTCTTGGTTTACTATTATTCACATACCACATCTTCCACTGGTGGTCTTTCAAAATTAGTAGCTGTTCTTCTTCTGTTTGCAATGGCAATATAGCAGCCATAGTGCTCTCATGTTAGACACTTCCATTGTCTTAGTGAAGGTCCATATTAGAAAAACTTTCCAAAAGCATTTCCCTTGAATTATGAGACCAAAATTATGAGGCAGTAAAGCATTCTGGCAGATCTACTATTCTCTACAGTTCATAGTGTATCGCTCTTTCCCCCAACAACAGGTTCCCAGTTCTAAATTAAGATGCATTGGTTCATAGCGCTCAGGACAACTCTAATTTTCCGTTTAAAACAGGGTCAAGTTGCACAACTGCACTCTGCATAGCCTGCTTAACTGTTCTGATGATGAAAAATTTTCTCTTGAACTGATTTCTATCCATATTAGGTCTGTCTGAAATGGAATTAATTTTCCCCAAACATCCCTCATAGTGCTGCACTTTTTATTGGTAGCTAGAAAGGTGTTGAAAGTACATCAGTGTTTTGGCTGCTACTGAATGGTGCTGGCACAGCATCAGCACTGTCTCTTCATCATTCATCCCCTTACCAGGAGGCTGGGTGTAGACAAGAACTTAGAGGAACACTTGTCCAGGACAGCTGACTCAAACTGACGAAAGAGATGTTGCATACCATATCATGCCTGGTCAGCTCTAAAAGCTCAGAGAAAGAAGGAGGAGCGGGTGGATGTTTGTTATGACATTTATCTTTTGAAGCAACTGCAATATGTACTGATGCCCTATTTCCCAGGAAGTGTTTTTCCCTGCTGTTGACTGACTGTTCTCAGAAACTTTTGTGACCAATATCAGCACAGAATTTCTGAAGGTTGTTGGACTTTGGTTCTTGATACTGGTTTTAAATGGAGCAACTTAAGCCTATTGTACCAGTGGAAGAGAAAATGCAGAAAACATGTATTCCTTCCATTTCAATAACAACACAGAAAAAAGTTGTCCTTTTGACATCATGTGAGTTCCCTTCTTAGTATCTTAATCAATACTTGTTTTCTCTCCAGCACCAGAAGATCAGTTATGCTTGTCAGTTGGTGTGGGAGTCAGGGAAACATTATCCCCAGGAATTCTTGGTACTCTGGGTTGTAGGTCATGTTAAGACACACTTTGAGATAATGCAGAATTTCCATCTGTGAGTCAAGAGTATTTCACCAGAGCTCACAGTGCATTACTAGCAGTAGAAATTTTGTTTGTTTGTTTGTTCCTCATAGCTGCAAAGCCCTGAATCTTCTCTCAGAGGTATGTGAAGCTTAAATTTTGTCAATAACCTGTGTTCATTCAGAAGAGTATAAGATTCATCACAGAGCTGATGCATGTGGGATACTGTTCAAAAGTATACACACTGTAAAGCTATTCACACAAATATTATTTGGGTTAAAAAATGCTAGCTGACTTGAGGGAATACATCTTCAGAATGAAAAAATAGACTTAGATTAGTCTACCTTAGTTGACTTTGGTTGGGTCCCAGGTGCTCACCAAAGCCACTCTATCACTTCCCTCTGCAACTGAATAGGGGACAGAAAATGTAACAAAAGGTTCATGAGTTGAGGTAAGGACAAGGAGAGATCACTTTTTGATTACTGCCACAGAAAAAAAACAGACTTGACTTGAGGACTTAAATTGACTCAATTACTATACAAAATCAGAGAGAGATAATGAGAAATAAAACAAATTGTAAACACACCTTCTCCTCACCCCTCTGTCCTTTTCAGGCTGTTCATCTCTGCTGCTGCTCAGAGAGAGGTGTCTTTCACAAATTCCTCCAGCATGGATCCCTTTCCAGGAGGTGCAGTCCTTCAAGAACAGACTGCTCCAGTATGGGTCCCCCACGGGTTCACAAGTCCTACAAGGAAACCTGCTGTACTGTGGGATTTTCTCTTCATGGGTCCACAGGACTCTGACAGAGGCTTCCTGTCACAGCCTTCTTCTGGGCATCCATCTGCTCTGGCATGGATCTCCTCAATGGAATGCAGGTAAATCTCTACAAACCCATTGACCTCCATGGGCTGCAGGGGAACATCCTGCTTCACCATGGTCTTCACTGCAGGCTGCAGAGGAATCTCAGCTCTGGCACCTGGAGCACCTCCTCCTCTCCTTCTTCACTGACTTTGGTGTCTGCAGAGTTGTTCTCACTGCTCTTTTCTGAGCACAGTTAAAGATCACACAGAATATGCTGAGTTGGAAGGGACCCACAAGGATCATTGAAGTCCAATACGCTTAGCCCTGCACAGGACTATCCCCAAGTCACACCATGTGCTTGAGAGTATCGTCCAAAAAGCCCCTCGAACTCTGTCAGGCTTAGTGCTCTGACCACTTCCCTGGGGAGCCTGTTCTAGTGCCCAACTACCCTTTGGTTGAAGAACCTTTTTCTTATATCTGAACTAAACCTCCTCTGACACAACTGGCACAACTGTCCCTTGCCATCCTGGAGCAAGCTGGCATTGGCTCTGTCAGACATGGGGGAAGCTTCTGGCTGCTTCTCACAGAAGCTACCCCCGTAGTCCCTCTCCCCCACTCCCCCCACTACAAAAACCTGGCTGTGCAAACCCAATACAATTAGATAATATAAAGATATCTTACTAGTAGTAAATTAGCTGTTTCCTATATAATATTTTTCAGGTTCTCATCTAAATTACCTTCCATCTACACTATTCTCTTACCTTAGTGATGTGCATCTTATGCATAAATACAAGCTAAATTTTCATTGCTTACAAGATTTTCAGGCAGGTATCTATGTATTCAGGAATGTATAAATGTATATGGTATATACATACATACATACATATTAAAAATGTTAATTTCCCCATCCAGTCAAGAAACCCCTATAGATATCTTTGTTGCAATTTCTCAGAACCCCAATTAAAATTCTGTTTTTTCATGCTATCTTCAAAACATCTGACAATCGTTAAACTCATAGATTCTAAAACCACTGACTAATATCATCTCTGGGCTTTATTTTACCACTTCTAGCCTCCAACCATCTGTCTCACTCCATCTGTTGTCTCATCTTCTACTTACTTTGAAAATTCTTTGGATGGGGATTGTCTTCTTGGCTCTCATTTGGCAAAGAGATCCTGGCCTCTAGTAGACTTCTAAGAATTAGGATAATACAAATAGTAATGAGTCAACTTAGTTGTCAGTCAAGAAAGTATATTGCAATACAGTTCAACCAAATAGAAGGTAAGATAACATTTATAACATTGGAAAGACTTCATTCTTGTGGCAATTTTTAATGCCTTACATTCATCATATTTCTGTAACAGTAATGTTCAAAGGTCTGCATATAAGCATTACTGCAACTGACAGTGCTGAAACTGTAGTTAGTAGGGTGATGCAAGTTAAATCCTCCTGTTTTCTGAGATTTTATGGGTTTATTTGCTTAAGTTTAAAGCTGCTGATTTTTCTGGAAATTCTCTTTGCATGAGTATTGATAACGTAGTTTGTGGGAATATGATATGCTATTGGTATGAGTTAATCACTGGGAAAGAATCTGGACTGAATCTTGCTTTATATTCAGCTTATTCAACCTACTTGCACTGCCTGTTTATATGCTTTCTTTTATTTTGGTCAAAAATATATATTAGTCGTTAAGAAAATAGAGTTCTGCATTCCTCCACAATTCAGGTCTGGTCAGATGTGTCTCCATTACCATTTTCTCCACAGAGAAGCTGTCAGATTTCACTTTAATTCCATGACTAGTATGAAAGATCACCATAATTATAGGATTCTTAGCCCACTATTTATGTTGTCATTCAACTTGATTGATTCATATTGCTGAGTAGTCAGTCTAAAAATGTATTAAATTTATTTTCAAAATGTATTTTGATTAACTATTTGTCTGTTATGCAACTTTAATAGGAGTTGTGCCTTTCAAAAAGTCTTAAAAATGCCTATCAGTTTTGATTACAGATTTTGATTCTGACTCTCATTGAGAACCCCTCCAAGTCAAAACACTGAACTTAAGGAAATTGCTGCAGATTTATTCTTGGTTTTGGCCTCACAATCAGTAAGGCTAAGTGAAAACTATTAGGAAATAAATAGTAGGTATTATCTTATGATATATATTCCTACGTTCTAGCTTATTATATAATGTCAAACTTTCTTTAATGTTTCCCTTGACTGTATGACATCACTGCTTTAGAAGAGTTTTACACAGATCTGAATATGAAAGTAGCAGCAGTCAAAGTCAGTAACAATGGATGAAACAGAAGCAAATAATGAAAAATGCAAATTATATTCTGGGTGGTAAAAAATTACATACTTGTTGCTCATTCTGATGATGAATTTAGATGATATTACAATGACCTTTGCTGCTACCATGCAAATCAAAAAATGCTTATATACATTTTAGTTTTCTCTCCTGACAGAAATATTCATACATAAAACCAGGCCAAAAAAAAAATAAAAAAAAATCCTACAGATCATTACTGTTGGAAAGAAATAAAAAAGATGAAAACTGCTGATCTTATATGCATTTCTATAAATACAAAATATGTATTTTCAATAGTTAATTTGTTGAAATAACAGATCCCAAGCCAAAAGTTATAGTGGTTAATTAATCAAAGTAGACCAGGACATTATCTCTGAAAATTTCCAGCCCCTCTAAAAGTTGTGCTAAATCTGCAACCTGTAATAATATATTGTTGATAAAATACTTTCCTTCTTATGGGCTGAACATTTGACTCACATGATTTCCTCCTGCTCTCTCAGAGACATGGTGCAAGGATGAAGAATTTACTTGTGCCTAATTTCAAATGAGTTTGTGACTACCTCACCTTTGATTCTCTCTGGTAAAGAAGGGGAGGCCAAAGATCAGAGGATTAAAAGATTTTGGTAATATGATTAAATGCTAGTCATGGTTGAATGTAGGACAAGTATACAAACATTATGAATTGGTGCCACTGTATTTGCTTTATTATCTTTTGATTCATGGTAGTGTATCTTATTTTGTCTTTCAGTTTTCCCTGCTTTAATAAATGCCACATCAAAACATTTTAGCAGACAATAAAAATATTTACAGACTTCTGAGTGCCAACAATATTATTGTAATTATCATAGAAGTGATGTACAACATTAAAGCCATTCTTATTTAAGAATTTTTTATTTAAATAGTGTAGTTGAAGAGCACAATCGAGTAAACTGCATAACATAACCAAGGGAAGTAGAGAATACACTTCATTGTGTAGGACAGTTAATCTATCTTCTGTGTAATCCTGCTTGTCATATAAAACTGTGAGGGCAAAGCTGTAGCTCAGCAGCATAAGGCTTATTAAAAATAAAATACATTTCAACCCCACTTTTAAAGTGGCAAAATGCAAATTAATTAGAATGCTGCCAAATGAATTATATTGCTTATGTTTTGGAAGTTCTCCACAAGTTTATGTAGTCTGAGTTTTAGGTACCCAGTTTGAAGTAAACATGCAGCTGATTTGCACAGAAACAGTCTAACATAAACAATGCAAAAAAATGCAAAAGAGCCCCGTTTCTTTTCTAACCCAATATTTTTAAAGATAATTTTGTTTGCCATATTAATATATATTATAGAATAGAAATCTTTTTAAATGAAATATCATATCTATTCTTCTACTTGCATATTCCCAAAATATTTAGAGATACAGACAGGTATGTATACAAGCTTTTTTTTCCTCTTTTTTCCTGTAGGTAATTAAATGTTATCAGTTTTTTATTCATAAATGTATGTCAGTCTTCAGCCTGTCATTTAAATACTTTTTTGCTCAATTTATTTTAATCTCTTGTTGTTGGTTAACTACATTATTAAGCTTTACCTATGATTTAAAAGCAAATATTATCCTTTTTCTACGGACGAGGATTTAAAAAAAAAAAAGAATTAAAAATCATTCTAAGATGTCCATTGCCCCTTTGTTCTGGAAGTAAGAGAGTGATAACACTGCAAAATCTAAAAAAAAACCCACTCTTTCATTTGGAACATAATTTCTGAGTTATCTACTTACCAAACCATATTACTGAATGATACATAAAGGACAGAAGTGGTTTACATAAGAATATGCAGAGTAGTGGTAGAAGGAGGAATTACAGATCTGGTAGCTTACAATGCTGACCTTCAGACCCGTGGTCTTAGATGCAGACCCCTCCTTTGACTCAGGAATACAACTGGGGAGTGCCAAAACCAAAAGTTTCTGAGAGGTTTGACTACTCTGTTCTTCATTTCAGAAGAACCAGGAGACACAAAGGCATGATAGTTACTTATTTTAAACTTTCCATTTCTGTAAGCGAGGAAAGACACCAAAAGATTGATTTTCACATTATAGGCAAATATTTTCTCTCTTAGTTTATAGAATACATGTTTAGATTATGACATTTTTAGAAGGCAGAGGCTAAATTTGTGGGTAGCATGTCATTGGTATTTAAAAAAAAAAAAAAAAAAAGTAGTTTACAGTTTCACTGTGGTATTCAATCCAAGAGCCCATGAGCTGGCACCTTGTTGCAAATCACAGTAAAGCAGAGATATCCCACAAGAGATTCTACAAGTATAGTCTACCTGATTGATGTTAATATGCCAGTGCAGAAGCCTGAAAGTTGGTAGAAGCATCCCACTTCTCATTTCTCATCCACCATGAATTCAGTTGTTTACCTCGATACAATATCAAGGCTCCATGCACTCAGATGACTGAAAAATGAAATGCATAGGATTACAATCCAAAGCATATCAATGTGTCTATGGCACATTTCCATTTTAGGTTTTATATGAAATTGTTAAATAACTTCTGATCTATTTATGTAGGTATGACAAGACTTCTAAAGAAGAAGAAATTGACTACGCCTGCTGGGCATAGTTTCTGTACAATTTTCATTCGCGTCCTTGGCTGCTAAGAGCCCAAATGTAGATCAAAGGAAAATCAGACATCTCTTTTCCCAGTCATTTATAATTAACAGTTAAAATTGATAAGTTTATTTCCAAGTCTCCCAGTGTCCCCAGATAAAAATATGGTTTCAAAATTAAATATCATAATTGATAGATCTTAATTTTCCTTTTACTTTCCTATAAGCAAAAATCACATGGTGAGAATCTCTTTGCCTCAAATTCTTTTTGTCCAGTCTGAAAATAATAAAATAATATATGTTTTCAACTCTGCTTTTTCTGTTTGGGTAAACTGTTAATTTATTCTGTTAGTTACAGAACTTCTAATTAATCTGATTCTATCACTATTTAGAATGCAAGGTGAGCTAAGCTTCATTTGAAAAGGAAATCTACCTATTTTCTTGAAGTGTAAATCCTGAATTTGCAAATAAAAAAAATATTATGTTGCACAAATAACTGAATTGGAAGCTCATAATAAAATTTGAACACTGTTTGTGATGTGGTGCAGCTACCCTAACTTAAAGAAGACTATTGCAAAATCAGAATCTTAAAGTTATCAACTAGAAGTCTGTGGAGGTTTGGGTTGGCTCCCTGCCAAACCCAGCTAGTGGCCACACAGATTTCCCCCTCCTGAGAGAGAAAAAAAGGTATCAAAAGAAAAATTGTAGTTATATATATATATATATATTCACATATATTGATTGCAGTTATATACCATTAAACACTATGAATATACAGAACAAGAACCCCAAAAGGGAAAAGGAGGAAGAGGGGAGGGGAAGAGGGATAAAAATGAGTAAAAACAAAACAAAACATACACGCACTCGAAACCTCAGGGAAATAGCTCAATAAAGCAACTAACACAATAAACTCTCACCAAACTCCCCTCAGCAGGAGCAGTTGCTTCACCTCTGCGCGGCTGGGACAATAGTTTCGCAGATAGGCCTCAGCTCATATAGACAAGAGTGAAGCCAACACACTGAGACCTGCTCTCCTCCCAAGCACCTGAAACGAACAGAGAGAGGAACCTCCCCCCCTTCTCTTTTATTCACCTGATTACGTAAAGGAATGGTGTGGAATACTTCCTTAATTATAACCCTGTTACCAGGGAAGCCCTAGACCAAAACCAAGAAAACTAAACCACCACAAAATCTAAGAGGAGCTAGAAATGGACTGAGGAAAACACTAAGAAATTCTGGTCAGGTAATAAGGAGAGGTAGATAAAAGATTGGGCCTTAAATTAATATAATGGAAATACAAGAAACATTTATTATTAAAAAAGATCGCGAAAAACCCCCCTAGAATGGAAAAAGAGAACGGTGTTGCTGGATCTTTCTATGCATGTTAGAAACCTGCTGTTAGGTGTGAATTCTTTCTCTTTAAATACCATGATGTTTCATTCCAGTAAGTGACTGATTTCTGCATGAACTTTATTTTACTTTTCTAAGAAAGCAATTCTATTTATTTAATCCAGCATATAAGTAATATCTAATTTTATTCTAATAAAGAAATAGAAAATCCATAGCAATGTTAAAATACTAAAAAATCAATTGACCTAATTTGGATATTAGGAAAGTATTCTGTCAAGTGTCTTTGGAGGGGAAGAAAAAAGAAATTAACTTTCCTAAGGAATTTTTTACTTGTTTCTATATTATAAATAATTTTAAAACTAACAGCTCAAATGTCATAGACTTTTGATCTATTTAGAGCATTATAAAACCGAGTTATTTCTAAAATTTTAAAGAGGAATTAGTTGTTCTAATACAATGATGTGTCTGGGTGTCTTTTGAAATCAGGTATGACAAAGTTTTATCTAACATTACTGTCTAAGAAACCATATATATTTCATTCTGTGTTTAAGTTAAACTTATTCATCAGTTGTTGAACTGGACTATACATTCGGTGAAGTCATAGGTAAAGTTATTACCTTAAAGAAACCTCTTATTTTGTTAATTGCTTTGGGCTGTATTTCTTGAGATCCTGCCAAGATACTGACGTAGATCCTAGTCGAACAATGGTTTAAGTCTGTGCTTAAGTCTAAGCACATACTTTTATCTAATTAAAATTCTAGATTGATGTGGCAGACTTCCAACCTTCAGTCTTAATACAGTTGGAACTCAGAATTGGATCAAAAGGAATTATGCTTTCAGTAAGAAAAATATCAGTCCTGAGGGATGGAGGTTTGATGTTATCCTAGAAACAAAGGAAAAAGAAAGCTTTGTCCCCAGCATAAAAATATTTTTACTCTTGAAAAAAACCCTGTTCTTTGCTATAAGAAAGTCCAATTATGTCTTCTGAAATCCTGCCTATATTGCATTCAGCAATCATTTGATAACTTCAGAGCAAGAATATAATTCTTTTTGTAATAACTATCTGTTCCAGAAGGATTCTGGAATGAGGCCCTTGCATACTACAGAATACATAAGCCACAAAGTTTTATGAAGGTGGTATAAATGGATGCCTGTCATTGTCTCTCATATAAATACTTTCAAAGGCCAAAGAGAGACTTCTCAGAAACTTCTTTGTTTCTTAGTGATTTCCTTGCATATTTTTAATTTTTCTTTCAGGGAATATGGATGCTATTTTTTGCGCTGAATTCTGATGAATTTATGGTTGACTGAGAGTGCATATTCTGATCTTTTATTATCACAAATAAAAGTGGAAATAATATTTTTGGATGACTTAACGTTTGGGTTACCCTTACATGCTAAATCAATTGTCCGTAACACACCATATGAAAAGAGACTCTGTCATCAAAAGTCAGTAGCAAAGCAGATTTCAAGATTTTCACAGTTCTACTCTGCTCTGATACTGGCATCCATGTAAACCTGGATAATCCATCTGTATATTCATCGCTTCCTGTAAAAGGTAAGAGGCAATATTATTAACAAGGATTGTGTTATACAAAATACTACATAAGGAGAATTCTCTTTTTCAAATTTAAGCACTCCAAAATATTGTATACACAAAATTGTAAATAAGAGTTGAGATGGTAGCCAGCACTGCTGTATGGATTTGTCCTAAATTCCTATGACTATGCCACAACTGGGTATATGTATTTTCTCCCTCTTACAAGAATTATTAAAGGAGGCTTTTGGTCAATAAACAGTAAAGTAGCAGTGTCATCCAGCAGGCACCTGTAATGAAATTTTTCTTAGGGCTAGGCAGAAAATGGAATTCTTTACAATAAATATCTTACAACTTTCTCTGTCCTTTTAATGACACTCACCTAATAGAGATAACATCAAGCATTGGTAGCTGTTCAGTAGAGTAGATATCCCAGAAAATATTCACTTTAGAAACCGAAAGCCTCATATAAACTTTAATGAACTAATGAGAAGAACCTGCTGAAGAGGCTGGATCAGCATTAAATTTCTAAGAAAACGTTGTCTTATTCTGGAATAGTAGAATTTGGCTTCCTGAATGTTGGGGAATCAGCTTCTCCTAAATTTAATTTTTAAAGGTTTTCTGAAGGTTCAGAGTGATTTTAAGATGAATAATTTCAAGCCTGCCTAGGCATAAATAAAATATATGTGTTAATGTTTGATAGAAGAATATTTTTTCTTGTCAGCAGGAAAAAATATTATCATGATGCAATGCAAATTAAATGTAAACTAGTCTTCTTACAAATAATATTGTTTTATTGCAAGTCAGAGTATTTGCTATATTTCTATACCTCTTTTTTTAAATATATATGAGATTATTTATCACTGATGAAGCAGTTTAATTTATAAATTATTACTGGAATTTGGCATTTAGAGGTGGGCTTTCCTAAATGATTGTAATTTCAATGTTTCATATTTCAAGCTCTTATTTTTCTTTTAAGCTTTCAAAATTGATTTTTTTTGAAAGGTGCTATTGATACCTAGTATCAAATTTAACTCAACCTATTCGAGTATAGACATACAAAATTAACTAGGAGGTAAAATAAAAACACTTATCAGCTAGGGAAAGAAATAAAAAAAAAAAAAAAAAAAGAAGAAGAAAATTGATAGGAAATAATAGCCAAAGTTTTAAAGTCACTCTCTGGAACTGGAAAGGAACAGAGAATCCCATACGGTGTTGTCAATCTATAAATAAGCAAATAAATTTATTTGCTATAGCAGAAGAACTTACATGTTCACTCATGTGAACACAGGCTACACAATCTGGCCTTGAATGACTACTTCTGAATAAAGAACCCAGTAGCATAAAGCAGTATTGATGTGCAAGCTAAAAAGAGCTAAACTTTGACTCAACTTCAGGGACTCTTTTCTTCTTCTGCTTTTTTTTCTTTTTTCTTTTTATTTTTTTTTCCACAAGCAGTATATTTCACACCAGTTATGCATCTAGGAAAAAAAAATGGTTTTGGTGATGAATATCATCATGGAGAGAAAACTTTTTCTTTTGTGAAGTATTATTTTTAACAGTTATTTTGAAATCTACCTCCTTCTTGCTTCATCCAATCTTTGACCTTGTCAGTTTTAATAGGTTTTAACTTTTATTTAGCTGTCATATTCATACTCTCATTTTCCTTGCTAGAAAAGTTACCATCTGTCTGAACCAACAATATTTTCATTGTTAAGGCATCTTCTCCCACAACATATGTCTTCAATTTCTAATGTGAATCAGAATACTTGAAGAATGTCAACGATCATGTCACCAATCTGATTGAATCAGCCTTGACATTTTGCCAATTAAACTGTGCACTTTGAAGAAAATTGTAAGTAGAACTTGCTTTGTTACAAGGTTCACTATGGCTCACTAGGATAATGAAACATAGAATTTGCTATTTTTGGGGAGAGATTCATAGAATAGCACAAATTTCGGGGTTTTTGTCCACTTAAAAATTTTTTTTGTAGTAATTCACTTCTATGTAGTAGCTTTTTTAAAACTAGATATTTTTAGAGGGTTGTTTTAGCATCCAAATTATCAAGTGAATTAAACTAATAAAACAAACATTTGCATAATTCTGGAAGAATAACAAAGCATAAAAATTGTTCAGGCCATGGAATCTATGACAAATCATCTTGCACTCTAATTTCTGTTTCTAAAGTACTCACAGTCTTTTATTACATTCATGGATGTGATAATTTGACTTTTTTCCTCTCTAACAAAATTTCCAAAATTTATTTTGCCATTAGGAAACAAAATCTTTTAAGGACTTAAAAAGCAGTGGAAGAGAATAGAAAGTTCAAATGTGAATGTAAGGAGTCTTTAATGAGATTTACTTTCGAGAGTATATTACCAGGAAAACTGGTTTCAGCTGGAAGAAATTAGGAGCCCTTTTCGCCTGCAGTGTTACTGATTATACATATCCTATTCTGAGCTGTTTTTTGGTTTCTTTTTTCTTGACAGACCTTTGAACAATTTAGTCCTGCAAGATACTGTATGTCTTGTCTCCTCCATATTCAAAGTTTTCCAAGACGGCTGGTTGAACCTTTTTCAGCAGAGCTTTTCTTCAGTTGAAAATTATGTTTTGACCACACAGATTTCTTGTTAAGAAAAAGTCTGCTTTTCAGAATGTTTCTTTAGAAGTTTATATCCTCAAAAGTTAGAGGATCCAGTAATAATAAATCCAAATGTCAAAGAAAAGACAGAATATTGCTTAATAACTTTTTTCATGCTTTTCATGTATAGTTACATCATATGTAACTGTATATGTATATTACACTTATATCCAACACCACATGTAGACATCTCATCATCTGAATATGCATGTAACGGGATACAAGATTCAATGAGCGCCCCTCAATATGCAGAATGAAATATTAAAAGGACTTTACTCACGCTAAAAACTTGAATTTCTGCTTGTGAAGTTTTATTTGCTGGCAGAGACTAATTCAATCTTCTTCAGCCAGAGTGGGAAAGAAGAACTATTGCTCTAGGCAGCTGATAATTTCTCTGCAAAGCTCTCCACCAGATGAACAGCAGAACTGAGACAATTGACTTGATGAAGATATTTTTCTTCTTTAAACCCTAGCACTGTTATCATACGGGATTTTTAGCTTCTTTGGACAGTTCTGTTACATATTCTCTGTATTTCAGTAAGGAGTAGGTGGAGCTGCTGTGTTTCCATTTAAGAAGACAGCTATTTGCCTGTAAAAAGGGCAAACATCATTGACTATGCAGCAAAGTTCTATGCACACCCCTTAGGAATACACCCTTGCAGAATATGTGCATAATATATTTGCAGCAGGGAAGCCTTGAGTAGGGCCTTGGAAAAATAACTCAAAGTTATCTTATATTTGCAATAATAAATGCAGTTTTGTTACTGAGTCATAGTTCCTTTCAGGAGATGGAGCAGTAGACCTGACCTACCTGTCACACAGAATATCAGTTTATCTCTAAGCTGTAATTTTCTTTCGTTACTAAAAGCCTTGTATAATGCCCTGGGCGCAGGAGGAACATAGTGCTTAATAATAACTGAAGGGTGATTGCAATTCTTCTGCATATACACACAATGATTTTTAATAACTATAAACACTGAAAAACTGAAAAAAAAAAAAAAACAAAAGAAATTTCAAAAATCCAAAGAAAAAAAGAAGTCACATTTAGTGTAAATGACTGAGAATATAATTTTATTTCCACTTGATCGAGAGAGATTGGCCTTAGATTTATGTAGCTGAGACACTGAATATTTGTATTTAATGAGCAAGTAAAAGCTTGTGTCCATGACCAGTGTAATGACTATTTGTTCAAATCTCACTTTTTAAAATTTGAACCTCATGTATTTTTAAGGCCGTACTCATTTTAGGAGAACTATCAAGGAAGGGCACATGATTTCACAGAACAATTTTAAAACCCAATGACAGCTTAAGTGAGGAAACCTGTATTTCTTGTGTCAGTATTTACCCAATTTACAATTTACTCAATTTACAATTGAGATTATCAGCACCTTTATTATGTTCTTTCTTGCCATTTAAGACAGATACTGAAAAAGAAAAAAATGTACAGCAGATAAGATACTTTATCCCATGGTGAGAATAACAACCAAGATGAGACTTATGTAGAATGAAATTTGCATTCCAGTCAATGTTCATGTGTATAATCAAGTACTGTGTGCAGTTAAATGAGTCTGTTGTCTTGCTATAATGAGTATCTACATCCATCCTAACAGTTAATGAGGAATAAATGACTTATTATCAATGAATGGCAGTATCTAAATAGCTTTGCTACAAAAACAGAATATTAATATGTGTAGCTAAAATAGATCTTAAATGATAATGAACTTATCCAGACTATTAATTATTTTAAAAGCCTCTAGGAAGGTTTACTGCTTCTGGATGAAATTGGAGCTCAACTGGTTCAAGAGCCCTTATATATTTGCAGGCAAAACTGAAAAATGACCCCTTAAAACTGTATCTTAGAACTAAACAGAAAGGGATTTTTATGAAATGCATGTGGTGCCATGAAAAATCATACCACAGATCTCTCTAGTTCAGCATTTTTTTTCCCCACTAGAAATTAGGCCTATTCACTTCAGTGGAAACAGCAAGAATTGTCTGTACAGCTGACAATGCATTTTAACTGATTCACCTCCTAATCATCAGCTGAGGGTGGGTCTGTGCCCTGAGGCACAAAGGCTGCACCTTTTACTCTCCTTTTAAAAAAAAAAAAAGAAAAAAAAATTCTAGTCCAGCAGAAAGATCTCATTGCCACATGAATGTCAAATTAATTTCTTTAATTTCTAAGCTCTTGATCTCAGTGATACCGTGTTCAGATCATGAAACTGCAACTATTGCAGAAATTTGGCTTGTTGTTCAAGTATTCTTGGCAGTGAGTAGATGAAGTGACCTCTTATCTACATAGACTAACAAATTCTGGATGAAGAATTAACTGTGGACTTTCTTTTAATTCTTCCTAATTTTAGGCAAATTGTCAGCCATTATTTATATCTAGGGAGCTATTCCCAGAGCTTGGCTTGAATCAGGAAAATTAAGTGTCTCAGATAGCCTTAGTAAAAGAGTAGAACACTAAGCAAGTTTTGATTACATCTGTAGCCAAAAGTTTCACACAAAACTGCCTGGATTTCATCATCAGGACACAGATACAGACATTTCTATTTTCAGAGTATTCCACTAAACTCAGAAAATGAATATGGATTTAAGAGAAAAAAAATGTGTTGAGAATCATTATTATAGTTATTTTTTAATGGAATTTCCCTTTTCGATATTTTGCGAGCAATATATATTTAAACTGTGTTTCTAGAAGAAAAGAAGCTCCCCTTTGATGCTCTACATGAATGTTTTTAGAACACAACACAAGGAAAACATTAAACCTTGCTGTAAATACATGAGTACACAGATCAAAATGTCTAATGTAAGTTTTTATGTAACAAACATCACTCTTTGTAATATGATCTAAACACACAATAATATGTATCTATGCAGCTAATTGACAAGTATTACACTGGACTTGAGAGAACCTATATTTGAATTTCAGATAATGAATGCTTCCAAACTATCTAATTGACATGAGTGATTTTCAGATGTTTTTTCAGGATATTTCCAGAATAATTTTTTATTATGCTTCTTTTCCTGGTTCAGAGAAGCTCTCAAACAAAAGTAAACATAGAAAATGTATTAGAAATATATTGTTTCCCTCTATGTATTCTTTCATGCTTTCATTTTAACTGGAATTCAATCTTAAAACTATGTTAAGATAGGTCTGCTTAGAGATATTATAGAGACCAATCACAAAGATTGACCTGAAGTATAAACCGAGGTCATCTAAGTCTGTGGGCATTAACATTTAGTTCAACTCTGTGTTCACTTTGGTGTTTGCAAGTGAAAAGAAAAGTATCTGTTATTGATTTTTATAATCCTTTCAAAGAGATCTATTGCAGCATTCCAGTACCTAAAGGGGATCTACAAGGAAATCTGGAGAGGGACTTTTTACAAGGGCATGTAGTGATAAGACAAGGGGTTATAGTTTTAAATTGAAAGAGGGCAGATTTAAATTAGGAAGAAATTTTTCACTGTGAGAGTGAGGGACACTGTGAGGCACTGGAACAGGTACCCCAGAGAAGCTGTGGATGCCCCATCCTTGGAAGTGTTCAAGACCAGGTTGGATGGGTCATTGAGCAATCTGCTCTACTAGAAGGTGCCCCTGTTGGGATTGGAGCTATATGATCTTTGAGGTTCCTTCCAACCCAGAACATTCTATGGTTCTATGATTTTACCTTTCTGTGACCTTTCTGTGGTAGCAAGTTTCCTCCTTATCTGATATAAAACAAACTGGTATTTCTGCTTCAAAATACATGATGACTTAAATACCATTAATAAACCACTAAGGTGAATTAAAAGACACCTAGACACTTCTTGTCAAGATATCTGAGTAGTTTCTGTTACACTCAAAATCTCTTTATAGATTTAAAGGAAATACGTGATCTGTAGAGCCCGTAATTAATTAGTGTAATTGAAATATTATCAGTCTAATTAAAGACTACAAATAAAAGAGATTAAATAAAAATGAAGATAGTAATCTATAAATTTATGTATATTAAATATGCATGCGTTATATATCATATATTAAACATATTACTGTTATAATGATGTATTTTTTATACATAAAATCTTAAAAACAAAAATGCAGTTCATAATAACATAATACTAGACTAAGTATCTTTTCTAAGAAACTTCAGCAACGTATACTTCATACCTTATTCCTTAGATGTTCTTTTAGAGACTAAATCTGAATTTCAGACACAATTGACAAATAATTTGAGTTTATGCTATAAATCAGGCAAATACTAACAAAGTTGTAATTCAGAAGATACAGGCAGTTCAGTGAGAAAGCCATTTCCTTGGATATGTCACTGCTGTACTGGTACTCATGCAAGGTTTTCTTTGAAATACCAAGGATTAAAGTCCTTGTTCTAAAAGTAAATGAAAATCCGAATATGTTACATGCATTCCCAAGATCTGAGGATTTTCTGAGAAGAATGCTTAAGTTGTTCAAAAACTATTCTGCACCCAAGAAAATTTCACCTTAATTAAAAAACCTCTATATAAATGTGATTACTTAATCAAAGTAAAAGCACTTTTCTCTTCCACAAAGGATTTGAATTGATCTCCAGAGAGTGTGTGGGAAAAAAGAGAACAGGTGAACTGGAATAGTTGAAATCCCAAATCCTATCCTAAATAAAAACCTTATATCATCAAAACCATGGAGTAAATAATTTGAAATGACAGAGTTTGTTCTGTTGTATGCACCAGACGCTGAATACTTTCTGAAAATTATGTGCTACTTTTAGAGGAATACCATGCCAAAATTTCTTCATACATACCAAAAAAAAGCTCCTCTTTTGACCTGTGCAAACAAGCCCATAAGAATTGTCAAGCATTGAAGCTTGAAAGCACTGATGAGTTTGAGACACACACACACACAAAAAAAAAGAAGTTTGATTCTTTGATTCTAGAATAGTGGGAGTAGTGTCTAATATAAGAAGCATTGTTTATGCTGTAGTGAATCAGATTCAGATTTTAGAATGTATTGGTTTGATGATAGGAGTAAGCAAATCAAAAGTGTTTGATATAAAAATTTTCCAAATTTCCCACATCATAAATTCTCCTTACACCTAGTGTTTGTGAGACTGAAAATGTGTCTTGCCATCCCAGCATCGGAAAATATTGTGGTCAAAACAAACTGCAAGTGCAGCAGTGCTGTGACTGTAACCTTAATGCAATTTTCAAAGGAAATGTTAAAGGATATTACATAAAAAAGTGGTTTAAGAGTAAAGATATGCCCTTCTGTTCATTTAAGTAAGAGAAATAATATGCAGAGTTGGTTTTAGCATATAAAGAGTTCAAGATTCAGTGTCCATTACCTAGTTGTAGGTAAAATATACTGCTAGAGTTTCCTGGGTAAAGTCGCCTTGATATTGCTGAAACATTAGAGAGAAAGTGCTTGGTAAAATAATAACTTTGCTCATGCATGTCTTTGCTATTTAAGATTAATAAAGCTATTTTATTTATGATTTATAGTAGCACTAGAGGATCTAACTTTTTTTCTTAAGTAAAGACATAGATCTTTTTTTAGTTATTTTTTTATGATTAAATGAATTTTAAAGTTTCATTTTAGTATCTGGTTGTCAGTTACTATCCATCAGTTATTCTTTTACACTTCGTTATAAAAAGGTTTTCCTGCTGCACTCTATTTCATAGCTTTTTCAAAGAAATCACATGAAAAGTGTGAAAGCATTCAATGAGCCATACATGCCCACATAAAGTTAAATATAATTTTTATCTCCATTGCATATTTATTTTATGCAGCATGTCACTTGATTCGCAGTGAGTTGGAAACTTGAGTTTTTCTTTTCATATCAAGTCACACATTAAAATTATTATCTGGTAGCTAGAACTATTCTACTGTGATTGAAGCCATCTCCAACCGCTTTAATTTTGTATGTTTCTACTGCGGAAAGCAATCTTCATGTTTACTGTGTAAATACAGAGCAATAGGTTTGGCATCAATGCAGTTATTCACACCTTCCGTAGCAAACCAGAGCACATCATTTATTTATTTATGTTTCATTGATAAAGCACATTCATTTTCTAAATTATTGAAGGGCTGAGCATTATCATTAACGTTGTCAAGTGACACCTTACTTGTAAAAAATTCTGAAGTCATTAAGATATTTTATGAGCAAGGTGTTTTGTTAGCTGCTATATATTTGTTCACAGAAGTACAGTGAGTTCTGTGTTTCACAGACAGATGGATGGCAAAGCCTTGGTCAAATCCTCTCTACCATATTGAGCTTACAATACATAGCATAAGCTTTACTGAATTATCCTATGTAATTTTTAATCTCTAGTCTTAGAGAGGACATTGACTTACTAAAAGAGAAAGAAATATGGGGGACACATTACCAGATGGGAACAGAGTAAAATTTAAAAGGGTTTCATTTTCTAAAGGAAGACAATAGAAACTGCTCCTAACGGTAAATTTTCTGAATTACTTCACTGCAGTAGAATATTAAACTAAGGATTGCCAGTGAAGAAAATTTTGGAGCAAGTGAACTGCTTTCAAAAATTGGATTTACATGTATTAGAAAAGATGATTGTATGTTAAAATTGTTGGACTCTGATCAATGGCAAAAAATAAAATCTGAAATAGAGAAAATAGACAGCTTCAGAAATCTGTAACAAGAAAATAATGTTATCAGTGTACATGGAATCAGGATTCCAGCACAATCTTCTCTACTTCTTTTCCTTGTGACTAGGACACAAAAAGCAAGAGCAAAAATGCTTGTTTCAGAAATTCTTTTGATTCTGAGGAACTGGAAAATTATGAAAATTCTATGTTTAACCAGGTATTCCAGACCCTTTTGTTTCTGATCTATGTTTTTTTTAAGACAAACCTAACTTCTGGCAAAAATAAATAAGAGCTATTTCCAAATAAGTCTATCCTGTTATAGAATCATCAATACATACTTCTTACAGCTGAGAAACTGACTTGCAAGCTCAGCAGTCCAAACCCAAAGTCTCACAGCACTTGGCACTAAACAACTGATCAATTTGAAACAAAATGTTATCTTTCCTTCATTTTTTTTAATATGTGTAAATATATTAATAATAGTCTTGAACTTTTTCTTTGAAGTAAATAAAAAGTATTTCATTTGGAGTTAAATATTTTGATTTTCAAATTTTATCCTTTTAAGGGAAGTTTGACACAGTGTCAGATTATCAGTTGTATTTTGTCTTAAATAACTATTTAAAATACTTTCAACTGCACTATATTTTTTTATTTAAACTAATCATCACAACTTGGCGAGGCAAGTCTATGTCTATAAAACTATGTCATATAAGTCAGGAAAGCATGTCCTGATGGGTTTTTTGCCCTATTTCTGAATTTAAAAGACGTGTTAAATACACCTGTGATGAGACTTTGAGTCAGTCAGAATTTCCTGGTAAATTTAACATTGCTTAAAATGAATATAATAGAAGCCACTTGAAAAGCTTACATACTCTAAACACAGGCTTTAATAAAAAGACACAATTGAAACCAAAGCCGTTTTGGTTTTGGTTTTGTGTTTTTTGTTTTGTTTTGTTTTGTTTTGTTTTTTTTTAAAGTGGAACATACCTGCTAAGATAGGTGATAAAATCATAAGTAAAAAAGCAACCTGCCAGTCCTTAAAGGACTGTCTTTCCTCCAGCTTGGCTCTTGATTTAGAACTTAGTTGTCACCAGAGGGTTCATAGGAATTTTTTGCTGCTTGTTTGGTTTCCTTACTTTCTTGTCTCCCAATGCTGCTTATCCAGCAGGAAGCTTTTCCAGCTGACTGTGCTCTCTAGGAAGGACTAACATATTCCTGACAGTAACCAAGGCATGGGGTCAAGACAGCCGTCTTACCCAGTCCCAGACTATTAGTAGAAGATAGAACAGGCTACTCAGCAGCAAGCACTATTAATCATATTTTGGCACTATATATACAAATATGTATTGCAATAGATTTTTCTTCTTTAGGAATTGATTATTTTCAAAATTAAACCTAATGTTGTCTATACTACAAAAGGAAGAAAATAAGTGACAGTAGTCAGAGATGTTCAGCTTCATCAGTCTCACAGATCTTCCATGACAGAGTAATCTGAGTATGCAGGTAAGCTTTGATAATTCCCTATTGACAATATTACTCTTTACCCCATACTCCATCAGACTATTGGATCTATCATTGCCATAAAATGACCTGGTTCACTGTATTGGCAAATATATACAATGCCAAATCTTCTACTCAGTTACTAGATAATAATATGGTAAATATTGAGATCTAATTTCACCAGGTGTCAGAGCCTTTGTAAATGTATAACATATCTGTTAGCCATCCGGAAGCCTCTACAATTCTGTGGATTTTTTTCATTTAAAAAAAAACCAAAACCACAAAAAAACCTCCACTATATAAATCTCAACTTTAAAATCAAGGTTGTTTTCAAAGTTAAGAGCTTTTTACAAGTACATAAAAATTAAATGGCTTAATATATAAGACAGAAACCAACATTACCATTAGAAGAACTGTAATAATGGTTGTTTGTGTTATTTACAAAGAAATTATAGTTCTTTTTTATAAAAAAATACATGACCCATGACCTAGATAATTGCAGTCTGTGCTATAGATTATTCACAAACTCGCCAATTATGGAAATATCTAATTGGGATTGAAAATTGTGTCTAAATAGAACATTTCAGTGAATCCTGGGAAATGCATCAGTTAATCTGAAGGATATTTTAGAGGGCCACATGATGCAGAGTGAATCTTCTTTCTGCTTTCACAGAAATATTTAGTTCTGAGCACTTCAAGGAAAATTCTTAAATATTTTAGAAGTGATTTTTTGTTTATATCATTCAAAAACTATTAGAAATTAAGTTTAAGCTAGAACTATGTAATGAAGATACACAAACGTTTTTTGTGTCTCAGTCATATCACCTAAATAAACAGGATGTTAGTATTGCTTATCTGTCTTGTTTAACTGTTAAAGAGAAGCATAAATGGTAAAGAAATATCAGACATTTGCACAGAGAAGGTCAGTCAAAGTGCATCTGGTCACCAAGTCACATGAAATCTTTCTATGTTCTTCTGGGATCAGATTTACAGATGTCAAAAGATATCTGTCATCTCATGTGTTGTAATCAATCCATTCTTTTCATAAAATAAAGATCTGAAGAAGAAAATAACTTTTTTTTGTTTGTTTTCTAAAAATATGCCATTGTTAATAATTCAGGGTTTTTATTATATATGGTAGAACATAAATAACAATTGCATTGTATGACTGTTTCCCCTCTTTAATCACTTAGATATAGTAAAATGACTTTTTCATAATATGGTGAAGTAGACAAGTTGAATTGCCTGCCATAGATATGAGCTCAGAACTGATTTGGTCAGTATTGAAGTTAGTTTTTTTCTTTATGTACTGTCTTTTGTTTCATCTTGATTAACTGGTGGTGTTATTGTAACTGAAACAAATGAAAAGCATAAACAATAATAGCAGCATATACATATAAAGGGAAGAAAACAAGAAAAAGCAACATGTAAATTTAAATAGATTGAAAGTCTTATTTTTATCCAATCCAGGCTAAAGGAAAAGGTTTCAAAGTGTAAATCTGATCTTCAGGGTTATTGGAAAAATCATGTACATGTTGTAAGCATGTTGGTCCAATTCCATTTATTTTGGCCTTATACCTTTATAAAACCCACTGAAGGTGTTTCTGTGAATGCCTTATCATCATTTTATGTTTCAGTATGGATAATTTTGAGGCACTTTACATGAAAGATGCTTCATGGAAATAAAGTGACTTGAATTTGTCATGGAAGAGTAGGGGAAAACTTACTTTTCAACTGACTTGGATTTTTCCCATTAAAATACTATCACAGCAGGTTTTCAGTGTTCTGATGCTCCCCAGTATATGCTATAAAAGTAAAAGGGAAACACAAACTGTAGATGAAACCTTTATGTATTTTCTATTATGTTTCTTTTATAGCAGCTGCTTTTTACTTTTTTGCTACCCACTCTATTCCAGATGGTGTTTATGCATGAAGTGTATATTTAATGTGCACCGATTGCAGAGGAATTAATAGCTAATATTAGAGAGATATGTTAAGATGGATGGAATGTTAATCAAACTTACATACAGTGCACAAGTTCTTTATATTTTTTCTATTTAACAGCTTTATTTCAAACAATATTTTAAGTATACTAGCTTTGCCTTTCAAGCCTCTGCTATGTTTTTGGGGTTTTTGACTATTTTCTTGGAGGAAAGGGAATTGCTTTGTTTTGCAAAAGAACCTGGAGCTAATGGTTTTCAGTTATGCCTTATGTTTTGGTACCTTCTAGCTAATCATTAATCCTTGAGAAGTGATCTGAACTTTTGCCACTGATACTAAAAAACCTCGGATGAGGTATGAGGTATGAAAGGAACTGCTACGAGAGTTTGTTCTTTTAGCAGCAAAGGTATTTATTCAAGCAGTACTGGAAAGCCAGCCAGCTCATGCTGGACAAACTAGCTTCCAATCAACAGTGCAAAATGAACCATTTTATACATTTCACTACATGATTACATCATACAGTTTTGCATAGTAATAAGATTACAACATCTGATTATGCATATTAACGATTAGGCAAAGACTAGGCAGAGTCTGGGCAGAGCCTTCTGGAATCTTCTTTGGCATCAGGATTAGGTGGTCGTTTCCAGTCTTCAGCCTCACTCTAGGGGTCTTTAGCTCCTCTTCTTCACCTTGAACTCTCTGGTCTTTATTGTTCATGACCTAGTCACTGAGGCTTCCAGAAACTAGTGGCTTAAGGCCATTTTGCTCTGTTCAAATGTCCACATAGTCTTGATCAACAGCACTAGGCTGTTTGTATAGAGTTTTGTGGGATCAGGCCCGGTGGTTTGAATAGAACACATCTCCATGTTCTCTGACAAACTCAAGCAAAGCAGGTGCTGAACAGTTTCTACTGATCCATTTAACCGTTTCTGGAGTTCATCCTTGTTTCACCATTATTGCTTAAAAAGTCACAGAGAATGTTAATTAAATCTAAAACATATCAAGGTTACTCCCCAGAGATCATAGCTCCTGGAATAAATAGAGAATAATGCCTGACAGTCTACAGTAATTCATATTTATGAATGAAAAAGAGTGAAGAAGTCTACCTGCATGGTTCCTAACAGGCAAAATCGCTAAAAGCCTGTGAAAATGTATTTATTTCTGTGCTACCTCCAGATGTAAATATTATGAGGGAGGGAAAAGAACACTTATGAGCAATATCTACATATGAAAACCTTATTAGGGAAGGGTGCAGATGAGCAAAGGTAAAATATTTGGGCCAGTTGCAGGTGAGCAAAGGTGAAACAGTCAAATTTGTCAAACTGGTGTCAGAAATGAAGGACTCTGCTAGTTTCTTCAGATATTTAAATTTCTCACCAGCACAACAGCATTGCTGAAATCTCCTTAGGCCAGTGTGACAGCTTTGTTTGCTGCATGACATCTGTCCCTAAACTTTCAAGGCAAGACACAGAAATGTAGCTTTCTAACTCCTACTGTAGTCAAAAGAAACTGATGCTGATCTGGAACCAAGTATAATACCAAAAAAAAAAAAAAAAAAAAAAAAAAAAAAAAAAAAAAAAGAAAAGACCTGGAAACTGTTGTGTGTCTTTTTGAAATGCTATACATCAGAATTAAGGATAGATTGTTACTAAACCAATAACTTTATCTGTGTGACAGATACTGTGTCTTTTCATCTGTTACAAAATACACTTGAGAGAGCAAACACCTGCCTGCTTCAGTTAAAGGTCCAGCCTGTGGCTCAAACGAATGTTTGGGTGAAATGTTTCCTTGGAAAATAATGAGTGTTGTCATTGAGAAATGACCTCCAGAGTAGCAATATAGTGTATACATTTCTTCATATATCCCAGAATAGTCACTGCATATAGTTTTACTCCGTGTTTGGTGAGAAGTTATCCATTGCTTTTCATCTTTCTCAGCACCAAACAAAGCAATTCTCTGTAGTGCATTTTAGTGTCAACATTATGGACTGTTGCGGGTTGAAGATAGGAAACAATACACATACCTACATATACTTCCTCTTATACCTCAGACTTAAAGATACATGAATATAGGAACAGACAAAAAGGGAAAAAATTGTAAGTGGCTACAAACCATTCTGTATGAACGGGACAATCCTGGTGTTTGCATGTATATGTTGGCCTTTTGCTGGCTGGACAACTGAAATTAGTCCTGAGAGAGGTTCAGTGGTGTCTTATTGCTAAAGGACGAGATAGTTTTAGAGATACATTTACTTAAGTCCAGACACTTATTTGAGTTCTCCAGAAGATGAGTCTCACTGCTCTGGGGTCCATCCCGTCTTGTTATGAAAAGAACCATATCCCAGTCATGACTTGGGACAGCTCAGACCTAAGTGCTCCTATTTATTTCCATTATGAAAGATTCAATTACCTGACTATTGCAAACTTACTGGACTTGGCAAGGTGGAATTAGTCAAGGCACATCCTTAGACATCTCAAAATAATTGAAAACCGATCTTCCCAGGTTGGGCTACAGTCACCTTCTGTAAGTCATTGGTACATACTTATGTCTGCAATAAAATTAATGGGCTTTGAATGACACAGATGGTCATTCCTATCAAACTCTACATTTTAAAAATAACTAGAAGTATAAAGCCAAATGAAAGCTTAGCTACTCTTAATATAATCATCTTTAGAAAGCCTTTTTCAGCATACAAAGTGTTTTTGACAAATGGCAAGGTAATGTACTATATTTTCCCTTGTTCTTATTCTGTCCAGCCTCTTTTCTCCAGGGTGATTTGGTTTTCCCAGGAAATTTTTTGGCAAATAACACCACCATGCTTTTGAAAACAGAAGAGAAGGATGACAAAGGTAAGCAGATGATGAACTTTCAAATAATTTGATTTTTCATTCCAAAAGTTCATTCTTCTGACTGTAAGTGAATAGTGAAGTTTAAGTTGCTTTTCTGTCACTGTGTGTTGTGTTGTTCTGGTCTGATGTAACATGATGTGATCAAAATAAACATGAATTAATCAGAAATCTACATTTGCCTTTTTTAATCTGACAGAGCTACTCTTATACTATATTAAGAGCAAAGATACAGAAGCATGAAAAATTTAAGCCACTTGATAGATTTTTTAAAATTCTGAAACATTATTTGAAACTTTCATAAACTGAGTTTAAAATATTTTTTTATCAAGTCTGTTTCTTGTTCATGCCTGTGCATATTTACTCAGGAAAAGTAATGAGAAAATGGATTAACTGCATTCACTGTCACATAAATTTTGAAATCAGGAGAGGATTAACAGTAACATTTTCTGCTCTTAATATTCTGTATTTGAAAGAAATAAAAGCTGCAGTCATAGACTGAAAGAAAGGCATTTGGTTCTTCTGCAATTAATACTTTTAAATGATAACTACATATTAATTCTTTCAAGAAGTGCTCACAGTAAATCACATAGTAAAGCAAAGATATATAATGGTAGGTTTGATACTATAAAAAAGATGTGATTACTGAGAGAACTTGAGAATTATGTTTGCCCATTCAAATGCAGATTTATCAATAGTAGTCACATTTATGTCTACCTTTAAACTTCATTTATCAGTAAGAAGGTATCTTTAGGACATATTCTTCTTGCATGCTTTATACAATGGAAGCAGGAAGCTATCTGAAAGAGTTAAAGGGAGACAAATGACAGTCCAGGACCATTGCTTCCTGTGAACAGAATATGTGGGGCCTTAGCTAATAGGACAAGAGAGTATATTGCTTTCCCATGCACTGCACTTCATAAGATGGAGTCTTGCCTATTTCAATTAAAGTTAACATATTTGTTTGAAAGTAAGATACTATACTGATCTTGTGCTTTTTTTTTTCTTGAAACACTCCATGAAATATATATATATATATATATACAACCATAAAAGCCACACGCATATATATGTGTGGTTTTTTCTCTGTGCTTTTAAATAAATGTAGATACAACAGTACATCTCACTGTGTACTCACCAAAAACAAATCAAAGGATTGCACTGACACATTATTTAAATAAATCACAACATTCCCTAGTCAGTGAGCATAATATCTAAGTACAACATGGATCTTGAAACAGCCAATTTCCTTGAACAAAAGATGGGGCCCCAATGACAATACAAAGACACTGCTGCTTTTTTAAGTGAACTAGCATGAATATGGTTGGCTCAGATATAGGCTGCATCTGTGGAAGAAGCATTTCACCATTCAGATATCTGTGGTTTCAGTATGTCTAGTGGAGTGAATAACTCCAAAACTCCAAGCACCGAACCCAAGCCTTTTTTCTTTTCTCTCTAGAGTATTCATCTATAATTCTGCCAACTTGAACTGCGTGGAGAAACAAGTAATTACAAATTGTACTGCAATTAGCTTATATATGGGAAGTATAGATCTGAAACTAATTTTTTTAATCAAAGCATTACATTCTGAGCCAGCAACAAATTAGTTTGATTAGTTATTGTGCAAACTGTTGGCCTAAGAAACCATCTGTAAATAAATACAATTGGAAAAATATTGGAGATTATAAGCAGCCATAATGTTAACTTGGTTTTGGATTGTCTCACCATATAGTGCCAATGTGACATTGTAGAATATGCACAGTAACAGTATATTATGAATATGTAAATATGCCAAATATGCTTTAAGCTCCAGTCTGGCATGTTGATAAAACAGAAAGTTACTGCATGCTCTGAAACTGAGCATTAAGCTCTCCGCATTTGCTAACATTAATCCAAGCTACTCCATGTACTGTAGCTTGAAAAATGTTCAATTAAAACTCATTCCACCTAGTATAAATTACTATTATTATGTTGTGAAAGAAAATCTGAAAATATCTACTAACTTGTTATATGTGCATTGGCCTTACTCTCACCTCACCTCCAAGTCAGTGATTTCAGAATATTGCCTTTAGTTATTTAAAATTCTGTCATGAACTGGTTTAAGAAAAACAATGAAGAGCTGAATACATGCATAATTTTTTGAGAATTTTGTACTTTAGGCTACTGGATAACAATGTTGGCAATAGCTGTATTTTGAACATTTATTTTTATTTCCAGGGTGGAAAAGTTTACTTAAACACACAGGCACATACACACATATTTTATTAGACTGACATTCATGGCTAACATCCATTGATTTGTCTTAAACTATATTAAGAACAATCAGATACAATGTGACTTTCAGGTCTCAAGTCACAGAAAAATAATTTATTCATGTATTGCTTTGATGAGAAAAACCCCACACAAAATGTTGCAGTCATTCATTTTTTAATACTCAATAGGTTGAACTGTGTATATGAGCTATCCATAAATTTTGTTATTCTCAGACAAGAAAGGACACCTGTAATAATCACAAACAGGCTGAATACTTGATTTTTAAAAATGCCATATTAATCATATGGAAAGTTTAACTTTTATATTAGCACAGTTAAGTCATATTTGAAAGCACTAATTCAGAAAAGCTCTTCTAAATACTGATAAAATCATGCAAGTGTCACTATATTTTATTTCCATTAAAATATTCTAAAACCCCTAAATTTCCAAATTAGAAAGGTCCTTAAACACGTGTCTAACAAATATATAGGTAATTTTACTATCATCCACTTGTACTTAATAGCAAGCATATGCCAGTCAACATTTTCTAATATACGTCTGACTCCTCAGAGTTCTGCATAGCCGGAGACAGAACATTAGAATAAACACAATTAAAATCTTGGCAGTATTTTCATTGCCGTCACTCCCCAACCTCCCAGTGATAGCTATAAAATCAAGTCAATTTATGTATTTGTAGATTTTTATACTTCTAGGTAGTTTCTTACATTTAGAGTAGTTAACAACCTTTAACCCTGTGCTAGGTGACTTAAGGGTCAGATAATAGCTGGAAGACCATGGCTGGGAAACATGTACCAGAGCTAAGACAAGTAGATACCATGTTAGTCAAAACAAGAAAGCAAAGCCCAGCAACCTTGGAGAGGCTTCAGTAAGGGAAAGTGGCATGAAGATGATGATAAAAGATGAAGTAAGGAGTCTTAAGACCTCCAACTCAATTCTAGAAGAGGCATGCCATAGGGCAGAACCAAGGGAAGTTCTGGGTAAGGACATTTCTTAGATTGGATATGATATGATAATTGAGTAGTGTTATAAAATTAGTATGCTGCCACATAGAGAGAGCTTTCCCAGCTCCTACACCTTGTTGACATTTCTCACACACACACACACACACACACACTCACTTTCTCTGCTGCCCAGCCTGGTGTGGTGCCCTGTGTTCCACCCCAACCTGGCCACCCCCCCGAAAGGGGCGGGGAGGGGTGCTCAGAAGAGCTCTGCTTGCAAAGAGGGGTTTTCCCTCTCTTGCTCTCCTGAGGTGGGGGAGAAGATGTTTCCCCTCCCTTGTTCTCCCAGACAGGACCTCAAGAACCTCAAGTCCTGCTTGAAGGAAGACGAGACCCGTAATGGGAACTGGGTACCAGCATGAGCTACTGGGGTAGCTGAGCTGCAGGGAAGCAGCTGCAAAAGGGAGTTTCTCCCTGGTTTATAGTGGGTTGAGAAGTGAGCTGACTTGGGCCCAGACGTTGCAAGAGTCAGAGTTCTCAGCCTGTGGGTGAAAGGGTGTTTCACCTGGGAGGGGCAGGTTGTTGTCCCTTGTTTGCTTCGGTAAGACATGGCAGAGTGAGTCAGGTGTTAGCTGGATACAGCCAGGAATGAAATGAAAGGCATGCCTTTTGGATTAATTTACTCTGCATGTTTGAAGCAGTGGTGCTTGGAAAAGAGCTCACATGGTATTCTTGAGGTCGTGAGTTCAACCTAGCACCGGTCTTTTCTATCTGTTACTTGTCAACACGTGTTGTACTCTTTTATATTCCTTTATATTCTGTACCCCAAAACCCTATAAGTAAAAGAATTCTTCTCTACCCACATAAAGTTGTCTTGTAAAGCTTTTTCCTTCCCCTTACAGCAAAAATTTTATAAAAGCATACAAAGACGGCAGTCTTGTATGCTGGGTAAGATCTTTCATATATTTGAGTAGTATCTGACAAAGTCTATGAAGCTTTCAGGAACATCCATCATCTTTCTCTGTTCCCTCGTAGTACATGTGAGTTTCCTAGTACAGCTTGAGAAATATCTGCTAGGGAAAGCCTGATCAATGACTCTTTAGGCCATAGAAACCTGCCTAAGTGGAACCTCCAGGGTGTTGCTGCAGAGGAACTCTAACTCTAGCAATGAAGCAATCTCCTAATCACTTCTTTGTCAGAAGATGCAACCTAGGATCGTGGTTCCTGTACTTAGCTTGCTGGCTGAAGGAGTCCCATTGAACCATACTGTATATGGTCCATGGTAAATCCTCACAAGTCCTCATAAGTATCAGTTCTTTAAATGCCAACCATTTTACCCTTTTGTGCAACTGTACTTTCTCACACAGGCATGATCTAATGGTCTTCTAGGTGTTTTAGGGCATTAAGAGTTGCAGGCAGGCATCTTGATAGTTATTTTTATATTAATTTGTATGTGTTCTGTTATTTTTTTAAGAGATAAACCATGCACTAAACATATTCTGTTATCAATTTTCAACTTGGCATAATTTTTTTTAGTTTGGTAGACTGACTTTAGACTAATTGAAATATGAATCACCTAAACCACGAAATAATCAAACTGCAAATTACGTAAATTGTAATTTTAATACAGAAATTTGTAGATCTGGATTATAACTGTATGGACTTATCAAATTTATTTACCAAAGTGACTTCTATCACCTTGATGTGTTTAGTGCCATCTATTCTGATTGCAAAACTTACTCTGTCCAGAACAGCTGACTGATAAAAGTTCTTAGAAATTACAGCTCTAAAGAAAAAAAAATAAAACAAAACCAAAACAAAGACCAAACCAAAGCAAATCAACCAACCAACCAAAAGAAAAAAACAAACAAACCAAAAAATTTCCCCCAAACTCACCAAAAAACACTTACACAGTAGTCTTTTGGTTTTCCTCATAAGAGATAGCACTTCCCTTAACTTACATTTTAATTACTTTTAAGTCATTTAACTAGATGACTAAGCTAGAAAAGTAGGAAAAAATATATCACATTTTGCAAAATGCCAAGCTAGCAGACAGAAGATCTAACTTTACAGATCTGGCCCTCACCATCAACTGGCACTATCCAAATCAAGATGTTTGGAACATTAAAGAAAAACCTCACTGTAATAATTTTCTTTACTTCACTAAATGCACTCATACATCATGTAACAGTCAGATAGAGATAAGTAATGAAACATATTAATGGCTGGATCTTTTTCCAGGATGATTCAATCATAAAAGGCAAAAAGAACATAGCCAAAATTTTTGTAAATATTGGAAAAAAGAAATCATTAGACCATTCATCACCAGGTACCAATATTCTTTTTCTTTTTAGTACAAGACTGTGTACATTAATCTTAAGCAATTAAAACAGTGTCAGACAAAGGTTCCTTCCTACTCAGAATATTCTGTGATTCTGTGAAATATGCTCAGTATATGCCAGGTCCCTTCTAATTTAATTACTGTGGGTAACATTTTGAAATATGACTAAGTTGCTTAGGAACAATTTGAATCATGTCCTGTACTTTTAAGACTTTGGCCAATTTCATCCTTTTCTATAAACTAGTTTCTGAAATGAAGGACAAAAGTCTGCATTATTTCACACACACACAAAAAAAAATGCACTGGCATCACAAAGGACTGCATTATGATCATCTTTTACTAGCAAAGGAGAAAAGAATAGCAAATCAATGGACCAAAACAAATCCATAGAGAAGGAAGCCTAAATGAGGGATAAAATAATGACAAGAGGCAAATCCTTAATCTCTTTTTGTTCCTTCAAAGAGAGGTGCAAAGGAAAAGTGAAATATTGGGAATACCTGAAGTGGAAAGGAAACCTGTACCACTTGGCTACTACTCACACCATCTCCTGCAACATCAGGATCTCATCTGGCAATACTGATCTGACTCATGACTGCACTGAACAGATGCAGCCATAGATGGGAACACAGCTGTTATTGCTACCTTCAGTAGTGGATTCTACCTGTATGCACTATTTGTGTTTGCTGCCTTTTTCTCATGTATCTTTTTTCATTATGTCTTTATTACATTCCCTTTATTTAAAAAAAAAAAATAAAAAAAAATTAGCTTGACAAGTAGTTCTCAAAGCGTGCACAAAATGCTACCATGAATATGTCTACTAAATTGAGCAAGATTTTTTTCAGCAACTGTTATACTAACTGCTTAGCCCACCCCTCTTCTCCTTATACTTCGTCAGCTCACCACATCTGCTGCATTATTTTTGGGATAAGATAGGTATCAAATAGATAGCAATTTTAACAGACTACCCAGCTAGAAAACTGTGCCTTATCTGGGGCATTGGAGGTATTAGAAACCATTGTGTTACGGACTTGTGTCTAGTGGAAGAAAGACAAGTACTTGTCATTGTTATTAAGCACCAGCATAAGGAAAACAAACCCTATTGGTTTAGAAAGAAGTAACTGACAGGAAGTCTCACATGCTTGTCTTCTTGGAAAAGGATGACAAATACATGAGGGTTTGTGTATTTTATATTTATTCACATAGTATATAAATGTCATACTGGAATAATATCTGATTGGATTGTTTGGTTAAAGTTATTAAAGCATGCAATACAGAACAGGAAAAAGTGCTAAATAGAAGAACTAACCAAAATCCAATATACAAAAAGAAGAACAAAACAAAGAAATGGTACTCATGAAGACTTTGTACCCACACCTGAGTGTTTTCTGTAGTGAACAGCCATAGTGAAAAACTGCCCAGTTGATGTAGTTTAAACCAAATCATAAAGTGGGCAATTGATTTATTAATGATTTCATTAACCAGCAGTGAGTTATACATCAGAATCATTATCAGTGTTGCAACAGATAAACCATGATACTAGGCACTTGCAAAGTTCAAGAAACAGCCAACAGTTTGATGCCGAAAATCCTTGGTATTAAAAGAACTACTAAGAGAGTTTTGTTCGTTTAGCAGCAAAGGTATTTATTCAAGCAGTACTGGAAAGCCAGCCAGCTCATGCTGGACAAACTAGCTTCCAATCAA
>JAWWMP010000081.1:71226940-71281529 GCA_035047865.1 Dendrocincla tyrannina
GAACTCTCTGGTCTTTATTGTTCATGACCTAGTCACTGAGGCTTCCAGAAACTAGTGGCTTAAGGCCATTTTGCTCTATTCAAATGTCTACATAGTCTTGATCAACAGCACTAGGCTGTTTGTATATAGTTTTGTAGGATCGGGTCCAGTGGTTTGAACAGAACACATCTCCATGTTCTCTGACAAACTCAAGCAAAGCAGATGCTGAACAGTTTCTACTGATCCAGTTAACAATTTTTTACTTTCATCCTTGTTTCAAGTCTAATCCATCTCCTCATTCACAGAGCTCCCCAAATGGCCAGATGAGTTACCAGCTTATCCCCTCATCCGTGAGTACAGGTTCCCTGACTGCATATTTCTCTCAAAGTACCCCTGCTGCTTCCCACAGTTCAGTAATTCTCATATCGATAAGAAAACACCTCCCAAGTGCTTCAATCCCTCTCCACCAGTAAGTCATTTGTTGTCAGGACTTTCTTACTGAGATACAGAAAGAATACCACACCATCTCTCTCTTGCCTTACCTCCCCATCCAACCTAGTGCAAATCAACAATTTAGACAGGGAGTGGTCAAGTTGAATTGCATCTTTATTAGGACAAGCTCTTTTCTAACACCAGAGATAAAAAATAGGGATGAAAATTTTTTTTTAACTATCCTGCAAAAAGTCTTGGAAATATCTCTTCACATTTCTATGATGATTTCAAGAGCAAGTAGATTGGGATAAATAAGTGTGGTAGGTTAACCCTAGCCAGTAGCCAAAACTCATTCTGAGTCATTCTTATTTCCCTCTTCTTTCAAATGGGGAGAAAACAGAAGGCTTATGGATCAGATTGAGATAAAGATGGTTTAGCAAGGAAAGGAAAATCTGGTCATGTAAGCAAAATAAAAGCATTCACTACAGATGTTCAGACATTTCCTGGGAAGAAAGGCCTCAATATGTGTAATCAACCATTTCTTGGGACGACAGATACCATAACCATGAATGATCACTCTTCCTTCTCCTTTCCTTGAACTTTTACTGCTCAGCACTGTTTTAGACACAAATGCAAAGCACAGCACCACGTGGGCTGCTTTGAAGAAAGTTGCATCCATCCTAGCCAGACCCAGTACAGCAACTGAGCATAGAATTTTTCCTGATACTGTGATTTATTGATGGATATCATGATCATAGCAAATTACAAGTATTTTTTATGCTGAATCTGAAAAAGAATCATACCCGATTATACTATACTGAAAGATTATTTGCTTTCATTAATTTGGTGGAAGTTATACGTACAAAAAAAACCCAAAAAACTCATTGCACAAAAAAACTCCAACAATCAAGCAATGAACCAAGAAACAAACAAACAAATAGGTTTTGCCTTTAATCCATAGTATGACAGCACTGGCTAAAACCAACATTGATCCCCTGGGGGTAAACCAAGCCACACAGGAGGAATTCTACTAAAAGCAAAGACCTAGCACTTACATATATGAAAAGTGAAGTGAAAACCAATGTACTTCAAGGATGCTTAGAAAGCAGAAAGACTTCTAAACTGTTTATCTATCAAAAAAAAAAAAATAGTATCAGTGAGGGAAGCAACAACATTGCATAAAGTAAAAAAACTGCAGAGGGAAATGAAGGAGAACGCTTCTTTCACATTTTTGTGGGTGCAAGCTTGTTGGGATCAGTTTGTAGATTTGACCGTGGCTAATGTTAGAAAAGCAAGACTCATCTCTTTAATTCTTTCTATCACTTTAATAAATTTCTATCAATTCAATAAATTCAACATGTGGTTATATAATTTCATATCAAGACACCATCAGGAAAGCAGAGAGGGAAGCTGAAAATGCAACAAGTACTTCTAGAAGAAACGGCAAGGAAAGGAACGCAAGGAAATAACCGTGTTACATAGTCACATAAATGAGTAACAGAAGGACACTACAAGTGCCAGGTGTAGCAAAATATTTTAAATTTTATAATCTTTAAAAGCAGAAGCAAGAAAATTGTCTTCCACAAATCATCAGTATTGCTGCCTCCCTCTTTATTTGTTTCTAATGGTTTTCCATATACAGGTGTTAAAATGTCTATTCTCTTTAAAAAAGCTGTTATTCAAATGCAAAATTATTACCCCAATAAAAAACAGACCAACAAAGGAGACTCATATTATAAAAATGCAGTTTCATAGAATAATTTAAAAACAAGATAACATTTCTGGATGCAAACAGTCATCTAGGAACTAATGTTAAAAGTACAGATGAGAAGGAAGCTATACCCTGATAACAAAATGCTATGACTATAAAGGTATAAGTCTTTTTTAGTAGGAGCAGAATAAATCTTCAGAAAACTAATGAGGCATTTGTATGTCTGCCAGAAAGATGTATAAGTATCTTGCAGGCAACTGGACAAGGCTTAATAAAGATGGAATCGGAGCCAAGGGATCAGGAGTCAATACTAGATCATCAGAAAAAGGAGAATAAGGCAGGGAACAATGGAAATGTAATTGACACTAACAAGTATGTTGATAAACATGCATGACAAAGAACACTGAAGGACACTGTCTCAGTTATGGTATTATAAATTACAAGCTCCTGTGAAACTACTCTTATTGTAGAAACATAATCAAGATCAGAACCTAACCTAGGACAAGCACGCTCAGATTTGAAAACGCAAAATCATTTCATCATACATTCAAAATTACTTGGATTTCCTCATCACAGATACAAGTGGTTATAAAGAATTAAAGTGCTAATTTCCAAAAATTGATAGAATTAGATTAGTTACATTGTCTTACTTTAAATAAAATGTGGGCCAGGTCACAGTGTTGCAATATAAAGAACTGTTGGTCTAAATCTGTACAGAAGCACAGCCTCCTTTCTCCAGAATAAAGGTCAAGGCCAAACGTTAATTTTGGCTCTGTAACCTGTTTCCTTTACATGAATGATCACAGGTACTACAAAGTCTTTCTCCCTTCAGATTAAGTCCAGGTGAAAGGGTTTTATTAGGCCCACTTTTCAGTCCAAAGAACAACCAAAATTGATAAACTATTCATAAAAAGTAATTTATTGTGAGTTTCTAGAATAAAACAAGCCTGCTTGTAAACCAAACTCACATACATCAGTTCCATGAGTAACTTTTTCTTTCTCTCTTTTTAACCTAAAAAGACAAAATATCAAGACAAAATAGGAAACATGAAAAAAAAACCATTAATATTACATCTTTGTCATTACTTATTCATCTAAAATTTGATACCAGTTTTTATTTTGGTGAAATACAGGGGGTTTTTTTCACTTTAAAGTCTCCAGAGGACAGCAAAATTAAAAACTCTAGCCAGTAGACCACTAGGGAGAGACTACATAACTGCTAAATAGAACTTATCTTCTTTACAGCTGAAAGCTGTTCTCCACAAACAAAACACTGAAGGCTTTAAAGGCCTTATAGAAAAACTCTTAGTATCAAGGTAGATAAAGAAGTGCATTACAAAAGCTTACTTTCTCAGATGATTTTTAACCCACTTCAGTGGTAGTCGAGAAGCAAGATGAACTAACCAGAAAACTGGTTCAAACAGAAAGCTGTCCTAGTATGAATTTATTTTACATGTCTATTCACCTTTTGTAGAATTTAGAACATTGTCTGAGATCTGGCTTGTTTTTTTCTGTTGTATTTTTAAATTACAGTTTCTTGACAATGAAAATTATAGGTCTATATTAGGTCCAGATGGTAGGGGTTTTTTACAATAAAGTGTAGTTCTTCCTTGCTACTGCAACATGATTAAAACAAAATTTCTTTTAGTGACAATGTAAATGAAAAATAATAGAATGTACATATTTTTCATAATATTTACCTGTGAAATGCATTGAATACAGTCCATTATAGTGGTTTTATTTCTTCCTTCTCCAGAATTAATTTTATTTTTTCTTCCTCTTAAAAAGACCAAGAGCATTTCTTGCATTTACTCAGTTGTGTTAGAGAAATTAATAGCTTCCATGAAGAAAGGGAATGAAAGGAAAAGCAGGAATTGCCTATCAAAAAAACCCCAAACAAACGAACCACCACCCCTCAAAAAAAAAAAAAAACAACAAACCAAACAAAAAACCCAAACCAAACAAACAAAAAAAGAAAACAACAAAAATACCAAACAACCCCAAAAAACCCAACCCAACCAACCCAAAAAACCCACCTCCCCAAATCCCAAAACTTCATCTTTGTGATGAACCCTGAAGACCACCTTCCTTTACTTTTACCAGTGCTCCCATGTAAGACCACTTGGCAGTCATAAATTGGATGGCATTGTGCATAAGAACCCTGTACTGCCCACAGAGATAACACGCACCTGAACTCTGTGGCTGCTTGCTTTTTCCAGGTACCAACTCCTCCTTTATTTCCTCACACAATCTGGAACAAAGAATTAGCCTTCTCTACTTACACTAGCAGTTTTGTAATATTTGTTGATGAGAAGAGATATTCCATCATGAATTTATTTGAAAAATGCTTTGGGAGTCTATGAGTCCACCTTATTTGTAAGTATCTAGCAAGTGGAGTGTTTATCAAGGACAGGAGAGTTGTAGCTTTTATTTGAATTGTGATGGAAGGAATCCCAAAGCCACCCTGCCTAGAAAAATGAGCCTACATTGGATATCCTTGGCTGTAATAGGTCAGTGTACAGGCAAGATTTTGCAGTTAATGACACCAAAATAAAAACAAGCCGAAGGAATACTCCTATGTGAGCCTGAAAGGATTCTAAACTCATTGAAGGCACCTTGGTGTCTTAGTCCTATTCCCATGGCAATATTTTGGAATTCTGTGAGGAAGTAGTGGACTGAAAATAGCAGGAAGGGATAGAAAACTTGCTCTTTACATTCAACTTTGCTGAGAGGCAGAAAAGAGTAGTCTGCCCATCAAGATTCCTACTGGAAATAAAGTGCTTTCACACTCTGCCTTCAGGTCTCTCCAGATGATAATAATGTATTTTCCAATGAAAGACTTTCTGAAGGAACAATTTTTCTTTAGTCTATAACTTCAGTCTCTGAAAAGTGGTGTCAGAATTTTGGTGATTCTAAATATTAAGCTTCCTAGGAAATCCATTCATAACTAGGATCTCAAGAAAAAAGAAGGTGGACATTTTTGAGCCTGTAAGAAATCTTCTGTGAAAAACAAGCCACTCATAAGCTTAGTGTGTAATTATAATGCACTCTGTTTAATTGATCTAAACATCTCTCTATAAATTTAATTACAATATAGTTATTAAGTTTGTTGACACAATATGTTATAGTAACTCTAGAGGTGTTTTCTGGAAAAAAAAGGTGACTTTCAAGTGAGTATGATCAAGTTGCAACACTTGATATGCTTTCACATAGAAAATAGAAGCACACACAGATCTGTACCCTCATTTCTACTAGTAATATAACCATCTTTTCAAAGAAATATATATTCTCTAAACAAGAAGAATTTTGCACATAAATGAAGGCCTATAAAACTCAGTGTATTTTTCAAAGCTTTCCAATATTATAAATAATCATTGCAACAAATTTGATTAGCATATGTGTTTACATACTCAGTGAGTCATAATTATTAGTAGCAAATAAGAGAAGAGGTAAGGAGGTGGTAATTTTAATACAATTTGTGATTCCCAAGAATAAATTGAATGGATAATAAAGTTGAACATGCAGTGAAGAACAGAAATCGATGCCAATATATGTCTAGTTTTCCCTTGCGTTTTTTCAATAATTCATTCATTTTTTTTTCTTTTTCTCTGACTTCTTATGCTAACATTTAACTTTTAAAGGTAACCTTGAGCTGATACTGAATTAAAACTGAATGTTGTCAACAAAGTGTCTTTGTCAGGTAGTTGTCTGAATAACTACGTAAAAAATTTCAACTACCTCTTTGATGAGTACTGCATCTAAATAATTTAACATAGCCCTAATCCTTGAAACTATAAAGAGACATGAGAAATAGAAAACATAGTCTGGTTCAAAAACAAGCTAAGGGCAATTTATTGAGCTCCTAAAGGGATAATACAACACTGATGAACCTTAAACACTCTAGCAAGCAGTGAAAGCCTCTATATCATTTAGAGAGCTCTTATAGGAATGTGTTATATTCTTTGAACTGAATAAATATGTTTCTGCTATTCTGACACTATGTAGGTATGTCAAGGACATTGAAGAATCATCAAGTATTGTAAATAAAAAAAATGCTATTCAGAAGTGCATTCTGAAATCCATCAACACAGGGAAAGTATTGGAAGATACAACATATACAAAATCATATTAAAAAGATACCCAGGAATTGCTTAATTAAATAAAGACCAAATACACTGGAGGAAGAGCAGTCAAATGCTAGTTACATTTATTTGCATGTCATGCATAGAGGTCATTCCAATCACTCCCTTAGGACACACCAAATTATGTAAACTCTAAGAATTCATCTGAAGGAGGAGAGAGAAGTAACTTCTGCTAGTGTTTCTAGTGATAATAATTTTATTTTTTAAACTATTGTTTTATATAACATCTTTTAAGAAAACCACAAAAATCACTGATAAAATAAGACAGAAAGAACAATAGCTCTTTTCCACGTGTCTTAAATTACTATCTGTGAACACAAATACTTTTGTAGCTGTTTAATTCTATCCTTGGCTCTTATTTAGCAGCTGTAATATACAAAAGTGCCTTAATTTATTATCTTTCTGCTGATCTTCATCATGTTTTCAGTGCTCCCCTGTCATCTAACAGGAGGTAAAGCTATACCTTATAATATTGTCATTCTGCCATTACATAAATAAATTTTCACAGACTGTAATTCAATAGTACCATTTCTAGACCTCTCATGAGCCTTGTTGCCTTCTGGGGGACATGGTCCAGCACCTCAATATTCTTTTGAAAGAGGCCAGCCCAGAAGACAACACAGCACTCGAGGTGCAACCTCATCAATGCCGAGTACAGGTGGATGATCACATCCCTTGTCCTGCTGGCTACACTACTCTTGTTACAGGTCAAGACACCTTTGGCCTTCTTGGCCACCTGGGAACAATGCAGGCTCGTATTGAGCTGCCTGTCAACCAACACCACCATGCTCTTTTCTGCTGAACAGCTCTTGAGCCACTTTTCCCCCAGCTTGTAGCATTGCATGAGGTTGCTGTGATCCAAATGCAGGACCTGGCACTTCGTCTTCTTGAGCCTCATGCAATTGTCCTTAGCCTATTAATTGTCTCTGTCCAGGTCTTTCTGTAGAGCCTTCCCAACCTCAAGCAGATCAACACTCCCACCCAACTTAGTGTTGTCCGCAAATTTACTAGGGGTGTGCTGGATCCCCATGTCCAGATCATCAAAAAGGATGTGCACAAGAGCAGCCCCAAAACTAAGCCCTGGGAAACACTGCTAGCAACCAACTGCCAACTGGATTTATCTCTTTTCACCACAAATTTCTGGGCCTGGCCATCCAGACAGTTTTTTACTCCCCTGCAAATTCAGCCGTTCAGCCCATGAACAACCAGTTTTTCTAGGAGGATGCTGTGGGGTGTCAAACACTTGACTAAAGTCTGTTATGATGCAGTTATTATAATTATTAGAAATGCCTCTATCTGAATTAAGGTCCAAACAAGACCATGTACTAAAGTCAATGGTATGGATTTTATTTAATGTGAGGCAGAAAAAGAGAGATAGATAGAAATAGGAAAGAGGGAGGGAGAAGAAAGAAAGAGACAGAGAGAGATTAAAACAGAAAATGTATCACCCCTGTATATTTTGGCAGCATCCTGTCATGGTTCTTCTGGTTTTCTCAAAGGTGAAGGTTCCCTCAAGAAGCATAGAGTCCAATGCCCAGGCATCTCCTCTGTTGTGAGCGGGAAGCTTTGCAGTCTCTTGAGACAGGCTCTGGATTTGTTGCCTCACTTGGATCACATGCAGTCCTCTTGTGGTAGAAAGCCACAGGAATGAGTTGGAGGAGTGTTTGGAGGGTCTTTGATAGTTTATGACCCCTTCTCAGCTGCCTCTTATGTGAATGTCCGATGTGTATGTGGTCTTCCTACAGTGGAGTGTTTTTCCTTAGTTTGGTGTGGAGTGATTTCACCATCACACACCCAGGCCCTTTTTGTAGGTGGACATTACATTTTCTAATTTCCAATCATCTGAAACTTCTCCAGATAACCAGGACTGCTGGTAAATATATCTTGATTTGCTTTGAAAATAGTTTGTTATAGGAAAAGATTCCCAAGTATGTTATTTTGGGTATTACTAAACTGTTATTATGTGGCTCAGAAATACTATTAACTGACTGACATATTTCACATCTAAGAAATATGGAATCATAGATTCATAGAATACTTTGGGTTGGAAGGGATCATAAAGATCATCTAGTTTTGACCCTGTTCCTTAAACAGGGACACCTTCCGCTAGACCAAGTTGCTTGGTCCCATCCAGCCTGGCCTTGAACACTTCCAGGGATGGGACATCCACAACTTCTCTGGGCAACCTGTTCCAGTGCCTCACAACCTTCACAATAAAGATTTTTTTCCCAGTATCTAATCTAAACCTGCTGTCTTTCAGTTTGAAGCCATTCCTTCTTGTCCTGTAACCAGAAGCCTTTGTAAAAAGTCCCTCTCCAGCCTTAGTCCCCTTTAGGCACTGGAAGGCTGCTACTAAAGTCTCCCCAGAACCTTCCCTGCTCCAGGAGGAAAAAGCCCAACTCCCTCAGCCTGTCTCCATAAGAGGCATACTCCAGCTCTCTGATCATCTTCATGGTGCTCCTCTGGACTTGCTCTAACAGGTCCACATCCTTCCTGTGTTGGGGACTGGAGAGCTGTACCTTACGCTTGACCTTATTGAACTTCATGAGGTTTGCACAGGCCAACCTCTTAAGCCTCTCAAGGTCCCTTTGGATGACATCCCTTCCCTCCAGCATGTTATCTGCACCACAGAGCTTGGTGCCAACAAACGTGCTTAGGATGCATTCAATCCCACTGTCCATGTTGTGATCAATATATCTAACAGTACTGACCAATATATCACACAGCATTGACCAATACTAACCCCCTCGTCACTGGTCAACACTTGGAGAATGCGACATTGACTGCAAGTCTTTGAATGCAATCATCCAACTAATTCCTTATTCACTGAGTGGTCCACCCATCAAATTCATATCTCTTGAGGTTAAAAATGAGGATCTTATGGCCAAGTTCAGAGAGATGATGTCAGTTGTTCTTCCCTCATATTCTGGGAATTACATCACTGATGTGATTCCACCACATCCTAGGCAGTCACAAGTTTTCTCAGGTGCAACTAGCTGTTAGTGAAACCATGTTGGCTGTCACCAGTCACCTCCTTGTTTCCCATGTACCTGAATATTGTTTCCACAAGCATTTGCTCTGTGATCCTACTGGGCACTGAGTTGAGACTGACTGGCCTGTAGTTCCCTGGATCTTCTTTATTTCTCTTTTTAAAAATGGGAGTTATGTTTCCCCTTTTCCAGTCAGTGGGAACTTTCCTGGACTGCCATGTCTTCTCAAATATGATGAATTATCCACTTCCTCTGTTAACTCCCTCAGGACTCTTGGATGTATCTCATCAGGTTCCATGGACTTGTGCACCTTCAAGTCCCTGAGATGATCAACATAATAATCTCCTATAGCAGGTGATTTTTCATCCTTCTAGTCCTTTCTGTTGCCTTCTCTGACTTGGGCAGTGTGGTTGGAGCACTCACCGGTGAAGACTGAGGGAAAAAATACTTGAGTACCTCAACTTTCTCCTTGTCCCAGGCAACAGGTCTCCTATTAACTTACAGTGAGGATCCACATTTTTACTGTCTTCCTTTTATCACTAACATTGCTATAGAAGCTTTTCTTGTTGTCCTTGATGTGTCTGTTCAAGTTTAATTCTATCAGAGGTTTACTATTCCTAACTCAATCCCTGGCTGCTTGGGCAAACGGTATTCCTCCTAGGCTACCTATCCTTACTTCCACACTCTGTAGGCTTCCTATTTGCTTTTGAGTTTTTCCAGGAGCCTTTTGGTCATCCAGACAGGCCTGCTGGTGTTTTTGACTGACTTCCTGATCTGTACATGCATGGTGCGTATAGAATCTAAGCCCCAGTGTACCTACTTCTGTGCATCTATTAGAAATAATAGTGGTAAATGTAGTGATAAAACAAATATGTAAGTACAAAAGCTGTACTAATTTTACGTAGCTATTTCACAGAAAAATATTTTTTTGTTTGTTCAACAAAGGGGTTTTTTGACTGACTGACTGACTGACTGACTGACTGACTGACTGAAATTAATTGATATTAGGTCTTAGAATGACCCTGCATTTTGACTTTTAATTTATATTTATTATAATATATGATAAATCCTATATTAAAAGGAAATATAGGCTGTCCAAGATACTTTTCCATTCAATTTTGTTTACCGGAAAATTCTGAAGTTTTCAAGGTGCATTGCAAAACAAATTAAATGTAAACATCAAGTGCCAAACCTCCTGCTAAATGGCTCTTCCACTCTAAATCTGCATGATAAATTAAAAGGAAAAATAACAGTAAAGGTTGAAGAATTTCTTATAGAACTGCAGTGTTGAGTACTATGAAAAATGCTTTCATAATAAATGTCTGTGAATAGGTGGTCTTATATAGTACAGATATAAAATTTTAATTGCACCTGAAAGTTATGAACAAGGTATTTATTTTAGTGAAGAAAAATATATGTTCAAATGTATAATTCACTCATTTAATTGCCTATATTTCCCTTTAGACATATATTTATTTAGAATATTTCCACTGTCTTGGGGAATATATCAATGATCCTATGCTTATTGCCTTCCAGTATGATACACTGGTTTTGGTATAGTCTCCTGAGGGGACAGGAATGATGGCTTTGATGTCAGCTTCAGTGATTTCTCAGTATCAAAGGCAAAAAAAATTAATGATAACAGTGAAAGAAAATGCAAAACACTGTCCTAGAGAACTGAATTTCACATTCTTAAAGCATATGCCTTACAGGATTGCCTCTCTGAATATTACTGTTAGTTAAAAAAACTTGATAGTTTACTTCTTTTATGAAGCAAGAAATATTACTTTTTATGCTGGCTCTGTTGCTAATGGGAAGCCTTTGAGCAACAGAGAATATATTCATAGTTTTTGATTTGCAATTTAACTTGATGAAATGCTCAGAAGAAAAGGGTTAAGAATTAGAGATTTAGAAAAAAAATGCATTACCTAGTACCTTATCATCTTTTTTGAGTTGCAAAACTCTTTCAGTTTTGGCCTCAAAATTCATCTAAATATAGTGAAAGTTTAAAAGTAAGAAAACATTATGGATTTCCTCTTTGGTATAAGCATAAAATGGTTTCACAACAGACATTATAATATTAATAAAAAAAAAAAAAACAAAAAAACAAAACAAACAAAAAAAGAGACCAAATCAACAAAACCCCCAAACCACACACCACACCCCCATCAACACACTAGATTATGTGAACTAATTGGTTAAAAAAAGTAAAAGAAAACACTTTTTTTTTTTTTAATGAAAGCATTACTGAAGACTCTATTTCAAACACTATCAAAAGTTTTGGAGAGTTTCAGTTAATATCTGTATTGCTGGGGGAAAATAACAACCATGTTAGATGTTGTTAAAACTATAGTAGTTAACACAAGGAAAGCTAAGCCTGTCTATTTCTGTATCTGTCAGAGTTGTCTAACATGAATGAGCAATTTTGGCTTTTGACAAATAGCTTAGCATGTGATAAACTGTTTAGAACTAAGTTGCCCCACCTGAAGTACAGAATGCCATTCAGAGCAACCTGGACAAACTCAAGAAGCCCAGAAAGCCAGCTATATCCAGAGCTGCATCAAAAGCAGTGCCACCAGCAGGTAAAGGGAGGTGACTCTGCCCCTCTACTCTGCTCTTGTGAGACCCCACCCGGTGTGCTGCATCCAGCTCTGGGGTCCCCAACACAGGAAGAACATTGACCTGTTTGAGCAAGTCCGGAGGAAAGCCACCAAGATGATTAGAGGGATGGAGCACCTCCTACCAAAAAAGGTTGAGAGAACTGTGTCTGTTCAGCCTGGAAAAGAGAAGGCTGTGGGATGACTTAATTGAGACTTTCCAGTACCTGAAAGAAGCCTACAAGAAAAACTAAGGGGGACTTTTTACAAGAGCATGTAGTGACAGAAAAATGGGGAATGGCTTCAAACTGAAGCGGAGTAAGTTTTAGGTCAGATATTAGGAAAAAATTCTTTACTGTGAGGGTGGTGGAACAGTGAGGTGGAACTGTGAGCCACTGGAATAGGCTGCCCCGAGAAGTTGTGGATGCCCCATTGGTACAGTTGTACAGGGCCAGATTGTATGGATTTCTGAGCAACCTGGCCTAGTGTTCATGACAGAGGGATTGGAACTAGATGATCTTTATGGTCCTTTTTAAACCAGACAATTCTATGATTCTGGGAGGTTTTGTGTTTCCATGAAGTTATTTATATAAACTGTTGTTTAGAATATATAACATACTTAAACACAGCTCAAAACAAAGGGATAGTGACACGCACCATCAACATTTCAAAATTAATGAAAATGCTTAGGTGCCTAGACAGTTTCCTGATTTCCACAGTCAGACAAAATCTAGGTACACTTTCTTTATACACCTGTGATGTATATATTTGGCCTATATTTGCTCCCAGCAGAAACTATTAACAATAATTAATTTCAGTTCCTAGTTATCAGTGGTTGCCAATGCTTTAATTGTCTGACAAACATATGGGATAATGGCATTTCTAATTTAATGTGTTTTTGCCTGCTCTGTTAAAGAACTCTCCAAGTCTTGCTGAACACATTTATATTGAGGTAGCATGTTTGGCATTTATTTTACTTGATAGTGAACAACAGGGAAGAGCACTCTCTGGGTTTTTTTAGATAAGATCCTACAAAGTGAAATTTGAATAGAAAATAATTCAGTTGAAGAGCTTTCAAAGAGAAGTAAACAAAATACGAAGACTTGAAAACTGTCTTTGAAAGTCTTTGAAAAAGAGTATTATTTTTGTCTTGAAAAGTCTAAGGAAGAAGACAGAAGCTTTTATATTGTCATTTAATTATAAATTTATCAAGACAGTAGTGTAGAATGGTGCCTGTAATCTCTTAATTCATTTAACTCAGAATCCCACCCACTATAAAATCACAAAAAGAAAAAAAAATCAAATAGATATGCAAACAGTAGTGTGACAGCAAATGGTAGAAAAATATTAGTCTGACTATAGAGATGTAGACACAATGCTGTTCTTCCATGAAAAAAAAAAAAATAGAGTTGGTCAGTTCACAGAGTGACAAACACACAATGAATCATGTTGGAGTGGACCCACAGAGGTTATCCAGTCCAATTCCCTCCTGCAAAGTCATAGCAAGAATAATCTGATCAGAAGACTCAGAAATATATTCAGATGTCTTGAACACCTACAAGGAGAGAAATCATACTGCTTCTCTCAGCACTTGTTCCAGTGTTTGTCCCCCATCATGAGAGAATGAAATAATGCTTTTGTCAAGTCCCCAGCTATTCCAGTGGGCCTCTGTTGTACTCACTCCACTAGAACTTTTTTTTTTTTTTTTCTGTATTGACGAACCACGCAGCTCTATATTTGATCCTCTGAATTCTGGAAACATAAATGAGGTCTAAAGACTTAATAGGGATCACAGGACCATACTAGTGTGAGGGTGAGAGTCAGTATTATTTTTGGGCACTTCCTGAAAATTTCCAGACTGAAAACTAGTAAAGCTTTACCTGCTTTATAAGTTCAAATTTTCAGAACTAAAAGCAAAAGCATACCACTCGGTGCATAGGAAAGAGGACTTTGCAGTGAGATTTCTGACCCCTGGCTACAAATATATTCCATATATATATATATATGTATTGTGTTCCATTTAATTATCCTTAAAGCTTTAAAAAGGAAGGTGAACTTAAGTGAAAATTCCAAGCAATGATGTAAAAGGAGTGCAGATCCAGAATCCACAAGTGGACTTGAAGATTATATAATTTATAATGTTTATGCTTTTGAATGCCACTGATTTTATGCACTGATCTATTTTTTGCTTTAGACAACAAAATACTTAGAGGGTTTTTACTGAGATTTTAACATCAGCTCTCCAAGAACAACCAGAGAATTTTTTTCTAGATATGAATTCAGTAAAATAACTACAAAATTATGATAAAAGTGCAGTTAGCCATAAAGGAATGATTTTTGCAACTTGTCCACAGTTGCAAAACAGAGTCACGTTAATTCGAGAGCAGTAACTGTAACATAACAAAATAATCATCTTTGTACCCAGGAGAGGAAGAGTGCTCTAAACTTCTTTATAGTTGGAAATCATCCTGGATTATTTCTGTTTGAAGAGTTCTGTTTGCACAGCTCAGATCTCCACTATAGATGAATCCCATGAACACAAATCAACTATTCATTGTGCAGTGTCAAAACTAATAGATATGATGCACAAAAATGTCAAAATATTAATATTTTTATAATTTCATCCTCTGTTTTACTTTAGCACAAAAGACATCAACATTTCATGACTTTCTTTTCCCAACTATAGTGAAGCTGTTTTGTAAGCAGCAAAGACTTTTTTTAAACTTATACATAGTCAGTGTTAAATGAAGATTACTGGATAAAGATTAACATTTTTCTCTAAAGCTAAACTGATCCAGAGAGACTAGTCTTAATGGAGTAAATAATGTTTTTTTGCAAATGTAGTTTGGCTCTACCACATGAGTGTTTTGACCTAACCTCTCTTAAAAAATCCCTATTGCTCTGTGTGTTTCTAAGGAGTATCCATACGCAGTTAACTTGCTGAATAAATATTTCTTTTGTAGGTTTTCTTGGCCAAATGACTGTTGATTCTAAATAATGGAAAAGGACACTAACAAGAACAAAACTTTTTCTCTTCCAAGTGTGTAGTTCATATTATCTTATCAGAGTGATTTGACTGAGTCCCTTCTACTACTTTGAAATAAAACTGTTTACTGCTGTATTGCAGGCTTTCCACTGGGAAAAAAAAAAAAAGTAAATGGAAACATTTTCCTGCAGCGTTAGGTCTTTGTGGTATTTTGTTTCACAGAATCACAGAATATGCCATGTTGGAAGGGACCCATAAGGATCACTGAAGTCCAACTCTTAGTTCTGCACAGGACCATTCCCACTCCTCACCATGTGGCTGAGAGTATCATTCAAATGTTTTTTGAACTCTGTCAGGCTTGGTGCTGTGACCACTTCCCTGGGGATCCTCTTCTAGCGCTCAACCACCCTCAGGGTGACGAACCTTTTTCTAATACCCAGTCTAAACCTCCCTTGACACAGGCCATTCCCTCAGGTCCTGTCGCTGGTCACCAGAGAGAAGAGATCAGTTCCTGCCCCTTCTCTTCCCCTCACAAGGAAGTTGTAACTGCAATGAGGTTCCCTCAATCTTCTCTTCTTCAAGACTGAACAAACCAAGTGACCTCAGCTGCTCCTTATAAGACTTCCCCTCAAGGCCCTTCACCATCGTTTCCCTCCTTTGTACTCTCTCTAATAGTTTCATGTCTTTATTTTTTTGTTTTATCTCATTTTTTATGCCCTAAATCAAGGTCTATAGTCTTTATAGAGTTTTGAAAATGTCAATTCCATCCAATATATTAATGTATGTTTTGCTATAAGCTTGGTAAGATAGAAGAAAATTCAGGTTTATGATTACATTCAAGGCCTTACAACTTAAATGCAGATAAAGAGTGAAAGAGTAGGTAGACATCAATTTGAGGAATTTAAATGTTAAGACACTGTTCAAGTATGAGGTAAAAGGAATGCAGATCCTATGGCTATACGTGAACATGAGTCACTTGATGAAAGAGCTGGAATTGGAAAATCCTACTTGAAGCAGGATACAAATAAAGACTACACTTGACATTGTCAAAGAAAAAGGTATTAGAATGTGAGAGAATATTTCTAAGAAATGTGTGAATGGTTAGGCAGGGGTTGAAACTGATGTCTAGTGTGAAGAACATGCTTGATTTACAGGCCTTCTTGGTAGACTGTAATGAGTTGTTAGAAAATGTGTTTGGCAAAAAAGTAGGTAATATGTGAAGTGCAGAAAAGTAATAGGATTTTTCCTTTATTCATATTGAATATGGTCTGTTGGGTAGATATTCTGGAGATGTCACAGAAAAGGCTAGAGATTCCATGCAGAGAGAGGATAGGTAAGGGACATTGACACTGGTAAGGGACACTGGTTTTCACTGGTAACGTATGATTTTTTTAGTCCAACATATATCTTCTGTTTCACTGTTTACTGATGTTAGTCACTTGTCACTCAAAGCAAAATTTTCATGTTACAGGAACTTCTGTTAAGGTCCAAAAATCTCCCTTGTTCTCCATCCCCCTACTGCAACAAGATGTTTTATATCAGAAGCATGATACTACATGTACTTAACGTCTTACAGTTGTGAGTGATCTTATTGGAAAGTAAATTGCTTACAGTACGGGATATAACTCCCAATACAACTTCTGTGGTGGGCTTCAAGCTTTCCCCCACTACTAGAATAATATTCATGTAAATCCACAGGTAAAAATGTGTTGGTTTTACTGAATTTAAGAAAACAGACTTAAGATAAGACTGTCTGTTGTAATGTACTAAGACTTTAGAAAAACATGTATCTCTATCAGAAAAGATAATAAAAATATTGATTTTTCATAACAACTTCTAGCAGCCATCTCTGTTATCAAAAGTAAAGGAGACCCAGTCAAGGACTCATATCACATTATAGCAAGTAATTTATGACTGCAATTCCACTTCAGTCTAAGAAAAAAAGAAAGCTATTAGCATGAACTTCTCAAATTTATATATCTATATAGATATACATATATATCATCTAATAAAATTTAATCTTTTGTATCAAATATAAAGTTTATGTCAACTCAATATTAAATCTTCCATAATATTTGCTATATAGTGATAATAATATATATGCTTTTATTATTTGAAGTCCTTATTTATGCATTTGGAATTTTCCAATGAAACACAAAGTTTGCATACTGTACATGCATGTTACAATATCTATTCATGTAACAATGTTACAGATAATACATTAAGGCAAAGGATTGTCCTGCCCTTGATAGCATGCTACAGTCTTCTCCAATATTCATTGCTTATTTAGTTGGAGAATTTTTAATTATTTTTTAGGAAAGGAAATATAAGAAACACATGGCAAACACAAAAATTTACACAAGTTTATCTACAAGAAATCTTAGGGACAACAGGATGACTATGAATAAAGATGTAAAAGAGAATAAAGATGTAACTATATTACTGTTTAAATTTTATCTTATTAATAAGAGATTTTAGGAATATATTATGCTACTAGGTGAAGTTTCAGATTTTTATTGTATGACTTGATTTCTTAGAGATCCATATAGGACAACTGAAATAGTAAGTGACAGAATATTTTTCTTACTGTCTCTTCTGCAGACTCAGATCAAGGAAAGCTGGTTTGCTATTTGTTGCATTTGGCATCTTAATAGAAATTCTGAATATTTACATTATTTAATAACCTTCTGATTTTCACAATTTCTTTATCTACCAAAACTAGCAATTTATATCTCCATGTAAATGGAAAATATAATTAAAAATTAAATAGAGAAATATAGACATGGCAATAATAGATAAATGAATATATTAGAGAGCAATGTCAGTTAAACTACTTCAGTTTATGTCTTGTCAGCATGTCCATTTTCAGGGACATATAATAATAAAATTCTGTCAGCCAGCTTTCAAACCACTCAGATAACCAACACCTGGATTTTGCTTTTCCGACAATTGAAAGTATTGAACTGCAAAAAGTTTTCATTTATCAAATAAAACTATACAATGAAACATTTTTCCTGTACAGCAGTAAAACTCAGTATTACTCTTTTTAAGAAACCAGTTGAAGTCAAACAGTAATATATTTGTAGTATCGCTTGTTTACTCTCTATCTTTTTGTTACACTAACATGAAGCAATTATGTGTTGAGGAAAAAAATAATAAGAACACCAGGTTAGGTGTTAGGTTCTTTTTATTTTCCAGAAGCTGTAAGACTTTACAGACAAAGAAAAGTCAAGGTTCCTGATCTGGAGAACTTTGAATAATTTTTAATCTTTTTATCAGCATCATTGATCAGATGAGAGAAAGACTGGAAGAAAAAGCTTCATAAAAGTGAAATGTTGACTTAACACAGGCATGATGTGGCCACATCTATTCATTCTTCTGTATTTACTTGTTTTTATTATATCTTGTATACCAAAGTGAGCTTTAAGGCAATTGTGGGTTTTATTAAGAAAATTCTCCCAGGGAAGTTTATTTGAAATTGTTCTCATCAAATATGGGTTTAAGCTTTAGAGTTTTTACCACAGTTTTCAGTCCTGCAAAGTTCAGGTCTCTGAGGACTTCATGTGAATTCTTACATTTAGCGTAGGCAGGAAATGATTATGTAAGTACTTATGCAGATCTTTGCAGTCCTTTAAGTAGGCAACCATAGTAATATGCCATTGGATTACTTTGTAAACTTAATTTTGTGGGATGGAAAGGAAGAGAAAGAAAAGAAAAGAAATATTTGAAATTTTTCTGTGAGTTTCTAGAGAGAAAGATTTCTCTAGAATAAGAGATGATTTCTTTGCCAGTTATAAAATGTCTCTGCTCTGTGAGCAAAGGACAACATGTGACACACATTCAACTTCTCTTTTGGAATGTAATGTCAAATATAACTCAGGTCAGTATAAGATGAAATGTTCATCTTGCCAAAAGTATAACTTTTTTCTAGTTTGAATAACAAGGTACAGATATGTAACCATGTTTAAATTCAGATTTCACACCAGTCTTAAACAAATGTTTTCATTAGTTGGAAAGAGAGAATCGTGGGAATGAAGAAATTTTTGACAGTTTGGACCCAATTCTTCTTGACTGTTTAAATAGTTCATACTGAATTCTTTGTCCTTCTGGAAGCATTAAAGGCCATAAATGCATAAGAATAATAGTTTAAAATAACATTTTTATGATTTCTGACTCTATAGCTCTAATGCAGTTATTGCTAGTATCTCATAGTCCTAACAGAGGATGATAACAACTGGCAGTAGCAGGACGAAAATGCAAAAAATAGTAAGAAACAAACTTTGCACAGTGAGAAATTATCCCATGTGGTCAACACCTTACCTATTCACTTAAAGTTCATCTTTTATGTCTTTTGAAACAAGAAGCTTTCATATTGATCTGTGATGACTTCTTTAATTAATTCAGTAAAAAACCAACATGCTTTAGTAGTTGCCATGGCTGTTAGGAAGCAAAATTGAAAAAAAAAAAAAAAAAAAGCTGGAAATTATGTGTGGAATGCTGAAAAGAAATGAAAGGTTTTATTTCAGCAGAAAAGTCATTAATTAACAAACTAACACCATAATGATGAAATAGGCAAAATAAACCTGTTGAGAAATATGAAGTAATTTTTTCCCCCCCACACAATAGAGTTTCTGGCTAGCAAGGAGATATAGTGACTGATATAGAGATATATTTGATGAATTGTAGAGGAGATTTGGGTTTGAATCTGGTGCTTCATTTTGGTAACATTCACATTTAGTCTATGTGCATTTAGCAGTGGGAGGAATAAAATATTGTTTGCTTTTTTCTATTTTACTAAGCTCAGTGAAGATTTTCTTCAAGGCTTTCTTTGAAGTATTTTTTTTTTTGGAACATGATGCTGAAGTACATCTCTTATCTTCTCTGAGAAGCCTGAGTCTCTGACTGAAGTACTAAATGTTTTCCTTTGTGAGGAATATAGATTGTCTTGACATTTGACTATATTATGTTCTTCTACAGATGAATGAACTATTATAACATCTTCCACCTAGTAAATGACAAGCTGACATTTTCTTTTAGATAAGTGCAAACACTTATTCTCTAATAACTATTTAGGTATAGAACCGTTTGTTTTCAAAATTGTATTGTTTTGTGTAGTTAGCATCTTAGACATTTCACTTATAAAGAGTTAACTTTTGAGACTTGCCTGAGTTGAAACTAATAAGAGTAAAAGAAAAAGATTCACTCAAGTTTTTACTCATTAAAGTCCTAAAGAAGTAGGCAAAGCAGTAAGTAGAAAGAAAATATTTGTTAACATGTTTGGACATACAGTAAGGGTTATTCCCGCGCATTCAGAGGGAGTTTTAACATCTGAAGGGCTTTCTATTTTGTCTTTTATAATGGTACTTGTTTTTTGTTTTTGTTTTTTTTTAAATTTCCAGGCAAAGGTTTTTGTTAAAGCTCCATCTATGTAAAATCAGCTGTCAGCAAAGAAACTTGTTTACATCTTTATTTTTGTTCTTAAATCCAATGAAAAAGTTGTTTCCAAATACTGCAGAATGGGACACACATACTGTTACCAGTCACTGTTCATAGTTTCTGCAGTATCTGGGCACATCAAGCTTAAAAAAAAGATGAAGATATAATATTAATTCTGACTGCACTAACACAATGTCTAAGGTCAAAACCTTAGGTCTTTTGAAAAGTAGTTGTATCTCAACAGCTTCTGTTACTGTGTTTCTGGAGCAGAACCAAAAGTCGCATACATAGCACCATATCTTCTGAGCTTCTCTGTTTTTTTTTACTTGCCCAGCTATAGGAACGTATAGACAAACGTAGCCAGACTGTATTTGGACACGAGAGCATCCAAGAATACACTGATATTGATTTTCTTTCTGGTCTGTTCTCCCGTGCTTCGTGTTCTCTCCATGTTCTTCTCACAGAAGAATGGCTCACAGAAGAGCTGTTGCTCTTATCTTTTTTACTCATATTCTATTTGATCTCAAGTGTTTCAACCCCTCCTGCAATTTTAATTCTTTATCCATTATACCAGGCATTTAGTTCTTCCTTGCTGTCCTCGTTCCATCCAGGACAGGGTTACTTTTTGCAGTAGCCAGAAGGGGGCTAAGACATGGGGATTATTCTGTACTGCCTCACATTGCCAGGGGCAATGGAAAGGGGTTCTTTTGCAAGAGAAGGGGCCTCTTCTGGTGAAGTAAACATGGCAGAAAGGGTCATCCCTACTGTCTGATGGGGAGTTTCCATGCGAATAATTTCCTCTGTTATTGGTCTTGTTGCTGTTACTGTTCATTTTCTTTCCTCATTGCTGTTTCCTGTAAATGACTCTTAACTCAACCCATGATTTTTACCTTTTGCCCCTCCAACTCTCCTCTTCATCCTGCTGCAGGGGAGAGGGGGAGAGGAAAAGAGGGGAGTGGGAGAGTAGCAAGTGGTTTGGAGAGTCTCAGTGAGGGCACTGAATTGGAGAGTACCATTCCTAAACTACAACACTTTCTAAATCACAAAATAAAAGCCTTAACATATTTATAGAAAAAGAAGAAGAGGAGGCAAACAAACAATGCTTATAAGCAAGAATCCTTGGCTTGTCAGAACAGGGAACAGATCAAAAAGTGAGCATTTACAACCAGCATAATTTGTGATAACCATCTAAACTGGTAAGCCTAAAGATGCTCACTGTCTCAGCACTGGGATGCAATCATAGCCCTTGCTCCTGCATTCCTTTACCTTGTTCTTTGGGCTTTTTATGCCAGACAATCCTAATAAATTATAGGCTGTGGTCATTAAAATCGAGTCTCAGTCTAAAAAAATGAATTTCCCAACTAAATATGGGTTATAGATCCCTGAAAATCCCCAGTTTGTTTTTTTTTTCTTCATTTAACTTGCAATTTTGTAGCCTTTTCTGCAAAGCAAATTGTGGTTGTGACACTTCAATACTGCAAGTATCATGAACTGAAAGTATTCATGTGAAAAGAAGATACTGAACACAAATACCTCTGACATTATACTGCATAATGTAAAGCAAAGATCTTTCTTTTGTAAAATTTTAAAAGGAAGCAACTCTTAGATTGATGTGCCAATCTATAGAGTATTAAAATTTCTCCTAATTTACATAAAAATGTTGTAAGAAAATGTAAACCAAAATCAAAAAAAAAAAAAAAAGAGGAAAAGGAAAGCATTTGATTTGATGCGTTATTATTATGCATACACATTTACTAAGAACAGAAAACAAATATATAAAATCTGAAAGCTGAGCACGGAAACTTGCTTTATTTTACCTCTTTTAATATTTTTGCTTTCCCTCAGATACTTGGCTATGTCAGTCATACATAAGTGTGTAAAAACTTGCATTTTGCAACATAAGCAGAACACATGAGGAAAGATATATGTCCAAAACTACTAGACTCAGGAAACTTTTTATCTCCTAAGTAACTTACTCATATTTCATTATTCATATGGAATTGAATCTAGCATTCCATGGGAGTTGTATTCCTTTGTTTTCTGTATGTTTTTTTCTTCTCCTTTTGTTTCAGACTGGAGAAGAAGACTACCTTATTTTACACATACACAGACCTCATCCCTTCAGTGTTCAGCATGAAATTGAAACAAATTAAACCAAAGGCCATACTTACTCCTTTAAAAATATCTTTTACATTCAAAATATTGCAATCAAATGTAAGATCATGGTAGGTGAAAATCAAGCTCTGGATTTCATACATAAAATCCCTCTGGAGTGCAGGACTTTGGGAGCCCTCATGTTTGATTTCCTTCTCTTTTATCTCTAATTGTAGATACAGTAATTCTGGCCATATGCAGTCTGCTTTTAATTGAGGCTTTTTATGTATTTCTGTATCCTTTGATGCCAGATTTCAAAGATACAATGTAAGGTTATGAGGTGACCAAAAGGTGTCGAAAGAAAATCCTAGAGTGTTATCAATGTCTTGGACAGCAATGTAAGAACGTGCTCAATTCTTTAGCTAAGAGTCTGGAAGAAAATAATAATAATAATAAAATAATAATAATTTAAAAAAAAGGGGGCTGAGATTGCAGTAATGTAAAACTGTAGCTGTGATTGAAGGTGGTGACAAAATCCCCTTTGCTTATAATGAGAACACAGATTAAGCCTGTGATAAACTAATTTTTCTTCATGCTGTGTTGCAGCCCTTTATTTGGTGCTCAAAGTGATTGGTTTCATCAGGTTTTGCATTTGGGTTTTATTTTGTAATTAAGTTCCCCCTGATATTTGGTACATACTTGACATTATACTACATTGTAGAACTTATTTCCTGTACTGATTATGGACTGGTGGGGTTTTTTCGTTGGTTTTTTTGGTTGTTTTGTTTGGGTTTTTTTGTTTCTTTTTTTTTTGTTGGTGGTGTTTTTTTGGTTTTTTTTGCTTATAACTCAATCTTTCCTTAATATTTAATTCCTACAAATCTCATTCCTGGCTCCTAGGCAGGATACTGCAGATAAGCCACCTTTTCAAATTTCTTGCCATAAGGGCTAAAATATAAATAAAAATAATTAATTATTTAAACTGATACAGTATACATATACTGTTTGGGGCATCTCATAATAAATTAAAGAAAAAATGGGAGTGAAGTCTCAAAATCAAATAAAAACTGTATAGATTACATGGGGGAACTATTTTATTTTTGATGTAAAAGCTAGGACAGACTGTGTACTAGTTCTACTACTTTAGTAGAGCACAGCAGCCATCTGTTTCCCCACATAGGTACACTGCTTGCCAGCTTGCAGCATAGGCAAGGAAATCTCATCTCTGCATGTGCACTGACACTTGTCCTGGACTGTATCCAGTTTATTGTGTTTCAGTGTCCTGGACAGCTTTAATAGATTTTCTGTTTTCTGTCTTTACAATAAAATGGTTTCAGTCAGCCTTCTTCAAAATAAGGTGAGAGAAGCACAATTACAGGTGTGGAAGTACTACTTGCCAAAGTGAATTGCACAGGAGCTAGGCACTTTATGGGAACTGAAGAAAAAATTTCAACCAGGTCTCCGAGGGCATGTTTTTCTGCTGGTGTACAAGGGGCTTTGAGCTGTAATGGCTGACACTGTAAACTTGTTTTTAAGTTCAGGGGTAAATATCCCAAAATCAGCTGCTTACACAAAGACTAAAATGAGTTCATTTTTTTACCTGTAGTCTCACAAATGTGATTCTAGTTCAGCTGGCCTGAATGGTGGGTCACCTTTCCTGTACTTAATGAGAATGGCTGTGTAAGTGGCAGTTTGTGAAAAACAGGCGGCCAAATAAGAATCTGTGGAGCCTCTGTGTGTATGTATATACAGAATCACAGTATTCATTTTGTAAAAGACCTTTAAGATCACTAAGTCCAAATGTTAATCCAATACCACAAGTCCAGAACTAAGCCCTGCTGCTAAGTGCCACATCTATACAGCTTTTAAATACCTCCAGAGATGAAGACTCCACCACTGCCCCTGGCAAACTGTTCCAGTGTTGACAACCCCTTTGCTGAAGCAACTTTTCCTGTTATCCAAACTAAATCAACTTGAGGTCGTTTAGACTTGTCTTATACTGAACCCCACCCTTCACTACAATCTCCTTTCAGGTAGTTGTAGAGAGCAATAAGGTTCACCCCTCAGATTGCTTTTCTCCAGGTTAAATAACTCCAGCTCCCTCAGCTCCTCCTCATAAGACTTGTTATGAGAGTTGTGGTCAATAGCTCTATGCCCAGGCAGAGTCTAGTGGCGTCCCTTAGGGGCTTCATCTTGTGATTGGTGGTCTATCAATGACATAGACAATAGGATTGAGTGCACCCTGTGAGTGACTGAAATGCTAATGGTTAATGGTTCAAACAATTAACTATCTGCAAAAGCAGCAAGTGCTTTGCTGACAATGTGCAAGGTTACAGCTCAGGTGAGAGGGTGTGAGGACCAGGGCATGACCACAACAAATCAACCTTTGTTTAGGAAGAAGCTGGGTTTTGAGACAGTGTCGTAACAACCCCCAGGAAATTTGCAGATGACACGAAGTTGAGCAGTGCACTTGATGTAACAGAAAGACAGGATGTCACCCAGAGTGACCTGAACAAGAATTAGGCCCATGAGAACCTAATGAAGTTTCACAAGTCTAAGTGCAAGGTGCTGTACCTGGCTCAGGGTAATTCCAGATGAGCACAGACTAGTGGAAGAACTCACTGAGAGCAGCCCTATGGAGAAGAGTTTCTCATGAATGAAAAACAACATGATCTGTCAAGATGCACTTACAGTTCAGAAACCCAACCACATCCTGGGCTATATTAAAAGAAATGTCAGGTCAGGGGGGCTGATTCTGTCCTGCTACTCCACTCTTGCATGACCCCAACTGAGGTATTGTGTTTAGGATCCTCAGTACAGGAAACCTGTTTGAGCAGACACAGAAAAGGGCCACAAAACTGATCAGAGGACTGGAACACCTCTCCTGAGAAATTCAGCCTGAAGAGAAGACTCTGGTGAGACCTCATTGTGGTCTTTCAGTACTTAGAGGGGGCTTATGAAAAAGGAGAATAACATTTTACACAGTCAGATAGTTCCAGGGGGAAGAGTTAATGAAAAAAGAAGAGATTTAGATTAGATGTTAGGAAGAAACTCATTCCTCAAAGGGTAGTATGGCACTGGAAGAGATTGCATATGGTGATTGTGGATACCCCATCTCTAGAAGAGTTCAAAAACAGGTTGGATGGAGGCTTGAGCAACCTGTGCTAGTGGAAGGTTCCCATGCTTCCCGTGGCACGGGGGTTGGAACTAGATGACTTTCAAGGTTCCTTCCAAACCAAGTAATTCTATGTATGATTCTATGATAATTGTTCTGTAGATCCTTCACTAGCTCTGTTGCACTTCTCTGGACACACTCCAGCACCTCACTGTCTTTCTTGTAGTGAAGGGCCAAAAACTGAGCACAGTACTTGAGGTTCAACCTCATCAGTGCTGAGCACAGGGGAACAATATATACATACAATGAGGAAACCTCCTCCTTCTGACCTTCTAGAAGGATCTGGGAAAGGTAAGCATATCTGGTTTTGACTATTTTTGAAGCTGAACAAAAGATTAAGACAGAAATTCAAGGAAAAGGGACCTAGAGAAAGCAACAACAGCTATTTATATTTTTAAAAATCTGTTTACCCTGAAAGCTCCTGCTGTAGTGATTTAGTACATCAGTCACTTCAAATAGCAGACAATTGGCTTAATGCAACTGCAATGTGTGCAGTAAGAAAATGCTCATTTCATTGGTTCATCTAAGTTTCTACCATGAAAGAACATGCTAATTTCTTATGAAATTCATTGACATCACATCCCCTGAGTCGTGGATTTCTAAAATTCTTGAATGTATTTTGACCCATTCATTTTTACTATTTTCTCTGGTAACTGATTTTATATATAATACAAAGCAGACCCTTGAATCAAAGTGCAGTGCAAAGAAGACAGGATGCAAAAGCTATCAATTTATATAAAACACTGCAGAATGATATCTTTCTTCCACCTTTCAATTAATCACAGCAACATATGAGTCCTAGAACTACTTAAAATAACTTTTTTTTTTAATAATTTATGCAGCATATCTGCTTATGTGATAGAACATTGGTTCTAGGGCTACAGTCTGGCCATAATATAAACATATTAATAATGCTTCCAAGCAAATAAGTAAACAAATAAATACATGCAGGGGCAATTCTAGCATTCCGAGTACAGTAATTCACTCCCTAGAGGGGCACAGTCCCCCGTGTCCCAGTGAGTCGAACAGGGTAAAGATCAGGACTGGTCCTGCTGAGGGCATAAATGGGCAATGGCCAAGTGAGGTTGCAGTCATTGAGACAGCAGACAAGGGGTTACAAGACACAAGGTCTTTATCACCGACATATTGATTATAGCTTGCTAACACATTTCTTTATTTATAACACAGAAAGGACCGGAGTTAATTTTTTTTCCTAATATTTCTTTTCCTTTTTTTTTTCTCCCCCTCCCTTAATAAATCTATGATAACATTTTGCCAGTAAGAAGAAAGAACAATTTTCAATCACTTTTTTTGGCAGACTGGTCAATAATCCAAAAATGAAAATATAAGCCTAGTGCCAGAAAAATGAGTTTATTTCAGCATCCCTCAAAATCCGGTCATACAGGAACTCAAAGGAAGATGTAAAATTTACTTCCCAGCTGCTACAAGTGCTCAGTCAGAAAAGTCCTTAGGTAAATCTCAGCAGATAAGGATTTAGTTTTCAGATCTGAGCAAATTTGCATCATGGCTTTTGTCAAATATATGGCAGACAGAAACCTACATGTTCAGTGTGTTTTCCCCCTTCTATCAATAGATTGTCACAGACATAAGGCCATTTTTAAAGGTATTATGCTCCTTTTTAAAATTATTTATTTTTTTGGGAGAGGACAAAGACTACCTCTGATTCTGAGCTTCTACAGATTATCACCCAGTAGAAAACAGATTTCATTGCATCTATTGCATTAATGCAGATAAAAAGACTTTATGAATAGAATTATTGTGTTCTTTAGGAAACTGAAATTGTTTTTCTTTTGAGACAAAAACTATAATTTCCAGCTTTAAAAACAAACACACACCTCATAACTCACTTTGTGGATTCTAATTTTACAGGTCAGAAAAGCAAGGTTTCATTTCTTTCTTTTCAACAGAGAAGTCGTGTAAACTGAATAACACAGATATGCTTTGTATCTGATAGCCTATGGTCATGTCAACTCCCCACTTTATTCTTTTTCTTAAGCACTCCAGAGCTCCGCTTAGGGTAACATTTCAAATGCCTAGGAAAAAATTGGTAACAGTGTGCAAGCTGGCATTTTCTGCTCATAATGTACCTATATGTACATATATATAGTTAATTTTCAAGCAATGTTGCATGATAAATGGTCACATTTTCTGTTATTTTACTCCGGCTTCCAAGAAATATATCCCCCCCCAAGGCTCTTTCAATACTTTTGAGTCATAACAGGAAAGAGCTGAACGAACAAATTTGTCAGCATTGATCAAAGCTGACATTCAGGTTAGCCTTCAGATGCTTTCTGTGTCACTTTTCTTCACCCTGCTGTTTTCAACGCTTCTCAAGTCTTTTCATCATTGGTGATAAGCTGTTTTGATGTGCATTTTGGATCCAACTTTTGATTCGCGAAGTATGGGAATTTCCAAATCTGAACCTTGCCAAATTAATTTTGCAGATTAATTTTCATCAATAAGCAATTGGCTACTCTAGGGCAATATGGATAACTCTGCCCCTGAGTATTTTAACAACATTGCCTATACACTGCTCCAACTTCACATTTTCATGCTAATCACTGAATATTCATGAAAACATCTTCCTTTTAGAAAACTTTGAGATAATTTTCAGTTAAATAGAGGGAACCCTTTTTGAAGTGCTGTAACTAGACAACAAAGCTGTGGATCACATTTGGTAAATTCTTTGGTCTTGACAAATGAGGATCTATATCTCAAATGGCATGGCATAGAATTTTTAAAGTTTGGGCAGTCATTTTGTACAGTTTTGAACATACTGCCTGGAGCAAGCATGTTAAAAAACAAAAACAAAAACAAAAACAAAAACACCCCAACACATTAAGAGACAGGTTATAATTAAAAAATGCCTGTCCATAACCTTTATATTCATGTGATTAAATAAGAAAGACATCAACACATATTTATGCTTTCTTCATGCAGGCATTTCAGATTGATGACTAAAGAACATATATTAACCAAGAATATTATACTGGCAACAAGTAGCTTGGAACTACTTTGAGTAACATGCAATTGGTGTTGTACAGGCATAATTCATTCTTAAATCTGGTACAATTTTACACAATTAAAATAACCATAACATGTGTTTTTATGGAGAGAAATGTCAAAGTAATCTTTCATACCAAAAAGTGACTCAAAAAGTGTGAAAGTTAAAAGACCTTAAATATTAAAAACAAATTCCTAACTATGAAAGCTTACAACTTCCATCAGCTGAATCTGTTATCATCCACTTGCCAGGCTAAGTACAGCAGTAAATAAATTACGTTATTGTTAATTATATTTTCTAATTCCTATCCTTCTTGGTCTCCTCCACCCAAGGTGTGAGGGGATTGGCCTTGTTGCAATAAAAACTGCAAGTATACACAATAAACACAGTTCCTGAACAATTCAAATATTGGAGGGTGATTTGTGAGGGTTTGGGGTTTTTTTGGGGGGTTTTGGTTTGTTTTTTGTTTGTTTGTCTGTTTGTTTTTTTAAACAAGAACAATATGCATTTAATAATGACAAAGCAGTTGATAACTAATTGTGTATTTTATATTATTCATCTTTTATGAGCAGTTGGTCTGCCATTAAGAGGACTTCTCCCTGTTTTTCCTAAAACTCTGGGCATTCACATCTCCCACTGATTTTGTCTTGCAATTTTGCTTATTCAGGACTCTGAAAAAAATAAAGTCCAGAGGTCATTTGGTAAAACAGATGGACAGTTGTTCCACAGCAATTCATTTAATTGTCATGAGAAAATGGCAAAAAGAATGGTCCCAACAAAAGCAAAATAAATAGAAAGAAAAAAAAAAAAGGTTAAAAGATTCTTAGGCAGCTTAGCACTAAGACAAAACCAAACAACAACAAAAAAAATGTTATCTTAGAAATCCTATTTATCTTTCCATAAAATTGTGTGAACTGTAGGAACTGCTGGGTTTGTGATACAGAAAAGCTAGAAAGCACCTTTGCATTCTTTAGGTTAAACACTTTATTGGTACTATTTTTTGTTTCTGAAGATTGTGAAGATCCTTACTTCTTTCTTAACACCTGGTATGAATTCAACCATGTTTGGTTTCTGAACTGATCTAAAAATTAAAAATTCTAAATCCATAGGGCAAACACAGATTGGAGACTGGAGAAGAAACAATACTTCCCAGGAGTCATATTCTGGATTTAACTATGTTGCTGAGTGTGAACTTGGCTCACTGAATTTGCTTAAGTTATACTTCTGTATATGTAATGTGTAAAAAAATAGATGGTCTGTGGGACTCAGTGTATGTATTTAAGGAAATATGCAAAGAATTTGCTGGGTAGATAAATGTTTCATAGTGAAATGTCAATGAGGTAGAAAGTATGGCTTTGGGACATGGTAACATAATTACAATGCTAATCAAGGACAATGCAAGACTCTCCAGTAAAGTTGACAAGCTTGAGAATTAATCCAGGATTAAGCATTTCAAGATTACTGGTGTCCCAGTGCGGAAAAGCCTAAGAATTCAGTAATCTTTATGGCAGCACTTCAGAAAGATGAAGGAAAATATTTATTTTCAGAATGATACTGAGCTACCTCACCCCTAATTTGTGTCCAACTACATCTTCATAGGTGTTCTCAAAACTGGCCCTATTTTCACAGAAGAACACTTTCTTAAGAAACACTGCAGTATACAAAGTCCATGTTCTTTATACATATGCTGGTACTGGTGTATCTATTGCCCCTCCTCTCTTACATGATTATAAAACACATTCCCTATTCAAATATATGTAAATATAAGCATCCATACTAGTTTCAGTCTGTACAGCAGTGGTCAGACCCTGAAAACAGAGGAATTGAAAAAAATAACACTGTCCCTTATCAGCTATTTATTGCTGTCCATCAGATATGCTATCAGATTGCATAAACAAAATCACAAGGGATTTTTATGTGTTGTCACTCGTGTAACTACTACAGAAAGGCTAATTACACCTTTTATTCACCATTATCATTCCGCTTTTAAAATCCAGCTAAATGATAGCAATTATAGATATAAATCATGCTTACAATTCAAATTTTATACTTCACATGAAAACCAGCTCAGCAAAATTATTTTTTTCTCACTGAAAAGCATGAATTGATGACAACATTCTCAAATAAACATACCTTTTTATTCCTTCAAACTTTTACTGTGAGTCATCATTTTATCATTTCATCCTATTGCTTGTTACGTGGAAATTGGGGTTGACAAATGACATAAGTCTCAAAAAAACAGAAGGGTGTGGTTCTAACCTTTTCTGTTAGCCCCACAATAGACAGCTTCTGCATCACAGGAAGACTGAAAAGATTTTTCTATTAATTTCAGCTAGGAAGATCAAAGCTAATTTATACTTTAATGACAGATGTTACTGAGAAATTGCATGATTGGCATTCTACTGAAAGGTGTCAGTTGTCAATTTTTTTTTTTCCCACAACATAAAGGCCTAAACTGGCATGACATTCCAACTTGATGTAAAGTCTCGATTAGGTCTGCATGTCTTTTGCCTAGTGAAAGCAGACAAACATCAACTACAGTGATTGTTTATGATTCAGAAAATAGTTTTTACCATTGAAAAAAGGGCCAAGATGAACAGTGTAAAGTTTACATTTAATTTCCAAATGCTGGTATAAGTCAAAATAGAAGACAGCATATGTTCTCTTTGATTAATTTATTTCTTTTCTATTAGATATCTTTTTACTAATGTCAGGAAAAGGAGCTGAACATTATAATTTCAATAAAGATGAAATATGAGGTAAGATGGTGTAAATTCAAAGGCCTATTGGTAAACAAGAAGAGAAGCATGGGAAGTTATCACACTTCAAACTCTGTGGTCGGCATAAACAAATACCCCTAATTTCTTTAGGCTGCCAACTGCCAACTGAGAGTGTGTTTTATCTTTCAGGAAGAAGATAAATGACTTTAATATGTAACTTATACGCTAAGATAGAATTTCTCCATATCTGTAACATATTTTTTGTCAGAAAAAGTCTGTCACAGCCTCTAGAATGATATATTATTTTTTATAAATCCAGAACCAGACTCTAAGTATTCATTCTGATATTAGACACTATGATGCAATTCAGGATGCTTGAAGTTTTTCAAAACCTGACATATTAGAATCTTAATGTTCTGAAAGGAAGAAAGGGAAAAAAATGTACATGACTGGCACCTATGAGAACTAGCCCTTCAGCAATCAAATATGGCAAATGAGGTATGTCAGGAAGACTAACATAGCTATACACTATAGTAGTAGATGAAGTAAAATTAGAAATATTCAAGATGGAGAAAATAATACAAGGGGTACATCTGAGTCACACTTCATTTACCAATCCATTATGGGCTGTAAAGTATAGAATGGATTTAAGGGACTTGAAAAAAGATAATGTCAACATTTTGAAAATCGGAAGGGTCAGAATGCAAAGAATGTATAGTCCATTCCCGCAAGATGGTTTAGATAAAGGAGGGAAGATCTTTGTTGAAAAGCAGCTAAATATCAACAAATACATGTACAGGTATTTCTAGCAAAGCTGTAGGTGGGAGTCAGTGTCTTGCTATCACAGAAGAGATGAAAGGTTGGGCAGAGATAGGTCACAGGGACTTAAACTATGAAAGCAAGTCATTTATGTGTGGTGCAGCAGGGAACAGAAAGACAGTGGAGAGAAGTAAAAAGAGGATTAACAAGAGCTAATCCTAGATATGAAGGTTTGTATGGTTTATGTAGATTATCGTCTCTGCAGTGGTAATGGATTTGTAGCAGAGTGGCACCCAAATGTGTATATTTCCTGCAAATTATGAATTTAAATCTGTCAAGCTGTTTTTTGAGTTACAGGTCATCAAAAAAATGTTTTGATAAAAAGCAGCTGCACAGTGAAGGTTACAAGCAGACTTCTGTGTATGCTGAAATGTTTTTTCTTTATTTTGAGTAGCAAAAATATTTTTAAATTGTATCAAAGGAACAAAGAGCAATTTGCACATGCTCTGAAGGTGAATGACCTGCCTATGAAAATATGTATATTTAAAAATAATTCCTAGGTTTAAATTTCTTTAATTCATTTAGCATCTTTTGCTGGCACTTCACCTTAAAAAAAAATACTAACTTTCAAGCAAAGAAATATTGACATAAGATTTATACTTCGCTTGCAGTAAAACAAGATGAAAAAATGGGCAATGTGCATATACATATTTATGTATATAAACACAGTGAATTCTATTTTATACATTATAATCATCCACAAGAAAAAAATGTTTTCAGTGGGAAGCTGGGAGCTTGCAGACATGCACATATCTGTAGGGATTAGGTAAAAGTGTGTTTCCTTTGAATAAAGGGTCTGTACTTGCCACCTGGAAGAGCCCTGAATCCTTTTTACAGGTAATAGCACATCTGACACACGGTCATTTAAACTGTTAAGGTCACAAAAATTCAGAAATTTATCTGGAAACTTATGTTGTCTTTAACACAGATGTTTGTAGGGAAGCTTGTGATCCTGGAGAGTGTCTAGCAGAATATGACTTAGAGTTATTGCAGTCTATAAAAATTAACATGTCTCTTGCCTTTAAAGGTCAAAAAAATCAGAACAATATTATCTCCATGTTCATCCTCTGTGAATACTGTTTCATGCACTCATATCCTTCCTTTTACAAAAAGCAGACTAATTTTCTGAGTAGAATGGCAATTTATTGGGATGTCTGAACCTCCTAATAAACTTCAAAACATAAATGAGTGCCCGATAAGATTTTTTGTTTGGTACATAACACAAGTTTTTCCTGTTTCAAGGGTAACTGTCTGTAATGTAATCCTGCTTTTTAAAAAATATCCTCCCTGTAGAGATTATGTCAATTAACTACAGAAACACTCTTGAGCTTCAAGAGTATCTGAACTTATGTGCTCAAATGAGCTGATCATTTGTGGTATGGTAAGTCTCAAATGTGTAATGTTTCTGGTGGAGTTTGATGTTTACTGAATGGCACAGATTGCTTTTGTACTGGAGAACTATTCAGTAAAATATTAATTACATAGCTGAAGCATCCAACTGGGTTTAAGAACTGCTTTTTTCCAATTATATGCCCATGTATATAATTTATGATGTTTTCAAAAAAATTGCTATTTTTTTTCTCAGTACTGTATTCTGATTCACTCCAACATGCACCAATGTAAAGACATCATAGCTGGGGATGACAAGTTTTTTTTCTTGTTTCTCTCTTTTATTTGATACCTTAAGGTCTCACCCAGGAAGGACTGTGTTACTGAAACCAGCATTTGTAGAAGGCACTTGTGGGGTTTAACTGGGCAACTTGACTTCTAATAACATAATGTGACTGTGTTTATAACATGGATTCTCAGGGAATGGTTGATTTATCTGTACTTGGTGATATTATGGTCAGCAGTTGTTAATGTTATACAATATTAAGTGTGGGTTACTACAACTCTTGTAGAGCTACTGCCAGGAATTGGGCTGCAGTGATCCTATTGCGTTCCTTCCCTCTCAGGATATTCTTTAATGAACAGGTCCCCAAGCACACAATGAGAAGGTCTGGAGAAATGTAAAATCTTAGTGAAAGACCAGGGCTTCAGATTGAGGTATCTTTGACATTATTCTGAGATTTAGCTAGTCAAAGATAGAGGTTTTCTAATAACACACAAACCAAATAGTCCTACCTCAGCTTCATGTTTTTTCCTCGTGTCCTGTTTCTGGTCATGAGAATGAAGACATCAATACTTGCCTCTCCACTTTCCCTTGTGATCAAGGTTGCAATGAAGTCTCCTCTCAGTCTCCTCCAGGCAGAACAGACTGAGTGACCTCAGCTGCTCCTCATACGACTTCCCCTCAAAACCCTTCACTATCTCTGTTGCCCTCCTTTTGACACTCTCTAAAAGCTTATCTTATATTGCAGTGCCCAAAACTGCACACAATATCTGAGGTGAGGCCGCCCCAGTGAAGAGCAGAGGAAGACCCTTGACTGGCTGGCGATGTTGTGCCTGATGCCCCCCAGGACAGTGTTGGCCCTCCTGGCTGCCAGGGCACTGCTGACTCATATTCAGCTTGCCATCGACCTACAACTAAAGGCAACCTAAAAATGTTAATTTTTGCTTGTTCTTTTCTGTACTGACATTTGTTTGATTGCTTGTGTATAACCACATGCACACAAACACATTGCCTATTTAATTTGTTTACTGTTTCTTGACAGCTGCTTAGAACTAGTGAAGCATAATTTTGCTGTATTCTTTAAAGTTTAAGAGTTTATATTGGAATTTGTAAGGTTTCAGACACAAAATAGAACACAACTTGCAAATGTCCTGCTTTATCAAGGTAATAAAATTTTAGCTACTAACCTAAAGTAGTAAACTATTCCATTTAGTTTCCCCTCAAATTCAAATGTTTTTTGTCTAGAGAAAAAGAAGCATGCAGTTATTAAGTAGCTGTGTAATCTTGCCCTTTCTGATGATCCTTATTATGTGGTATAGCAAAGCTGTACCTGTCACCTGCACCTTGTTTGAGAGAGTCATCTTCTCATTCTTGTGGCTTTTTACCTTGACAATACAAAGACTTATGAGAGTCTTTATTGTAGCCCTTTCTAGTAAAATCATTATTTCTTCAGTGTTTGATCACCTGATACGTAGTCTGCCTATTTCCCTCTATTCCTTTTACTTGCCCAGATCCTTGGATTACAAAACATATTTATGAAAACTCTAATCTGAAATTTTATCTTAGAATAGTAATGGTATTAAAAGACAAAAAAGTGCAACAATTGTACTGCATCAATTTGTACTGACAATTTCTTAGTATCACATAATTTTTGTAGTCAAAATTGTGTCTACAGGCTGAACTTTCACTGACTTTCAGTATATAGAGTTGATAGCATTACAAAAAAACCCATTTCTGTCTCTGTAATATTGTGTACTGAATGCTTTTATAATAGATATCCAGCATGTTTACATAATGATGCCTTCAGATGTAATAAGTTTGCCATAATAATGTAATGTTTACAATTTGAGGAAGAAAAGAAGAATGGGGTAGACATAAACTGATCGTTTTATTTTCCATTATTGTATATTATGATAATGCTTTTGCAGCTAGCTTTGCTTCATCAGATTCATTTCCAAATGAGTGAAAATGTTAAAAATACGAAAAATTCAGTGTAAGATGGGTGGCTACACTGAGCACTTCTGTAAGTTAAAGCCTTGCAATACAATCCAAATTCTTTATAAACCTGCTTTCTATTAAGAACAGTGAAAAATAACCTATTAAAATATCACTTGAAATAGTCAAGCAGTGAGTTCAGATATACTTATTAATCATTGAAGCTTTATTGTAAGTGGTAATAGAGTTAAAATACTGTAAGAGCAAAATGTTCTCTGGCATTTCTTGGCAAACTAGATTAACAACAAAATTAGAAACTCTATTGAGCTTTAAAATCAGTTCCAAACTTGTCATAGATATTGGTCCCCTTTCCTATTAATTATTTTCAATTTATCTTATTGAACTGTAGTTCTTGAAATCAGAAGATTCTAGAGGGAAGTATTTAGGAATCTAACTTCATAGGGTTTTTCCTTAAAGTCAGCTGGGTTAAGATTCTTACATATTTCTAATATTTTCAAAAATGTTTATTTAGCTCTTGTTATAGGTTCAAAACTCAGTTGGAATTCCGTTAAAAAAGCTTGGAGCCAACACCTTAGTGTCAGTAAAGATGGTTAACAAAGGGCACAATGAATGTGCATATCCTGATGTTAACTGCTTTAGCCAGTCTTTTGTTCTGATCTCTCCCCAGGCTTCGAGGGAGAGGGAAGAAAGGCTAGGGTGGGGGAAGGGGTTGGGGTTTCTGCGCTTTCTGAGCAGGTCAGGAGCTCAGCTCTCCATGGAGGGAGGAGGACAGGGGACACCCACACTGGTCCTGGGCATCACTGGATAGCTGGACTGTGTTTTTTTTCCCTCCCTAAATCAACCGTTTTCATCCGTGAGCGATCGTGGGCATCGTAGAAGTTTCTGTGAGGAAAAGAGGAGAGGAAGAGCTCCTGTTTCCTGCCCTTGCAGAGACGTGATTGCTGCTGCTTTTCTTTTCGATTTCTCATGGGAGCTAACCTGGGACTGTGCTTTCCATCACCCCTGAGAGCCCAGCTGGCTGGGCACGTCATCGCCACCTGCTGTCCATAAATATAACTGCAACCCCTGAGAGAGAAGCCAGTGGCTGAGGCGCAACATCTCTACCTGTTGTCCGTAGATATAATTGCATTCCCCTCCTTTTTGGGGGGTAGCCAAAAGACCTTTTAACTGCTTGCCTTGTCATTTGGGGGTGGAGGGATTTATTACACGCTGTTGTTGTTTGGTTCTTTCTGGATATATATATATGTGTATTGTGGTTAAGAACTGTTATTCTTTCATATAAATACTTTTTTTTATTCTAATTAAAGTTCTGGTTTTTTTCTAAATTTAAAGGAGAGGGATTATTTCTTGGCCAACACAGATATCTTAGTTCTCCCTTGAACTAAGGCAGCTCTCCACTACAGATGGTACCATGAGAGGACAGAAGGGATTATAGGCTACATTTTGTGTACCTTCTTTTCAGGGATATTTGTACTTGGAGTGGCCTCAGTCAGGATGTGATAATGAGATGGATTACTCCACACCTATTGCCCAGTGTAAAATTAAAGCTCCAAAATGTTAATTTAAAATGACATTTTAATTTCATACTTTATATGATTTGTTGTGATTTGATAGCTTTAAAAGTAGATTTTTTAAATCAAATAAAGTATTTGAAGATGAGTGGTGCTGGTTTGGTCTGGGTTAATTTTCTTCAGAGGAGCTAGTATGGGACTATGTTTTGTATTTGTGCTGACTACAGGGTTGATAATATAGAGATGTTTTTGTTATTGATGAACAGGGCTTTCACAGAGTTAAGGCTTTTTGTGCTTTTTGTAGTGCCCTGCTGACAAGGAAGTTGGGGGTGCATGAGAGACACAGCCAGGAGACGTGATCCAAACTAACCAAAGGGGTATTCCATATCATATAACAACATGTTCAGTATAATCTGGGCAAAGAAGGAGGAAGGGGAGTATTTGAAGCGATGACATTTCCCTTCTCAAGTCGCCATTACATATGATGGGATCCTGGTCTCTTGGAGATGGCTGAACACCTGCCTGCCCATGGGAAGCAATGAATTAATTCTTTGTTTTGTTCTGCTTCCCTATGCAGTTTTTGCTTTCCCTATTGAGCTGTCTTTATCTCAACCCATGAGTTTTCTAGCCTTTACCCTTCCAATTCTCTCCATGATCCTGCTGGAGAAGGAGTGAGTGAGTGGCTGTGTGAGTCTTGGCTGCTGTCTGGGGTTAAATCACAACATAAGTGAGTCATATTTATTTTTCAGAATCAAACTGTATTCTCTTATATTTAGTGTATTCTTCTGCAAAATCTTATGTTTGTTCATTATGCTCAACCTTATTGAGAAGGACTGTTTGCTGTAACTTTTAGAGCAATCATGAAAAAGTCAAATAGCAGCAGATGTAGCCTGGCATGATCCAAAGTCCTTTCTTGTCCAGCATGAGGAAATTGCTATAATAGCTTGGATTACATTATGATGATTAGATAAATGTGGATTTAAACTCTCTGCATTGATATCTATAACTACCATTCCTCTATACAATCACCAATGTACAACAGTGAAATTCTTTATTCATTTACTTTGATGGGGTTAATTGCAATTTCAGCTAATTACTGACTTTCATCTGAATTCAAAATATGGCAAATTAAAAGCTCTGTACTTCAGAGCTTTCACTCAGTAAAACAAGCTACGTCCTTCAATCTGATTCCCATTTTTGGTGCATCAGGGAAAGACAGCACACTGGGCTGCAATTCAAGCCAACTTGCACTCCTTTAGCTAGGTGAAAAAAGGAATCTTGCTCCATCAAGGCACTTAAAGGCAAACTGAGCTGATATTTCATGAGAGTAGAGAAGAAAAAAACCAACAAACCAAACAAAAATAATAACCCCAAAAAAAAAACCAAACAAAAAGCCAACCAACCAACCAACCAATCAACCCACCAACCAACCAAAAGAACCCGAAAAAAACCTGAAAACCAACCAACCAAAAACCTCCCCCAAAAAACCCCCGAAACTATGGCTTATAAAGACAGATTTTTACTACGGTTTAGAAGAAACTAAGGGATCAACTACATTGCAAGATATTATAAAGCATAAATACAATGATTTTACCTATATTATCAATGAAGTTTTTGTATTTAAAACTCTAAGCCTGTCTTGTCATCATCTGCAGGATTCTCAGAAGAAATATAAGTCAATAAATAAAAAAGTATTTTTTATGTTTTATGTCTTAAAATACAAAAGAAAAGGAAGTTAGTCTTATGATGTACACCATCAACACCAACAATGGTCATATTACAGGAACTTGTTAGGCATTTTTGAATTCTTCAAACACTATCTGTTGCCTTCCGAGTCATTCTACAGTGTTATATACTTTACTATTATTATTATTATTATGTAACTAGATGAGGGGGTTGTTGTTTTCTTTTGTGTTTTCATGTTTCTGTAACTAGTTGCTCTGTAGTTGTATCTTTCAGAAAAGTAAAATTAAAGTCTCCTGTGTGGTAAATTTAATGTCAGGTATATCAGATCCTTAGATTCTTTCAATTATCAAATTTCCTTAGTGTTGGATTCTATGCAAGAGTTACTCATTTTCCTACTGTAATGCAGAACATTTATCCCACCTTAAGTTACTTATATCATTCACTTATATCTCTGACAGGATGTCTGAACTTATTTTTCATGAATAGGAGAGAAAGAAAAACTGAAAATTACTCTCTTAATTAATATGGCAGGCAAACAGAGTGAGTTTTAGTGTAGTATTGCCTTGTGTTTGATTTTTTATCATCAAAGATTAATTAACTTATAGCTGAGGTAAAAAGCATCTGTTAGGTGACAGAGCAATAGAAAACATACAAATCTGTAATGATAGCAACGTGAGCCATCCACTTGACACTCTTGTCATTATCTATGTCTTTCAGAAGTAATCTTTCTTCATGGGGAATGGGAAGGCTGATAAAGCTCACTTCTAAAATCTGTCTTTTCTCATCATTAGGCTTGAACGCAGGGATATTTGCACATTTTCCCTTCAGTATGTGTATAATTATATCTATTTGTACAGACACACAGCCATGCATATTACACCACTATGAGAGATCCTGTTGGTTCCTTTGGAGGTGATATGAGTGTTCTAGGGGCTGAGAAGAGGAAAGTGTCTTGTGTTACTACTACACACATATTTGAAATACTAGATTATTGGGATGTCTGTAATGTCCTTTTGTCTTCTTGCCAACAGCTTTTTCTTCATAACACTCTAAACTGTTGAGCATATTGGCTCTCAAAAATGGTTCCATATTTCTTGAAAATGAGCCACTAGATGGAGGGTGAAGATGCAAATTGCTGCTGTCAGTGAGGAAAAGGCAGAAAGAACTCAGTCAATACTTTCCTAAGAAGAAACTAGCCTCAGTTACTTTCTTCCCTGCAGTGTTTCATAAGAAGAACCTGTTTATATACACTTTTTACTGGAATACCGTAGATAAAGCTTCAGGGAAAAGGAATGCAGCCGGAAGAAGACTTCATTAGTTCCACTGTCACAAACACCTGGCCACATTTGACTTTCCTACTTTGAAAAACTTTCTGTAGGTGAACTCCTGTAACCAGTCAAGAATAGATTGTGCTCAAATCATACTTCACTTTGTTTTAAATTATGGTTCTGTATTCCTCAGAGCAAACTCTAAAAACCTTTGGTTTCCTTGATCTTGTAGGTCATGGCATAGCATGGTTGCAGTATATGTAGGGTCAAAGGCACTATACTTGCATTGCACATAAAAAAAAGTTCCTTTTATCATTGGATACAAAACGCAAGAAGTTGGTATTTTTAAGTTTAATTCAAAGACTATCTCCATGAACAAATAAGTTATTTTGTAACAAAGGACTGCTGTATGAACTAACTTAGCCCTTGACAGCTTATAAAGCCCTATGTACAGACAGAAGTGGCCAACAGCAATAGCGGCAATAGAAACCTTAAACAAGTGACAGAGCTTCCTGCTATGAATTGAAGATAAGAATACCAGCATGACAAAATGTGCTAGACCAGACACCGACAAAGGTATCTAAAAACTCTTGAAAAATTTCCACTGCTTTTCAGGTCAATCACTAGTTTTCTTTCTCTTGCTCTCAAATGGTTATGTATCAGTTCTTAACGTAGCTAGGTTACCAAAGCAATCAACTATACAACAAAGAGTCTGTCACTTGTTGAATGTAAAGTACTAAGAGAAACAAAACCCAGGCTGTAAGAGACAATCTTAATTCCATGCTCCTTCAAATTCTTTTTTTTTTCCTATTGTTAGTTTCTTTCCCTTCTTATTCATCAAGTGAAAAAACTGTCTTGTATATTTCATAAAGTGGTTTTAAGGAGTAACTATACTTTTTCCTCCTAACCTGAACCTGACTAAGTAAGCTCTCTGCTCTATAATGAAGAAAATTCCTTATTCCTTTTAAATATTACTTCTTGTATGCTTAGAATAGATGACTTTATATAAAAAAAACAACAAAAACAAAACAAACAAAAACTCTACAAAATTATTAAAAAAAAAAAAAAAAGAAACTTAAAACACGCAAACATCTTAAAGGTTCTTTTTTTAATAGCTTACCTTTCTTTAAATCCTTTCTTCTGTGGTACATATTTTATCATAATCTATTTTTTACGTTTTGCTTTGTTTTGTTGATGATATGGTTAGTGTTTTTTATTATTTATAAATCAGGATACTTACTAAATCTGCTTTAGATGGAACTGAACTCTATTTCTTTTGCTAGTGTAAGTAATTTTGTGTTTTGTAGCTGCATCCAATATAGAAATAAAAAGCATACAGAGCTCAGAAGAAGTAGTACTGACCTAAGGAGACAAATACCTTTTTAAGTACTATGTGTTCCTCATTATTGTATTGCATATTGAGTAATGACAGTATGACATAATACAATCTTTAAGGGAAGAATTAATAAATATTTTCTCCGTTTTATTACATACAAAAAATATCAAAGTAAATAGAAAATATTATTCCAAGGAAATGTGAAATGTGTCATGTATTAATTAATTCACAAAGACATTTTTTTATCACTTCAAGACTGCTTTATGGATTTCTATAAGCAGTAACATACTGTGGAAAGGATATTCTGCTAGGAATTACTTTATACATGCCTATTTCTTGGACTAAAGTAAAGCAAGCCCTTCTTGTCATGTCCAATTGTTTATAAAGTCACGAGAGAGGAAACTTTAAGAAATTGAAATTTCTGATCAGGAAAACCTAGATCTTATGGGTATTCTTGGGTTTTTCTACAGGTGAAAAACAAATTCTAAAGCTCCCAGGCAAAAACATGCTTGCTTTAGTACTTTGTAGTTTCTTAGTGTTGAAGAGCTACTAGAACTGGGTGAAAAACACAAAGCACATTGACCAGATGTTACAATATGCTTAAATATTGCAGAAAGAACTTCAGATTTGAATATTTTCCCCAACAAAATTAAAACTCAAACCAAGTTATCCATTTATTTCAAAAAATGATTTTTTATTAATCAATTGCTAAGAGATGCAGAGAGAGAGAGAATAAGGAAAGATTGGAAAAATGTCAAGCAGGAATTGCCCTGGAAACACTTAAACAGAAACAGAGAAATTCTGGATATATTTAATTGCACACCTCAAATTCTACATCAGATTTCATTTTTTATCAGTCTAGTGTTATTCAATCACTCCAAAAGTGAATACATGATAAACAGCATCCTATCAGTTGTCTGTCACTTGTTCCTCATGACACCAACTAATCCACAGGTTGGGAAAGAAGAAACTATCCCATGACAGTCCTGTGGTACTTGTGTTCTGCAGTTCTTTGATTTAAATATAATTCTAAGCTGTGGCTGCATGAAAGTAAAGAAAGCTGAACAATTGCCTAAGTGGTTTAAAGTTCATGAGGTAAGTACCTCAGTTTTAACATATAATTTGAAGGTTTTAAGTCACTCCAAACTTGACACTATTTAGGTGGAAGAGTTTGGTTAAGGACTGCCTACATTTAGAATTAAAGTTAGCTTACAAATGAAGTTGAACAGCTGCCGAGGGATTCTCCCACTGAGAAATGTCACAGAGCAACTGACTATTGTTTCTAAAAGCTCTTTTATCTTCTCTGTCTTATAACAAACATATCCAGTTGACCTTATGCTTGAAAATTATTTTGAAAAAGGTGAAAAAATAATTTCTCTGTGTAGCTTTGAAATTTAAACAATCACACTATTTTTTTCCCCTACTCACTGTAATTTGAAATACTGATACGAACAAGATGAATTTTATCTGCATCTCCACCATGGTTGAGATCTAAGTTGTCAGATTTTAGGAAATGATCTACAGTCTGCAGCTAATTTTTTTGTTAACAAAACTGAGTTATGGACTCTTTAAAAACCTAGCAGGAATCTTAACACTATAATTTCTTTGTTCCAGAAAATTACATATGAGAGAAGATAAGAATTGTCATGCTGCGATGAGTCATTTATCCTTTAGAGCACCATTCCACAACCAAGAATATCTATTCTCATATGTTTTACAGGAAAATAAAAAAAAAAAAATGCTTAAACAAATGTCATGAGGATGGAAATATGTTCTGAAGGGACTTACTGGAAATGTTCTGTGATTGTTCCTCATATCTGACAGTTTTGAAAGCAGATTAATATTTGTGGATCGTACAAAGTTTGACTCAAAACAGCAGGACTCCAACTGAGGATAAATTATGTGTTAATGAACTGCATAAGTCATAGTCCAACATTTGTCAACTTCACACCCCATTAACAGAGGGGTAATTTCATAGTCACTTTCACTTCAGTCTAGGAAAAAAAATGGAAGAGATGAAGAAGAAATTATTGGAAAAATGTATTTTGTAGAAAAACATATTTTTTCTGTACCTAAAACAGAGTACTGTCTTTATTGTGATTTTTTTTTTAATAAGATAAAACTGAGTGATTCATTTTAGATAGGAGTTCTATGACTTTTTTATTGACATTTCTATTTTTGAACTCATAAATTTGCTATTGTGTAATTTGTTTACAGTTTATAAACTCTAAAAATTAGAGAACAAAGTAATGGACGAAATATTTTTTATTCTCATTCTGTATATTTTTCTAAGTTGGAGAAATGTCCACCCAATTGTTGCAATCAAAAAGAAAAAAAAAATACACCCCAAACCAAAATGTAACAAAATACTTGGGGGGAAACTCCACCAATCACTAAGTGTAAATTAAGCCTGGAAATTATGGCTCAGCATTTTTTAAAAATCTGGTGCTGCAGGCATATGTCTCAACTACTTTACTGAGACATAAGATCATTAGTTGTAACACACGTTTTTAAGGCCTATTAGGTACCTTCCCTTAGTTGTCTAATCCTCTGAAAAATCTAACATTCCTTACTAGCACACTTTGTGTTGCAGGCAACAAAATCTTAACTATTCTAGTTAATTGTTAGGTTAGTAAGAAAAAGTGGCTGTATGCCTTAAAAAATTTGAGTAACTGAATATCCAAATATTTATGTAGACACATCTATATGTACACAGCAAAATCTTATTTTTTATTCACTTGAGAGTCAGAAATGCAGAATAGAAGGTAATCATGAGAGGCTGTGTTCTGTATATCCTTCTGGTTTCAGCTGGGATAGAACGAATTTTCCTCTTAGTAGTGGGTACAGTGCTGTGTTTTGAATTCACTATGAGAATAGTGTTGATAACACACTTATGATCTGGCTGTTGCTACATAGTGCTTAGTCTGAATCAAAGGACCTTTCAGTTTCCCATGTTGTGCTAGCTAGGAGGCACACAAAAAGCTGGAAAGGAACATGGCCAAGACACCTGACCCAAACCAGCCATTAGTCTTCTTGCCTTCCTGAGGCTAAATCTGCACTATTTCCTTTCAAATCCATTATTCTTTTTCTATTGACAGTACACATGGAGAACAGATGATACCTTTTTGCTTTACATCTGTCTTTTATGTATTTGAAGATTTAACACTTATTTTCCTTCCAACTTCTCTAAAGAGTTTATATCCATTCTATCTATATTTTCTGAATATCTGAGAAATCCCATTGTTTTCCTTCATACTTCTCACAATCCATCTGTATATTTCAAGTATTTGTGGCCTGAACTTTCAGCACTGCCAGATGAGTGGAAATCAATACAGACATGATTTTCTCTGTGGAAATGTTTCCAGTAGTATAAATTAAGCAGACTGGTTCATACCTCCTTAGCATTTGTTTCCTTTTCTTCTTTTTTTTCTTTTTCTGTTTTTTTTCTTTTTCTTTTTTTTTTTTTCTTTTTCCTCATTTCCCAGTTCTGGAATTTTCAACATTCACAAGTAGTTTCTACTTTTTTCCTTAGTAAAAGACAGTAGAAGGTGAGTTGAAGCTGCTGGTTGAGAGGTGGATTCTTGTAACACTTCATAGAATCAGGAAGTAAAAGTACAGCATTAAGTGGCAGAAGGAAGGACAGGTAGAAAGAATTTCAGGGATATGAATTGATTCTTCCTTGCTGACAGGATCACGATGGAGCCTCAACTGGCTCCCTCCCTGTGGAGCACTAATTTATTGCTTGTCCTTTACTCAGGGATGTCTCACCCTTACTCAGGGTGATATATTAGGTATATTAGATACAGAAAGAAGTTCTTTACTATAAGCTGTAAACTGGTCTAATGGAATCTTACCTGTCCATGACAAGGTCCCTTCCAACCCTAACCATTCTATGAGTCTATGATTCTTTGATTCTACTTTTATTTCAGTTGTAAACCTCACTGCTGTCTAATTTACCTATCCATCAGGTTCTCACCTTCACTTTTATGAAGCCTTTCACTCTTATCTCAGCTCTTCACCTATATCCTTGGTTCTCTTGGGACATATCCCCTGTTAACTCCCTTAAGGGATCTGGTCCTCTGCCTAGACTACTTTCACAGGGAAATCAATAGTGGACATCAGCATATATAACATTTCCATAAGTGAAAACAGCTGTTAGTTCCCTACTCCTACATCAAGTAAATTCAAATTTAATTTAACAGGTTTTATTTCTTTGTTTAGTTGGGTTTACTCCTGGTGAGGGCAGTATAGAGGAAGAAAGGAGAGAAGGGCCTAGAGTGTAATCATGGTTTTGCTGTAGCAACTGTATTTTGTGTGCCAGCACGTGTAACTTAGATGGAAAAGCTTAGAAACATGCCAAAATGCTTCATCTGCTAACTAGACAAACTGAATAGCTGCTGATAAAGCTGTGTTGGGTGACTTATTCCATTTTAAAGCAAGCCATCTTAACTGGATTTGCATATTCCCCTTCTGGTAGCTGAGATAATCTGACTTCTGAATGAGGGTGAGAAGCTTATGAATATGAATAAGAAACATTTGTTTATTTAAAGAGTGATTGACAGAGGGTCAAGAAATAGATCTGATGTGATTTAGATCATCTGCTGTTTTCCAGCATCAGCCAAAGAAAACTCTAAGAGATCACCCTAAGGTCTGCAGTACTAAAGCTCTAAGGACCCCAGATTTGATAGCAAAAAGATTGCAACATGAAATGGTAACATTTCCTTGCATCTTTAGAATCCCAGAAACACTTAATAATTCTTATGACTACCTTTCACAGAACTTCTCTGACAGAAGGGGTGTGCTTGTGCATGTATGTGTAGAAAATACAGATTTACAAACATCCCAAAGAAAACTTTTGGTTTAATATCATGAAAAGGGAATGGGAGTTTTTGCAATGACCGGCAGCTTTGCTTCCTCAATATTTTTTTCTTTCAAGTTACTCAGAAAGATCCCCAGAGTTGGCTCAAGACCTCTCGGCAGCATGGACAAAATTAAATTTTGTAGCTCCATGGGTGAGAATCTGTGAAGGGCTGGAGCAGGAACACAGAGCCACAGGAAAGCTGTGGTGACCTCAGCTGCTTGCTCTTGCTCCTGCTGCCTGGCAGATGGGAAATTGTGAGCAACAACTGCTCCCACACCAGCAGCTGCCACCATCACCTGCCTGCTTTCCAGAACTCTTGGCATAGATAAATCATATACTGAGGTCATCGACATCATTCATAGATCCACTTTGCCTATGCCAACACCAATTTTTTTCTATGCATTTGTACTTCATAACTCTTTTCTGCTCAGAATTATAACTCTAATATGTTCATGCTTTTAAAAAGAACCACTTATGAATCATGCTACCATGAAGTACAGTAACAGTTGTGCTCTTTCAGATTTTTACTACCAGATTTTAAATGCAAATTGCTGCTAATACTAATAGCTTTCTATTAGTCTTTCCAGTTTTATCAGCTCTACATTCTGTTTTTGAATATGAATGAAAAAGAACTAAAATTTTTACTTCCATTTGTTCCCTGAAAAAGGAATAAATCTAGAATTAATGAATGAACACTTTGTCTTTTCTTTCAGCAATGTGCTAAGTTTAAATACAGTCCTCCTCTACCAAGACCTATGCAAGTTTGCAAACGCTGGATATTTTTGTGAAATGATATATTCTTGAGGAAGTTCTCATTAGAATTTGCTTTCACAAGATGAAGAGTTTCTTGTTCTTGTATTTCAGATCCTTTTTAGTCATATTTTGCACTCACAGTTTACTCAAATCCTTAGCAGCAACTGTCATATCCATTACATTTTAGAACACTATATTCAGTGCATATGGTATTGCTGATATTAAACACTCCCAAAGACTTTTCAAATATGTAGGTACATTTCCATGACACTTAGAATTGCTATCTCTTTTAGTATGCTTTAGCATCTTTCCACTGAATCTGATCTATCCCTCTTTGCTTTGCTGTCTTCCCTGACCATATTTCACTGATCTTAGGGCCAAGGTATGTTGAATACGGCTTTTGTGTAGGAAAAATCTCTTCTTCCTTGAATCTGTTTTCATTAATAAGGTTTAAAAACTGTCACCAGGAGGTTTGCTTGATCAAAACCCAAGCATTTTCTGCATTCTGGTTCTTAATTTCATGTATTGTTAGAAAACTATTCCTGATTAACTGAATGTGTTTGCTACTTGCAGGAAAGAGGAACACCTGTTGTTTTCAAAAACTTTTTTTAAAAATTCTGATGGACTATTTCTAAACCTGTGACTGTAAGTTTAATATCATGGTTTTTTATTGCACAATCACTTCCATGTGTAAGTAACTGTACATATATACATGTGTACATATATAGATACTATATATATATATGATTTACCTTGTGGACCTGTTTATTTTTCCCAGAAATTAGACTTGGAATGGAGAAGAGAAAAAAAAAAAAAATATTCTTTCCATAATGCCTATTCAGGACTGATTCACTTTTTCAAATCTTTAAAGCCAGGCATGGCATTCAAAGGATAATGGAGTTATTCAAACAAGAACATGTTTCTCCCATGTTTAATAAGCTAAAAAATGCTACCTATAACAGAATTTAAAACTGTTATTTTTTTTCAAAGTACTACTCAGTGAAAATAGCATGGACAGTCACAAGACAAGGTTAGTGATTTTGAAATGACATGGTCTCATCCAGCAGTACTGGTAGATTCCAGTCTACTTCTGAAGGTTTACCTTCATCAAAGACTAGATATTAAAAATGCGGATCAATGAATAAGTGGACATTTGAGTGTACTAGAAAGAAGAAATTGAAAGAGTTTATGAGTTAGGCAACATAGAATAATGGAAAGACTATTTCAAAATGTATTTTGCATATGTCACAGACACCTATTGGAGGATGTAAAATCAATATTTGATGTTTACAGGTCTCTAAAATCACTGTTTCTTTTGCTCTTTATGTTTTCCAATAGGTCTGTCCTTCTGACTCTGCACTTTCTCCCATCCATGCAAGCACATCCTATATATACTTGGTTTGATCAGAATTAATTGTATGAGTATTCTACAGCTGGGAGAGGTCTTAATTTTCTGTCATTCACTTTATTTCATAATTTCTTCTGTTTTCTGTGACTTCATTAGAAACCATAACTAACCATGACTTCATTATGCTGTGGCTAGAAGAGTGGAAATAGTCCCTCTGAAAATAATATTGATTTTATTCTTTATTTCCCTTATTCAGCATAGGAAAAGTACCAATGTGGTAACCATTATTTGGTTATATATGGTAAAATTGCAGCTAATATTTTTTTTTTTGTCATAATCACCTAGGAGTTAAGAGCTACAATCTTTTTGACATTTATAAGTTTGCCTCTCTTGTCATATGCAGACTAGCTTTTAGGGTATGCTGATGGGTGCAGAACTACATCCAAGTTCAAAAAGCCTAAAATAAGATTGGAATGATCCAAAATTTATTGCTGAAAAGAATATTAATGTATCATTAAATGCATATAATGTTTTGTAGATTTAAAAAAAAAAAACAGGAAAAGCAGAGGATCAATCACTGGAAACCCAGGAACTTCAGACTATGAACAAACAACTTGCAATCTGAATGACTACTGTTAAACTGAAAACAACTTGGAGTGATTTATAAGACAAAAGAGGAAGAATTGACTTCTAAACAGTCATATGACAAATCCCCAACAACTAAGAAGATAACAAATGATTGAAAAAAAAAAAATCAAAACTGAATATCTGGAATGTGCAATTTTTACTTTTTTTTTTTCCCCCTTAACATTGTCCTAATACATAAGCAATTTTTTCTGGCTCTCACAACATAAATAATGGTTTATAATATATTACTTTCAGCAAAGGACATTTCAGCTGAGAAGCTTGTTGCAAATAAGAAAACATCAGAAACAGAAGATGCAATTTCTTAGTTTCAGTTTTTTGGTCCTCCTTTGTGCAAAATTGTTATTTGTCTTAAAATGAACAAGATTAAACTCCATCATCCACATGAATAGAAATTATCTGTCTGACTTTCTCCAACGAAGACACTTAAAATTTCCTTTCAGGAAAATTAAAAATATGTTTATTCCTTTAAAACTGTCTATGGGATTAAATGGAAAGGAGATTCAAGGAAACATGCATTAAAAGTCTAAATTAATAATTTTTAAATCTAAACAGTTTACCTTTTTCTGAAAGCATAATAAAAGGTTATAATTGAAGTAAACCTCTACTATCTATCACAAAAACTTATGTCAGACTTAAAATTTTGCTGTAAACAATAGTAAAGTTATTTACAACTATTTCAAAGTATTGCCCAAGAATTTTGCTATATTTCCTTCTTAACTTTTTGAAGATTAAATATTTGCATGTAGGAAGGTAATTTTAATACTCAGGCAATTTATCTAGAGAAGAGATCAACATTTGAAGCATTTTCTTCAGAGGAATTCTTCACTGTTTTAAAGCAAATGGTTTTCTTCTTCTGAGAAAAACAAAAATATAAAAACAGAAAGGATAACCTAGAGCAGCTTTCCAAGCTTCCTGAGGTGCACAGTTTGGAGTGGTCAGAAGTCCACTTCAGACTTGTGCCACAGTAGCTGTCTGACTGTTTAAGTCCAGAATTTGCCAAATATTGTGTGCTACCAAGCAGCACTCCCACTTCCCATTGCTGTAGTGTTCTTTACTCCCGATATATGAAATGATGAAAAATGTGTCCAATCATGTAAAACTGTTTGTAACCAGTATAGATAGTGCTGTAGGCTCAACTGGGCATGTTCACCGTCTACGTGTAAGCAAACCTACAAATTTTGCCCGATTACAATAGGACGAATGCTATAGAGACTATCATTGCCAGTGAAAGCAATGACAAACTTCCTGAGACCAGCTTGCAACTCCCATGCCATACTAATGACAAAGTACATAAATCATAGGATCTCTTAACTGGTAGTGGTGGAAATCATTCAGATGACAGCTTGTTTTCTTTAAAAAAAACACCAACAACCAACAACACCTCCCCCCCCGCCCCAAACCTAAATGAACTTATACACTACAGTCCCAGTGATAAAGTGATGCATATGCTGATGAATTGCAGAAATGTAGAACACACTGTAACCCAAAAAACATCAACGTGAGTGTTAAAAATACTTTTTGCAAATCCCTTCCCATTTAATTCTCCGAAACAGTAAACACACAAAATCCTAAAAATAGAAGCAAGTGCTCTTCACCAGAGAGAATTATTTGTGGGTCATCAGCAATGAAAGAACTTTTTTCAGGGGACTGTTTGCTGGGCAGCCACGGGTGCAGGACATAATGTTCAAGATTTAATTTATGATCTGATTTAAATAACTTCAAATTCTGTTCAGCAAAAATAGTTTACACTTTTTTACACAAATACAACCTGTGACCAGTGTTTTTTGTTATCAAGTAATTTGTAAGTATAAAGATATTAGGTAAAGGAACAACTTCAGTTCTTGTGGTTTATTCAGTTTTATTTCAGTTTCTTTTATGCTCTTAGTTTTGACATCATTTAGGAACAGTGAGAGCAGCATGTCATAGTTCAGATGACAGTTAGCAATGGTAAAACAGTTAAGCTGCCTCAAGCTGACTCTTTTGAAATACAGACTGTCCTTGATGTTCATGTCTAGTGGTTTGCTACCACTGAAACAGATGATAGATGATATGTGGTAGCAGGCATTACAGTGCATTGAATTATTTTCCCTTCTAGTGGCTGACTATGAAGAGTTTTATACTCTTAAAGTGCTACACTGAAGAGAAACATTGTTAATCCTTAAAAATGTCTTGCATTTTAAGATACTTACTGAATGGGAAAATACTGGGATTGAGCAAATAATTCATACACAATCGACTATTTAAAGAAAATCTAGGGGGTTGGTGTTTTGTTTTTTTCTTCCTTGTGATATTTCCATAAAAAAGGCTGTAAATTCTTTGAATGTGTATATAAGTATCCTGGATAAAAGTATTAAGTCTGTCTTACACATAAGTGTCGCTATTTTTCAAGGGTTAGGTGCACATGATGTTAAATGAAAATTATACTAGTACCTCCATAAACGATCAGAAGGCTTTTTCTGCTCTGTAGCTCAAGGAATGTGTTGCTTTTAAGACAATGTGAAGTTGGAGATATTCAGATTTTCAGTCACAATCTCCTAAGTAATTTACTATTTCTTTTGTAGTATTTGCTGTTGAGATTACTATCTCTGAATTTGAAATGAATATATGTTTCATTTGTTTCTGGAAAAAAATAAAAAAAACAAACTAGACAAGAAACATGAAAGCAGAGATTTTTTAAGTTTTGAAAGAGGAATTAAAACTTTCATAATAATTACAGTTTAAAGATTAATCTGTTCCATTCTGAAGAACACTTGTATTAGGAAATATAAGATTGTTATATCTGAGCAAATGGAATCATAGAGTTAAAAAAGTCTAGGACTTTTTCAGAAACACTGCACTTGATGATGTGAAACAGCTCTTTCAAACACTTCAACTGTTCTTTGAACAAAAAGTAGAGTAGAAGTTTTAAATTTGCCACTTTTCAGTCACAGAAAACAGGCCACAACAGAAATGTATCACCAAATCCAGTTGAGATTTGTCTGTTTTTAACAATGCTATTATATTTGTAACAAGATATTACATTTGTTAATTACAATCACTGTTTTGCTTCAAGGGAAGGTGGTAACATGACAGAATGATCTAGATCTATGGATTGATTCAACAGGCAAAATATTGTTCTACAGAAATAGGCCCCAATGTACAGAATAAGAAGTTTTGAGTCCATTGAACGAGAACAATCATATCTGAAGATCTGCACGTACACAAAAGGTAGAGATGAAAGGAGGGACTTATTCCATTTACAACTGTAGCAGTTTTTTACTCTCCTCAACAAACTGCAGAGGAAAGAAACCCAGAGGGAAAACAGTATAAAAACTTATGTTATCTCACCACCAAAACAAACAGAAAAAGGGTTTGGAATACAGTTCTGCCCTAGTCACAGTAAACACCTGGGCACAGTGATAATTTAAGTTTATAGATCTCTTTCTATTCACATGAGAAATGCAGAAATTGGTCTAAGTGTGCCAAACCAAAAGCAGTGGCAGTCTAACAATGGTTCAAGCAAGAAATCATTAAATTAAATCAGGGAGATCCATGCACTCTAAATACTGCCTCAATAGGTGCTTGATATGAATGCTGTTCTGAAGGCATTCGGTCAAGTGAATAGTGAGACTTGACCTGACCACTTAGTCTGAGCACCAGCTAATACATTTCCTTGATGGTTGAAACAAATCATTACCAGCAGGTTGGATGAGAGGCTGGGAGACTTTAAGCTTTTAACAGCAATAATCTGAAGTCATTGAATAATGTTGCTCAACATTTCCAAGCTTTTATGCTGGCCTGAAACAGTTCTGTGTTGTTATATCTCCTTGGCAGGGTAATGAGAATCACTTAAAACGTGTCAGACATGGGTACAGTTTGTCTGACACCTGAGAAGCCTCAGGCTTGCTACCTATGCAAATCAATTATCACATACATGTGACAGGTTTGGTTGCAATTTTATTCTTGCTGTACTTTGAAGATCACACAAGGCGATATTTTCATGATGGCACAGACTGCATTTTTCAAATGAATTCATTCATCTCCCCATCCTAGTGTGGATAAAGTTTTCAGTATTCATGGAAAAATGGTGGTTGAGACAGAGCAATGCCAGAAATGATACTGTGGAATATTAACATGTCCTCTAGTTGTTTCAGGAAATGCAGTCTTTTGAATCAATTGCCACATGCTGAGAATCCCATAAAGAAAATACTACATGTAAATACAGGGTAGAGTCAATGTGATTTCTGCCAGAGTGAAAAGTATTGTTAAAATATATTTAATTCAAAGGCAAATAGATTATTTCAGTTGGGAGGGACTGGCAATGATCACCTAGTCCAACTGCCTGACCACTTCAAGGCTGACAAAAAATTAAAGCACATTGTTTAGGGTAGTATCCAAATGTTGCTTTAAACACTGACACTGATCACCTCTCTAGGAAGTCTACTTTGACTACTCTCCCAGTAAAGAAATTTCTCCTAATGTCCAGTCTAAAACTCTCCTGGCACAGCTTTGAACTATTCCCATGTGCCCTGTCGCTATATACCAGGGAGAAGAGATCAGTACCTCCTTCTTAACTTCGGGAAACTGTACAGAATAACAAGGTGAGCATTCGCCCTCCTTTTCTCCAAACTAGAGAAGTCCAGAGTCTGTAGCTATTACTAATAGGACATTCCTTCCATCTGTTTCAACTCAAGGAATATCCCTTCATACATCCTGCAGCTGAAAACATGGGAGCTTGCATGTTGAGCAGATCTGTCCACGTGGCTCCACTGATTCTACCTGGTGCTACCAACTCAGACATAAAGACACTGGTTTTTGCTGAGTGGTCATCAAGCTGCCATGCACCTGCCCACTGGGAATATATGAAAAGGCTTGAAGCAGTAATTGAAAATCATTAGGCAATTTAAAGTGAATAAAAAAAATTCATATGCCTTTCTTCCTTATTGGTGTCTGTTTGCAGGAGAACTCTTTGGCTTGAAAACTCTTTGAGGTGATGAAAAAATGGAAATGTCCACTACTTTTTGCACATTTCAATGAGTGTACTTGATAAATCTTGTAAAAAATAATGAGCTTTTCACAATAGCTCACCAGCTATTGGCCAGATTCCTTTTTCCCTTTTTTTCCTCCCTTCTCTCTTTCCCCTCTGCATTCCCTCTTTTTTCTCCTTTTTGTGAATTCTGCATGTGTATGTGAATACATACATATATTGTATGTATAAAATGTGTAGCTTCATGGTTATTTCACTGAATATATTAAATATTAAAACCAATCCACTGCTAATACAAGAAAAATCTTACAGGCTTCCCATAGCCTTGTAGCACAGAAAGAGACATAAAGAAAAATAAATAGAATATTAAGGGATATTTTTAGAGTCTTTTAGAGTCTGATTTAATTTCAAGCCAAGCCACAAATGATCCATTAATTTCAGGGTATATTGGCCATTTCATTTGTTGCCATAAGGAAAGGGGAAAAAAACTTTCCAAGACAACTTTATATGGGTAAAGCAGAGAAGAGTTCTTTTACTT
>JAWWMP010000081.1:71284411-71298593 GCA_035047865.1 Dendrocincla tyrannina
CCTCTTTTCCCTTCTCAACTCAACTGTTTTCATCCGTGAGCATTCATAACCACCACAAGGATTGCCGTGAGGAAAAATAGGAACTAACTTGGGAACTGCCTGCTACCTCCTCTGATGGGAGAGCCCAGCTGGCCGGGCACGACAGCACCACCTGCTGTCTGTGGATATAATCACATTTGCCCTTTTTGGGGAGTAGCCAAGAGGACCTTTTTAGACTGTTCTGCCTTGTCACTTGGGGGTAGAGGGGTTTGTTGCAGACTGTTGTTATATATATATATATGTGTGTGTTGTGGTTAAGAACTGTTATCTTTTCCTTTACATATATTTTTCCAAATTAAAGTTTTGTTTTCTAAATTTAAAGGAGAGGGATTATTTCTTGGCTAACATAGATATCTTCTTCCTTGAACTAAGACAAATGGTCAGTTTGTTTTCCAGTAGGACTTCCAGGCCTCTTTGTATCAGGGTGATATCCATCTGGTTGTCACCAGTGCTTACCAGGGTCTAGGTTTCCCCAGCCTAGATATAGGACTTGACATTCCCTTGGGAGTCCATTTCTTCAGCCTATCATGATCCCTCTGAATGTCAGCACATCCATCTAGTCTATCATTCAGTTCTCTCAGTTTTTTGTCTTTTGCACTCCTATTGTGGTGTGCTGTGTCCCATCATCTAGGTTGTTAGGATGTTGAACAGCAAGGGCCCCAGTGTTGGCCTCAGGGGCCCTGCACTAGAAATTAGCCTCCAGAGGGACATGCCCCTCATCACAGCCCACTGAGCTCAGCAGCTCAGACTATTTTCAATCCACTTCCCTTTCCACCTGCCTAGACCTTATTTCTTTGTCTATAAGCATGTGATGGAAGACAGCACCAAAAGCTTTACTAAAGTCAAGATAAATGACATCCAAAGCTCTTGCCTCATTCACTACACCAGGCATCCATAGTAGACAGGCTGGTCTGCTGTTGAGTGTTAGTAAATCATTATATATATTATTCAGATATTCTAATAGAAAGACTAACTGCATTGATGAAATTCTTGCACACTACCGAAGAAAAATTCTGTGTAGAATAAAATGTGATTACTTATATATTAGAAAATAGATTTTTTCCTATAAAGATACGTATAAATAATCCCTCTACAGTTGTGATAAAAAATAATTAAAAAAATCAAATCAAACAAAAGAATCCACCTGTTATTCACTTAATCTGAAGTTTATTTGTGAAACTAGTTTATTTTGGAGTCAAACCCAGTAATTCCCGGAACAATTATAAACTCACTAAATACGCTGCCACTAATGGGTTGACTCCAATAAATAAGTTAGGATGGCAGCACTAAATCCTTTGGGAACTCAGCAATTAAGCCAGTACATGCAATTTACTAGACCAAAGTACTTCATCCAAATCCTATTCGTAAAAAGCATTTCCCCTTTTTTCCAGTTAAGGCTTCTAGAAGATCATCTTGAATTCTAAGAGGGTCCCAATAGCTCAGTTTTTCCTGCAAATCTAGGTCACATAACCCACAGCACTTCATTAAAATGTAGGATGCAGGGTGTGTTCTAGACTTCAGTAGATAACTTTTTAGCAATAAATTTCAATATGCCTTAGAGCATTAGTGTAATAAAATATGGGAGCAGTTTAACTTCATAATATTTTTTTTTCTCCAGGTATAGTTTTTTATGCTATGACTCAGATAGCTACATACTGCCATTGTCACATTTGTTAAATTTACCTTTATCAGTCTAATAAGAAGGTTATATTGCTCTCTAAATGGCATGCTGACATACAAGGCTGTTGAATTGGTAGGAGAGAGAATTCTTTGAATATTATATAAGTGTTAGTAATTAAATAATGTGATCTTTGGCAGTATTTTAATTAATTTTACTTTTTTAAAAAAAATTTAATTCATTATTAACAGTTTTGGCCCATATTCTCCATCTAGAAAGTGGTCATGAAAAGCCCAGTGCAGAGGACAGTAAGAATAGAGCTTCTCCAAAGGGTATCGGTTTGAGATTAGAATGCCTGTGTAAAATCTGTCACAGACACTGTTACTATGAAATTCTAATTCTGTTGAAATATCAGCAAGTTGAAAAATACTGTTAATGCATGTGTCTCACATCACATATATGGATTAGCTTTTATTTTTCTATTATGTTATAAAAAATAATGGTATTTAGGATGTTGCACAATGTGTTAATGTTGGGAAGCCAGATTGCATTTTTTAATTATTTAAAAAGCAACCATGGATTTAGGCCAGGACTGTGCATCTCTTGGACTCCAGCAAAACCTGGAATAAGTCCAAAGAAGTGGACATAACTAACATTTAAAAATGGTGACAGTTCACAACACATTTAACTTATTTTTCCTATTTATTTTAATGTGACAGATAGCAAAGGAGACTTAACTATGGCTTTTATAGCATCTTTCCTATTATTCAGACTTCCTGTGCTTGGATAACAGTTTATTCCAGACCAGTCCAGCTTCCTTTGCTTGATCCTGCAGCAAAGTCATAATAATCCTATTGGTAACATTACAGGCTGTTGCTATGGAAATTAATGTATTATCTCAGAAAAATGACAGATGGGTTGAAGAGGGAACAAGCCCATACTTAAACACTGATCCTTACATGACTAACTAATCCCTAAACGGATGTCACTTAGAGAACAGCTAATTTCAAAGACTTTACTGAAACCACATGACTAACATGAATGGCAGAGGACAGAGGCTATGTTAAGTATTTTGCTTCAAAATAGTTATTTTCACTTGTGGCCCATATTGTTTTTCTCTCTACATGTTCCAGATAACCTGTAGTAGGTCAGTAACCATCATGACACAGCAGGAGATAGCAGCATTGTTTGTGCATTTTAATGAGAATAGCTTCCTCTCATCTCTCCCTCGGTGTAAATTATATCATCATAAAAAGAAGTGGGCAAGACAGCATCAATGCAGTAGCTATCATTTGCTGATATACTTCAGATTAAAAAACCCCAGAAAATAAACAAAGATGACACGCATTATTTTGCCATCACACAAAGGTATACTGCACATATTTTAAGCCTTTCATCACTGAGGCTTATTCTTTCTCTTAAATAGAAACATTAGGGCTTTTTGCCCATGGCAGTGTAAATCAGGCTAAATTATGGAGACTGCAGCATACAGCAAGAGGAATTTGCACAAGGCCAAAGTAGAAGTGTAAGTTAAAAACTCCTCCAGGATACGTGTGCTAATAGCAAACTGGATTGGGGTAGTAGAATGAGAAATGCAGCGTGTTGGACTTTTAAAGGAGAAAAGAATGACTATGGTATGGAAATTTTGTTTAAGACTGACAAGTGATTGCTGATTTTCATTCAATACATAAAATATTTTTCTTTCTGAGAAAACAGAAGGAAAAACATGATAGTAGATTTTTTTTTCCCTACTAGGCAAATGGAATTTCACCATTTTGATAATTCTTTCTTCAAAATAATTTCACTGCTTTGTATAAATCACATAACAACACATTTTTCTTTGTTGGTGATTTTTTTTTTTAATGTCTCTAGCTATGAATAATGATGTTGCAACAATTGTCTAAAACATACTATTGGTAAATACTTAGGAAAAAGAAAAAGAAAGATATGGCTGTGCTGCTGGCAAAATACTCAGTATTAAAATTACCACAGTGAGTAGCAGTGAGAATAACTGCATGCGGAAATGTATAAGTCTGAGTCACATCAGTAGATAACATATTATTATTTCAGAATTATTAAAAATAAAAGTATCAAAACAGAGACTTAATTTAAAATCTCCAGAACTGAAAGCCAATGACCTAAAATATGTCATAATTTTATTCACAAAAAAATAGCAGTTCCAGAAGGATAAGCTATTGTTTGAATTATTTTGAGGAAAAATTGCTACAGCTGTGAAAGTTAGATGTATCTTCAGTAAATTATATTCTTTTGTAGAATAACATCTACACTGACCCACTCTTTCCCTTAAAATCCAATGAAAGAAGACAAGCAAAAGACCTCACCATCCACAGTCCAGAGAAAAGCCGTGTAGTAATAACAAGCAAGATTAAAAGTCATGGATTGATGGGTCATGCCAGACATTTGTTGTGTAACCACACACATCATGCTCTTCGCTGCCTTGTTTTTTTCTTGGTTGGAGCCTTTTTTTTTTTTTTCCCATTTGAAGTTAATCAGGTGAATATAGGAGACATTAAATTCTGCAGTTTTATTTAAGCATCTGCTAGGGACAGAAGTGAATATGAGAGAATGTGTCCCAATGGACTAGTGTTGTTGCTGTTAGGTGAAAGTTAAAGACAGTTCAGAACCACCAGAAACAGATAATAACTTAGCAATTAAGTCAAAAGCAAAGCTGATGTCCAAAGATGGGGAAGGCAGCATGTAGTGGATCTGGACTGTCCTTGTTGCTCCCTCTAAGAATAAAGAATTTCTCTGACTTATTTCTTATATAGAGGTAGAAGGGTTATTATATGGATCAAGGATAACATTAGTAATAACACTCTTATCAGATTGTTTCTCTTTCAAAAGAAATGGTAGTACCTTGTCCTGTCAATGTAGTTATGATGAAAAAATACTTTTTATACATTGGGAGTTGATTATGTACCTTTCTTCCAGGGAGCTAGCATGCAGATCATTTAAATATGAGATATTATTTTTGATAAGCTAACTTCTGAGAAGCAGAGCATCAACAGATGTGTTGACAGAAGGAAACAAAGAGAGGCAGAAGAAATTTAGTGTCACAAGTATTTATTACGCAAGAGGTAGAGTGGAGTCTTCTGCAAATCATAAGCTAAGGCTGCCCTGTATCTCTGAACAGCATTGCCTGGATATCTTTGAAACTGTGATAGGAATGCGCAAGAGATCTCATGCGTCAGCCATATTTCCAGAATACCACAAGAGCTCTGCAAATTTTCTAACCTGAAGTCACACCTCACAAACAAATAGCAAACGAAAGGTGATAGAGTATTTAATTCCACCTTTTTTGTTGATTCTCAGTGCATTCCCAATGTATCTGTACTTCAAAAGTTTAATTTTAAAACCAAATATTCTATAATTATGTTTGCAGTGTTGCAACTCTGAGGGTTTGGGTTGGTTTCTATCAATTCATGGAGGTTTAAGTCAGAAAAATTACATGATTTTTTTTTCATACTAGGGTTCCCTGCAGAAGAGATTAAGGAGATCTTCATCTCTTATCGTTATTTATAAGGCAGGACTTTCATAAAATACCTTGCACTTACGTGTCAGTACAATAATTACAGAACAAAACATTGAAATGAACAGAAACATAACAGAAGCAAGCAAACAAACAAACCAAAACAAATCTCCCAAAACAACCAGAAATAAAACAGTATTTATCCCCAAACTCCAGAAGAGCTCAAGTATAGAACTATCATAAATAAATAAATAAATTATTCTTTGGTTTATTTGTCATAAATAAACCATTATTTGAAGGGGACTAGATTGCATAAGATATTAGAAAGGACTCTAGACCAGAAACACTGATTTATATACTGAACAATTTGGTAGAAACAATTTAAGAATAGACTTCTCTACATTGATAAGTGACATTCTGGGGAAGGGTCAACACAGATTTCACTGCAGAATATCTTAAATCAAAATCTGTTTAAATTTTATTACATCTTTTGAATAAGATATATTGGGATGCTGCCTGGGTTTTCAATACTTTCTCAGGTTACTTTAAAAAAGGTTCTTAAAGACATCAAACCATCATTACAAGAGAATGGTAGGTGTCATAGATTTGTAACACAATGTTTTTATGAAGAAATAGGGGGAAATAGGAAATCAAAGACGCAAAAAATAAGTATTTTACAATGGAGATTTCCCACGGAGTTTTTCAGGCATCTATGCTGTGTAGAATGCTATTTAAACTGCTGATAAATAAGGTGGAAAAGGGGAAATAGGGAGTTAAAAACAGCATGCTGAGAGTACAAAGTTAGAACTGACTACAAAGAGACTCAGAGGGATCACAGAGGTGCGAATGAGAGATAAAAAAGATAGACAAGACCCAGCATTGATAAATGGAAAATAATGTTCACAGAGGCAAAACCATTCACAACTACACATATACAGTGATAAGTTTGAAAGAAGAATTAACATTCAAGAAAGTGGTCATTATGGAAGGTTCTATGAAAATCTCAGCTTGCTATTCAGAAGCAGTCAAAAACTCAAGGAAGATGTTTTGAATTAGATGGCTTTTTTTTTTTTAAGAAGAAAGCAAATTATTTTCAATATTTTAATTTCAATATTTGTTGGGTTTGAAATTTGGATATTTTCTATTATTTTAAGCTCTCCTGCAGTACCCAAGAACATGTCCAGAAATGATGTAGACTAACAGAAAAGATCAGATCAAATGTATGGGGAGTTTCTACTTGACAAAAATTGAATATTCCCTGCCCTTTAGATGAGATAAAATATGAGGAATGAATCATATACAAAGCATATAGGAAGTTAGATATCTTGGGGGAAAAAAAATGAACAGGCACTATTTATTCTTCATTTTTTCATTACGTTTTATTGTATAGCTGCCATAGAATCAGCAAAAGCTCATAAGTGGAACTCTTTTCCACGTATGTATCACTGGTCTTTGGAATTTATTGTCATAGGAAGTAAATATGAAGAGTTCAAAAACTATTAAGTAAATTCACTGAAGAAATCCCCTTGTATTAAACATGATGCTGTGGCTGTAGCTTCAGGAAAGGAAAGTCTCAGGACTGCAATTAACCAGATACTGGACCCAGGAGAGAAATATTCACTGCTTTCTATATTCTTTTTCTAATAATTTGTCACAAGCCACAGAGAGCTACAGAAGACATTTATTCTTGCCTAGTATGATGGTTTTTGCATAAAGAACAAGCTGTGAAAAAGTTTTACTAGAGATGTATAAAAGTCCTGATCTCAAATGCACCACAGTCAACAGCAAGAATCCTATGAATGCCAGTGGCTTTGACCCAGACCTGCACCTTCCTCTCCCACCCCTGAATTGCCATCCACTGTCTGGAGGCACACAGGGAGCAACAGCCCTGTGCATCATTAAATTTTGCTAAGAAATTTGAAAGAAGTTTAAGATGTTTATGTGTCTTCCACAGGTTATTCTCACTGGCTGAATTTCACCTGGTAAGACAAGTTGCCTTGCCAGCAGTACTCAGCACACATAGGATGTAATGTCAAGTGGAGAAACCTTCAGAAGATGTCTCTCTTCTGTGAACTCCAGAAGCATTTTGCTGTTTCAGCACCTCTGAAGAGAAGATAACTTAAAGCAGGCTTCAGCATTTACAGTTTAACATCATGGGGTAGTCTATTGTCTCAGTCTGATCATTTTCCAGCTGGCTTTTTGACATTCCTCAGTTTTGTATTTTGTGCCTACTTCATCTAAGGAGTTTACTTTTCAGAGTATCACACAGACATTATGTGTATTTGGTTCAATCAGGCTGAGGAACATTTCATAAGCCTTTATTCCTGTACTTATAGAGTGATAGGTATACAAAACTATCATAGAAAAAATGATACTGTATTTTGGAAGGGAAGCTGTTTCTTTCATTTTGCCTCCATCTGTTTTAAGAATCTCTAATAAACACCTTGTCATAATATCTAAGTGCTAATAAGTACAAATAAAATTTCACTTAAAAAGAGAGATGAACTGTTTCACTAACAGTACAAGTGTAAAGAGCTCCTTCACTTTTAAACATTTTGTGTAAGAGATTTTTTTAAATATTACTTTGATCACAACTTTAAACTTTTATCAACAAAATGTAATCTGAAAGCTTCCTTCTATAGCAAAGCCAAAGATCCCTGGAATTTTCTAAAGATGGAAGTGCTGTAACTTTAAGATAAACATCAATCATTTCATAATTTGGAAAGAAAAATCAAAGTTTTCTGTAAAAAGCTCTGTAAACACAGTCTGTAAAGAGCTCTCAGCCTCTAAATCCATCAGAACATCAGTCTCCTTTTATGGGACAGAACATTGCTGAGCACAGTAGCTATGCCTTGAAGCAAAGGCAGTGTCCTATGTTGGTAACTATACCATCAAGCCAAGCTCTTCTCTACAAATGAGCGGACAAGGACAGACAGATACTTTTCGAAAAGAGTTGAAGACTTCACAAGAGATTTTGCAATAAACCCTGAGATATTAGACTCTTTTTCTTCTTGTAAGGTCAAAACCTGCATTATTCCTAATCTGGAATTTAGGCTACCATATATCAAAGCTTTGTAAGCTGACATTTTCTTAGTGAATGCTTGCTTCTACTTGAACTCTTGCCCAAGATTTTGGGTTTTCCAAGGCAAACCTGTTCAGCCCACGTGCTCTGAGCATTACATCTCCTCCAGCCATACACAGAGAGAACTGGAAAGCATACAAATATAGAAATGTCAGAGTTTGCAGTCAGCAGATGCTGGGCTAAGTTTGGATGCCACAGCTCCAGCAGCTTGCTCTCCTCTGTCTCTCATAGCCATCCCTGTGTGTGCTCATGTATGACTAAGGCACAGTCCCCAGTCCCAGATGTCTTGAGCTTTCCATCACTCACTCACAAGCAGCCACACTGCTCTGCATCTCCTTTTTCATCTCCCCTTCTGTACACTGTGGCATCCTCTTGCTTTTTGATCATCAGGAATATGGTAACCTTGGCAGAAATCATTTTAATCCTATTTTTCATTGAAAAAAACCAACCAAACAAAAAACCCAAACCAAACCAACAACAACAACAAAACAAAAAAAAAAAAAAAAAAAAACCTTTACTGAAACTTCAAACAAATTTTTTATCATAAATTCTGACAAAGTCAATGCAGACATATTTTCAAAATCTTTTTTTTTTAATTTTAAAAGCATGAAAATAAAGTGTATAAACACATTTATGTTTATTCTTTTAAAGCAGCAGGTGAGCAGGTGAGTACAAAATCTAAAAACTGTAATCTTATTTAATGAACAATTTCACAATCATAATTCTTATTAAAAACTCATTTTGTGGAATTTGTTCTGGGTTTTTTTATTCATCAGATCTATGTTTGTACCCAGTGTGAAAAACATTTTCAGTTTTAAATAAATTTTCTGAGATTAAAGACAGCTGTTTGATTTTCTTATGTTTATTTATATCAGAATGGTTGTATCAATGCCCACCCCCCTGAGTTAAAATATGCCAAAGACTTCCAGTTTCATGACTTCGGCATGCAGGGTCAGTTTCCAATGGTGGTTTGGTTTGGTTTGGTTTGGTTTTTCCCCAAGCCTCATATTTCTTTTTCTTTACCCCTGATTTTCATTTTTACTTATCTGCACAAGTCACCTCAGTGGTCTACTTTTTTGAGGTTAGAGCTCTTTCCATGTTGCTAAGCAAGTTTAGACAGATTTAAAGGTATCACCAGTTCCTTCAACACAGTCACCAAAAAAAAAAAAAACAAAAAAACCAAAAAAAAACCACAAAACCAAAACAAAACAAAAAAAAAACAACAAAAAAACCAACAACAACAAAAAAAACCAAACAAACAAAAAACAGTTACTCTTCTTGTTGCCATATTTTCAATCTGTAGTTTCATAGATTTAAATGGAGGGGAGTTATAAGTATTCCTCATGACACCTTTGTGCCTTTTAGATTAATAGAAATGCTTCCACTGATTTCTAAAGAGATTTTGTACCAAAAAGTAGAGTCATTGGGGACAATAAAGTATGGACCAATAATTTTCTATTTTCCCTCTGAACAGGCTATAACAACAAGTGAAAACTGTTTATTTCCTAATAATGATGATATCTTCTCTGACATCAGTTTATAGAAGCCCTGAGTCATGAACTGTGAGGACCTCCTCTTAAAATTATCCTGTTTAGATATATGTGGAATCATGGTTTTTAAAAAAAAGCATAATGTGAAAAAGAGATTTTAAGTGCTTACTACTTGAGAAAATATGTGTATATAATCAGGTACTATGGTCACAGTTAATCTAATTTTTGTTCAGGTACAATAAATACAAAGAAGTGCCCCTCCTGCCACACAGTATTTGCATTTATTAAGTAATATGGACTATTAAAATAGAATAATTTCTATCTTTTCTGGATAGAATATACATTAACTCTTCACATAATCTCTGTGTCCTTCCAACTTATTTGAGTGTTTTTGTACCTTTTTCTGTAGGCAAGCAAGCTAGTTATGAGCTGGAAATATGTATCATACATTTGGTCTTATACATTTCTACAAAAGCTAGTTCCCCACTTGTCTTGTCTTAGCGAAACTGTTATGCAATTAAACAACAAAAACTAAAGTTGTTTGGACTACATGAAAAGAAACAACAGGTGAGAAAAAAACACCTGAAGAATTGATCAGATGGGAATTAATGAGCACACATTTCCTTTATCCATCTTGGTAATAGTAGACTAATAAAAATGATGCATCAATTTTCATTCAAATGATAACATGTCACAATAGTACTACTATTCCTGATTTGGGAAAGCCAAAATATTTTTTGGAAAAAATCATTCTGTCTTTGCTGCAGAGGTATGCCATTCTAGTTTTATTTAAGATATTTCAAAACACAAAAATGTAAGGGATAAATTTATGAACTGTTGGTTGCTGTTGAGTTCTTGAAGTACATGGCATGCTTGACTTGAGAACTACTCTTTTTCTCAAGATGTTAATAGGAGTAAGTTTCATTGACCATCGCTGATAGAGACTCCGGCATTTACAACTTCAGTGCCCATTTTATTTAAGTTAGTCTGTGTATGTGTATGTTTAGTGCTATCAGCCACCAAAGAAAAGTCAGAAGAGTTACTGTCCCATTATAAGACACTGCTCAATGTGGTACATCTAAGAATAAAAATAAAAGCCACTGATTTCTCTGTTCTTATGTAACTATTGCCTCTAAATAAATCTAGTAGACAAATTTATGAAAATAAGTAGTTCTCAAATCTTTATTTATAATTTACACTTTAAACAAAAAAAATAGGAAATCTTTATTAATCTTTTTTATTTTAATATGCAGAATACATTAAAAAAAATAAAAGAAGACAAGGAAACAGTACTTGTAATTAACTGCTCCCCTACATTCCTGATCATTATGAAGTTATATGGAAACTGACAAAAAACAACTGTTATATTTGTCCTTATGAAGCTAATGTTGAAAAAAGCGAGCACTAAAAAGAGAGCTTCGCTAACAAGTAGCAACAAGTAGCTTATACAACCTATAAGAATTATTATTTCTACCTCCCATGAGAAATGAATTTCAGTGCATTTGAAATCCCAAGCTGAGAACAGGCCAAAACTGTGTTATAACTGAAACCAACAGGTCTTATTCTTGAGGACTTTAGTGCTACTGCAGTGGGAAAAAGACTTTATTTAGCCTTAAGGCAATAGCTTTCATAAAGGAATCCTCAGAGGATGTATGGCTGCATTACCTAGTAGTACAAAGGACAGATAGGCCAATAGGATTTACCTGTAAGCACCTGACATAGAATTCTCTTTTCCCCATCACTAATGCCACCTTATCCTCTTCCTTCTGCCACTTCGAGATTGCTGGATGGGGAAAGGAGAAGAAAGAGATTGTTTATTCTATTGACTTTGATGTTAGGTCTTCCTGAGTTATTATTGCTTGTCAAGATGCTAATTTCACATTAGCTCTGATTTGTACCAGTATGTGACATTTTCCAGAAAAGGATTCACTTCTCAGTTGCAATAAAATAGCTTCCTCTACCTAATGTAGCTTCCTCTGTTTAAAAGGTTTTTTTAGGTATTTTGTGTCTAACTTGTATCTAATGGCTCATTTACTTCAGACACTAAGGTAGGAATAATTTTCTATATAATTTGGTAACTCATAATTAGGTGAAAAAATAGCATTATTTAAGTAACGTTATAGGCATTTTGACACATTATAGCTTCAATGAATAAGATATCAAAACATTATTGAAAGCCTGTTTTGATACTGTTTTGAACACTTCATAGTAGCAATTTTCCAAGTACTTAGGAATGAGCGAACTTATTCAGATATAGAAAGAAAACTAGTCACCTCAGGAAATTTTTCAGCAAACTAGAAGCAAATAAAAATTGTGATAGCATTCAATTTTCATAAAGATTTCTCTGGCCAAATGGAAAAGTGAAACAATAAAGAAAGTACATAAAAGGAAGAAGACCATTTGTAACAGTAAGCCTGTGAAGATGAAGAAACCAACCAAAGTGCCTTTTAAACCTGAGGGGGTTTTTTATTGTATTGTAAAGTGGAGTTTGCTTTTTCCCCTGAATCACCTTTCTCCTTCCCTGGACCGTTTGTCTTCCTAATTGGTATGCAAGCCTTGGCCATGTGAAACCCCCTCTGATTGGTCTGCTGTTAACCCTTCCCCTTGAATCCTATAGGCTGTGAAGCCCTATAAAAACTCTGGCCAGGTGAATAAACTTGCTCTCTCTCCTTTCCTGCCCCACCATGTGTGTCTCTTTGCCAGGACCTCTGGAGAGCACATGGCCCAACCACATGGCCCTAAGAAGGGGACGGGAAAGGGGGGAGCGAACCCCCCAACTGCTGCAACCATTTGTTTACGTACAGCAGAGAAGCAGAAAGAGTCCTGTAAGCTAGGGTACAATTGGATGAGTTTGGTGCTACTTTTCCAAATTAATCATGGGGATTTAAGGAATAACTAGCGAAACTTCATCTTGTATTAGAAGAGGAACTTTGCTTTTTCAAAGGGAGTGGACCTATCTTCTGCTTCCCTGGAAGACATAAAAAATTTCTTGTGACAAAAAGAGTGTGCTAAGGGCATGAAGGCCATAAGTTCATTAGAAAAAGTAGCTGACTGTCTTAGTCTACTGAATATAAATTTCCAGTGATATAGGTTTGAGTGTAGTAGTAGTAACAAGTAAATAACCTTGTTTACCGCTTAAAAAAAAAATGTATACATATTGCTATGCAGACATATATGCTTATACAAATCCATGCATAAGTATTTATGGCTGATCTTGGGTATACGTATCATCAGATACTTAAGTTGTCACAAGATTTGTTTGGAACAAATTTTCAAAATGTTTGGAAATGTATTTACAAAACAACTGGTGCATTTGTACAATAATAGGAAACATAACTTTCTACAATGTATGCACACAGGTTTTTTCAGATACTAGAAAAGCACAGAAGGACTAATGTATAGTTATAAATCTGCCAATAATACTAGTGATGAATGGTGTTGCGTCCTGGTAGTCCAAAACAGAATTTACAAGATCATGTGGAGTCCTCTTGACATTTTAAGTCCTGGCTTCTCAAGAAACTGATTCAAAAAATGGCTGCAATTAAAACAAAACTGTTCCTCTTAACAGTTGTGTTTCTACAGGACAACTTTACAGGTTCACGAGACGTGGCTATTTTAAGCTCACTCACTGTGATTGCTATGATTATGACCAGGCCTTAGCATACATAATTTTCAGATCAAACGCAGGACTACCACTTCAGTAATACTAGTATGACACTTGAAGATATTAACATAACTGGAAATGTGATACACAGAAAGGGGATTCTAAATGGGAGAATGCACCTACAATCTATTGCATAAAATATGAAAAAAAAAATACTAATGGCAGCTATCTTCATTACTCAGTCACAAAACACTTTATAGGAAGACTATTATTAAGGATTATAAGAAATGTTCTTTTTTTTTCTTTTTCTTCATTAATGTATTTAGAATGACTCCTTTCAAACACAGTAACAACAATTGATACAAATAACCTGATATTTTATATCAGCTGAGGACCATGAATGTCATTGCATATCCTCTTATGCTAACTCCAAAGAGCAAAGTAGGCTTCTTATCTTGACCACTCATTATTGTCATGTAGCTTGTACTGTATGCATGTGTCCTTTGAAGGAGGAACCTTAATGCAATGACCTATGCTGCCAGGTTTTGATAGAATTTTGTTATTCCAAGCCTCCCAGACATACTTGTAACATAGTACATAACAAGAACATTTCTAAAATAAAGTGTCATCAGAAATATAGGTCACATATGAAGTATATGTTTGCCTAGGTTTATGTACTTTAAGGTGATTATACTTCAATACAGGGACAGAAAGCAGCTCTATTAACAAAATTTCTGAACACACATTATCTAAATACACTCGTACTAGTAGAAAAAATGTCACTTAGACATAGACATACCTCAGTAAACAGAAAAACCCCAAACCACAAAAAACAGCCAAAAAAACCCAAACAAAACAC
>JAWWMP010000081.1:71328431-71341349 GCA_035047865.1 Dendrocincla tyrannina
CCCAATAAAGGTATTGTCTATCTTTCTCCATTAATGTTTTGTCTGAGTGCCTATCTTCCAGGATTTTAGGCATCAGATGCATCAAAGGGTGTTTAAGAATCAAAGTGCTGCATTTAGAAAACTGGTTGACATTGTATAAATACCTGTTACGAGCTTTATTTGATATTATGTTGAGATGTGACCTCGTTTTTTTTTAACTCATGTATGATAAAAATGAAATAATTTCTAATATGCTCTTAGTAAAATAGTGTGTTTCAAAATGTCAGACAGAAAAGCTATATAATTTTAAAATAAGTAGACAATTATTTGTGCAATGTGGAGGAAAAAAATTGCAAGAGTTAGAGCATTAGAATGCCAATATACAGAAAGACAGTCTTCATGCAAATATATTAGATATTTCTTTAGATTATTCCTGAAAGACAATATCTTTCCAGTGTCCTGGAAGAAACTTTATATGATCAGGTTTTTTTACAACTAAAATTGTCCTAATGCATTTCTTTGACTTCTTAGCTGTCATTACCCCAAGGCTCACAAAGCTTTCCAGCTATGCAATCTTTTGTATTACTTTAATCTTCTTTTCTCTCTCGCATTTCACTACCATTTGTTAGATCTTGAAATCTTTCCTTCCATATCCCCATAAGCTGTTTATTTGTCCACTCCAGAATCAAAAGCTATATCCAAGCACTTGTGAGCTATTTTGTCATGATTGTTTTAGTCTTCTCCTATCTGAACTTCCTTCTTTTAGTCTGTTAAAAATGCCACCAGCCAAGTTACTCTTTGACTGCTGTTTTGATCAGCTTTGGCTTTTTCTCAGACTCTCACCAGCACTTCCACACAGAATATGTCATGTTCGGACTCTTAATGTTTTCTTGAGCTTTAAGTAATTTATAATTCTGGCCTTTTTCTTCAGAATCGTCTGGTTTTACTTCTTTTGTAGCTACATGCACTGTTTGCATCCCTTTACCTTTTGATTTAAGTATTTGCCTTCTTTGCTGCTCATTCTGCCTTTAAATGGCCTGTTAAGATTTCAACCTTTTCTTTTAAATGCAAATTGCTCTTTCAAGGAAAATGATCGTATGTAACATCTTCTTTCAGAGAAATTCTGGTCGTTATTACTAATCAAATATAACAAAGGATGACCAAACTGACATCTATCTACAATGAGGTGATGAATGAATGAGAAGACAGCAGTACATGTTGTTTATTTTGACTTTAGTAAGGTTTTTAGACAGTTTTCCATAACTTACTGACAAACAAATAATGAAATTAGGTCTGGATAAATGAAAAGCAAGGCAAATTGAAAACAGGCTCAACTGCAGAGCTCAGAAGGTTGTGATCAGTGACAAAATGTCCCTCTGGAGGCTCATGCCTAGTGAAGTACTCCAGAGGCTAATACTGCAGTCCATGCTGTTTGACACCTGGACAATGGGAAAGAGCAAAACTTCATCAAGAGAGCAGATGGTACAAAACTAGGCAGAGTGAATAGACCAGACAGATTTGTTGCCATTCAGAAAAATAGCGGCAAGCTGAAGAAATGGACTGAAAGGACCTCATTCTCTTCAGCAAAGGGGAATGCCAAGCTCCACACCCAAGGAGGAATAACCCAAGCATTGATATAGGCTGGGGGATGACCAGCTGCAAAGCAGCTTGCCAGAGGGATCTGAGGGTCATGATGCTGTTGTAAAGAAGGCAGATATGGTGGGTTGATGCTGGCTGGCTGCCAGGTTCCTGCCAAGGTGCTCTGTCACTCTCCTTTCTAAACTGGACAGGGGGAGGAAATACAGAGGAAAATGAAAAACCGCACAGATTTAAAAAAGGACAGGAAGATCACTCACCAATTTCTGCCACAGGCAAAACACACTCAAATGGGGGAAATGAATGGAAATAAAACAAAATTAAAATACTATCTCCCCACTCCTCCTTCCCAGGCTCAGCTTCGCTCCTAACTCTTCTGCCTCCATCTCCTCAGTGGTGTAGGGGAATAGGAACAGGGACTATGTCAGTTGATAAAGCCTTGTGTCTGCTACCTCTTCATCTTGATGCTTTTCTCCTGCTCTGGTGTGGGTCCCTCCTGGCAGATACAGTCCTTAGGGAACGTCTCCAATGTCAGTTCTTACCACAGGTTGTAGTTCTTCAAGAACTGCTCTAGCACGAGTCCTTTCCATAAGTTGCAGTCCTTCAGGAATTGATGAGTCCCCCACAGGACACAAGTTCTTCCAGAAAACTTGCTTCTGTGTGGGTTCTTCATCATGGATTCCAGCTTCCTTCAGGGCATATGTACCTGCTCCAGCATGGGTTTCTTCATGGGCTGCAGTATGAATATCTGCTCTGCTATGGTCCTTCATGGGCTGCAAGGGAACCATCTGCATCACCGTGGTCTTCACCACAGACAGCAGGAGAATCTGCTCTGGTGCCTTGTACAACTCTTCCCCCTCCTTCTTTGTTGTGCTTGGTATCTCCAGAGTTGTCTCTCTCACATATTCTCACTCCTTTCTCAGCTTCTCCACAGCACTTCTTACTCTTTTTTAAATACTTTATCACAGTGATACTACCAGCATCAAAGATTGGCTCAGGTTTGTCCAGCAGTGAGTCTATTTTGGAGCCAGCTGAAACTGACTGTGTCTGACATGGGGACAACTTCTGGTGTTTTCTCACAGAAGGCACCCCTGCCGTCACCACATCCACAAAAAAAACCTGTTGCCATGAAAACCTGATACAACAGACAATTGACAGCAGTTCAAGGGAGGTGGCCCTTCTCCTCCACCCAGCAGTGGTGAAGAACATGTGGAGTCCATGTCTGAGCTCTCCAGTGAAGAAGGTGTGGATTTACTGGAGGGAGTTGGGGACCATGTATTTGGTGAAGTAACTGGAGAATCACATGAGGAAAGACTGAGTGAGATGGGATTATTCCCCCTGTGTAAGAAAAGGCTCAGGGGGAATCTTATCATTGTGCTTGTATATCTCATGGGAAAGAGGAAAGAAGGTGGAATCAGAACTTTCTCAGTGGTGTTCCATGACAAGAAAAGTGACAACGAGACCTAAATGAAAGATAAGGCATTCTATTTTGACATTAGGGAAAAAAAAATGTGTTGGGGGTGATCAAACACTTTCACAGGTTGTCCAGAGAGGTTGTGCAGTCTCTATCCTTGCAACTATTTAGCATTCATTAGACAATACCCCTGTCCAATCTGCTTTAGTTGATTTCCATGGGCACTTTCCAACTTCAACCATTCTCTGTGGGTTTGTGTGAAATTTATTCCCATACTTGCTCCCACATTTTCTCTCACACCTGCTTCCTAACGCTATTTAGTTCTTTCTCTCCCCAATGTCGAACTATTGACAGTTTGTTATTTTGCAAGGAGAACTAATAGGAATTAGATTCCTAAGTAGTTGATTTTGAAAGAATTGTTTCATATTTTTAAAATCTGAATTCTCAGTGTCTCGTGATTACTATATCAGTTAATAATAACAGCAATTCTTCCTGGCAAGAGCTAAAAAGCCATAATGTTGGCTTCTGTTTGTTCCTTAGGCTTTTCTGGCCCAACAGTGATTTTTAACATTCAAGTAATCAGGCATTAGAAAAACTGTCAGGCACTTGTTCAACTTTAGATCCTTTGCCATTATATTTCCAGATTTGCAAATCTTTGGTGTTTTTTGCCAAGAGCTGGTAAATTGCTGTGGTTTTAGATGAACAGTCCTCAGGTCTGATTTTGCTTTTAACTTAAGCATCACATCTTTCTGAATAACTTAGGGCTAGCCTGAGCTGCCTGGTACTATAACCTACAAGGAGGAAAATAACATCTTGAAAATTAATTTTCATGGACAGGCTAGATTTAATAGCAGAACCTCTCTCAAAAATGCTAAAAATACAAAAAAAAATAATTATATTTTTCACAAAATCTAGAAAAATAGTTGGGCTTTACAGAACTCCCTTACAGTTCTTCTTCATCCATTCTTGCAGTGGTAGGAGAAAAACAAGAAGATGGAATAATTGTTCTCTCCTAGCTCCTGCAATTGTAATCCAAGTGTATTTTGCAGTTCTGATTGCAGCAGAACAGCTCCTGAGACATTAAATCCAGCACATCCAAGAGCTACTGGTGGCTATAATTTTTCATAGTATGAAATTAAGCAGTAAAATTGAATGAGGTAATATATTTTAAAATTTAGTTGAATTCTTCAGTACCATAAAAGTAAGGAGGAGGTCTTTATTCAGATAGTACTGTAACAGAGCAATAGATAATAATAAATTTTATACCTATAGGTAGTCAGGAAAAAATACATACATGTTTACTGCTCACTTTGTAATATCTTAATTCCTACTTGGATTCAGTCCTATTTGGACTCTTTCCCTTATCCAGCTGATTATGACTCTGCCAGCAGTGAAACCACAGAGACAGGTCTTCCTTCTACAACTATTTCTGATTTAATTACCCATTTTTATCTGTGACATCTAATTTTATGTATTCCTTGAGAATCTTTAGACTATCCATACTACAATAGATGTGGTGATTTCTTTCACAATGTCATATGTAACTTGTAAGTGAAAATTTTAATCAGATTTCTTAACAGGTACTTTTTACTCCTTACTTCATCAGATTACAGCCATAAATATGAAGACATATTTTAACTAGTAGAAATTTTTATGTGTGTATCTCAGTTTTATACTGAAATCTCTTGAACTGTAAAACATAGCACTTGATTTTTATATATGTCAATCTTACAAAAGTTGGGTAATGTTTCTCTCAGTGCAAACAAAGACCAAAATAAAATGGTGATATCTCAAAATTGGTGGGTCTTATGCAGAATAAAACAGCTAAGTTTAGATTACAATGTGAAAGGACCTTTGTCTTCTGACACTTATGAGGAATTATAAAAGCCTTCCAGCTCCAAAGCTTAGCTTTCTAATCTCTGATTTGTTGTGAAAAACTACAGATAATTATAGAATGTGCTGTATTTTCACACACACACATACAAAGCCCCAAATCCAAAAGTATAAAATTATTTAATGTATAACTTTTTTTTTAATTTTCTGTTTAAATTTTATAAAATTAATAAATTAGAAATGAAATGCAGACTTTTCTTCAAATAAGTTTGGTGGACACAGCTGGTACCAGATATATTTTGGTCTCATGACAATAAATGCAGATAGGAAGAACAACAACCTTACAAACACAAAGACAGTCCCTCTGACAACTGCTTCATCATGGATTGTTTTTCTTTAATCACATAATGAAGATATCAACAAGTCCACATATACAGGATAATTTGTTGTACAAAGGCAGAGCTTTATAAAAGCAAACAAAAAAACGCACCGTGTAGGTCAGGTGTAAATGTAATGGTCTCATTTTGACAAGTCCTGAGAATTTGCTACTTCCTCTCAAATCAGGCAGTGCCAACATTTCCAGCAATCATACATGTGGGTGAATAATTTTAGGTACATAATGTGAACATTGGCTTTCATATTTTCAAGTAACAAAATGCAGGCTGACCTAACATTTTTGCTCTGGCAGCTATAATGATCATACAAATGACACTGTGATACTTGAGCACAGATACAGTCATCATCTGTAAACATCAGATTATTTGAGAGAGTTAGGATCCAAGACAAAGAAAGTTAAAATATAGTTATGTGTTGATCTAGTGACCATGTTTAAAGTCGATATTTATTCCTCATTTAGATCAAAGTAATTTACAAAAGCAGGACAAAGACCTGCAATATTTTCAGGAATACAGTGTGTGTTTTTCAAAAAGAGGACTGTGAAAGTAGACAAGAATAGTAACATTTTCCACATCTTTAGATTTATTTAGTTTATTTTTAGGCTTAAGATAAAAAATGATACTTTTTGAAGAGCAATGTTTCATAGGAATGATATTTCAGTAAAGAATTGGTACTACTGTGAAGAAAAAAGTGCACACAGGCAAAGAACTTCCTCAAATTATTATGAGGTGAGGAGGGAATACTTTTGCCTTAAATGAAAAGTTCAAAAATCATAAGGAACACAAGGTTTTACTTTTGCAGTCTAAAGCAAAGATAACTTAGCACAGGGCACTGCAAAATTTCTCAGGATACCACTCAAAAATCACTTCTTATGGGCACAGTACCATGCTTATACGTGTCTAAAATAAATGAGAATATGATTTTTTTTGTTCTTGTTTTGCTTTTTCTATATTTTCTTTCTCAAATTCTGTACTGCATCACCCTTCTGAATTGTTTGGTGCTCATTTTTTTTTTTTTAATTTGTTTCTGACTTGTTTGACTGGTACCTCAAACAGAATATGTTAATGATAATGTTTTGATCAGACATTATTACCTGTGATATATGTCTATGCTCCAAGTAGATTAGAATCGTATTCATCATGCAGTTTCAGGATTGTGATGTTTGCAATTATGAGTCAGGTCTTAATTTTACTGTATAAAAGGAGGTTTGCTTACAGCATTCATGAAACTGATCTTTACAAGACTATATGTGAAAAAATCCTACGCACAAATTCAGCATTGGAAAATTTTAATCAGATTTGCTAACATGCTCACATAGAAAATGAATTGTGTAAAGATCAAATATTCTAATGGTTATTTTTAGCTTTCCTATTTAACTGATAATGAGTTATAGACACTTTAATGTCTTTTTATGCCAAATGAATATTTCAAAAGAACTTCCATCACACATTTACCAAAATAATAATAAAAACTTTGCATTCACTTGGGTTCACATTGGCCTCTTTAAAAGTAAAAAAAAAAAAAAAAAAAAAAAAAACACCAACAAAAAAAACCCCAATGAAATTGAATCTGGGTGAAATCAAAATTGTTGGCTACTAAAAACCTTTATTTTGAAGCTCCTTATGTTGTTTACCTTTACACAGGGAATAAAAGCATCTTTTATCAAAATGAGTTCAGACTAAACGAAGGTCTATGGGAAAAGAAGGGCTAACTTCACTACCCCACACAAAGATAGTATCTCTTAGAGTGGCTGAGCATTAAGGGGAAAAAAAATGCTCAGAAAATGTTAATTTTGCATGACATTAAGATTCTTAAGCTTGCCTCCAGCAAGAAAGAGCCATTCCATATCAGATTTTTTTTATCTCTGTCTTAGAGTGGTAAAACCAGCTTTCCACTGCATTTACATTTACTCTCTCTAGTACAGAGTTGACTATTTAATTTTGATAACTGTTCTAAAGAGCTGTATAAGAATATTAAAAATCTTACCATGCACTTAAGTTCTCTTAATAAGAATATTCAAAAGTATATGCTCATACAGAGAATCAGACAGCATCTGAATATATAATATTATATTATATCTGAAAAATATATTTTATTATATTTAAGTTTATAAATTAATAACTTTTTTATTACAGTGAAATGCATAAAAAAGTAAGCCCTTAATATGGTGAGTCTCTGGAGCTAAAATACCATCTTATGTCGTGGCATGTGTCATTCTTAGTAACAATGGTCATAATAAATTGTCATGTTTATTACCTGTCACTGCATGAGTTGTCAGCCTATGAAACAAAATATATGGGTTTTCAAGAAACATTGACAAAGTGGTGGGTGTTAGTTCCCTTTTAAGTGTAAATGTTAAGTCTATCACCAATTAATGAGCGAGTGGTAAACCATTTCTTTAAGCCGAATAGTGGCTGTGGTGAGTGCTGTGGAATCCAACATATGGGTATAACAATTTTGTTTGAAAACTAAGATTTTATGCCTGTATTAAGAGAGTTGCATATATGTGTGCACAACTTAAAAGTGTACTGTTTTCAAACATTTCTAATACAAATTATTTTCTCTAACACCCATCATTTAGATTTAGATGTACATTCAAGCAGCACATAATAATTTTCTTCAAATGACATATTGGTGACATATTGGTTCAACATAAAAAAAAAAAAAAAGAAAAAGAATTGCAGGACTGACTAAGTAAATTGAAATACAAGTTTACTTTATACTTATGAGACCAAATTCTCAGAGCACACTTTTGTGGCTTCTTTTTTTCATCAGCATTCACATTCGTCATGTTCTCAGCCATTGCATTCTTGAATAAGATGTACCTTTTTATGATGTATTATGCCAAGAAAGATCATTGAAAAAAACCAACTCTAAAAGGTTTTGGTGGATGCTTCTGGGTTTTTTTGCTTTTATTTTTTATTCAGCTTGTACCACCTTAAGGTAAGATATTACCAGTTCTTCTAGGCTTACCCATTAAAAAAAAAAAAAAAAAAAAAAATTCTTGGAAATAGCTTGGCCTTTCTGCCTTTCCTTTTGACATTATCAGGGTTAATTAAATGATAACCTCATCATTTGTGGAGCATGTGAGAGGCAATAATGTCACCTGGGCTCATAACCACAGAAGCTGCACAAGGTAATGTTTACTGCTATGTGAAATATTCCAGTACCTATTATGCATATAATTTATAAAAAGAAAGAAAACAAAAAAATCAATCAAATCACGTCACAGTGGACTATGGAATGAGGGGGATAAGAAATATATTAGTGTGGCTGTCTTCAATAGCAACATAACTTCAGACAGTACTGTTCAGTAGCTAGGGTCAAAGGCTAAGTTTAGCGTTGCCATCCTCAAAGGAGAGGCATATCTCATATGAGTAATCCCTTTATAACGGACATGAAAATATCATTAATTCCACTTTCAAATGCTTTATATTCAAGAATGAAAATGATTCAAGTATTAAGCTTCATAATAAAGTCAGTACTAATGCAAGGTATAGAAGCTAAGAACTGATTTAACCATATAAGTTGCTAGATATTGAGAAACAATTCTTTATTAGAAGTCACATTGCTTAGCATATGATGCAATGGCAGGAACAAAAAAACCTCAGGAATCTGCATCCCCAAGTTACTGCTCTGAGTTTTGAGGGGGTTTATTTTTTTGTTTGGGTTTTTTTGGTGGGTTTTGTGGTTTTTTTTGTTTGTTTTTGTTTGTTTGTTTGTTTTAAGAAGGGGAAGAGGGAACAAAGAAAAAACAACAGAAAACAACAAAAACAAACTATGCTAAACAGGATTTGAGTGTGTTATAACAGATAAGTGATATGTTCTGTTTTTAATGTTGAAAATAGATTGAAAAAGGAGAAGCAATAAGGTAGTGAGGAATATGTAGAGAAGAGACAACAAAAACGAAGGAGATTGTATTGCATTCTAATTTTGGAAAGAAATGATAAAGTTTAATGAAAATGAGCATGGGAAAATATGTCCACAAAGCAGGAGCATTTTGTGAGGTAGTCGGAACTGGAGGAAAAAGGGAAAAATAAAATCACTCTATCACAAATTTAGCTGAGCTCTCTCTAAAGTCTAATCACATAGAATTTGGAAGTATGGCCAAAACTGGATCCACAGAAAATATTACAGATGTGTCAAGAAAGCCTAAGGAACTTCAGCATGTCCTAAAATACCCAGATGGCTAGGAATTTATACCCTTGTGATATAGAGGACTCCCTCTTGTGATATAGAGGACTGTGAACTTCCTATTCAGACATTATTAAAAAGCCTACAGAGAAGTAAAGCTTTCTGTATTCAGGGAAATAATACATAAGAGAGAACATAATTCCTTGGAGGACTCCCAAGGCACAGACAAATTTCACAGCACTTTAGTTACCTGCTTTATCTGCTTAATTGACAGGGTGGGATCAGACTGCTCTAAGACCCTCCATTTGTAAGCAGACCAATGAGGATTCAACATGTGAAGGGAATTAGATATGAAGATATAATTAATTCATACATATTATGATACAATGAAAGTGACCTAAGATGCACCTGGAAGATTTTGATTTAATATATTTGTCATGAAAATAAATACTGCACATTCAAACACCTAGCTTTTGTTGTTGTTTTGCCTTTTTTCTTCCCACAATAGTTTTTACTATGGATTTTTTTTTTAAAACAGACCATTTTATTAATATTAATGTTCAATGTACAAATTCTTGATTTACACCAAGATAGAAAATCTTCACAAACGTCTTAATATACTTATTTTAGGATACGCAAATGCAAATAAAAAAATATATTTTCTTATTATGCAGAAAAACAGTGGGCAACATCAACAGATCTTGAGGCTTGTTTGCCTTTTCATCTTGAAATCTGATAGCTCTTCTAAACCTTATTTGTACTATGATACATGATAGGTAGGTATCTCTAAAGGAGGTATCTCTATTTTCTCTCTAATCAGAATAAAATTTTATATATATATATATGCATAATAAATTGTAAATGCTACTTTAGATTATTCAGATAATATTATGTCAGTGAAGGACTTGGGAATTGACTATCTTGTGCACATTTAGCTGAAGCTTATCAATATGTCTCTGACTGTTTCAAGCCCTGAGGTCTCTCTGAAAATTTCCTTAGTGCATACTTACCAACACTAACTATATATCTCACCACTGTGCATGAGTAAATCATAATGGTATCATACTTGGTATCTGTAGTTTTACATTAAATATATTAAACATATTGCTTAAAATCAAATACGTCTGTGGATTATTCAACTATTTTTCACAAACCAATGCACCTGAGGTACTGGTTTTCAAATTTTTGACAGATATCTCAACTGATCTTATCCCATAAACAATGCAGAAATTTGTTTCTTTCAGAACAATCCCTTTTAACCCCACCTCCCTGACTGAAATACTGCATGCAATTGTGTTCTGAGAACAAAAGATATAAATGCAAGAAGCCATCCATCTCTGTCCAAGCAGGAATCAAATAATTAAACCCTGACTATTCTGCTGCATTCAAGGAACAAGTCCCTCATATCCTTACTGTATGAAAACATTATACAAGCCTTGTTGATCTGGAGAGCCATCAGCCTAGCTGTACTACAGCTGAAAGTCAGAGCCCAAAGGATTAGGAAGTAGAGAGCAATTGTTTCTCTTTCAGATTTCTTTTTAAATTTAGTTGTAATTGTTATCCTTCCAGAGATCTCCAGGTTTTATCTTTTTCTTTGAAGTTTCTTATGTGACCTTAGTTAGTATGATGCCATTCTAACTGTGGAAATTATAATCAGGATTTCAAAAAAGAGAGAGGAATGGGAAAAAATCCATCTAAGTTGTAAACATGGTTGCAATAATGCAATCACGGCATGTATCCTGACAATTGTGTTTCAGAGAGGGACTATCAAAACGGGATACACTCTGCTTTTTGAGTAATTTAATAGAATTTTAAATTACAAATATTTGGGAAACACAACTTGTATTTATACCTTTTGACTTCCTCTCCCCCCCCCATTCATTACACTCTCTATAATTTTTCTCCTTCTTCATTGTATATAATTACTTAATAATTTCCTGCAGAAATTCATGACTTTCTCCTTCCTTCTACACATTTCAAAACTGCATGCCTGACCTTTCACTTTCTCATGACCCACTACAACGCAGTTTCAAATTTCTTCTCCAATTAATCTGCACAGGGCACAAGTAAAATACAAAACTGGGAATTGGGTTGCAATTTCTGTGTTATTACTGTTGAGCAAAGGCCACCAACCTTATGTTTCTTGCATTAGTTGGCCCCTGCTGTTTGACTTAAACACCATTTTTTTGAAATGAACAGGTTATAGAAATTAGAATTTTAAATGTTGAGGTAAAATATACGTAGAGGTGAACTGCTTTGTTAAAAAGTAATCAAAAAAAATAAAAAAAAAACCCCAACAACAAACAGAAAAGAAACCCCAAAAACAAATAAAACCCCCACAAAACTCCACCTATGTATAATTTCCTTTAACCTTAAAAATAACTACAATGACTCAGATTGACAATATATATAGTGTGATACTGTAGACATTTTTCCTAAAATTTGCCAGTGTAAACTAAAGAGTCAGCAGTCATTAGATTTCTTGTTGGCACAACTTAGGAAATATAAAGTATATAGCATCAATTCTTTTTCTGGAAAAAAAAAAATGTTTATACAAATTCTAGTGTGGTTTTTTTATTATTTTGTTTGTTTTTTTTTTTAATTAAGAGAAATTCTACTACAACATAAGTGTTAAAATCTTGAAAAACACTCAAAATGTGATAACACTGAAAATTATCTTCAGACACTCTTAAATTTGGTTCCTTAAATTTGTTCTCAGAGCTGAAAGCATTTCACCATGTAGTAGTAATGAAAATCCAAATGCTCACAACCAGTAAGAAAATGCTATTGCATTTTCTTCACTGTTCTAGGATTTAGTAAAAACACTTTACAAAAAATTCTTCACATGTGAAAACAATATTGATGATCTTCATAATAAATTCAAAATAAAAATAATAAAAATGGATTTTTTACTATGTATAACTAGGTTTTTCAAATACTTCAAATTGAATGGACTTTTTAGAAAATTATGAACTTAATTCTTGTTTTAGTAACAAAGTGGTAAATCAATTCTAACTTACATTCATTTGATTCTGTTGAATCATGTCAGGGAAAACGGAGGGTAATCAAGCCATATTTGGCTCACAGTTACCATCTCCAGTTTCAAAGTCTATTCTTAATCCCCTTAGTTCATCTAAAAATAACACAAGGCAATAATTTATTTTCTTTTATCTGAGAAGTGTGCACTAGTTGAGAATCTGATGAAGTTACCAAACTTTAAGACTCCACTCTTATTCAAATCACAATAAAGCTCTTGAAGGTCTTTGTGACTCCAGTTCAATGTGTCATCAGTTGGACCTTTCTGTGTCTGCTACAGAAAATATAATCATTTTACTATTATAATTAACAATAAGGGAGTTTAAATTTGCCAATATGTTAAAGAACTTGACAGAGAAACTACTAGTTTGGTACTATCCCAAGTTTTGATTATAAAAATACTTGGGAAAAATTGACCATTTTGAGGGCAGAGCTACTTATTGCTGACTGAAGATTCTTCAGAGGACTGCAGGATGCTATTTTTAATATGCTGCCAAAGCGCTTCAGGAGAGGGATCTATGGGATGATCT
>JAWWMP010000081.1:71341449-71361945 GCA_035047865.1 Dendrocincla tyrannina
GATTGAGTTTGCATCACACAAGGCGGTGGTCTGTTTGACATTCCGCACTAGGCATCACTCAGGTGTGACAGACATCACAAACATTTCTCTGTTGTACTAAGACATAGTCAATGAGGTTGAGTCAATGAGCCCAGAACGAGGCTGCATCCAGGTTGTCTTCAGGCTGTCTTTCTGCTGAAAGATAGTGTAGATGTAGTGTAGATAGTGAGCTGTTGCTCTGCACAAAACTCTAGCAGCAAACATCCGTTGTCATTGCAGTTTCCAACACCATGCTTGCCTAGCTCTCCTTTCCAAGCTTCATAGTCCTTTCCTACTCTGGCGTTGAAGTCACCAAGGATTATGATCTGCAGGAGGCTTTAGGGTAAGGCAGCACAGGTCAGTGTAGAATTTGTCTTTCTCAGAAGGATCAGCTTGGAGAGTTGGGGCATATACGCTGAAGAGAACAACATGTTGCTTGTTGTGTAGTGGAGACGTAAGGAGATAATGCAATCAGAATGACCTGTTGGCAAATTTTCGAGTTTAGAGGCAACGGAGTCTCTAATCATGAAACCAACTCCTGAAAGGTGACTTTCAGTTTTGGGTTTGCCAGACCAACAGAGTGTGTAGCTGGCACCCTGTTCTTTAAGGCTGCCTACCTCATGGAGATGAACTTCACTGAGAGCAGCAATGTTGATGCTGAGTCGTGACAGTTCGTGGGCAATTAGAGCAGAACGACACTCAGGACATCTACCGTCTTCAGAGTCAAGCATCGTTCTGATGTTCCAACAGGCTATAGTTAATTTGGACACACCTTTGGAGGCAGGTAAGCCTTTGTCTTCTTGATTTTGTTTTTGTTTGACTGCAAGGAAGATGCCTGTTGGCTGCAGCAAGCCAATCGGGTGAAGGGTGGAGATGAGCTTCGGTTAGGCCACCTTTTCTAGGCCCCTCTCCATGTGGAGCAAGCAATGCCCTCCTTGGAAAAGGCTGCTTGGTCATTCAGGATGCTGCTGAACCAGACTGTCATCTCCGGGTCAGTCTCGAGTGACCAATGTCCTGAACCGCCTGCATGCAGGGTTGGGGCTGCAGCTTCCAGTGCACCTTCTCACCTGCCATTTCGTCCCTCACCTGTCGCTACAGGGCTCTGTGAGTATGGGAAGATCCCTAGAGCCTGCGCAATGGATTTTTTAGGTGAGGCGCAGCGTGTGCAGAACTGGCCCCACCCTTTACTCCTAAGGTTCATCTGCCAGGGCCAAGAGAGCTTGGACGGTGACAGGGAAGTCCTCAGGACGTAGGTTTGGTTAGAGTGTCCTTCTCATAGATGGATGGCCTTACAGGGCTACGTGAGCTCCATTTGCCCGGGTTTGCAGTTAGAGCTGTCCTCCTAGGATGGTTGCTGGGGGGGCTAGTGAGCCTATCCTGCCCGTGGACACACTTTGTCTGACCCTTCAGTTGAGGCCTGACTAGCATGGGAGACGCTACTGGAGGCATATACCACCGCCAGCACAGCTTGCAACCTCATAAGGGCATGTAAGCTTCTCCCCCACAACAAGGGGATGTCCGTGGAGAAGAAGAAAACCAGTAATGAACACTGATTAGTCATTTATTTGCTTTTTCTTTCTTTTTAATAAAAATTGCAGAATAGACTTAAATAAAAAGTATGTAGAAACTTTTGTTAATTTGCCTTATTTCAAGAATAAAACAGATAAAAATCTATTCCTCCTCAATATTTTATTCAAAGCCACTTCTATAACCATTATCAAATACTTTCATGCTAAGGAATGTGTTTCCATGACTCTCCAGTCAAATGTTTAAGGCACCAGTATTCAGAAAATACCCACATTTATAGAACATTTGAAACAACTGTGTTTTCCTTTGATAATATGCAGACTAAAACTGAAAAAGGATTAATGCCTTTCCATATTTTGTAACAAATAATAGACAGAGAATCAAATTTTAAAATCATCCCTTTCTCAACAACAAACTAATGAATCATAATTAGACTAAGTTCTTCAAAGCTTTACCAATTTAATAGTTTCTTAGGCTTTCTTTAGACCGACTGCATCTAAGGACAATACTGGGTTTTTTCTATTCTGAATAATAGACGTCTCTTTCAGACAGCGAAGAATCAGTGCTGACAACCCCTTAATTATCAGAGCCTTCAAGGGATTTACAAAGCCCTATTGGCTGCTTTTTACAGCTAATTGCAGCTGTGTTTTCTTCCCTTCTGTTTTGTTTTCCTTTCAACATGGTGAAAGAAAACAGTCACAAAGTTATCTAGGATTCTAGTCAAGGAGCTGCATCCTTGAAAAGCAGCAGAATTTGGAGAAGTGACTTAAAAGACAAAATTAGCTGTGCCTAATTCCTAATTGGATCTACCCTCACGGTCTTGGCTGAGCTTTTTTCACCCTTCTGCCTTAAGTTTTTACTGCTGTAAAATATGCATAACATTTCCTCATTGCTGTTTCTGGGACAGAGAATGCTTATGTCGTGATGCCTACACAGTGCTTTCAATATGCAGCATGCTATGTAAATGATATATATTTTTAAAGTTTCAAAGAACTTCTGCAGTTAGAACATCTTGAACTCTGAATTAAAAGAGCTTCCTAGTGACTGGCTGATCAGGCAACCTGTCAGTTACAAAACTGTATATTTAAGAAACAAAGGAAACGATTAGGGATCCCACGGTACTCAAAGTAAATTGTTGGCTATTTATCGACTGACTTCAAATACAGAAAGGACTAAAGTGTAACTGAACTACAGGGTTGAAAGCCATTGTTTTAAATGCTGACTTGTAATAAAGACATGATGCTTATACAGCATTTTTCTAGGCACACTGTCTCAATAAAAAATAATTTCTGGGTAGGGAAATTTTCATTAAATCATATATGAATAATGTTTACTTATGTTTTAATATAAATAGAAAAACTAAGCCCTTCTAGGACATTAGTATTTGTCTCAAAGAGAGAGCATTTTACATTAAAGATAATAAGATGGCAATCAGGCTCAAATTAAACCCATATGAATATTAAAAATTGTATTTGACAGTGGAGTATTATCACTAGGTTCAACCAGACTGAATGTAGCAGGCAAGTGAATAAAGCATATAGATAAGACCAGGAGGAATATATAATTTATTGTTGGATTTGCCACCAGTAGATTAGGGAATCCTCATTTCACTACTTGATGGTGCTTTTTTAGGTCATCAGTATAGTGGGAATACTGTTAGTTATATCCATCAAACCAATAAGACTATTTGTGATATAAAAACACTTATAGAAGTAAGGGGGACAGCACATATAAAAACTATACCCATGCTTTCTGCCATGCTTAAAGAAATGAAAGACTTATATTTCTGTTGACTCTGTGACTTTCTCTAGAGGATAAGAAAAGATGAGTAATTGTCTTAGGCAATTAATAGTGTACTTTCTCATTTGTTATCAAACTTTTAATCACAGGGATAAAGAAGACAGGCAGGAAAAGAGAGGAGGTAAAAAGATACATTTATTGAATAAATGCTAAATATCAGCACTAAACTATAGCAACAGCACAATATATGAGTACTCTGCAATGAGATGGTGTGTAACACAATTATTACGTAAAAAAAATTGGATGAGTGTGGAAGACCAGGCATAAGCACGTAAGCATGTTTTTTCTCAAACATTCTGACTGTTGCAACAGGAAACTTGTGATTGGAAGAGAGGGTGCCATGGAGATGAGGCAGTGCTGTTCTGACTCAATTTTCCCTTTCAGTTGCTAGGCTTGCAAGTCTGCCTTGAGATCCACACTCAGTGTGCCTGCATCAAGAGAAGGGTTGAGTCCTGGGTATCTCACTAAAAGAGGTGTGCACCAGGTAAACTATAAAGGGAAGTGGATTGGTCCTGTGTGCTCTCTCTCCCTCTCTCTCTCTCTCTCTCTCTCTCTCTCTCTCTGTCAGTCCTAGATCCAGGTCATCCATGGTGTCAGGAAAGACATGGTATCTAAGGACTGGTGATTTTTTTCTTTCCTTCTTTCTATCTTTTCTGTCTTTATTCTCTTGTATTGGGTCTGGCTGAGATGGAGCTCATTTCCCCACAGCAGCCCTCACAGTGCCGTGCTTTGCATTGGTAGCTAGAAGGGTGTTGATAACAAGTGTTGATAGTGTTGATAACACAACAAGTGTGGGAAGTGGCTGGACATGGCTGCTGATTGGAAGTAGAGAATAAACCTTGTTATTTTCTGCATTGCTTTTGTGTGCACAAGTTTTTGCCTTGTTTTGCCTTCATAAACTACCTTATCCCAAGCTACCAGTCATTTTACATCTTATTCTCTCTCTCCTTTATGGCTGGGAAGGGATAAAGCAGCTGGGTGGGCATCTGACATCCAGCCAAGGTCAACCCACCACATCTCTGTTCTCTTGTTTTATCCTGGCAAGTGCAGCTGTCACATTCTACCCTCTACTCTTTAAGAATTTTGTTGCAGGAGTTTGGAGTTTTTTAAAGTTTGTTGTGGAAGTTGGGAGCAAGTTAGTCCACACCTCTACAACAAAAGAGAGTGCTAGTTGCCAGAATTAAGACAATTATACAATAACCCCTACGAGTTCCCTGACACACAGTTTGGTGTCTTTGTTCAACATGATGAGAATTTATAACATTATGCCTACTTCTGGGTTGTGACAAGGCGTTAAACACAAACTTGTGAAGTCTCTAACAGCAGGAAAAATAGATTCTAAAAGCCTTTACTAAAGAAAGAACTTCACTTCCTATGCAAGAAACTTCACAAATATTAATTAAATTTAAACAGAAGTAAGAAATGGTTGTATTTTCACTGGATGGATTTCCTTATTCTATCATTAGAAATCTGTCTAACAACAGAAATCCAAGTAGAAAGCAAAGCTCAAAGGAAATCTTAAGTGGGAATAGTATTCATCTGCCAGCTGCATTTAACTCCTCACAAATAGGAGCTGTGCTTGTGAACCAAAGAGAAAATAATTTGCAGATGATTTACTAACACTGGTAGTAATAAATTCACCCTCTTCCTTGAGCATGTAAATAAATAAATAAATAAATTATTTTCTGCCTTTGAAATCTTTCCTCTCTCTCTTCTGCCCCTGTTACTGTTAGTACCATCATCATCTTGACCATTTTGGTAGTTGCAGGAAAGGTATCTATATCTAGGATAAAATTCTTTCTTGCCGTTTCTTGCTTGTGTTCCACTTGCAGAAAACGCAACAAATACATTACAAAATATGTAATTATTAATATGTACAACTATGAACACAAATTATTCCTATATGTAATATTTAGTATTAACAAAAGGATTTAAATACATTGTTTCATGACTGTAAACAATTTATGGTGTAATCTGACTATGTCTGCAGTACAATAGGCAATTGTTTGGCAAAATAAGTGCCTGCCTAATTATATATATATATATATATATACACATATATATATGAAGACAGCAACACATTCTGTTATTTAGATGTTTCTGTCCTAAAACAACATATATTCTTTGAAGTGTCAAGTAGAATATAGAAAATACTTCATACAATAAAATCCTGAACTACGAGGCATTTCTTTTTCAAGGTAATGATTTTTTTCTCTTTTATTATTCACAAAATTTTTGTCATTAACCAAGAAAACAAGCAAGAAAAGAAACTCATGATTTTATGAGACATATTCGCTTTCAAATTTCACTGTCCTCAGAACTGAAAGAAAATTTCAATCCTTACTAAGGTTATCACAGGTTTTCACAAGATAGACTCATGGTGTGAAACCTGATTCTTTTCAGTTTACCCATGTGCATTTTGTAAAAGTGTCTACTCATAGGGAAATGTATGATGCTAAATACAGTGTTAGCTAATTGGAAGACATGTTACTTCATGAAAATATAAATTCTGAAGCTTGAAAGATTTTCATATTTACTTTGTGCAAAAAGACATTATCCTTCTACTAGTCTTTTACAAAAGTCTGCTGCACAAGAAATTTTCATGTCAAAGGCTCTTTCTGTCCTTGAGGTAATATTTTTCTTCTCTTCTTCTATAATAAATTTTTTTAAAAACTCAGCAATATAAAAGTCCATTTTCTCGAATACTACTGATCAGCATGATGTACATTAACTGTATAATTTGTGTTCTTTTCTGGAAACTTGTTTTGTCTTTCTCCCCATTGTCACAAATCAGAAAAAAAAATCTTATTATACATTGATATTCTGTCCACATCTAAAGTCTGAAAAGGTCAGATATCCCATAAAACCTTATTATAAACATTGTAAGAAATAATGATCCAAAGCAGCTCTTAGAAGAATAACTGAAATAAAGAAATATAGAAAAATATATAGAAGAACAAAAATAAAGGTAATTTCACCATGCATCATGAAGAGTTTCCAGGATATTCAGTGCAGAAAAAATCATTAAGATAGGCTTTGGAAAGAGCTTGATAAACCCCCTCATTCCTATATCCAGGGGTGACTTTTACCAACAACTGTATAGAAGAAAACTATGATCTTTAGGATTGTATATAAAGAATCAATATTTCTGATGTTTGTAAGTGTCTGAATGCTTTGGGATCTTATTGGGATGGGTACATGTTGATTACAAGATGCAGAAAAATAATTCCATTTAGCCATCTGATGCAGTTTGCACTGTTCTTCACCTTCTTGCAGGTCCCTGTAGTAGGCTTCAAAACTGGTTGTGATTGGCCAACATTTTCTCCAAGACAATTCTGGAAGGTTGGTCATTAGACAAGACTGAATGTGAAGCCATGTTTATGCACGTAGGCCACAATGACTTGACTAAATTATCAAGTGTCTTACTCAGAAGCAAAAAGATCACATGAAGTATGAGTTTTACTTGAAGCCTAACAGTGGAGGTTGCATTTCCTCACTTTTCCTGCATAAGCACATCAAAATTCCCCCATTCCTTAAAATTAGGATTTCTAAATACATCAAATTAAATTTTAATGTAATTGCCATCCGTAGGAGGAAAAACTAATCTGGTGCCTACTGTGGCCATTTTCTGGTACCTCCTTCCCACAACAGAGTTACCATCATCTATTGAAGTGCTAGTGATCAGTTTGAATAATACAGACAGGAAACACTATTCAGCATGCCTGGCAAAACAGTTTCATTCATCTATGTACTCTTCCCTGTGCAGCAAATTAAATGGCATCTCTGTCAGCCTTCCTCCCTGGAATTTATAGTGAGTAGATGCAGGTTGCTGCCTATACAATGATTCATTGGTTCATACACTTTCTGCTCCTTCACTGTCATAGCATGAATTAAACATAAATACAGGACAGGGACCTTCTGCCTAGTACCGATCTGCACTAGGACTGCAACACTGTGTTTGCAGTCAGCATACTCACTGCCTTCTGTGCCTGGGTTTAGGACTGGAGGCATGTTCAGAGTACTGCTAAGGGTGCTTTGAGTAACAATGCTTGAGATCAACCCAGTCTAATGGACTCCTGTTGGATGGGAGTTAAAGATTTTGAGCCTCTTACCAATGTACATAATTAAAAACAAACAAACAAACAACAACAACAACAAAAACCAAATAAACAAACAAAAAACCCAAACCAAACAAAGAAAACCACAAAAACCAAACAGGCTCGGTAGTGAAGTCAGTATTCACAGTATTTGGCCTAAGCTAGTTCATGAGCCAGAGTAGATTTTCTACTCGCTTCTAACACTGAACTATGTTTTCACTAGGAACTATCAAATAACTAGTGTTTGAGCAGGTTGTCAAGCCTAGGAATGAGTTAAAAAGCAGTTTCTTTATACGGGCTTTTCCACAACTGGAAATTTCTCTGTTTCCCTGCCCATAGGTCCACATTTTCTTCATCTGGTCTTGTTTGAAAAATTTGAGGATAAAAATAAACACTTAACAGAAAGACTGATTTTACTTTATTCCACTCAGAAGAACAGGCCTCACATGTTTAAGATTTCAGGATTTCAGTAGGAAATATTTTCTGAACTATATAACAAACAGATAGAAAAAGACCCCAACCTGTAGGCTTCTACAGTACATAGAATTATAGAAAAGAGTGGACAGCTTTAAAAAGAAATGTGACAGCTTTAAAAAAAATGCAACAGCTTAGTATGCTATAACTATATGTAGCTACATATATAGCTATATACATATACCAGCTGTAGCTAATATGTAGGTGGATCTTGGATGGCAGGTGCTCCCATCATACTCTCAGTAGGGTATCATCTCCCAGTGGCAATATTAAACCCCTAAAGTGCCAGGAAGACACTACCAACAGAGTTCTACTAAAGCTCTGTTTCAGCCATTTTCATGTTGTGTCTTTCAGATCAAGGGAAGTAGGTGCTTACCAGAAGTCAAATGGCAATAAGCCCATGGGGTCACATAGTTGATTCAAATGTGCCAGGAAGGGTCATTCCTAGAGTACCAGGTAGCAGAAGGAAAAAGACTGCCCACAGTTTTAGGGCAGTTTTAGGGGTTCTGTTTTATGAGCTGTGTTGATAAGATTTTTTTTTTTTCTGCACAAATTTGACTTTGAGAATGTGTAAATACCAAAGGAAGACATTTCAGATGTGGGTTTCCTGACTGATCTGCAGCTGTGTGATATGGATTACCTTTAGACAGGTGAAGAAAAGAGCACATGATAGCATGCCTGTTGCTGTTTAAGAGCCTGTGTCACCTCTTCTTGGAGTCAGAGGAATGGCTGATTTTTTCTCCTCAAGTTACTGCAGTTTCTCTCATTTTGAAATGTCAATATTTCAATAATGTGTGTTGAAAAGTTGGACTAGCAATGGCCCCTCATTTCAGATGCTGGAAGTAAATTCCACATATTCTTCACAGAGACACATATCTCTGTAGCAGTGTGACCCTTAAATCCAGATCTACCATAAAAGCTTAATAACTTGCTTATCACAAAACTTTTCATGATGACTGCAGGCTGAAATGTCTGTGAAGTACTTAGGATTTTTTGCCCATTGTTTCATGTAACAAATGAAAAATTGTCTCTTCCAGAGAGGTACAGAATCTCAATCTCCCTTGGACCAAGATCTCCAGTTCCATTTAGAATGGATAGACAGGAACTTAAAAGCATAATGTGAAATATATTCACATGGTTGATGTATCGCACTGTATACACAAAAACATGTAAGACTCCTCTATGCCAGATCAATCCTACAGTATCATGTACATAAAAACTTTAGTTTAGTCCAGAGATACTCAGACTCAGTGACAAGCTTGCACTGACTTAGTTGTTCCAGTTGAAACACACTCAGGCATATCAATTGGCAGCTGTAGTCAGTCATTTAGACTGTAGTCAGTGAAGAAAAACAAGCTCTTATTACAAAAATAGTGTGAGGGAGTTTTCTGGTTGTGTGGGGGTTTGGAGTTTGTTAGTTTGTGGGTTTGTTTGTTTGTTTCTGTAGTTGTGGTAATTTCAACAACAGCTGAAATTAAAAATTAAGGAATAACTACTTAGACTTTATTCACCTAAAGGTATCTGATTATATCTATCCTGAATAACCCAAAGGTCATTTACCTGTTTCTGAATTACATGTTAGAAAACTGACATATATGAAAAGTGTTCAAATTATATAATAAGCGATGGGTGAAAAAATATATAAAATGAAATGGCACTTGCTTGTACTCCATTGGAATCTTGTTTATCCTATGAAATGCTAAGGTAGATGACCCTTGCCCCCATCTTGCCCAGAACATTTCTCTGTTTACTGTAAGTCGACTCTAAGCGGAAGACCGAAGTGAGGTTTTAGGCACAATGAAAGTAACAACCCTTTGAAGATCAGATTTACATATAGCACTTAAGAGGTTGGAAATCCTTGGAAATCTTGATGTATGTACTGTAAGTAATGCATATATGGCAATATGTCAAACTGAACCCCACAGTGGTCTCAACTTACATAGAACATCTTTAGACATTGATAAAATAATACGTCAGTTTATTTGCAGCTTGAGCAACAGAGGCCAGAACTCTTCTCCCTTCCTTCATATGCTTTGTCCATGTTTACACTGAGGACATACAGGCTTGGAAAAGCTTTCAATACTACTATGCTCTATGGAGTTACCCTTAATAAAATATTCTATTTGCATTTTTTTATCACTGTGCTTATGTTTTTTTGATTTTCAACATTTGACCAGACATACTAAAGAGCAAGGGAAAGCCTCTCAGTTATGGCGAAAATGTCACAGTGGAGCTGGTCATATTATAAAATGCATTTTACTCAGAATTTAAATTAACATGACTATGAAAGAGCTTGTCCAAAATAAAGGAAGTTTTAGTCCCTCACAAACATGGTAATTATAAGTGGGGAAAAACAAACAAACAAACAAACAAAAAAAAAAAAAAACAAAAAAAAAACAAAAAACCAAAACTCTAATAGCTCCATTAACAAAGATAATCAAAAGAAAATGAATACTGTTGAGGAACCACCTGCAAACACTGCACAATGCAATTTCTTTAACAGACTGAATGTGCAAATACATTTCCAGCTACCCCAACACATCTTTGGCTCCCTAACTCCACAAAACACATACTTGCAAAAATCAGGTTTAACCTGCATAAGTCTGTTATAAGAGTCCCCAAGGCAGAAATTTAACTTGTTATTCTGGAAATAGTCTGACATACTGCAACTATTTTGAGAGCATGTATTTATCAAGAGACAGAAAAAATAAAGTTCTGACTCAAAATGGACACAGTAAAACTGGACAGCACCAAGTAAAATGATGAAAAATAACACTTTGTCAATACAGAAGAAAATTAAACTATCTCTACAGTAGGAAATACCATTGCCTTCTCCAGGTTATTGCAATGAGCAAAGATGTGAAAACACAACTTCATCATTGTAAAAGTATTAGTTTTCACACTTCAACACCATCCATCCTCAGGAACTAGAAAAAATCAAGTCTGACTAGGAAAAATTGCTTTAACAAGCTGTTAACTTTCTGTACTGTCTATAAACTGTGCATGATTTAAGTAGCAGCATATGTTCTGATAACTACAAGACATTGCAAATCTATATTTAAGATTAATATTTACAGAAAAATAAAACTTTCCATGGTTTGGACAATTTAATTTTTAGCTACGAACAGACAACTATTATTAATTTCTGTGTGTACTCTTCACAGAGTTTAAGTTCATGTTAAAACTATTTAGAACTTGAAACTTTGCAAACTTGAAAGAAAATCCCTCCTAAGCCAATGTTAACCTGACTGAAACAGGCATGATGTTGGCAACTCAGTGTAATTGACACCTGATTTTCAGCTTTCTGTAACAGTTTTTATTCTAGGCACAAAACCAGCTGCATATATATTTTTTGTTCATAGACTGTGTTATAAAGTACCATTAAGAATATTTCTTACCTGCAGAAATTTCAAGAGAAAGAGTTTACGGCAAAAGTAAATTTCAGTTTCTCACTGGGCTTAACATTAAAGCATTTTTTATTTTATTTTATTCACACAAACAATGTTGTTGTATATAAAAACCAATGCAGATATTTAATGTTAGATTTGCATGTCATATTACAGAACTGTATAAATAGACACTGCAAGTGTATTTTAAAGTCAAGTTTCTGTAAAATATTAACAGTAATGAAAATACATGCAATAGTGCATACTATCAACTACACTTTTTTCCAAGTCATCATGACAAAAGTACGAGAGGCATTTAAAATGCAGTTACTAGACTGAAGATGAAAAACCATTTCTTTAAAGTATGGAAATTTCAAATAGAATATCTAGTCAGTCGTTTTAGGTAGTTTATCTCTCTCCAATATGTAGAAAGAATTGCTATAACTATCTTCAAGAAGGTGAAGTCAGAGGACAGTTGTTATTAAAAGACAGAAGGAGGCAACTTGACATTCCAGAAGAAATAAAGTTAACATTATGCTACAATTCTTCTAAAGGAAGCAAGTTGAAATATTGGTGGCAGTAGCTAACAATGAAAGAAAGGTACAGAATAGCAACATGCTTGAAATTCTTACTTGAGATATCTACTCCACACCTCCTGCACACAACTAGGATATGTATAGCAAATAAATCCTAGAGGAAACAAAATTTAAGGAAAAAGAGACACATCCCAACTTAATAACAATATGAGATTCAGAATACTGAGCATTAAACTACTAGCTAGATGAATCAAGTATTTCTATAAACTATTCTATTTTTAATTATATAGAATCTGGTTACTGTATAGATTCTTGTAAGTCAAGAGTACAGGAGATTACTCTGGAATAAAATACAGTGGGCCTCTATCCTACTGTTTTATTTTGCAAGCTTCATGGCATGATGGGTCAAGATGCCTCTTCCATCTGAATCTGCATTTGCCTACTGCATAATAGTCTATTTCTGTCTTGGAGATATTATATAGAGCATGAAAACATTTACTCTGCTTTTTCTTTCCCAGCATATATAAGTTGAAAAACTGCTTTTGGGGGTGGGGAATATTTTAAAAATTGCCTTCAACTCTTACTTTTGTTGACGCACATTCAAAACATGTAATTACACAGCTGCTTTTTGGCTCTCACGGAAACCTTTAAAACGACAGATCTATATAAGGGAATAATTATTAGAATGAAAAATTATCTTTTGCATAAATTAGTTCACTGGAAAAAAATTTTCTTGTTAAGGACTGATGCTGACAGTTTGCAGAAGTACTTTTATATGTTCTTCTCTCAGAGGCTGTGCCAACAAGCTGACTATCCTCTTCACTCACTGAATGCCTCAGAATGGTTAAAATGGCTAGAAATACCTGAGCACTGCCACAAATCTGGGCAAAGACTAATCATGTAGCTATAGAAATTGCATTACCAAGAACAGAATAATGCCTTTGTGTGCAACTTGGTTCAACAGCTATTAACCTGAATATTGATAAAAAAATATTTGTTAGTGATTATCTTGTTGCACTAATTTGGATGTCATTCATATGAACTTACTTTTCAGGCTTTTATCTACCCACATTTTCACTAGAATTTAAGAGATTATTTGGCTTACCTCTGCATTTTCAATCCAAATAAACCTTTTGCATGTGTTCTAATTCTCAAAAATTGGAAGGTTTTTTGGTGTTTGAATGATAAAGCTAATCTTGACAAGCCATCTGAATAATCAACTAATGAAGAATTTTTGAGCTTGATAACAATTGGGAAGATAACAGAAGAGCCCACCTCTGCATTTTCTTGATAGCTAGAAACGTAAAACCAAGTGTGGTGCAAAGATATGATATGAGAGGGAGATCTGTGAGAAATGTGAAATTTTCATCCATACAAGTACTGATGAAACTTGCACACTCTGAAGATAATGGCTATGCTGTCATTCAATTGCACATAGTGGCTTTCTGCTTTGCTTAGTGTCCTTGAAGCAAAGGTAATTGGTTTTTTACCCTCCTCTGAGCATAACGTGGTATATGACTGCTCTCACCCCATAGGGAGAATGCATCACACATTAATTGTATTGGAAATTCAGAAGCAAATTGTATTACTACATCCGAGGCTACTAACAGACTTCATCTATTTAAAAAGGTCTGTTGCTCTTATCTGTCCAAATACAGAATTTTCCTTGACCTAGAATATCATGTCAATAATTCAAATATAATAATCAGATGATGAATGAAGTTTATATATCAATTCAGTAATCTCATAAAAATGAAGGATGCACATTTTCAAGACCTGTTATGACCTCTTTGATGGGGATAATTTCTGTTTCACTGTTGTATCTGGCAAGTTCTGTTTCATGACTATCTCTTTTAAGTGATTACAATATTTCTGAAAATAATGTTGTATAAATTATTATATAACTTGTTTTTTTAATTGGTAATGTTACAACTGCCAGCTCTTTTTTTGCTTCTGTATTAATTGTTATTACCATTAGTTATTTATTTATATACTTCTATTGTGTCTGTAACATACTGCAGCAGAGTGAGGGACAAGAGAAAATAATTATATGCTCTCCTTATCCTTCCAAATATAAAAGTAGTAGGGTTTTTTTATTCCCTGACTTGAATAAATAAAAGGATCTTATTTATTTATTTTTGAAACATTGTTCTCGATTCATTTTGGATGAGATAAAAAAAAATGTCTCATTTTTAAAGCTAACTACATTCAGAAATGCATGCTGTAAAAGCACAGCAATGCCAAGGAACCGGATGACTACAGTATTGCTGTAGTTCAGAACACAAGCACCCAGTTTAGCTTAAAGTAGTTAGAGTAGTGGAACTTCACCTCAGTGATAAAAGAGGTTCTGGAAGTTACTCAGATGCACATGAAAAAATCCACCACAGTATTGCAAATTTAACTTTTTAAATTTGTTCTTATTGCTATTCATGGGGTACTGGACACACTTAATTTTGAAAAATACTCAAGAGAGCTTCAGGAACATGTTTTTCAGATTCCAGTCCAGCCATCCTGAGCAAGAAACTGCGTTCCTCTGTACTGGTTAAGTTCAAGCTCTAAGAATGGCTCAGACTTGATCCATTAGGGCAAAATAGAATTTAAGCAAAATGTGTGTGCACGTCTAAATATATTTTTATTTGAGTTACTGGTACTAATCATGTAGCTACATATTCCCTCCAGCATAGTATGAAGGCTTTTTCCCATCTGAAGAGTGAATGTAACTGCATATAAGTTAAATATACTAAAGTAAAATAGATAGAACCTGAACCTTTTACCACTATGATATTCTGCCTCAAGTAAACAACTGCACTATAATGAACTCAGCATGCTGTCATTTTGGTTTAGTAGCACTTCATGTACATTTTATCAACTCATATAACAGCACACACAGTAGATAGGCAGAATTTTGATTTTGGCCTATGTCACTTCCAGGTAGTGAATATATTGTAGATTAATTCTCCCATGTTGCATGATTAAAAGTTACATGGCATGAATTTTCTCTAAATTTGTGATCCTATACTCTGGTCATGAAAGCTATATGGGAAGCATAAATGTGGTCATTTAGTTTTCTTGGTTTTGGTCTAGGCCTTCCGTGGTAACAGGTCATAACTAAGGAAGTATTCCACACCATTCCTTCACATAATCAGGGGTATATAATGTGAGGAGGAAGGTTTCCTCCCTCTTTCTCTCTTCCTTTCGTGTGCTTGGAGGACATCAACTCTCTGTGTCGGCTTAGCTCTTATCTCTGTGAGCTGAGGTCTGTCTGAGAAGCTGGTGTCCCAGCTGCGGGGAGGTGGAGGTTTCTACTGCTTCTCTTGAGGGAAATTTTGGTGAGATTTTATTGTGCTAGTTACTTATTCAGCTTTTCCCTGAGTTTACGCGTGTGTGTATCTATTTTGCTTTATTTTAACCCATTTTTGTCCCATTTCCCTTTCCCCCCTTTTCCCTTTTGGAGTTGTTTGAGGTTCTTATTCTGTAGATTCATAGTGTTTGATTGTATATAATTGTAATATATGTGAATATATATATATACCATTACTACAATTGTTTTTGGGTATTTTTTTCCTTCCCTCTTGGGAGGGGGGTTTCTGTGTGGCCGGCAGCTGGGTTTGGCAGGGAGACAACCCAAACCTCCACAATAAGTCACCAAAGAGCAAGAAACAAGTGATTTCCATAAAGAGGATTATTCTTGTCACCTTTAGCAGTGCTTCCAAATAGTGAGAAAATTAATAGTAGGACAGACCACTGAAGTAATCTACTTAGTCAGGAACAGATATCCTTTGATTATACTTTCTGAAGGATACTGAGAAACTTTAGTCAAGTCAAGATACCTTCCAAATTTAAAAGAAAAGAAAAAAAATTAAAATAATTTGTCTGTTAAGAGTCTCAGAAGATGTTCAATCTCTTTGGTCATGTAGCTCAGTGCTTAAATATCTGTGACTTATTTCAGAGCAAGTGTACAACTGATAAAGCAATACTTGAAAGATAACTCCCTTTAATGAAAGATAGATACCTGCACCTACTGTACTAGCTGATTTAATTATAGATGATGTATGACAAAGATAATATCTCAAGAGTAGTAATAGAATGTCAATTAGAAATCAAACCTGTTTTGAACTCCAGAGAACAATAAGGGAACCAAACCAGTCCACCAGATTTTGAGGAGAAAAAAAAAAAAGCTACCAAATAGTCCTCGAAGTTTACTCATACAAGAAGATATGTACTTTTGACAAAACTTGCTGTGCCATTGTAAGTGACCTCAGGTGTCAAAAATTGGTGTGGAAAGAGAACAACTTGTCAGGAATGGCCCATATCAAAGAGGAAGTTGGGAGATTTTTCAGTGCTGATACCTGAAGTATCTCTGAATAAAAGGACAGCATGGTCTTTCAAGTATGACATAGGCTAGCTTCTTAGAACTAACCTGCTCTCTCAGTAAAGGTCTACAATGTGCTATTCAGCCATCTTATTTGAAAAACAAAGGTGACTAAGGCCTTGCATGTGGATTCTATTTCCAGATCATTTCAAAATGCCTGCATTACACAAACAATTAACTCTTTACGCCTTAGTTTCTTGGGAAAAGTACAGACAGACTGAACAAGTTGTTTTATAGAGAAATATAACACTATAGCTAAATACCATTCAGACACCACACAAAAAAAAATAAAAACAAACAAAAAACCAAAACCAACCAAAAAAAACCCAAAACCAAACAAACAAAAACCTGAGATCACACAAAAAAAACCCCAACCCACTAAACAACTAAAAAATAAATCAAAACACACACAAAAAAAAAGCCCCAAAAAACAAACAAAACAACAAAAAAAAACCCAAACACACAAAGAACATTCATTTCAGTGTTGCATATGTTAGGCAGACTTCCTGATAATGGTGACTAATCTGCCAGTATCCAACAGACACCTTACTTTCTGCAGACCAAGAATCTTCAGTCTAACCAAAGCCCCCACCTCCTGAGGATAAAGGTATTTAAGAAATCAAACCAAAGTATCCTGCAACGTTATTGCATTTCCATTTGGGATCATCCTTAAAGGGTCCTACATGGAAGAGGTTATGTTTTAATGTTTCAGTCAAGTGTTTTTCCTGCAGCTTATTGGACACAGCCCATTTACCAGGCAAATATGGGGAAAGAGAAGCTTTGTTTTCCACCTTCATTGCAAGCACTAGTCAAGGGACTGCAAGTATCAGTGCCTGTTAGGCATCCACACACTGCTTCTGTCCTGACTGAAGTCTATTGAAAGCAAAATTCTTGTGATCTCTGAGTTTTTTGGTAAGCAAGTGGTTGCACCACTCTTTTTGACTGTACTTGTGTCAGTCAAGTTTCATTAAAAAATACCTGGTTGCATAGGGTTTTGGTTTGTGGGGTTTTCTCCCCTAATATTTGTGTTCCTCTCCTGTTTTCTTTGCATCCAAACTGTCTCACTGTGGTTAAAAGGTAACTCGGATGTACATGAGTATTAATGTTTTAAAAGATCAGAATGTTGTTCTCAGTATTATGTTTCATATAAAATTATTTAAAAAATCAACATGAACCTTTCCTTTCTTTTTCCTGCACATAACTAGGAATAAATCTGTCCTGCTATGTTAGTGTCAAAAGCAAGGCCTAAAGGAGTCATATGGCAGCGTATTTCTTCTCTTCTCACTTATGCCTTAAAGCTCATGAGTACTGGTATAGCTCAGCATTGTTAGGCCAGAAACATAAAACCTGAAAAGAATTAGGATTTTTATCATGACCTAAGAACTTTATATGAAAGAAACTACAGAGCATAACATTTATAGAAAAATCCCAACTGCAGTTACCATGTTGACAAAAAATATAATTTTTTTTCTTGTTCAACTCAGTTGAAATTAAAGTATTTACAGAAACAATTTCTGCCAGAAAAGTGGAAAAGTTAATAAGGGGTGATATTGAATCTGTTTTTCTGCTTTTTGTTTTTGCTTTGTTTTGTTGGGTTTTTTTTTTGGGGGGGGAGGGGTTGTGAGTGAGTGTGTGAGGTTTTTTTTATTGTTGTTGTTGTTTTATGATTTTGTTTGGGTTTTTTTGTTTTTATTGTTTGTTGTTGTTGTTATTGTTGTTGGGGGGTTTTATGATTTTGTTTGTTTGTTTTGGGGTGGGTTTTTGTTGTTGTTGTTGTTGTTTCCTGAGTAATCCACATCTTATGTTCTACATAATATTGCTGAAACTAAATATGGAAAACAAACTTTCATGAAATGCCAGATTTTTTTTTTCTGTTTGCTTTTATATTTGTATACATAGAATAAATCTAGAAGTAGAGGTTGAGCTGCTGAACAGTGTATTTGTCTATTTTAACCATAAATTTTAAGTGTGCTGCACAGCCTGAGGGGAACACAAAAGCATTAAGATGCATTTGCACTGAAAAAAAGAGTGCGTTTTTTAATGTTAAGAAAGAAATCCATCACAGTCCACGTATTGCATTAAAGGATGGTTATGACATTACTGGAGTAAAACCCCTGAAAGGTGCATCAAGAATATCTGACATTTGTCACAGTGACATTCTTTGTCAGACAAGGTGGTAGCACCATTTTCCTCTATGCAGATGAAAAAAAAAAAAAACAAACCCAAAAAAAACACCAGACAAATGACAAACAAATCACAGTCTCAGAAGCTGGTTCTTACAGAAGAGAAAATGGAAACTCTTGCTAGAGGAAATGGTAGAAGAATCTAGAGGGACAACGTGACAGGTGTCTTTCCTCTGTTAGTACATGTAGTTAGTCACCTTCACTACAAGAAATATATAAGCAATATCTAAAAAGTCCTGTCATATCAGACAGCATGAAAATGTTTTTGCACTGAAGCACATTAAAATGGGAAGTGTTATAGTTTTAGCCAGATGGTCAATGCTGAGCTACTTAAAAACTAAATATCCAATTTAGTTACCTATTTCAATACAATGACACCCTGCAAATAAGCTTGTGTTTTTAGTCACACAGCAGTGTCAGAAATGATATTTGCCCTCAGAAAATCTACCTCTATATGTATTGGTAGAATTTGTAAAGCTTATTTTTCCAACAAAGAAAATATCTCTCATCTCCTCCCTTATGGGTCAAATTCAGGTAAGGTAAATTGTTGTGTAGACAAAAATTGTATGAGTAATATCACCTTCATGACAAAAGGAGGAGGAAAGTAAAAGTCAGGGAAGGAAAAAAAAATCCAGAAATGAGAAACCGCAATTGTTCCAAGTCTGCAGCTTTTCTTATTAGTGTCTACCCTCAATTTGCCTCATTTTTAAAATAGCTAATACAGTTTATACATTAAATAAACTAAGTATCCTTCATTTATCTAAAAAATCCATAGAAATAATACTGTCAGCTTTTTAACAGCCAAAGAAGTAGAATCTTATGCAAGAATATATATCTTAAAAGCCAGAGTAATCTCTTCATTTGTTGCTCTTAGTATTCTACTTGGAAATGTCCCATTAGACATAAGGTGATAAAAAGAGCTATCTTTCAATTATTTTTCTGTTTGATTTATAGTATCTTCAATGAAAATACTGCAATCTGCATTTTTGATAGAACAGCCTATTTCCAAGAATTGTACATTCAAGATCTTTTACAGAATTAAACAATATTGAAAGACTACAGCTTAAACATTGCTGTAATTTTGTGGGGGAAATTGCATGCCCCTACTCAGTTGTTCTTGTACTTATGTGCACAAAGAGTAGTTATTTCCTCACCATTTGAGGCAGTTACAAGCTTGTTTAAATTAACTCAGGGCCATTTTATCAGTGGACAAATGCCAATTTGCGTTAGTTGAAGAAGTGTCCTTCACTGAAGGGAAAAAAAACCCCAAAAATTAAATAAATGAAAACATTAAATAAATAAACATAGTTTCAAAATGGAAATCACAAGAAAGATAAAGTCACGTTGGCAAAGATTTCAGCTGAGATTAGGAGATGTAAGACATCAATTCAGAATATTAAAAGTTAGCTGAAAGACAAATCTAAACCTTCCATCCCACAATAGATTACGTACTTTGTACTTGGGTTTTTTTGTATTTTTTCATAAATTGGGGTTGAGGGAGGAAATGAGAATAATAACATTTTTGAAAAGAAAAGCTCTAGATAAATTCAAATTGCAGAAAAAATGCAAGAGATTTTTGTATGTCTTTTTTACAAACAATATTTTTTTCCATTTTTGAATTTAAAGCCATTATTTCAATTAGCTGACCCCAAAATATTTTTTACCTGCCATTGAGAAAACCATTCAGTGCCTTCAGAGGTTTATTTTAACCTTGAAACAACTCCAGTAGAGGAATTCCTCCAGAAAGGAATCATGAGGAGTTTGGACTACAATTTTGCAGATATATGTATATATAAACAGAGATAAAAATTGAAAGTCTAGAGCTATTCAAAAGGAGGGCTTGTGAGTAGAGTTGTCAGTGGAGGTTGATTTGAAATTGTACCTGTGCTAAAAGAGATTGGTTCTCCTCCAATCTCCTTCTCCCCTCTGTCAGGTCTAGGAAGTCTGTGGCCACATGGCAGTGGCATCTGTTTCCTGATCAGACCAAGAACTAACTATTTACTCTTCATTATTCACAGTTACATAAATGTGTGGTAGTTTAGTTTTCTTGGTTTTGGTTTAGGCCTTCCTTGGTAGCAAGGTTGTAACTAAGGAAGTATTCCA
>JAWWMP010000081.1:71362045-71400572 GCA_035047865.1 Dendrocincla tyrannina
TATATATATATATATACTTTTACTAAATTGTCTTTTTGGGTACTTTTTTTTTCCCTTCTCTCTTGGGGGGGGGGGGGGATCCGTGTGGCCGGCCCTTGGGCTTGGCAGGGAGCCAACCCAAACCTCCACAAATGACATAATGTTCTTCAAGCAGTGGCTGCACTATTGCTAGAACTGATTCCAAAGAATTACTAAGAATGTGGCTAAGGATGGAGTGGAATTACTGGTCTTGAAGGAAGCACAAGTTCTGATAGGCCTAAGTCAATGGTGAAATTGCACCTCAGACACAAGATACCAAATCAAAAGCTCTGAAACTGATATTGTATTAAAACAACCAAAGAGAGTTCCAGTTTTGTATTGTTGTTGTAATTCAAATAGTGAGTGATTTCAGATAACCAGGTCAGAATAAAATTATTGCCAAACTGACAATTTGCAATAGCTCTGCATTCTTAGTGTGGTTCCTTCTCTCCATGTTGGAATTTGCCTCTTTCTCCTACTACTTCTTGTGTTCTAATATGGTCCCTACAATTATGTCTAACAAAACTGCTATTTAGGGATCTAGGGGGCAATTTCACTTATAAAGCCCATTACAAGGTATATACTTTTGTAATTTAAATGAAAAGTGCAAGCCTGCTTTCAAATAAGTGCAAGTTTGGATTTAAACATTTGAGAAAAAAATTAAATTTAAAATGCATGCAATAAATATTGTCAAAACCCTTTTGCTGCCATTCTCAACACTTGTTTACACTTTTTTTTAAATTGTTACATCACAAGTCTTAGGACAGGTATTGTTCTTCAGCATGACAATTCTAATAAGTTTAGTTAAAGACATCATTGTGGTTTTTAGGTTCAAATGAAGTAAATGGTTTTCTTAGTCTATAGTAGCATAGATCCTATAGTTCTATAGCTTCTTGTTACATATTGCTGACCATCACCATAAAAGTGCCTTCTACATTAAATCAACTGCTTTTAACAAGCAATTTCAGGACACCCAGACCATGTACAAAGTATTTCCCAAAGGAGGTGTTTTGAAAAATATCTCCTGGAAAAGAGGTTGCTTAGTACAATTCTTCTTACAGCAACTCATGGAGTTTACATACTCGTCAAAAATCATTGAAAGTTCAGGGATGCCTGCATTAAGATTTGAACTGACATCTCATAGATCATCTGACAGTATGAAATTGTTTAACAAGAACAACTTAGAAGGAAAAGGAGAAACAAAACATATTGGTTTATTTGCTCTGAGTTGTTTCCAGTTCTCCTTTGTTATACAAAGACTGTCAACTTGCAACACATTATTTTTGAGCTCTTGAACCCACTTTCAGCTCTTGCCTTGAATTGATATTACTAGGAAAAAGAAAGTTTCTTTATTTGTTTAAGTTAATAGTGTAAGTGAAGCAATAGCATCATATCTCTATCTTGTATTTCGAAGGGAAGTTTTTCATCACTAAGAGTATTTCAGCAGGAATGACTGAGTGAGAGAAGGAAAGAGTCTTTCCAACTTCCTGCATAAGGCAGAAAGAAAAGCAACTGGAGTCAAACTGAATTTCATAGTTTCTTATATCTGCTTCTTCCCTTGTCCTGAACACTCAATGCATAAGAAGTCCATTGGATACTATAAAGCTGAGAATCTGTTTTTTCTACCTCTTTTTAAAAAAGCCAAAGCTTTCATCAAGGTATAATGTATAAGACATGTATAAGACAAGAAAAAAAGCAATGGCTTTTACAGGTGTATTACATCAAATTCACAGTTGAACAAACTGCATGGAACATAATTTGTTCTCAATGAGTGTTCAAAAAACCTGCATCATTTGTATAAGAAACTTTTAAGATAGTTGAGAATTTATCCAGACTAGATTTCTTGACTATTACACACAGAAAAACTTGACATAGAATTTATTCAAGACTAAGTGACTGTTACAATCTCATCTGACTGCAATGCCTCAGAATATTAATAGAAATCTTCCAATTTAAAATGTTGGGTATTGACCTTTAGCTAATTAGTAGTTCTTTCTATGTCCACAACATCTAAAATACATCACAGGAAATTTCCTTGGTTTCACTAACCCTATCACATTTTGTGGGAAAAGAACACGAGTGAAACTGATACCAACAATCGCTGTCAGTTATCCAGGTCTTCCCTGGAAGAACCTTCTCTGCAAGAATTCAAAGATTAGTCCCTTATTTCATTATGTAATATAAGACCCCTAATTTCCTTGATATGACTTGCATGTATACACACACACACACACACACATAGTCATGACTGTGATTTTTTTTTTAATTACTAAATAGTTGAATATAATTGCCTTTGACTGTGTTTTTTAGCCCTTTTTTTTTTTTTTCACCCACAAGATACTGCAAAGGAATGGAGGGGAGTTCATGGAGGGTGAAAGGATAGATAGGAGAGTGATGAGAGGGCAGTAGCTGGAGTAAGAGGGCTTCATCAATAGGCTCCTTTTAGGTTCCCTTTGTTGCCTCAGTCTCTAGTTTTTACCATAAGCTTTCAACCTGTTTGTGGCTATTCTTCAGAGACAGCTCTTTGCACTTCGTCCCTTTCTCAGTGTAGAGAGAAACCCTTCCACACCTGCTTCTTTACCTGTCCCTTCTGAACAGCCTATAGCCATCAACAGCCTCACTCCAGTCATGGGATTTATCTTACCAAGTTTCAGTAATGACAACTTGGTCATGGCTTTCTAGCAGAATGGTAGTTCTGAGTTCCTCCTGTTTTTTCACGATGTTGTGTGCACTGGCGTAAAGGCACTTAAGCTGGGCTGACAAATTGGTCATCCTTTCAGGAGAACATAGTTCCTTTGTAGTATTTCACTGATGTTTGTGTGGTTTCATTGGTTGCCTCCTATTGTCTCAGGAGCCCCTGGCTGACCTCTGTGAGGCTTTACATCTGTTACAGTGTAGCCAGCACCTCAGAGCAACAATCTGAGGGCCCTTGCTAGCACCGTATCTCTCTAACTTTGATATGTCATCCCATAACTTGTCATAGGCAAGCTTGATATTATCCTCTGCTCCTTTCAGGTCTAGTTTAAAGCTCTGTCATTGAGCCCTGGTAGCTCATAAGCAAAGACCCTCTTCCACCTCTGAGAAAGGTGAATCGAACCCAATGCCAGCAGGCCTGGTGCTTTATCTTATAACTGAAAAATATGACATCGTGGTGATGACATCAACCACAGAGCCACTTATTAATAGACTGAGTTTCTTTCAATGTTGCTGCCTGCAACTGAAAGGATAGAGGAAGAGGACTTACAGTTACTGTAGTGTCTGCTAAGATCAGACTTCATTCTGCTATTATCCCACAGCCTAAGGGAAAGACTCCTTCCCTTTCATAGTACATGAAGAATTAATCAGCCAAATTCACCTGCACACATTAAGGAGCAGAACCATCTGCTTCCGATTGTAGGGTCCTATCCTAAAACTGGTGAGAGATAAAAGTCTACATGCATTTACATACTGGGATCAAATCCAAAACTTAGTCATGAAACTCATTGGAGATCTTCTAGAAATCGCCTTGTGGTTACCAAAACTGCTGTAGCTGAATTATCTATAAACTGTCTCAATACATGCAATTCTAATACTGATTTTTTGAAAACACTTAGAAGATAAGTTAAAAGAAACTATAAAAATAGCTCCAGCAAGCTCTTCAGTTTTGTGTTAATAAATTAATTCACTGTGGCTAATTATAAAAATTTTGGGGGTGATTTTATTCTGTTATTCTTTTCAGCTCATATATATATATATTAAAAAAAAAATCCACAACAAAATAAAACATTGCAGAATGTATTGCAGTTTTACACAGGTTGCTTTTACAATTCAATCCATGTAAGCCACACCAGAGGCTGTGCTAAGTGTAGCCTTTACAGATTCATTAGAGAGGCTGCTCATTCAACAATAAGGCTTCACTTGCCAGTAGTCAGTCTCTCCAAATCCTTTCAAGCCTTCTGAGGACACAGCTCTGCTAATAAGCTGCAGTGGGACCTTGTGCTTACAACTATTCCTTTTATTGTATATTATGTACCTCTAACATTGCCAGGCTATGTGGTTTTTAAGTGAAAAGCTGAGTAAATCACACATTTACACACTGTACATATCAGTATTCCAGATGGGAAAACCGAGTGTCATGTATATCCCATGAAAGGAGAATAACAAGATTGTCTATACAGTTGCTTGCCAGGCCTTCATCTGCATGTTGATTTTTCTGTTTCTCAATGTAAAATAAGATCCATCTCTTATCCAGAGTGTAACATAATCTTTTTACCTGTGTTGATTTTTTCAAGGCCTTTGCTATATTCAGCTATTGTAAATAAACTAATTTCAGGGTTACCCCTGAATTAAACATCACAGTGAAAGTATAACTGAAAAAAAGATATTGACTGAAAAAAAGGCAACCCCTATCCTTTCTCACTATTCCTGTATTAGAGAGATGGAAAAAACCAAAACCAACCAAACAAAAAACCCCAACCAATCCAAAAAGAGTCCCGTAGCTTTTTAAGACTTACAGAGATGATGACAGCATGTTTTCCAAATAGACATCTAACTGGAAGGCAAACTTGGATTATCAGTTCAAAGCTTGCCTGGAGAAGCAGAAGCTCAAGAAACTATTTCCCCAGTTGTAGCCATAAAACACACTACTTTTGGTCCTCTAAATACTGAATGATTGGGTTTGCCACTCTGAAGAGAGATGCTACTTCCTGAATAGCAAAGTTGATAGAACAACCACTAACTATACTCTTTGCAACAAAACCCAGCAATCCCAGGATCACACACCAACCTGATTTTTGAGGTAAATAATTTTTAAGGAAATTATTTCTCTTAAATTATGGATAACAAAAAAGATGCAAAACATGAACAAAAGAGTTAAGAGTAAGTAAGAATGTTTTTTTAAAAGGAGAAAACTCATCTCTAAAAGAAAAAAAAACCAAAACAGATTCAGACAATTATTCTTTCACACTTCACAGCCTGTTCTAAGAAATATAATTTTCTAAGCTATGAATTATGCCTTCCTTCAGCGGTTGTGGGGTTCGCTCCCTCCTTCCCAGTCTCCTCCCCGCCGCGTGGTCTCGGCCATGTGGCCCCCAGAGGTCCTAGCAGAGACACACACTCACACATGGAGGACCGGAAAGCAGATTTATTCACCTGGCCAGGTCTTTTATAGGCTTCACAGCCAATAGGATTCAAGGGGAAAGGTTAACAAGGACCAATCAGGAAAGGGTTTCACACAGCATGGCCGAGGCTTGCATACTAATTAGGAAGGTAAGGGGTTTCCTCCCAGGGGTCTGGGAAAAAGCAAACTTCAGTTTACAATACAGTAAAAAAACCTCAGATTTACAAGACACTTTGATTGATTTCTTCATCTTCTCCAGAGGCCCATCTCTTACATGATCTATTCCACTCCTGATATTGTGAGTCTATTCCCACACCTTCCCACTCTTCTTTGAGGATTTTCAGGGTTTCTGAACTGCAGGTCCTGGGTTTACCCCATTGGCCCTTCTCTGCTTGCCCAACTGGCATGCTCACTTGCCATCAGAGAGAAAAGTATTTCTTTCTGAAATGGTTTCCACTCAATGCACATTTCATGGGACAGTAAAGGGCAAAGCTTCCAAATTTCTCCCCACTGCCAAGTCACAATCCTTTAACAGGACACAAAATACTGAAACAAGTAAAACAGACACAGTGGGTTACAGAGAGAGCACTGAGAGGAGCAGCCATTTGCACTTTTTAGATGAATTCCCATAAATCTCTGTTTATGCACTTGTGGTCCTGTTACAGAATCAGCCTAACTGCATTTACAGCTAGTTTTGCAGAGCTCATTTTCAGGGAAATAAAAGCAGCACAATCAAGGAAACTTCCTAGAGTAAACCATGGGAATTTTAGGTCTATAAACTAAACCCTCTGGACTTCAAAAACTAGCTACTTAAAGATATTTGTGGCTATTAAAGTTATTTATTAAGACAACAGACCCATGAGGTTTGCAAGACTGAGTTCTTCCTTACACAGCACAGAGAATTTTTCCATGAGGATCCAGTACATTTTTGTTGTGATGGAATTTCCCCTTCAAAAAAAGACTGTGTTGATAAAAAAAAAAAATTCTGTATTGACAGTCTTGTTTTCTGAGAAGTAATTTCAAAGTTTAATTGCCCTTGCAGTTAGACATATAACATCTTGCAGTGCTTAAACTGCTTCATCCTGTAATTGCACTTATCTGACAGATTAAACAGCTCCTTAACAGAAATCAATTTCACATTTCTATACTTGGAAACTGTGGTAAAGTCTAGTAAAAATATCTCTTTAATAAGATTGAGATTTTTTTATTAAATATTATTTTAATTTCATAAATTTTGCAGTTTTATAGCCTCCCTTACCTGCATATACAGGAACTGTTTTACCCCTGCTTAGACAGGTAAGAAGATCTTGTCTCAGAAACAACACATCTCTGGAAGGTTAAAGTGGTTGTTCATAATTATTAATTTCAGTATGATTCCTTCCAACTATACAAATTCTCACAATGTCATTGTTATAAATGCTACTCTTTTCCTATCACAAGCTTTTGATTTTTTTTTTTTTTGCTGAATTTATGTTCCTTTATGTCACTGAAACAATTGTAAGTCATATGAAAACTTTAGTAGCAATTTTTTTCCCCGACAGACTCTAAGCTGCTGATAAAATCATACAGGGCTAAGAACAAATCTCCTCCGGCTGACACAGTCCCATTTAACTTGACTTTTGATAACTAAGAGCTAGAATGGTTTTAACTCTCTATATACATAATATAGTGATTTTACATATCATTTGAGAAAGAGGAAAGCTGTGAGAGGGAAGGAGTAATGAAAATGTACGATATGACATCAGATACCAGTCAAGTTTTAATGTGTTCTTGAAACAATATTAATTTACTTCTAGGCAACTACCTGAGTTCATATTAGTAATTTCCTTATTTTCTCTTTATTAGCTTTTTCACGCATTCTCAAATGAATTTAAGCTGTTTACTTTATCAACTCTTTTACCTGATGAAAATATTTTGCATCATTTTCGTTGAGTAAACCCAAATGTGTATATTATTCCAAAATATGTATGGCGCAAAAAAATTTATCAAAATTCTATTTGAGAACTCTTTAAAAAAAAAAGTATTAAAGCTGAGAGGGAAAAGAGGAAGATGATTTGTCCCTTTTTCTCTGTACATATATATTTACCATTTTCTATCTGAATCCTTCCGATAACACTGAGGTTACATAAGTATCTACTTTAGGCTTTTAGAACCTTACTTTGCTTTTATTGGTATTACCTATTTATTTTTTTCCCCTTTACATACATAGAGAATACAAAAGCTGTGAATTGTAAATGTATTTCAGCTTTTTCAGCTGCCTATCTTTTGTAGCAATATTCTGTTAAAACACAAAATCAAGGAATTTATTATTACCTCACGTTTTTATTTTATATTGCTTTGCATGAGGGGAAAAAATTTTCATATATTCCTAATATACTTCCACTTTTTGCAATTCAGGGGAAATTTCTTAATGTCTTCTCCATTGTGTTTGGTTTTTATCCTCAAAACAACACCTTTACCATTTTCTTCTGAACTTTATCTCTTGTGTCAGTAGGGTAGTTGAGCTTGGAGGGATTTTAATAAAGATGACATCCACTGCTGCCAGTGAATCAATTTGTGAATGCTCCACTAGATCACAGAGTGCTCACTTACAACAATAATCTATATTACTTTATCCATAGACTTGTCATCACTCAGTTTACATTCAACCTCTGTTTACGTCAATGAATGTTTCTCTATCCTCATAAATTTATGATTTATAAATTTATTTTCATAAATGAAAAGATTCTTGGCTGGATATGAGGTTGGGTGTCTATCATCATTTTCTCCAGTGGAAAACATCAAACAATCAAAATACAAAGGTATGGAAAGGTGAGTAATAAACTTTTCTGCAGCTGATGTGCAATACGCTTCCATGATCCAATTAATTTGACATGACTTTTCTCACAATAGAAAATGATACTTGGTTTTCATTTCCATGATACATAGAAGCTGAGAAAGCATACTTCTTTCGTCCATCATAAAAACATAAAACAGGAGGAAAAGCTGGATATCTTATAAATACACACATACAGAGTCATAAATACATTCACAAGCATATTTTAGGGTGATAAGGATTGATAAAATGTTGCATGAATCTCCATGGTATATGCAGATAAAATGGGAAATCTGAGAGTTGTTTCTGTCATATATCTAATCAAGTAATTTATATTCTCTGATATTAAACAAATAGATCCTTGCTTCACTGTTTTCAATGGCATATTAGCTGAAGTAATTTATATATTTCAACTCCAAGGGCCAAAATTGATTTAGCATGTTGTTCAGTTCAATGCAATCAACAGAAGATATTCAGTAAGAATAGGAAAAACATCTGCTTAAGGTGATCTTCTGTATAACAACTGACACAGTTGAATGTTTTACTGATTATGATTAATGAGTGTCTCAATCTGAATATGAAAAGGGAGACAAAAATTACTGATGTTGACAAAATGCATTACCACTAGTCAGGAATTACTCCATCTCGCAGGACATAGGGTTTTCATACTTCTCAGTTAAGCATGCCAGCCTTGCTCACATTTTGTGATGTACACAGTAGGAACACAAAATTACCACTGTTGTCTAATACAAAGTTTATGAAACTATGAAAAGACTGGAGTAGATCACACTAAAATAGAAGCAACATTGAGTCTTACAGAAAGATTTTAAGAAAAAAGGTATTTTCTCATCAGGGTGCAATTTTCTACAAAAATCCTTGTATACCTGGGATTGATTTAGCAGACACACCTTGGGGTGAAGTACAGTGTGCTCCCTCTCTGCAGGGAATATATACTGTTTTATAGATGTTGTTTGTGTCCAGTATGCAATCTTCATTCCCATGTAGTTGTGACAGACCGTTTTTAGGAGCTTATAGAGCATTTGTGTAGTGCATCCAGCTTTCCAGGGACCTCACAACCTTCCTGTGGCTTCACAAAGACAGGGAACATCCATTTTGGTTTTTATCCCAGTAAACATGAATACAGATGTTTCTATAAAAGAACTTAAAGCCATGTGTTTGTTCAATAATTATATAGGCTTCCTGGGAGATAACACATAATATGGTCTTTAACAAAGAGTGCAGAAATATAAGATGCTGCTACTATCTTAATAAATATATATTGCAATAATAAGCATAGATATAAAATTTTTAATCATGTAAGCATGTATGTTTATATAAGTATATACTGGACATGCATCCTGAGTCAGTCTTTCACATGTCACCTCTACATAGAAACTCTATATATTTTCCATTAATTGTTGTTGTTTTATCTTGCTATATCAAAAGAGAAAAAAAGAATGCAGAATTATACAGCCCACGTTCACAGAAATATGAAATGTTTGAACTAAGTGGCTGAACTAAGATGTCTTCTTTGGTATTTCTTTTACAAAATGCCGGAGAAGAACCATCACAGCACAGCAGGTGGATGCCCAGAGAATGTAACCCACTGGAAAGCCATGCTGGAGCAGGCTCTCACTGGGATTTGTGGGCCCATGGACAGAGAAATCCACACTGTATCAGGTTTGCTGGCAGGATTTGTGACCCCATGGAGGACCCATGCTGGAGCAACCTGTTTCTGAAGGATTGCACCCTGTGGAAGGGACTCACACTGGAGCAGTTCATGAAGAACTGCAGCCCATGGAAAGGACCCAGAAGTTTGTGGGACCATCTCCTATGGGAGAAAGCCCACACTGGAGCAGATAAAGAGTGTGAGGAGTCCTCCCCATAAGGAGGAAGCAGCAGCAGAGACAATGTGTGAGGAATTGACCACAGTCCCCACTCTCTGTCTCAGTGCTTTGCTGCAGGGGAGGAGGTAGAGAACAGGGGAGCAAAGCTAAACCCAGAAAGAAGGCAGGGGTAGGGGGGAAGATATTTTTAAGATTTAATTTGATTTTCCTGCTCTGATCTGATTGGTAATAAATTAAAGTGAGTCTTTTTTTTTTTTTTCCATGATGGTAATAGATGACTGATCTCTTCCCTTCCTTATCTTGACCCACAAGTCTTTCATTTTTTTTTCTCTCCCTTGCCCACCTGAGGAGGGAGAGACAGTGACAGCTTTAGTGAGGACCTGGCACCCAGTCAGAGTTAGCCTATCCCAAAAATTATGTTAAATATTGCTGCTTTATTAAAACAACTAACCAACCAACCAAACCAAAACAAAACAACAACCAAACAAAAAGACAGAGAACTAAATCTATACGCAGCCTACCCTTTGTACTGTCTAATCTCTCAGTGTTTGAATACTCTTTGAAATACTTTCAGCATGCCTCAACCCAGGAAAGTCATTAGCAGATGCTTAGAACCTAGTTCTAAATTACATGTTCACAAAATATCTCCTATAACATTTGAAAGATTCATTATTTCCTAATCCCTTGATTTTATCCTCATAATAGGTAATTATTTTTCCTGGTTTAGCAGAGACATAACTTCTGGTGTCATATTCTTACATAAAAATATTTCTTATTTATCGGCAATGGAGTAGAAAAATGTATTTTCACTTCCTATTGATATGAAGGGAAACTTGAAATTTGAGAAATAAATACTCAAAAATCTCTATATTTGAATACTTGAGATTAATAGTGCAGACCTACTTTTCAAGCTTTAAGATGTGATTTTAACTTCTTCTGCAAACTGCCACAACACACTAAAAAAATCAAAATATGAAACTGGCCAGTTTATAAGCAAGTTCTAGCTGTTTAATAAGTAGTAAATAGGTATTCTGGGAAATGTAGGTCAGGGAAAATAAACCCAGATATGTATTGCGTTTGAGACCTGTCTCTCTATCAGAACCTTCATTCTTATGCTGTTACTAAGAGGAAATCATCCTGTATTAAGAAAGGGAAAAGGGGAAGCTTACTACTTATCTAGGTAGTTGAGACTGCTGTATAACACTGTCAGTGAGTATTAGACAAATTCCAGCATACCAAGCAAAAATTTTAGTTAAGGGTTGGAATCAATAAATAGCACAGCACAGTGAGTGCACACTAGGGAAAGTTTATGGAGAGAGAGAGTTGTGCATGCTCACAAAAGGCATCGTAGAGGTGATTTTTAAGGCTATAGTTTTTGAAAACTTGTTAGAGAAAAAAAATGTTTCAAACATCCTGTATTGGGACAGCAAAACTGAACCTAGGTTTTCTTCTGAGTTTTGCCAGTGAAGGTAATGTAATGACATGCAGAACTATGACCTTGAACCTGAAGACCAAGACAGCATTAGGGTACTTGAGCTGTATGTGGCATTCAAGAGTTGTATGTTGCCATTTAAGCCCACTTCTACAGTGGAAAATGAGAAATAAGACTGTATTTTTCTTAAATTCTGCATTTCTAACCAGTCTTAGTTGCTCCACTCCCAAAATAAAATAAAATAAAATAAAATAAAAATAAAATAAAATAATAAAATAAAAAACACACACAAAGTCCCTCCCCACCTCACCCACAAAAAAAAACCAAACCAAAACAAACAAACAAACAAACAAAAACAAACAAACAAAACAAACAAACAAACAAACAAACCCAAGACCCACAACCATCCCCCCCACCCCATACTTCAGAAGTATTTTGGAAAGTCTTCAAAGAAAAAAAAAGTTCTTTAATCGGAAATTTTCCTTTCTACATGGAAATGTTTTATGCCAATGATCACTTGCATGGATTTTAAAGAGAAACTTCCATATTAGAACAGCTGATATCCCTTAGGTTGATTCTAATTCATTTCTTTCAACTAGAAAACTCTAAATAGTGCAATTGATTCTCTGATTGGAGACAGTAATAAAAAGTGAGATTGCAGAGTTTGAAACGGACAATGATAGAGAGGGAAAAGAGGAGACAAAAGAGGAATAACACCAATGAAACAAATTGACAGCTATGGTTTTTATTTAAAATAAATTGATTTATCAAAAAGGTTGACAAGAAAGGCAAAAAGAGAATCAAAATTATAATGTTATAAAATGAATTCATATTGTTAATCAGTGACCTTTGACTAAAGAAAGGAGAAACGTTGTACTATGAGAAATAAGATATGTTTGTTTATAATTTAAATCAGTGCCCAAATCTTTATATGCTTGAAGTACATCAGGATCAGACCTTCAGCAGTGAAGTCCTTACTTTGAGACAGACTAAATACTCTGTTAGCAACAAGCAGCCATAAACGTTGATTGCATGGCTCAGATTAAGTGAGTGCTCATACCTTTGCTGATATACAATAATTTCCTTTGGTCATTGTATTCAAGTGTATTCACACCTCGTTGCATTCAAAATGTTTTTAATTCTCTTTGGTATGTTTTACTTTAAGATTGGAAAGCAAATGGGTCAAACTGTAAGTTTGTCTTATGCATTTAAATTTGATAGTAACTTATTCTTTTATTCTTTGCCTCAAGTGCAATGAACTTAATTGGTTCCTAACCACTGAATAGCAATCGTGGTTTATGGCTTAGCTAGCAGTCTTTAAAGGTTTGGTGCAACTTTATTTGCAACTTTCAGAACACACCAGTATTTCAGTGAATACCATGAATAGACAAGTAATGCATCCTTTCATTTTTATGATTTTTAAGTGTTACAGTAGGATATAACAATCTCTGTTCACCTAAGGATTCACTCAGTTACTGCTGACAGATGATTTGTCTTAGACCCATGCACTGCCTTGCTTTTTGGAGTCCAAAAATCTTTAAAGGTTGATGTGGAGAGAAATGTCATAATGTCTATATTTGATATGGATGATATTAACACATTGATGTCATAGTGTTCCAGAATGGAACACTGAACATATGTCTTTTATTTTCTAGAGCTTTTGTTTAATAATCTTCATATTATTTCCTCATCTTGTTTTATATGATAATAAAAGAAAAACTATTTCTTTGGCATGAATTTTCCATACATAGAATAGATGACAACAGACAGGAACAGAAAAATCCATAAACTAACTGAATATATTTATAGTTTGATAAGTACTGCAAATTACACAACCATTTAATGTTCATTATTGATATTCATATGCTTCCTTCTCTTTGATATTTATTTATTCTATTTTAGGGGCCCACTAAAACAAATATTTTCACTTTTAAAATAGCAGCAAGGTTGCAGCAGGTCTCAAGTATCACAACAAGCAGTCTTTTCCTGGTTGAGATTTTATCTCTGTTTAGAAAAGCACTTAATAGCATGTTCAGTCTCATCAGAATCTTTACTTAGTTCTGTTAGAAAATCAACATGTACATTTCACATTACAGTCAACAGGCCTCCAAATCAGGGCCTCAGCAGGTCAATTTTTGACACATGCACTAAAGAAGAGGAGATGGAATGGAGAGATATTGTCAAATATGCACTTTTAAATTTTTCTGAGGAAACTTCAGCCAAGATTTTGAAGACAAAGCTTTTACTAAATGTATTTATTGCATTCATTAGTTTCTGCACAAGTGCAAACAAATTCCTCCATTACATCCAAAGTAATACTGGTTCAGTAAGTTCTTCTGGAAGGCTATATTGTACTATATTTCTTCTTAATGTGTCCATCACTAGTTGGAAGGACTAGACCTTTCAGCTAACCAGCAAGACAGTATCAAGTTTCTATCCAGGAAGGCAGGAGTTGAGCCTCTCAGTGTTGCCGAGCAAACTTGCACAGAGACATTCAACATGACTCAGTCTGACCATGAAAGGTTTATGTTCCAAAATGGAAGTTTTCCTTTCCCTCTTTCCTGTTTCAGTCATCTTTATCCCCCACTTCAGAAAAGTATTTGAAGAATAATCTTTCATTTACAATAATACAAGGAAACACATCAGGGATAGGGTACAGGTTAATGCCAGGATGACTATTTCTTTTCTGGCCATTCTGTCCCAGGATTCTGTCAGCTTCATTGATATCTTTCAAGACAGTGAAACCCTCTTCTGATAGTGCTGTGTATGTAGCCTGAGTTACACTTCTGAAAGCCTCTGACTGCTTAAATCCTGTGCATCAATAATACACTTCTAAGTCCAATAGCAAGAGCAACAAACACAATGCCTCAAACTGTCAATTAAGTTATAATAGGCCTTGATTCTGACTGCTCTCAATGATTAGACTATTCTCATTTAACTCTACCCACAGGATCGAATTCACATTTTTTGAGTTAAAAGTATAGAAATTTGGCAGAAAATAAATCCCCTTGCATTCCTCAGAGATCAGATGGGCTGGGTGCAGCTGGGCTTAGTTTCTTATTAGAACAAATTCAGCACTGTAAGTCTAGTTACATTCAATAGAAACTTTCACAGGCACAGACACAAATAACATGGTTTTGACACTATAAGTCTGGTCATGTTCAATAAGAACTTGTGAAGTCACAGATTCAAAAATTGTGCAGTTTGCCAGTCCCATGCTATAGGTCTGGCTGAGTTCAATAAAAACTTTCATGATCCAGATTTATGAATAGTTTGATTTATTGAAGCAAGGACAGCCATTTCAGGATTGTGGGTGATAAATGCGTTAGCTACAGAGTGTCATATGTGTTGTGACAGAAAGTATAGTAACAGAGATCTAATAGTGATAAATAGATAAATCAATACAGGTATTCTCCAACACAGTTGGAGACACAAAAATCACCTAAAGGTACCCCTTCAGGGAAGGAGACACACAGTCTGTTGACCAATACTAAACAAGCAGAGGTTTTCCTCTTTTTTTTTTTTTTCTTTTTTTTGCTTCTTTTCTTTTCCCCCTGAAAACCCCCTTCTTTTGTGTTGTAGTCTTTGGCTCTTCCCAAAGGAATGAAACAATCCCATATTATAGGTGGGGTTTTGGTGACTGTGGTCAAACACGTAAGGCATGTTCTATCTTCATTTTCATTCTGAGGGGTGTGAAGGTTAACAAGAAAATGGGGCTTAATAAGGGTCTCAGTTACTTTCAGTCAGAATTCATAGCTGCAGTTTCCTGATGGGGATATCCTCTGTGTGGTGTGGAGGAACCCCAGCGACACACTGAGTCAAGAGAGATTGTTTCTTCCTCTCTCTATAGGGGCTCAGGAACAGGAAAACTCTAAATGCAGAGAAAGATAATGGCTGTGCAAACATGGAAATTTTACAGTGTAAAAATTAGATAAATTAGTTTTAGTCTCTCTCAAGTTAGAGCAGCAGAAAAATGAGTCTACTTAACACAGTAGTCTTATTGGACAATCAAGGGTGGTATCCTGACAACTATCTTTCTGAGCACCTAAATGCTGAAGTGTCCTCCAAGTAAACTACTACTGGTAAGAAAATGACTATCCCTGCTCTGTTGAAGAGACAAAGAATATGCAATCCAAACACATCCACCAAAAGAAGTCTTGTGGTTTCAGTGTTCCAGAGACAAGTAATATATACAGTGGGATGACCCTGGCCAGCTACTAGACCCTCACCCAGGCATTCTATCACTCCTTCTCATTAACCAGATAGGGGGAGAAAATAAGGTGGAAAAGCTCATGTGTTTTACCATAAAGTCAGGGAGATCTCTGACCAGTTTCTCTGATGGGTAAAACAGATTTCACTTGGGAAAATTAATTTATTAAATATTTTTAATTAAATGTTTTTTAAATCAATAGCTTGAACAATTTATTTGTATGGTAAGAGACAAAGTCAAAAAAACCTTAAAACACCTTTCCTCTCTCCCTACCCTGCCCAGGCTCAACCTTGGTCCTCCATTCCTGACTCCTCTGGAGAATGGAAGGCTGTGGTCAGCCCATAATAGCTCCTGTCTATCCTCTCTCATTGCCTTCTCCTCACACTTTTCCCTGCTCCACACAAGGCCAGTCCCTGCAGAACACTACTGAACACTGTATCCACATCAAGTACAACACAACTGTGAATTAGAAAAGCTTGTAAAGAAGGGCAAATTGTGTTATTTCTAATTACTGGTACCTTCTGAAATAGAATCTTCCATATTATGAACAAATGAGTTTTCCTCCATAGAGTTTGCAGCTGCATTTTCACAGAGGTCGAGAGAAAAGGAAAAAAGGTACTCACAGAATTCATCAATCTGGAAGAAATTGCTCTCAAATTGAGGAAGCATTACCTTTAAAGTATCTACCACCTCTCTAGGAAGCCTGTTCCAGTGTTTGACCATGTTCTTGATAAAGAATTGCCTCCTAATATCCTGTGTAAACATGCCCTGATGCAACTCCCCCATGAGTCTTAACGTTGGATCTCAGGAAGAAATCAGCACATCCCCTTTCCCTCCACAGGAAGATGTAGAGAGCAGTAAGGTTGACCCACAACTTCCTTTTCTCCAACCTAGACAAGACCAAAGTCCTTAGCTGCTCCTAATAGGACAATCCTTTCAGCCCTCTGTTGACCTCCTCTAAAGGTATTCAAGGATCTTCACAACCTTCTTAAACTGTGGGACCTAAAACTGCACTCAGTACTAAAGGTGAGGTTGCAGGAATGCTGAATACATGCACCTCTTTTGACCATCTGGTGATGCTGAGTTTGATGCACCTCAGGATGAGGTTTGCCCTCTGGGTTTCCAGGGCACAGTGCTGACTTATACTGAGCTGCTGCTGCCGATCAGCACCACCAGATCCCTTTCTGCAGGGCTGCTCTCCAGCCACTCTTCTCCTGATTTATACTTGTAGACAGTTATACTTCATATCAGATGCAGAATGCAGCATTTTGATCCTTTAAATTTTATCCCATTAATTGCAGCCAAATGCTATGGGCCAAAACCAATTTTATAAATTTCAACAAGGCAAAGCGATGGTTGACACCAATTGCTCATCACATATTCTGACTGGAAAACTCTTTTCCACTTTGAAACTACAAATTGCCTGGAAAATAAAAACGGGAACAGATATGTGTTTTGCAGGAAACATTACACATGACAAACCAAACATCCATCCTGAATTAACTTTTAAGTTCTACAAAAAAAACCTCTGTTCACATTTCTTTCTCTTTCTGGTCTTTCAATGCAGACAAGAGCAAAATAAAAGATAACAAGATACTGTCCAGTTGATTTTACTCTACTGCAAGGGCTATAGTTATCTCAAATAACTTTTATGTTTCATTTAACAGCCATCAATATCTGTTTTTCAGGAGAAATTCTTAGAAAAAAAAAAAAAAGGACTTCTTGAACTACTGTAACTTAACTAATAAGAGTCTCCTCCTTAACCTTAGCAGATTTATCTTTCAAAGATGAAAATCACCACCTTAGTGATTCCCTTTCTTGTTCGTGAGCTGACATATACAGGTTCCAGCATCTGTCAAAGGACTGATCTGGAGATAGGAAGTAAACAGATGATCTGAAATGTTAAAACCAATGAACATGATAAAGAATGCTATTGCTGACTTCTATTTCAGAGAACGACAGAAAGCTTCGAAATGTGTCATATGCCACAAATTTCTAGGGAAAAAATGGTAGTGAAATACATATTAAAATTTGCAGTATCTCAGCTTGTTCAATGTGTGCAGCAAGGAACACAGTACATCAAGTATGTAATCTGTACAGGTCTAGTTACGCCTTCAGAACAGATTCAGATTCTCTTGAGTTTCTTTTGAGGGAATATCATAGCCAACTATCTTGCACGTAATAAAGTCTTAACATCTCAAAAATCCACCTGACACAGAGAACAAATACTGTGTTTTCAATAAGCATATAGACTTTTTACTTTTACTGCAAATATTTCAGAGCTTATGAGGTGTGATCATCAAATAGATGGTCATTATCATAAAAAGTAATTGATGATATGAAAGATTATGATATGATAATATGATATGATATAAACTGATTGCAAATATGAAGATGCCAATTTAATCTGTGGTGGAAAAAGCATTGTCTTGCCCAGGGCTAAGTTAACATAAAAGGCTACAATCAATGATGAATGTTGTTTCAGAAATAAATTGAATTATGAAAAATTCAGTATTTACTAATATTAGAATATAGGCTAACTTAGAAGATGCATATGTAACATTACTTTGTTAATTTTCAACAGGAAGATAACATATTTTAATCTTCACAGCATCTGTATTTTCTTTCTTCAAAAAGCACAAGTAAAAAAACCCAAAAAAACGTTGCTTTAAAAATCATTGCTGAACCAAACCTCTATAGTTCACAAATTGTTTAACCCAATTACTATTTCAAACACAGAGAACTATGAAGAGTGAGCACATGATACATTTCAAGTAGATAAACTGTTTTGAAAATTATTTTCCTGACCCTCATTTCAAATTTTAAAGACAGCTAAAATTCAGCCTTTAAAGTAAAAATGGATTTGATTGAGAAGGAACAAGACAAAACGTCAGAAATATGTAGCAGCTTTAGTGTCAGTGAATATGACAGGGGTAATTATTTGAACTAATATTCTGAAGAAACCAGAATAAAAACGTTGATAAGAATCAGTCTTATACGTACATTTTCTGGATTTAATTTTTGGATGCAGATTAACAAACCATTTTCCTTTTGATTTCATATGTTGTCTGGAATTTTCTATAGCTCTGTAGAAGACACTTTATGAACCATATTCATCTCTCTTAGCAGAGAACAAACTATGACAAAATTTGGATATCATATATAGTCCTTTTAAATAAATCCGGGTGAGAAAAAGTATCTAATTAGTAAAACTCAAATTATCTGAGGTCTTACTGCAACAGGTCAAAGGCAACTAGACATGAGTCAGCAACATTAAATTACTTTCAGGTAATTTTTTTAATAGGTTTGGATGTAAAGGAAACTTAGATACCACCAAAATAAATTATACATTATGATGTGGGAAAGATAGGAAGTGAAAAAGTATTTATAGAACAGTTTTGTTTGTTTGTTTGTTTTAGTGGAGGGATTCACACAAGAAAGATGAGTCTGTAGATCACATAGTGTCAATATCTATACATATTTTAAAAGTACCTTCAGGTGGTGCTATTATTTGCTATTTACCACAGCATTGTAAACCTTTAAGCAACTAAACTTTTTATTGTATGTTATGAACACAGAACTGCTTCAGCCTTTAGCTAACCGTAAAAAAGACCTTCTGCAAAACATTTATGTTTATATAGCTTTATACACATACACACCATCATGGTGTACATGGAAATGGAAGTACAGTATCAAACAGGTTCTGCAGGTGTATCCTAAGTAGTGCTAGTCTGGTACTCCAAGTATTGGTATAGTAGAGTTCTGTATACCAACCTTTTTCAAGCAGTGTGCTCTCTGTGCAGGTATACTTTCTGTACACTTTCTTTGATACATAAACCCCCACAGACTATGCATATACCCAGCTAATATTTAAAAAAATTACATTAAAATGAGGTTATTACTTGAGTTCTCTAACATGCATGAAAGTGAAAGCCAAAGCAAACAATAAATTCTAGTTATGTGACATTTTTTCTTGTTTTGTACATCTCACTGAACACAAAGACACAAGGCAAACTCATTAATGCCACTCATTAAGTCCACTGGCAAGTAGGACTTAGCAAGTCGCCCCTAATCAGACTAGATTCCTTAAAAGATTGCATTTATATAACTATATTTGCTATATTTGTATATAGCAATATATAGCTCTCAAAGCAGTGAATTTCTAATTAAAGCAAATATAACAGTAAAAGATGAAAATGCTACAGTATTTGTACATCATTGTGTATCTTATTGTTTGAAAAGAGACCATACTCCTCAAAAACTTCTTTTCCTGCTGATCTATCTTTCTTATTTTTATTAAATATATACATCTGAATTGGAATCTATTTTAATAAAATTTGCTTTGTGACCATTACACAGTATTTTTCTTAAAATAATAATTCAAATAAATAAATGCTAAAATAAAATAATAATAGTGTGATTTGGAACAGCTTCATTGGAATTTCAAAAAGGACAGAGTTTATATATATATATGGAAATACTTTAAAATGGTGGGATAGGTACTTCATTCCACTAAGGTTTAAAACAAGCAAAATAAGTGGGATTTTTAAATACTTTTTTCCCTCTATACAACAGGCAGAAGACCTGTGGAACCCCTTTCTAAGAGAAAGTGGTGGGTGAGGGAGGTTTATGTAGGTTCTGGAGGGGATTGCACAAATATATTGACGATACAGTGCATAATGAGGAACCTTTATCTAAGGGTTGGTGTCACATACACCCCCACCAAATATGAAGAACACAAGGACAATTGACAAACATTAAATATTACTTTAGCAAATCACGTATTCTGTCCTAGGATTCCCAGAAAGTCTGTTGAATTGTCCAGTGAATGCTGCCTGGTCTAAGTAGCCATGTGGTGCTTATTCTACTTAGTTGTAACTTCTAAGTCTGTTCCTTCAATTTCAGATTCTCCAGTGAGTCCCCTTATGAAAAAATTCTATGCTGCCAGTATGGTCTACCTGTCTAAAAGGGGGAAAAGGATTCTAGACTATGAGGTAGCAGGGCCGATCGAGAGGGCTTTAAATCAGGTTCAAAGGGGAAAGAGGATAAGATCAGGCTCCCTAGAGATGAGCCTAAAGATGGCAGGCCAGTTTTGGGGTGAAATCGATAGCCCAGCTGTAGCCCATGCACACCAATGTGTGTAGCATGGGCAATAAACAGGAGGAACTGGAAGCCATTGTGCAGCAAGAAACTGTGACATAGTCACCATCACAGAAAAGTGGTGGGATGACTGGCATGACTGGAGTGGTGCAACCTCTTCAGAAGGAGCAGGCAAGGAGGGGCGGCTCTGTACACTAAGGGATATTTCATCTGTATAGAGCTCAAGGAAAGTGATGATAAGGTTGAGTGCCTACGAGTAAGGATCAGGGGGAATGCCACAAGGCAACATCCTCGTGGGAGTATCTTACAGATCACCCAGTGAGCATGAATAGGCAGATGAAGCATTCTATAAGGGGCTGGCTGATGTTTAACAATCACTAGCCTTTCTTCTTCTGGGAGACTTTAACTTGCTGGATGTCTGCTGGAAACCCAGCACAGTGGAGACAAGGCAGTCCAGGTTCAGAGAGTCCCTAGGGAAACAGTCCTTAATAACAAAGGGGTCAGGAATGCTGGCTGTCCCTGTATGTCAAAAAGATGAGCCTGCAGGGAAGAAGACAGGCCTGGCTGAACACAGAGCTTTCACTGGAACTCAGAGGCAAAAAGAGTTTATAATCCTTGGAAGAAGGGGCAGGCAACTCAGAAAGAGTACAAGGGTGCCATTAGGTCATGTTTAGAGAAAATTAGAAAGCTAAAAGCTCAGCTAGAACTCAATCTGGCCACACCTGTGAAAGATAATAAAAACTGGTTTTATAAATACCTTAACAACAAAGAGAGGGACAAAGAAAATCTCCATCTTTTATTGGACTTGGTAGCAACACTGTCACCAAAAATGAGAAAAAGACTGAGCTACTTAATGCTTTCTTTTCTCAGTCTTTAACAGAGAGACCAATTATCCTCAGAGTAACCAGTCCCCTGAGCTGATAGACAAGAGAACCCCTGCAATCCAGACAAAAGCAGTCAGTGACCTGATAAGCAACTCAGATACTCAGAAGTCTGTGGGACCATAGGGGATTCACCTAAGGGAAGGGGGGAAGCTGGCAGAAGCAGTGGCTGCCAAGCCACTGTCCATCATTTATCATCAGTTCTGGTTAACCAGGGAAGTCCCAGATGACTGGAGATTGGCCATGGTAATGCCCATCTACATGAAGGGTCAAAAGGAGGATCCAGGAACTTTATGCCTGAGGTCTGACCTTGGTGTGGGGAAGATTATGGAACAGATCATCTTGAGTACAATAACACATGTGCAGTGCGACAGCTGATGGGAGATGCTCCCCCTTTTAACCCCCCCATTCACGGCCCCCGACATGCCCCACATGGAGACCACAGGAGGGGAAGCAGAGAGAGAGTTTATTAACATAGCTGGGGTATATATATAGGTTTCAGGGGAATCCAAATTACTACCCATAGAAATCAAGGGATAAATGACCAATGGGAAAGGGTTAACTAAGAGCCAATAGAGAAACCAAAACAGACAACTTCAAGGATGAATTCCTTGCTGCTTAGCTACATAGATAAGGGGAGTTTCAAGGGGTCTTGGGAAGAAGAGAGGTTGCTCAGGGGAAAAAAAAAGCAGAGTCCATTTTACAATACAGTAAAAGCCTCAGCCTTCAAGGCACCCTGGCTGGTCTCTTCACTTTCCTCCCAGGCCCATCGCTACAGGGCAGGACAACCAGGGGATCATACTCAACCACCATGGTTTTAAGGAAGACCAGATGACCTGCCTGCTAGATGAGGAGAAGGTTGTGGATGTAGTCTACCTGGACTTCAGTAAAGTTTTCAATACTTTTTCTCACAGCATTCTACTGCAAAAGCTGGCAGCTCACAGCTTGACAGATGCAGTTTTTGCTGTGTTAAAAACCTTTTGGGTGGATGGGTCCAGAGAGTGGTGGTGAATGGTGCTATATCCAGTCGGTGGCTGGTCACTACTGGGGTTTCCCAGGGTTCATTGTTGGGGCCAGTCCTGTTTAATATCTTTATCGATGATCTAGATGAGAGCACTGAGTTCATCCTCACTCAGTAAGTTCACAGACAGCACTAACTTTGGAGGGAATGTTGATCTGCTGGAGGGCAGGAAGGGTCTGCAGAGGGATCTGGACAGGCCACATCAGTGGGCCAAGGCCAATTGTGTGAGATTCAATAATGCAGAGTGCTAGTTCCTACATTTGGGTCGCAACAACCTCATACAACACTACAGGTTTGCGGAAGAGTGGCTGGAAAGTGGCCCAGCAGAAAAGGACTTGGGAGTTCTGGTTGACAGCTGCCTGAACATGAGCCAAAAGCATTCACAGGCATTCAAGAAGGGCAGTGACATCCTGGCCTATATCCAGAATAGTGTGTCTCACAGAATGAGGGCAGTGACTGTCTCCCTGTACCTGGCACTGGTGAGGCTACATCTCAAGTGCTGTGTTCAGTTTTGGGTCCCTCACTACAAGGACATCAAGGTGATGGACTGTGCCCAGAGAAGTGCAACAAACCTGATGAACGGTCTAGAGAATAATTCATTTGAGGAGCGGCTGAGGGAGCTGAGCTTGCTTATCCTGGAGAAGAGGAGGCTGACAGGGGACCTTATAGCTCTCTACAACTACCTGAAAGGAAGTTGTAGCAAGATGGGGATCAACCTCTTCTCCCTGGCAACTAGCAACAGGATGAGAGGAAACAGCCTTAAGCTGTGCCAGGATTATTCAGGTTGAACATCAGGAATTTTTTTTTCACTGAAAGGGAGGTTATGCTTTGGATTGGGCTGCCAGGGAGATGGTAGTCATCATCCCTAAAAGTGTTCAAGAAATGACCAGACACAGCATTTAGTGCTATGGTTTAGTCAACACTGAGATGTTTGTTCAAAGGTTGGACTTGGTGATCTTGGGGGTCTTTTCCAACATTAATGATTCTATAAGCATTTTGGATAACAGCACTATTAAAGTTTAGGAAGCTGAAAGAGCAAATACCAAAATACTTTATTGACCTCTGAATTCAATTCCTTGTGATGCTAAAAGCACTGCAGATTCATTTTATGTATTAGACTTAGTCTTTAAATCAACACGTTATGCTAAGGGTTTCTGATATTATAATTGTAGATGGTTTCCATAGATACATGAAAAAAGATTGACATATTATGGTAAATATTGAATTACACTGAGAATGCACTGAGGTGTAAATTTTCAGATGACTACATTTATTTTAGAAATTTTCAGAGAGAAAAGACAAATAGAAGGTTTTATAAAATAATAAACCCATGGATAAAATAATATGTTAAAATGAATATGAAAATAAAATGCTTCCACTTTCAGTACTGAAATTTTCCTCCACTGAATTGAAAGAGACTCAAGTTCTAGTAATCATTGTCCAACCAAATCATTTGCCATAAATGAAAGGTGTAAAAAGAAAAAATAGTTTAGTTTAGCATGGAGAGGTCTGCAGTACAAAATATAACACAATGGCCAGTATTCTTTTAGATGCTATTTGCTTTCCAATCTGAACTTTATTAAATGGAAGGAAAAACACAAATTGTATCTTTTCAGTACGCTTTGTATCTTTGTTTTTCTAAGCATTTTCTTTTGAATTATTATTGCAATTATTTTTCTTTATTATTGTAATTATTCATCAGTTATTCATAAATATTTTCCCAACATTTTCTTTTTTGTTTGTGTACTTGATTCTAAAACACATTTCAAATAAATCATCATTGGAGATAACATAAATCTCAATGGGCTTTTGAGAGAGCTCCTTATGTCTGAATTCCCATAGTGATTGCATGACAAGGACTACCATCCAGAAGACTACCATCGACATACATGTACAGTTTAAACTTTTAAAACAGATTGAAAACAATTACATAATACATTTCACTTCATCAAGTGATCTTATCTTATCTTACACAGATGGGGACCCTTTGGTACACCTGGAATACCAAAAAATCACTGCCTTAACACCGGTAAACAGCAACTATGTAAGAATGAATCTGAGTTGGCACACAGGACTCCTTAGAGATCATTCTGTGACAACATTTAAAAACAATGCTGAAATTCTATTGTATCTTTAGTATAGTTTCATTAAAGTGAAATATATATTTATCCATTTGGAAATACTGTTCTTTCTCTTAAAATGTCACATCACATAATGTCATTGCATCACCTGCAACTTACCAAACTTGATAAAATTTATTTTTTTGGGAATATTACGTGCTATGTGAACATAAATCCGTCTTTTTCAAGTAGATTCCACCATCTCTCTCTCTCTCTCTCTCTCTCTCTCTCTCCCCACATATACATATACACATATATAATAGAATGCCATGTAATAAATGTCTATCACCAATACCAAAATATTTTGTCACACTCTGAAAAGCACAGAAATGTTGAGTATTTGCATTAGTGCAGTACTTGTTTCAACAGAGGGTGAAAAGACTTAAAAAAATATTAAATGGGACATCACTCATTTACTGAATACCCTTACATGTAATCTAACATAAACCTGAAAAGATAACAGATAAACAAATACTAAAGAAATTCTATGACATTACTTCATGGTAGTACATCATTCAGTGAAAGTCATGAAAAAGGTGACAGTAGCTACTATACCATGTCATCGTGAACAGAATAAAGTTCATTGCTATTTGTCAATAGAAATGAAACTTTTCAAAGTCTGTTTTATTTCTGAATTTTGTTAAGATATTTCTGAATTGCTTATGAAAAGATTGTATCAAAAAGACTGGCTACATTTTGTGGGCTATCTGCAAGAGTCAAAATTCATCTTTATTGCTTTAAATAAAGATCAGACCTAAGAAAAAGCTTAAAATGCACAGGAAAAGTACAGTGTCTTGGCTCAGGTACAGAAGATCAGATTACATAACAGTTGATTTTTGCAAAAACAGAAGCAAAATCTCTAACTTTTTTTTTTAATACAGCTAACACAGCTAATGTATCTCCTTCAAAATAAATACAATTAAAATAAAACTGAAAGAAAAAAGGAAGTCAAGCTAAGCAAACAACAACAAAAAAAACCAAAACTCCACCAACCAACAAGCCAATCAAAAAACAACCTAAAACAAAGCAGCAAAAGAGAGAACAACTCAGCATATCACAATCCTTTTCCATGTTCTCTTTTCTTCTGGGTCTTGGGTTGGTTGGTTGGTGTTTTTTGAGCTGATCAAGGGATCTTGCATTTGCAAGTATTTCCTGTTAGTCTTCAGATTCCAATTCTACATTTTCTATAGATTTACTCTTTAAAGTGATTCTAATGTACAGAATCACTGTGAAGACCAAGCCTTTGGGACAAAAGAAAACTTTGCAAGCTTTAATCCAAGAGACTTAGTGGTTCTCAACTAACAAGGAGAAGATTTTGCTCTAGGTTACAAAATGCTACATTATACTTTTTTAAAAATAAACCATTTCCTTTTGTATTCATCCAGTTTTATATGCGTACAATTGTTCATGTCCTCTAATGTTATTTTAGGTGACGAGTGTACTTTCGAAGAACACATTTCACGTTGGAAAAGATACTAAATAAAGTAAATAAGTCACTAACTGTCCACATCAATGAAGAAGTTCATGCAATTTAACTATTGGTTTGAATTACTGATTTCTTGTTTAGATTAATCAACTTCTCCATGAACACTTGTAAAACTAATACATTTTAATTAGAGGATGAGATATATAACAGATTGTGCTCATCGAATAATTATACATCTCAGTTTGAAAGATATTGAAGTGTTTCCCACCTAACGGGTTATTACTTTGCGAGCAGGATTCAGTATCACATCCCCCCTATTTTTCCAGTTTTTTTCACCATTTCTGTAACATTTTTAAACGTAAGGGAGCAAACAACAGAAGGTGAGGAAATAAAGGAAAAACAAAATTTTGTTAAATTTCCAAATGTTTTGGGTCGGTGTTTTTTGTATTTTTCTCTATGAAACAAAAACAAATAAAATCCTCAAAAAATTTTGAGAAAGTGGAGCATACAGAGATAATTTTTTCTTTTACAAAAAACCCCTGCTGATAATACATTGTTACGAGTTGTTCTTTTTATTTGGGGTTTTGTTTAAGTATCTTGGAGTTCAGTCAGTTGGAATTCATAACTATTTTCTAGAACATTGGGGGAAATATTTTCACTTTCATGAAAGATACTCATAATTCAAACTTAATCTGAATATAAGAATATGAGTTTACTTCTGAGAACCCTAACCCTAATCCTAACCCTAACCCTTTTGGTAACTTCGTCACCAAGAAAGCATATCACAAATTCATAGTGCATGGTACAAACATGGATATATTAATAGATACGCAGTATTATTAGAGAGGTTGTATCAGAAACCAAATTACAGTCTTTAATTTTTACACTACTATAAAGAGACATTACATTTGTAATTAAAATCTCAAACTGTTTAATTAGAAAATAGCAAATTATATATCTTTGAAGAATTTTCCCTAAGATGATGTTTTATTTCATATTTTGAATAGCATAACTATTGATAGTCTAGATTCATTTATTTTGCATGCGCATTCCACACTCTAGAGTGGTAGTATAAAGGATATCTGTTGTCCTAGATTTGAAGAAAACAGAGTTAATTCAGTGTGGGAATGGAATCAGATCTGCTCTTTTACATGAGATAGAAGAGAAATATTAAAAAAAAATTAAGTCCGTCCACAGGTACTGAATAAAAATTTTGCAGCTTGCAACTTCAAACAATAAAAACAACTCAAGCCACAACAGAAAGAGACAAAAAAAATTGCAAATTGATGTTCTGTATTAACAGTGGGACAGTGACAAAGGTTAGTAATGGTTCTCCATTGAGTGGACTAAATAGAATTAATAGATAATTAAACAGAATTAAATAGACAACTAAATAGAGAATTAAAATCAGCAAAACTAACCCTGAAAAGGGCCCAAGTTTTGAATGCTTCTTTTCATGCAAGTGTTTATGAGCCTTAAACAAAAAGGTCAGTTTTAATCAGACATTTAATGCCATTAAAATCCTAGAAAAAAGGGCACTAACAATATTAGAAAAAAGGATAAGATCTCAAATTTGATACAAAAAGAAAGGTTGGATATTATTCATGAAAGCCTCCAATTTAGCCAAGAAGTCTCTAACTTGCTCTTTCTTTATTCAAGGGTTGTTTTACTCTATTGTAGTTGCATTGATTGTGATTATTATCTGAATATTTTGGGAAACAAATCAATGTAAAAATATTAAAGCTATCTGCCAGACCTGAAAAATTTTGTTTTAGACACAGACAGATCTGACTGTAGTAATCTCCGATCTGCTAAAAGTTATCTTTAATGTCTATTGCATTGAAAGACAGGGCAAAAATAAATTCAGGTATTCAGGAGAAAAAAAAGGAGGGGGAAGAAATGCAAATCATGAAAAATAATTTTTTTCCTCAGGTAAATATTATTTGCAGGTGTCTGCAAGAAAACAATCCCATGAACTGGAAAGAGCAAATAATTTATGTACATATATACACACATACACACACACACACACACACATATTTAGTAAAAGGATGATACTGTTGGCTCCTATCCATCTAGTGATCTGTTGCAGATCTTCTCTGTAAAACTGCTCTCTTCTTGTGCCTCTGTAAAAGTATGCCTGTCTACTGACAACCTCTGACTTGACAAATTCAAATCTAGCCTGGGAATATCACTGAATTCAATTCTGATTTCCTAAATATAGTTTTTTATTTATTTCATTTGAGTTACTGGCAGATTCACATGAAATGCCAGTGAAAATCTGTTCTACCTATCTTTTTCTTTGGACATAAACAAAAGGCAATTTCACTCCATCCACCTCTCTGGCCAGTTCTCAGTGAATGGACCTAGAGATTGTTCTATTAATTTTTTTAGGAACATAAAATGCAAAAGAATGAAAATGTTTATTATATCCCACATATCTTAACTATTGCTTCTCTTTGCAGTTCATGTTATCATATTAGAAAGAAGGAGGAAAAAAATTATTTGCTTTTTCCAGTTCATGGGATTGTTTTCTTGCAGGAAATAAGAGTAATAATAATAATAATAAAGTCAATAGCCTTGCTTGAAAAACTGTTGTAATTTTTGCACATTGCAGCTCAACAAATTAGCGATATAATGAGTGCAGAAGAAAAAGATAAGTAGGGATCTAGAAATAATGGTCTAAAAAAGATAAGTAGCGATCTAGAAATAATGGTCTACAAGTAAGGACTGGAAAATATTCCAGTGCTTAGTTTAAAAAGGAGACAGAATACAATAGCTGTTCTCAGATGCATTAAAGGCATCCAGAGAATAATCCACAATGAATGTGAATAAGGAAAATTATAAGGGTTTTTTGCTGCAAAAAGAGGGACTTAGGTGAGATATTTTCTAACCTAAGACACTTTCTAGTCATAACAATACTAAAACTTTGGAACAAGCTGTCTGGGGAGTCACCATAATTTAAGATCTTGCAAAAATATATATGGTGAAAGTATTTAAACATAATTCAGCCTTCTTGAAGCTATTTAGAGTGATATAGATGACTTCTTGAAGTCTCTTTACAAACGATTATTCTAAGATAGTGTCAAACATGAATAAAATTAGCAATTATAATATAAGGGATCATACAATCAACCTCACTTCCAGATCCATTTTTCTCTCACAATTTTTTACTCATTGTTTTAGATAAAGCCACCAAGGTGAAAAATACTACTGCTGTAAAGTAGGTGGTTTTGTAGGTGTTTTAAAGAGGAAACAAGCGAACCATTAAAAATAAGCAGATAACCACGCAGGTGTCAAGGACAATGATAGTATTAAATGTTTTATAACCCTACTATGAGTTAAAAGCAAATCTAAATATCATGTTAGTGTATTCACGGTAAACAAAAGCTTGGCTTAGTCTTTATACAAGGAAAGAAAAACATACCACAGCATAATCCCAAACCAAGATCTTCCTCTCAGGAACCTTTGACCAGCTGCTAAGTCAGGTGCCTGTACATGAACATTGCTGTACATGAACAGCTGAAGGTATTGCTTCAATCCTATTCAGATTTAGAAAAGATAATTAGCTGAAATGAAGCTCTCAGTGTATGAGAGTACCTTTTTTGAAAGAGAGAAAACTTTGATGGAGATGCTCAGCATGAAAACAACGTGAAACATCTCATTGCACTTCGTGGCATACATTTGGCAGAGACACAGGGAAACTGGGAAAAAATCACCTTCATCTGGAGAGGCCTGTTTTAGTAATTTGAGAGGAGACAGAACTAAATCCACCAGAGGGACATATATTTTCCTTTTCTTTTACGAGTGCCACAGCACTGCAACTGCCACCGTTAGAAAAGGAGCAATAGTTTCTCTCAGTGAAAGAAAAAATACTTTGATCAAATACATACTAAGACCTATTTATATGATTTGTAGGAAACAGTGTATGAGTCTAAATGAGTCCTTGAAAAGGACCAAACACATTCCTGTCTACCAAGAGAGTAGTCTGCAATGACATTCCAGCAACAAGATGTGAAGGTTTGGTCTCTCAGTGCTCAAAGCAGGGCTCTTAGCAAAAGTGGTCTACCTGATTTCAAAAGCCATGGTGATAAACCAGAAATACACTTGCTGACTGGACAGAGACAAGTGAAGCCGTTTAAAACTCTTAAGCTATTAATCAAAGCTGCTCAGCACTTCGTACAGATTTTGAAGACAGACTTACTGCGCTTGCTCAGCTAACTTGTCTGGGCTAGTTTGTCACTTAATTCTGTGTCAGCTCTATCTGGAGGAAAAGGGTTCTTCCACTAACGGTGTACAGAAGTCTGGAGGCCTGTCATTAAGATCTGTGTCAGGAAAAACTCTTCATGCATACTTAAGCTACAGGGGGGTTTTAACTGAATTTTCAGCATATGGTTTTTAGAAGAAAAGCTACAGCTTTACCCACTGTCACAATATGCAAACTGCAACAAAACAATGCAGGAAAAGTCTCACCTAGAGTATTTTTCTGTACGTCCATGGACAGGTTTAGTGAGGGCAAGAAGCTGGTCTATGTCAGAAAGTGTAAAAAACATCCTTTCTTCCCTTTACAACATCTTATATGGAAATTATACAAGTTTGTATGTATGATCTTTCTGTAATTAAAGCATAATATATAAGTGACTATCTCAAAGTAATTGATCACAGTAATATATTCTATCTACAATATGATCTGCTGGGAGTGATGATATTCCATGTAAAGAATAATAATCTTTTCATCATATAGCTGTCTCAGAAGATATCTCAAAGGTAGCTGTTTCAGAACTTGAAAGAAATTTTATCTCCTTGCCAAGCTGATAAAGAATTGAATCAATCATTCTGGACTAGAGAGAATAAAGCATAATATTGTTTAAAATATTAATTATTACAATTTTCTATGGCACACAAATATTAAAATAAGCTTCATTTCAAATACTGAAAATGGAAAAAAGATTGCATGATTCCTTCTTAAAATAATTACTGTGACAATATGGAGGCCTGTGGTGTATGTAAACATACCACTTATGTACGACTTATCAGAAGTCAAATTACAAAACATATCTGCTGTTTCTAGGTGATCATGAATAAAACGACAAACCATTTCCCGTAAATGCACACTAAATTGCCAAAACCTTAGCTTTGGGATAGAAACATGTTTTGGAAAAAAAAAAATGGGAAAAAATGTGAGAATATTTTTTTTTCCTAGTAAGTTAATCAGTACTAAAAATTAAGTTATAAATTACTTTTTAAAGAGTTTGGGAGTTTTAAATGAGGACGCAGCCTGGGTTTTTTTTAATTACTGGGAAGAAAAAAAAAAGCCAACCAAACTTGCAGAAAGGATTTTTAAAAAAAATCACTCGCATCTGTTTATTCATTTTTATCTTATGCTCTAAACTCCATTATATATTGAAGATGATATTCACCCATCTGTTTTAATATGAATGATTCAGTTCCTTCTAACACTTGTATGCAAATAGAAACACATAAATTACTAAGCATATTGGCAATTAAGCACTATATTGTATGCAGCTAAAATTATTTTGAACTTTTGCTATTGACTCTTCTAGAAATGTGCATTATTCATCAAGTAAAATTTAAAAAATTGATAGACTAGATCTGCCAAAGTCATTGCCTATGCTATATGTTGGTCTAATTAAATATGCAGACAAAACTGTAAAACTGAATCAATTTAAGATAGAAACAAAAAACCAACTTCTACTATCACACTTTTACCTATGAATACAGGTAGCTGTTTATAGTTTCATATTAATTTTAAGCAGAACTATTAAGAAACCTTTTTACCCTTTTTGTCTTCCTTTGAGGCTGTTCATAAATTAATTCCCATTTTAATCCCTTAATCACTGGCCTTTGGTGTTGTTATGCTATAAACAGATCATGTTAAGCTGTGGATCTGACAACTACTGACTCTGGAAAATCTTTGATTTAAAATAGTATCAAATACCAGGCATCTTGTTTGAATGAGAGTAGATTTTAAATTTGATTCTACACATTTTTTACTTTTTTATTCCTTTCTTAAGCAGATGTCCAGTCGCTGCTGCTTCACATAGCCAATACATGAATATGTGAATATAACAGGGTAATGTTGCTTCATGCTGCTGATACTGATATGACAATCACAATGATTCCACACACTCTGATTATGTGAATTGTTATTTGGAACACAAGTCTCACATAATAAAAGTCAGACCAACAAGACAGACCTTAAAAAAATTGCTCAACAACACCTCTCTGCATACTGTCTGCCTTTTATTGCATATACCACACAACTTCTAGGAGGAGACTTTGTTATCTAATGCTAAACCAGCCTGATAAATAAAGAGGTCCTGTTAAGACAATATAGAATCAACTAGGCTGGAAAAGACCTCTGAGTTCATCGAGTCTAACCTTTGATTTAACACTGCCCTGCCTATTATACCATGGCACTAAGTGCCACATCCAGTCCCTTAAATACCTTCAGGACAGTGACTCCATCAGCTCCCTGGGCAGCTCGTTCCAAAGCCCTATTGTTCTTTCTGGAATGAACTTCTTTCTAATGCCAAACTAAACCTCTCCTGGCACAGCTTAAGACTGTACCCTCTTGTTCTACTGTGGGTTGCCTGGGAGAAGAGCCCTACCTGGCTACAACTTTCTTTCAGGTGGTTGTAGAGAATGATAAGGTCATCCCTGAGCTCCTCTTCTGCAGGCTAAACAACTCCAGCTCCCTCAGCCACTTCTCATAGGACTTGTGTTCCAGGCCCTTCTCTGGACCTGCTCCAGCACCTCAATTTCTTCTTAAATTGAGGGACCCAGAGCTGGACACAGTACTGGAGGTGCAGCCTCACCAGTGCTGAGTACTGAGGTAGAATTACTTCTTGGTCCTGTTGGCCACACTATTCCTGATACAGGCCAGGATGCCATTGGCCTCCTTGGCCACCTGGGTACACTGCTGGCTCATGTTCAGTTTTCTGTCAGTCCAAACCCCCAGGTCCCTTTCTGCCTGGCTGCTCTCCAGCCATTCCGTACCCAGCCTGTAGTACTGCACGGGGCTGTTGTGGTCAAAGTGCAGGACCCAACATTTGGACCTGGTATTTAGAAGTGAATGTTTATAAAAACCAAGATGCAGAGCAGACCATTTGCAGAGGACAATTCGGGCTGGAAAAAGATTCTAAGCAGAAGAGGAAATATTCGTAGAAGGTTCCTTGGTTTTTAACTGCAGCTCTTTGTTGTATATAGTTTCTGCACGTCATAGTCATGGTCCTGGCATTCAAAAAGATGAAGTATTTCCAGTTGTTCTGGTTTGAGAATTGTCCTTGAAATTCTCAGTTTCTAATGAAAATCTTCTTTATATGTAGAAAACACTGAACAGGAGAAGTTTATCATTGTAACCTAGCTGATGGAGAATAAGACCTTCTGCCTGCTTCTTAACATAACTCAGGAGACTTGTGGTAATTGAGAACTCCCTCTTCGAACATTATTTTACTGAATACCAAACCTGCAAAATATCTATGAAATTGTTAGGTAAAAAAATAACCTTTGAAGCTCTGCAGTAGAGCACCTAGCTCACATATTCTCTTTGTGAGTCCCTCTGTCTCTCCCAAAAGATATACATCCATGTATCTATGCATATTTATATATGTTCTTATGTGTATATTTATAAGTAGAAATATATATTCCAGAATCTGCTGACATAACTACACCTAATGATAAAAAACCCTATTTTTATTGTTTAGGAAATTATGAAGTAATCTGATTATCACTAAGGATTTTACAATCAAATAATGTAGCAGTTAATAGAAGCTGTTTTTGCTGGAACCTGTTAAGAGAATAGAGGTAGCCTTGAGTTTTTCTCCCTAACATTGTGAGAAATCTAATATAGAAACAGATTAATTTCTGCACATTTTATGGTTTGTGCCTTATGAACATTTGTAGTGTGTCTTAAATTTAAGCACCATGTACAAACAACAAGAATGTTCTAGCCATATTAGACAAAATTCTATGCTCATCTTTGTTTCTGACAAACCTGTTGATAAGCTGACTCTGATGTCAATTTCTTTTAAAATTAAGAAACCACAAAACCCCCTGTTAAATAACTTAAAGAATAGTTAATGTCCCTTTGAAAAATGTAATTATTTAATGTGAATGGCAAACTAGCAAAAACTTGAAACATCTGCCCATATTTTTCTGTTTCAGCAGATTCTTTTAGATATGAGCTCTACAATATATTTTCACAATTACGTGGGCAAGTATATTTTTGCCAGTTTAGTGTTTGAGCCTTTTTAAATAGGTTGAACAATTTTTTTTCCTGATATATGCAGAAAAACAGGTATCTCATTTACCCTTATTGCTTATTTCAAATTTCCTGCAAAATTCATATCAAAACACCACGTGCTCTGAAAAAATACAGATAGATAAAATTCTAGGAAAATCCAAAATGAATAATGAGCTAAAGTAGGCTCTGTTCCCCAAAAGGATGAGGGTTTACTTGATTTGAGGCTTTTGTTTATTTGTGTGTTTGGGATTTTTTTTTTGCTTTGGTTGATTGGGTGTTGGTTGTTGTTCTTTTTCTTTTTTTATTTCTTTTTTCTTAATGGTGCCACAGCTTTTCTCAATCTAAATTATTTTACCTAATTGCTGGTCAAATAAAGGAACCTTTTTTTTCTCTTCTTTGTTCGAATTTGCAGTGTGACTTCTGGGGAAAACACAGCCATGCAATATGCAGGTTCATAAATCAGTGCAAGTTCATAAATCAGTGGAGGTTCATAATTGATTCTCAGCAAAGCAATGCTGATGCAATGTCTGGTAAGGGTAATTAACTGAGCAGTTAATTTTTGATCATTTCAATTGTTTCATTAAAATAGTTTTTCTTTACCACTTTGCATAACTACTATGGCTATTACAGACAAGTGTTCTATTCTATAAGTTCTGATATGGCAATTTTGACCTATATATATTTAAAAGTTTAAGATGATTCCTGTACTGTAATTTGACTGATATCATACTACCAGTTTAATTATAATGTTATCTGCTATTACAATACTTGGTGATTAATTTGTAAAAGGGGATATGATACTGAAAAAATATCAATGCATGTGGCTTTTATAGATGAAGTAGTTTAGTCTCAATTTCTAAAATGTTGATTTTTAAATGTTGCTTTAAAGTGCCCATTGCAATTTCAGTTTTAAAACTTATATTTCTTTGACTTAAAGTGTTGTGCTTCAATCAATCGCACAGAACCCTGTAATCTGAAATAGGTAAAGAAAAAACAGAGAAAGGGGAAAAAAATAAAAATCCATAGTGGTAAGAGTGGTCTAAGCAAACTAAGGATTGAAAATGAAGCTTCATAAATGTGCAGGACAAGGGAAGGAAACTTCATAAGTGTTATATTATGTATCTTCAAGCTAAAAATCCTGCTGTCAGAAGAAATCTCTATTCCGACAAGGAGCTGCTACTGAAAGGTGTTACAGCAATGAGAATAGCAATTCTTATACAAAGGACCATATGATACTCTCAGAGACACAGTGTGTGACTCTTGGGGATGGTCCTATGCAGGGCTGAGTTGGGCTTGATGATCCTTATAGGACCCTTCCAACTCAGTATATTCTGTGATTCTGTGAGGTTCTGTTAATTATGTATAAAAAAAGAAGTTTACTGATCTATTTGGGCATGGTATGAAGCTGAAATTTCAGTCTGACAGTCTGGAACCAGTGGAAGAAACAGCCTACTCACAAAAGATAGCCTTCTGACTGGCATTATGACACTTAAAAGTTAGAACAAAAAACCTCAAACAATTTTAGAATGAAATGTTGTCAAAACAATTAGAACTGACTATGCAAAGGATTCCATCTAGTCCAAACTGAACGATAAAGGAAGCAGATACTAGGTAAGAGCTTTGAAAATAAATGCAAAATAATAGAAGAAGTACAGGACAGACAAATTAGGAGGCATCATATAGAGCTGAAGCAGACTTCGAAATTCAAATCAATGGTCAGTCCTTCTTGCTGGGCCAACAACCATGAGCTTTGCTTTGCTCGTGTATCCAGAGAAAAGATCAATTAGAAAAACTATAACCTGAAAGAATTTAGAAGCTTTGCTAATTTTGTACAATGAAAAAATATAGGGGGAAAAAAAAAAAAAGCGTTGGCTAACTTCTCTTAAGTCTAACAGGACATCATAACCTTAAATTAAAAGGCAGATAGCAAGGAAGACTTTTCTCAGACTACATACGTGAGACTTTTTTCACATAGGTCCTAGATCTAGAGCTGCCCAAGAAAGTACTATTCTATTCCGTTTCTTTCAGACTTTTCTGAGTCTGCATTTTCTATATCTATTTGTGAGTACTGAACACTGGGAAACAGTAGAATAATGGAAAATGAAGTTATTTAACCTCAGAAGAAGTAACTTCATAGAGAGAAAAGGCCGTAGAAGTAAGTATTTTTCAGCAAAAATACTAAACCTTTGATTCAATTTGATATAATTTGAACATGAATCCTTACAAAAATGTCTGACTAACTTATCATTACAATTTTTAAAAGTTGCTTCAAGTGGGGTTTTGGTAATGTAAATCCTGCACTGCTTCCATTTCAGCTCTTATTATCTCAGTAGCATGTTCCCCTTGTTGACTTTTGCAGGCAGAAGTTTTTAGTAATATAAAAGTTCTTATTGAGCATGTTAAATACTAAGCCATTTGGCAGTTATGCATCTCACCTTCATTATATCCAAATATCAAATGCATTGACACAAAACGTTTTTGACTGAACTTAATACTGATCCTTTGGACTGAGCTTTTAATTAAATGAAGTTTAATTTGATGAGCATTGTGCTTCATAGTGGGGTACTTGTCTGTAGGCAGTTATGTAAGTGTGACCTGGGGGGTTTATATTGAATTTTATTAAAATATGTCTGTAATTCATTCCTAGTAATGAATCAGTACAGACAGTAGAATATATGAGCTATAGCTGAATGCAGATCTGAAGCAGCAGAAACTGGTTTTAACTGGTGTGCCACGGAAAGTGGGAATCTTTTTGTCTTTAATTTACACCTGTAATGTTAGCATTTCAATAAGCTACTTTTATGCTGTTTATGCAGCAGTTATTTCTTATTTCATTCTAAAACAACTCAGTCAACTTCAAAAGTTGCATATAAATTCTTAAGCACTAATTTAATAGCTATAATGGCTCTATTCATTCCTTCAGTTTGGGAAAATATTATTATAGCCTTATCATGTCCTTTTCAAGAAAGATTTCAGATTTTTTTTTTTAAGTTCAGATGTCCACATTACCCTCATTTATATGAACTAGACATAATCTATATTTCAGTTTCTGAATGGAAATTATTTCCTAAATAGATACTTCTAATTAGTACTGTGACTATTGAAGTCAGAAAAATACTTGAAAAGTACTGCTAGGATTAAAACTTTGTCATTGCATTATATTGAGCATTTACTGAATTAAGCATTTTTTTTCCAGTAGTGCCCCATGACAGGACAAGAGGCAGCAGGGTATGAGTGGAAACCTAGGAGTTTTGTCTGAACATCAGGAAGTGAAGGTGACTGAGTGTTGACATAAGATGCCCACAGAGGTTGTGGAGTCTCAAACCTTGGAGATACTCAAAAACTTTCTGGACATTGCTCAGGGCTCTAGATGTCCCTGCTTGAGCAGAGGAATAGTTCCCTTCTAATCCCAACTATTCTTTGATTCTATGAAATGTTACACCTTGGAGGAAAAAGCACTTATATTGGTGTATTATACTCATTTAAATGTGCTCTTCTAGGTTTAAGACAGATTAAAAAAAAAAAAAATTGTAAAGAACACCCAGAAATATAAAACATGCATTATAAAAACATATGAATTTTTACAGAAATAAATACAGACATACAAATTAGGCTACAAGTCTGTAAGATATTATTCTTCTAGTATGCTCCCCATGTGACAAAAGTATGGCTACAGATAGGGAAAGAAATGAGAAATTACAAATCAGATTTAATTATACCCATCTGCAACAGGAGTCTGGGAAACTGTCAAGTATTGTGATTCTCACTTTCTTAGAGGGTCTCTTTTCCAGCTGTATTCAAAGGTTTAGTAAACAAAATGTAATTTTTCATAATTTTTGAGATTTAAACTGATTTTGAAGGTAGAGAATGGAAATGCCAAAAATTTATATTTTCAGATCTCAAGCTGTCGGGGAACACTGTCTCAAAGACTGTCAAAACAACCAGGATGAACAGTTTATCAATGTCAGAAATGGACAACTACCTCAAAAACACAGAAGTTCATGTTTTAAAAGATGTTCTGTAGCATAGATAGCGATTCATTTTATTAGATATATAGTTACTCCCCTGTACCTGTATGTTTTATTTTGATTGGCTACCCGGTAACCGGTCCCTATTGGTTATGTATTCCCTATTTTTCCATTGGCTGGCTTGTGATGTAACCCACCGTCATCACTGAAAGCTGGCCACTCCCCCTTTTCCCCATAATTGTATTTCCCCCTCCCCTCCTTTCCCATATTTGCCGTGTCCCGCCCCAAACTCCTCCCCACTTTCCAAGCTTCTCCCTGAGCCTAT
>JAWWMP010000081.1:71416904-71431398 GCA_035047865.1 Dendrocincla tyrannina
ATTTTTTTTTATTTTCCTTTTTATTTTCTTTTATTTCAATAAATAAAATTAGTAATTGTTTTATATCAATAAATAAATTTAATTGCTGAAATCACTCATCGCTTCACGCCTATAACACTGAGCCAAAATCACACTTTAGGCTTGTCTCTGTATGATACACATGTGCACATTCACTATTTGAAAAGTTGTTAGTGCTATAAAAATGACCTCCCATGTAAACAGGCTCAGGACATAAACACCATGATGGAGGTGCAAATTTAACATGTGTGAAGGTGTAAAGCAAGCTCAAGACTCTATAGCAGCCCATTATAATTTTTTGTGCTTTAATTTCCTAAGGTCAGTACATATTTAAGAATATATTTTAGTACTCAGACTACAAACGGGCAAATAATATTCACCCTTCAGTTCTGTTCTGAAATATTGTATGATGACAATTCCTCTACATTTTTATCATTTTCTTTAGGTTTTTTTTCTAAATGTCAGTTTAGAATGTTAACACCTGTTATGCTTCTCAAACCAAATGCACGGTACTATAAGATCCTTGACCCTGTACTTTATCACTCAAGAATCCAGAGAGAATCACTCCCTCCTAACTTACCCTTACATGTGTCAAAGGGATCCTTGTACTTAGCCAAGCCTTAAGAAAAAAAAATTGAAAGTATTTCTTTTACTTCACATGAACAGTAGCACTCAAACTCACATCAGATGAATTATCAATGACAGCCTTATGCAGAAATAGTGTAAATATCTGAAAGAAACATAATTAATTGAATCCTCATGTTAATAGACTAAGAAAAATAGAAAAAAGATGTAGATATTTCTAGACTGCATCCCTGTGTTTTCTAGTGAAGAAATAATATGCAAGATTCAGAAAAAAAGATAGTTATGAGCAATGCATTTTCATATGACAATAAATAGCAAACCTTTCCTTTTTAGCCCCTCTTGAGTTGTAGTAGAAGGTTCTGATGATAATTAACGGGAAGGGTTTTGTTTCTTTGTTTGGGTTTTTTTTTAATTATTTCTGGCAAAATGGCACTGATTTTCTGCACATACAGAATATTGATATGTCACAAAGACAGAATTATAAAATTTTAGTTATAAAATTATCTATTTTCTAATGATGTAAGAAATTAGTAATTATAACTAAACATCTATTTGTTAAATGAAAAATGCTTTTTTCATTGTAGGCCAAGAAAAAAAAAAAAGAAAAAAAACCCCAACCCACAAACCAAAACAAACAAAACAAACAAACAAACAAAAACACACATTAGCTTCACTTTAGAATTACCAAGCTTTTCAAGCTCTTTATTAACAAATGGCCTTACAACAAAACAAAATAATCCCTGAAACAGCATATTGCACCTTACTTTAGAGTCACAATTGACGTTAGAATCACAGAATAGAATATAGAATATAGAATCTTGCTATACTGAAACAGAGCTACTTCTACTCCTCTCTGTCTCCATAGCTCATTCAGAGTGCTTCCTTGTCTTTTGTTATCCCAATCACTTTGCCCCTGCTTTGGAGAGTGGAACACTATCAAATTTGACATTGCTGCAGGCCCCCTTAACAGAGCAGAACATCAGCAAGAAAATGATTGTGTATGGTCTGTGAATTGAATATATTCCTACAGGCTCAATTCTGAAATGAAATTATCATGTTTAACTCACTCCACCAACTAAAACGTAAGAGCCATTTTGAGTAGCTGGAGGGCTTGCTGAGAGCTCCACTTGGAAAGCACCAGAGTATGTGTGCATACTCAAAAATGTGTCAGGATTACTAACAATATAAACATAAATTTTAATAATGAAAATGCAGTCTGCAGAAAAGATGACAGTGCTTACTTTCATGAGAGAAAAGTCACAAATATCAATTTGTATTGAAATCCACTATGAGCCTATTAAGAGAAATATATCCATTCTTTCAAAAGAGAAGGGAGTCCAGAGTACCTCTGTCTAAAAGATCGGCTGCCATTGGACATCTTTTACTAGCATGTCCATCCTTTTATTATCACAGAAGAATAATCTACATTATCTTCCTCAGCTTTGCTTGCTACTTGTTCTCTGCCTCTTTTTGCTTTAGGCAGCAGAACAGAATTATTCATTTCTTCAACACATTTTCTTTGGCAATACTTAACCCACATTGTATGTGTCTTGCAAAACCTTTGTGAATTTACTTTGAGATTGAAGAAAGTGGCAATACTTACTCCATTTTACTGAATGGCATCTGACAGTGGACATACTAAAACCAAGAGATATGCAACATACAAACTGTTGCAGGTAAAAGGGTCATAACTTGTGGAATTTTACTTTGTTTAATTACTGTCAATTAACACAAAACTGCTGATAATCCATTCAGATACTAGGATAAAAAGTGCAAACAGTTAAAAAAATTGTTAAGGACACACTTTTTCTACCCCTTCCCCAGGTTCAGCTTTAAGCAAGCACCTCTGTTCTCCCCTTTTCAGCCTCAGCATCACCTCACTTTTGCTGTATATATTTCGTTCAGTCCCTCCCATCTCCTCCAGTGAGGTGATGAGTGGTGATGGGTCTGAGGGCCAGAGCATGACTTCTGCATGCTGCTCCTTTCTCTCTGTTGCAGCATGGGTAGCCTTCAGTCACAGCCCCTTCCGGGTGCCCCTGACCCAAAGAATGTTGCCTGTGGTCTCCAGTCACTCCAAGAAGCACCTTCTCTGTCATCGAGCACATCCCCCCAGAGCGTGTCATCAGCCTTGTCCCCAGTAACATCTTCTGTGTCTTTTCCATTTCTTCCCACCCTCTCAAATGTTGCTGTCTCTCAAAACAGGCCTGCTCAGAGATGCCACAAGCCCTGGCTGTGGCTCTGGTGTACTGCAGGCCATTCACATGCCCTGTGACTCCTGATGCAATCATGCTGGCTGTACCCAGCACACACAGGCACCTGAAGACCCATTTTTCCAGTTACTTCTAGTTACAGCGCTACAAGACTGACAACATCATCACTGAAATGAGGACTATAACAACATGCAAATCTTAAATCTAAGTAGTAAATCTTAACATTTATATGCAGGAAAACCTGAGACACAGAGCCCAGCTCCCAAGGTCACAAACAATCATATAAACTTTTTATTCACGTCACAGTTTCAGGAAACTTTCTGAAAAACACGTTTCCTCCAAATAAAATATCCATTGCAGAAAACATCTGTCATCTGAGTTGAAGCACTAGAGCATTGTGAGGAGTCATAAAACCCATAAAAATGAATTGTAACAAAATAACTGCTTTAAAATAATCTAATGAGTATGATTTAATTTAGGAGAAATTCCCTCACCATTGATTGCTAGGTGTTTGTATGCTATAGTGGTATAAGAGTACCGCGAAAAGATAAAAGTACAAAAATTACAACAGGCAACTTGGAAGGATTATAAATCATCATCTTTTCCCCGTTTTTACCCAAGTAATAATCTTACTCTATTAAATTCTGGATTTCAGTATGTTTCAGAGTGCAGCAAGAAAATAAGCATTTGGTTTTCATCTAGAATAAGAAGTTATTTTTTTTCTTTCTTATATTATTAATATTCACACTTTTTGGCAGTCCTGATCTAGAAATCATTTAGTTAGGCTTTCTTTCACTTGTTTAAAACATTTGTGGACTCATAACATAGCCGTAGACCTTGAATTCCTCCATACCTATGGGAAACCAAGGGGTTTCACAGGTTTTTTCTATCAACCTCCGGTTCCCTACCTTAAGGCCATTATGTGGGTCTGAAGTTAGCAGCAGTTATGTGCCAAGGTTTGTCTATTGCTTCTTCACCCTTCCAACCCAGAACAGATTAAACTAGTCTGTTAGAGCTGGGCAGATGCCATCAAGATCTCAGCTGTTTCACATCAACTTTTCTCTATGACAGCTAGCATACTGATTTCTTCCTGAATTGTAAAACCAAACAGGACAAATGCTGGTGATATTTTGTCACCTTTTGTGATAATACATTAGAGTTCTAATAAATTTCCATACTTGAATTTAGGATCTGGATGAAAGATTAAACTACAGTTAATCTAAGTTTGCTTGATAAACAGTTGGAAACACTGACTGACATCAAATATGGAAGTGTTTGCACGAGTAAGCAGGAAGCAGAAAATGTTTAAAATATTAAAGTAATGGATGACTTCATAAACTGAGGAAACAGAAGTTAATAAATTGATCTGCAAATAAATAATGCATAATAAAAATATCTTGGAACATTATATTTCCTAAAACAGCAAAAGTAGCAAAAAATATGTCAAAGAGAAGAGAATTACCAGAGATTTACAATTAAGTTCCAAAATAAGTCCTTTCATGTACTATACAATTTAACTCTGAAGTGCTCAAATGTAAAACTTCTGTGAACTACCGTGCTGCAGTATGTCATCTGATGCTCAGCAACTCATAAAACCCTCTGCTGCAAGGGCAGATACATCTCCTATATCCTGTCACTTCACAATTTTCATGGGAAAATGGAAGCACAAAAAATTATTGTGGGTCAGTTGATTCACAGTAGCAAGTTACTTTCTGGTTATATATTCCAGTATTTGAGTCTTTAGTTGTCTGGGAAATTAAGGCAAATTCTACCATTTTTATTTGTCCAGTTAATTAAGATTACAATGTAGGGTTTAATAAAGAAAAAAAAAAGTGAAAAAAGCGCAGAATGATACCAAGGTCAATCATATGACCATTTGCTCATTATTTTGAATGTACTATACTGAATCTATAAAAGAGATTTATTAATATGGATATATTATATGGAATACATGCTGTACTGACATAACATTCCTCTCTTAAATTGGAATAGCAAAGGAGTAAAAATAAAGGACTTTGTATCAATACAAATTTTCAGCTGCTATAATTATCTCTGTCAAAGTTCTTTATTCCATTCCTTTTCTTCTGAAATGTCTCTGCAAAACAGTATCTCCCTCAAACAAAAAAAAAAAAAAAAACAACCGAAATTATATTACAGAAAATTTCAACTCTTAATACATATCATAAAAAAGATGGTAATTTCCATAACATTTAAGTGAAGTTAAAATACTAGGTCTCAGTCAGCATGTACAAAAATACATCTGAGACTTCATCAGAAGAGTACCTTGGATGCAGACTTGGATCCTGGAGCAATGCCAAGTGAGAGATAGAAGTTAACTATAAGTCTTGCAAAAATAATTCAGTATTATTTAGCTGAGAAATAACTGTCAATGAACTTCAGTTATCACTCAGAACTCAGAATTAATTGTCTACAGACTCTCTGCCCATTCACTGCTCGTACCAAAGAGGCTGCTGTACTGTGTTTGGAATTTATTGGCTGCTAAGAGGAGGATTCAGTTTAATGCACTGAAGAAAAATACATCACGATGAGTATTGTATTCTTTCAAAGTAAAATCAACTCTTTCCAATGTATCAGAGATCCAATGTGGTGATTTCAGGATAACTCAAATCTTCTTGGGATGAAATGTGCTTTGTGTGTGAGCTCCCAGATTTGATATAGGGACTGACTGAAATAGGTAGCCATTAATTTCCAAGTTGTCTCTCCTAAGCAAACTATGCCATATAGTAGTGCTAACAACATAAAAATCAGTTCGAGGTCAATGCATGTTAAGAACTGCAGGCTTATCAAAAAGGTTAGCATTTCTGTCTCCAACACTGATTCTAGTATTATTTTCTCCACTTTTTGAATGAATAATTCAACAGAGAGAAAAGCATGTGAAAGAGCAAGCACAGATTTATGCATTCTCTAACATAGTACTTTTTAAGTATATATGCCAACTATCTTTAGTCTCGTGGTTTCTGGCAGATAAGAAATTGCATGCACAGCACTGACTGAGGAAGAAAGAAAGAAAAGTACATTCCTTATTAAAAAAAATCAACCAATTTCAGAAAAGGATGATCAAAGAAAAAGTTTTAGAACCCTTATGAAGTATTTGGTACACTGAAAATGTTTGCACTGCATGGCTAGAGAAGGAGTCAATGGTTTCCTGAAACATACTTTTCTTGAAAGCTATTTCATTCCATCCTATAAAAAATGAATAAATTATCCTCTCAAGGTGAAAATGCTTGTGTTGGATACTTGTTGGAAGTGTTCTGCCAAACTGGTTGCAAGGAAATGAATGAAAATACTTTCCATTTCATGCCTTCTAAAAGGAATTACGTGGCACGTGTGGAGTCTAAAAGCATGTACGGCAATGGTAGAATTCAGACAGACATTTAAAAAAAAAAAAAGTTTGCATTGAATTTCTTATACTCTTGCTTTCTATTTTTCATGTGTTTGAAAAACTCACATAATTGGTGTATCTCCAAAAGAAACAGTGAATGGCAGCAAAATCTCATCTGAGACAAAATTAACATAAATGTTGCTTAAGAGAAGTGCACTTTCCCTAGAACAAGTGATTAAGTGTTCTTCAATGTGGTATGGAATCAAAGTGAAACTCAGATCTGATCTAATTAAAAAGCTGAAAAATTAATAGGGGAAGGAAGATGAAGGAATACAGATGAAATGCAGTAAATCCATTTATTTCCATACATAATTTTCTGGAAAAAAATCATGCATCTTTTCAGAATCTGGAAATAGACATAACAAACAAAAATCAACCCCCTTATTTTTAACTTTACAAACAATTAATGTACTATATACTGAAATGACATGGCTTTTAGTTTGAAAATAGTTTATTTTATTTTTTGAAAATAGTATTCCAGTTAAAGAGACTAAAGTAAGCTGTAAAACTGTCAGTTTTAAGAAAAGCTGTTGAAATACTGTAATATAATAAATGGAGGAGAAAGTCGATGAGCAAAACTCACACAAAATTTTAATAAAATTTACTCTCTTAATATAAGAAGGTAGTATTGGCTTCTGAAAAAAAAAAAAAAAAACAAGAAAAAAAAAAAACAAGCACTTCTCCACAGGATGGATAGACTCAACTTTTATTAAATGAGTCCAGTTAACAGAAGACTTTTTCTAGTGCTTGAAAAACAAACAAACAAACAAACAAATAAACAAAAAAAAGACCAAAAAAAAACCCCAAAAACTTAATCCTTACAACCGTTGCCTAGCTTTGAAATAATCTCACTCATTTTATTGTGTAACATGAAAAGCTGTACAAAAGATCAGACCTATCTTTTTCATATAATCTGATGTAAAATTTATGTTCCTACCTTATGATAAACTGATGGTGTAATATCGCATACCCCACAAGTCAGAGAATGCCTTCCATCTACCAAGACTTGATAAAATAAAACTAAACTAGATGAAAGACCAAGGTTTCAGTGTGCCACAGAAAGAAAGAAGAGGAAGCCAAAGGTGCTGACAGTGCTCTAAGAAGAGATCAAACCAACCCATATACTGTCAGTGTTTCAGAAAGGGGGAAGAAGCAGAATGAATTGTGCTGTGTGCTGCAGTAATATATTCCTACCAGACACTGGACATATTTCTCAGCTCCAGTTACTGCTCACTGCAGTGCACTGATTATCCCATCTCAACTTAGTAAATATTTAGCTCTTCTAAAGATAAAAGAAACAGATTTAAAAAGCCAAACCAACCCACCAAGCAAACGAAACAAAAACCACCCCAAATAAAAAACAAACAAACAAACAAACACTCCAGCCATCATAACCATCATCCCCAAAAAGTGAGACTGTAGACTTTTACTTACAAAAATATGTATTGTACATATAAAGAGAAAAGGTTAACTGACACTACCAGGAATACATTGAAGTGACACAAACATTGATACAGGAAACTTCCTTGGAACTACTATTCATAGATTTCCTCAGGTGTGCTGATAACAACTTTTTATATATCTTAGTTACCTGCGACCTCGATAATTACCTTCTGCTGGTCAATTATCTGTGGCTTAGAAATATTATTTTACTAAGAAGCCATGTTTGTTATTTGTTTTAAATATGACTTCAGCTAAAAGCTTACTGCCTCTGTGTGTGCATGCATACATTCAGACATTAACCTGCTCAAAAATTTTCTATTTGAACATTATTACAGTATTTTAGAAGTTAAGGATTTATTTAGAAACACATTACTTATTGAAAAATTCAAGATTTGTGAACCTACAGAAAGCTTAAAAAATGATTTATAAGAGGTATATGAGAAGAAAATTAAGCAATTGGCAATAGTCCGCAGTGTTCAACAGTATTTCTTTTGAGATTTGTGGGTGCTTGTTTTTTCTTTTTTTTTAGGATTTCAGAAACAATTTCATGATAACCACTGAGATTTTATTTTATTTTACCCTAGTCATTTGCATTCTAATCAGGGAATTGACTGTTTTGTTTTTTTTTCTTCTTTCAACTATCATTCTCCACTGTAAATCACAGAGAAGAAGTTATTTTAGTTTTTCATTTCTATCTAGCAACAAACACTTTCAAGAATGTATAAACATTTAGAAACAGGAAGAATAATGACATTTTCTTCTTATTTCCTTAAGAAAGTCCATCTTATTTTATTAGGTAATGTCTGAAAAACTGAACTAGTAAACCTTATGATATTGTACACAGAAGTAATTCAGTTATATTGTATTTGAATATTCAATGGCCTTGAATATAGATAGCATCTTATTTCAAATCAGGTAAACTTTTTCATTTGAAAAATGTATACTTTGGCCATTTTTTCAGAACACTGTAGAAGATTTTTAAAGTACATAGCTTCTAATAGAGACTTCTTTCATCCTTTTTAGAAGCAGTCCTTTAAGTGAATCATAACTTTTTCCTTCTTTTTTTTTTTTTTCCTGAAGAAGTTACTGCATTTTTCCCTGTTTTCTTGTATATATTTTCATTACGGAAGTACGTAGCTTATCCCCTTAATTACATTGATGAATTTATGTCTAATAAATTGCTAAATAATGGAATGTTCCATTGAAAATATCTTGAAGCTTCACTAGACCTGTCAGACTCATTTCTCTCAGCTTAATGAGGAGCCAAATCAAACCTTAAGGCTACTATTTTTAAAGCCCTCAGAGAACTAAAAGTTCCTTAACATGTGATCTAAATTTTTGGAGCTTAAAACCACTGGTACATCAATAGTTTCTCATCCCTACTAAAGTAGAAAATTTGCAGCAGTATTAAAACCTAAAACCAACATAAAAATCTACTACTCAGCATCTACTATTCACTCGTCTGCTCTGTAGAAGTATAGGGTAAGTATATAGTAGGGCACATAATATTTTAAATTCAGCTATTTAATCTTTTCCTTATCAAGGAGGAAACAAAGAATAGCACAACTGGTAACAAATACTGCCTGTGTTAGCACATCAGACAGTTCTCGAGAGATAAGCAATTAAGATGACTGTCTTGAAATCTAATAACACTGAATGTCAGAGGAATGAAGGCAGCAACATTTGTCCATAGATTAGGAAGCTGCTGAAAGTCTGGAGACTGTACTGAAAAGACTTTAGAATTTCTTCAGAAATTATGAAGATTCCAGTCAGATAAGATGAACAGTATCTGTGAGAAACTTAAAATGTCTAACCATAGTATACTAGCATGGCCACAGGAGAAAATAGACTGTAAAGTTAAAAGGCTTAACTAATATCTGAGAAAAGTCAATCAAGTGCAAAAATTTCATAAAAGACCACTTTTCACTTATGTGGTCAAACAACCAGAGTATCAAGCAGAATGAAGACTGGCATGTTTCTTGAAGTTTTTAAATAAAAAAAAAATGTATACTTTTTCAAAAGAACTCATTCACTGCAAGCCTTTGGCCTTAATATACACAGACATACAACTGGTGCCTCTGGTCTTAACATAGATGAGGCTGTAAATCCTAGCTCTCATGCTTTCGATCACCTTTGTATCACCTGATTGCACCTAAGGTTTAAGACAGAAAATTGTAGTCAAGGAAACTAATTCTTTTTGATTCTTAAACAAGCAGTGTAGAACTGCAGATAAAGGGGAAAACATCCATGTGCTCTACCAGCCTATTTTGTTAAGAATACTAAGCATACTTTTTTTAACAAATCATTTATTGCCAAAGACCATATGCTATGCTGAAATTTTAGTAACAGATGTCCACGAATATGGACTACTAATTTATATAATCTATTACCAACATATTAAATTCAGCAACTGCAATTTATAAAACAGATTAAATCCTGTAGTGCAGAACATTTTTTTCTTCCCAAAATAAAGGCTAGTAATATGACCTTAAAATTTCAAGCACCATCCACTGTACATTCACATTAAACAAGGGTATGTTTTCTGTGGTATCAATGTCCTTGACTTTCTGTGTTTATTTTTTACCCTATGATTTATGTGGCATCTTTGCTGGAAGGCGGTGTATAAATCTATTGCATTCTCAACCTCATTATTAGTAATGGATTCGTTTTCAGTTTCATCACTAAAAACAGTTCATTATCTGCAAAGGCAAAATTATCTTCATATAGATTCTGAGGTAATTGATTCCTCTATTTATGTGCTGAAGGGAATGTTGCTCACACAAATTGGGAATGAAAATTCTTTTTCTTCCCCTCCCCACTTCTTCCAGACTGCAGTGGAATGAAAAGCTGCTATTTTCACAGATAATATAAAAATAATCAGTGATAGAACAAGTTGCTCCCAATGATGTTACTCACTGCAGAAATAGTTTCTTGATGTAGGTTGGCTAAATGAAATGTACACCATTTTACATCATAAACAAAAGTCTCTTAAAACATGAGAAACATTCTATTTATTAATATTTGTAAGAGTTAATACCATTTTCATTTTTTTCTGTTTCATTATTGTCTAAGAATGCTTTATCCTTTTGCAACACAGAACACAATTAAAGATTACAATGCTCTATGACTGAAATCTATTTGTCACTCAAAGAGGGGAGAAGGGGAAGACTGAACAGAAGTGTTCTAAACACTTTTACTTTAATAGAAGGGATTTTTTTTCTTTCTGATTTTAATTTTGATTAATTTATTTAATATCTGGAGTGGAGCAAGAGACACGTAAATTGGCTTCATAGGTTCTTTTAGGTTCACTGCTGATGCAGTTTTATTCTAGATCAATTGTGTTAAGTGAGTTCCATCTGAGTAATTCTGAATGTGCATCAATATGCCTATATATTTTTTCATTTAAATTATAAGCATAATAAAACAGCTTTATCACCATAAGCAGCATGGTTAGAAGACAGATAAAAAAAAATTGTGTTCTTAACTTACCTGAACAATAGTATAAATCAGCTGTGGGGAAGACTGAGGGTAAAATTAAAGAAAACTGGAAAGTTATGAAAATTGCAGTCATCTGACATGCTTATGGGGGAAGAAATGGACAATGGATCAGAGTAGAAGCTACGGACATGGCTATAACTGTACAGAAAATAATAGGAAGAAAATACAGTTGCTACTCACTGGATAGAATGCAGTCAGCATGTCTAACTTTGAATGCTCAATACATGCTAGGAGGGACTAAATGGAGGAGGAACATGGTGGAGAAACTGTAGCCAGGTTCTACTGAATCCCTCCAAGAGGGGGGACTCAGTGGTATCTTGTAGCAGATAAGCTGCGTAGCAACTGTCAGCCAAGGGAGAAAAAGGAAGATTTCTTGCAGCAACTGTGGTGAAATCACAGATGCACCCCTCCATCCAAAAGGTTACCTCAGATGTAGTAGTGATGTTACCTACCTCCAAGGTATAATATGACCATCCCCCACTGAACATGATGCATGACTAGAGTCACTCAAGCTCCACCTAAATGTAAAAATAGTTTGAGTTAAAATGTTGAGAAGACTCTATGATAACTTCAGGGCTTGGTCAACAGGCTGTATTCTGCCCTATAGGGATGCCTGTCAGGTAGGAACTGTACTCTATGCTGAATGATTATCTCAAGCTAGGTTTTTATTAGGGGTTAGAGGTTGTTAGTATATTACTTTGAATACATTTTTGCAGCCAGATACAAGCAATCCTCGAACCTTAAGCTGTCAGAGTTTTCTATTGTATTAATATTCACACTAACTGTTAGTGTGAGTTAGTGAGGGTGTTGACCATTGCCAGAGGTGGGTAACATAGTCATCAGTGGAGACCTGGGACACAATCTCTCATATGCTGTTGGCAGGTGACCCTGGATCTGTCCTAAAGCCTCAACTGATCAATTAAAGGTACAGAGACCCAGAAGGCAGTCCTTCTGTTTCCATGTGATCTGAACAAGTTAGTCAAACTGCTCTCTGATTCAGCAGAATGTTTTGTGAAGGTTCCCCCTAATGGGGCACTGACAGACTGGTGGGGCACAAGGGTCTTGGCTTTCCTGTTCCACCCACAGGATACTGTAGTTCACTTTGATAATGTAGTTCAAGTTGTTTCTCAGTGTGATGGTGTTTATTTTCATGGCTATCTAAAATTACTGAATATATGAACTCAGAAATACATCCCCAAAGTCTTTGTTTTAGATTGCTCCCACCCTGGGGACTTTTGGAACACACCATTTTTTCTTGCCCTAGTAGGATGTTTTTCTCTAAAGGAATGAAATCTAGGAAAGCCTCCTTTTGAAAGATATTGATCACAAGTCAGGGCTTGATTGAGGAAGAAACTGAGTTTTTCAAACTTCAATACAATTAAAACCTCAGTGACTCATAAGGCCAGTTGCTGGACTATTCTATAGGCAATGACCTCTAAAAGAGGTAAAAAACATGTAGTATCAGTGTGCATTGGGTTTACTTAGCAAGGTTTTTGGTAATGGAGGTGACTGTAGGGGTGGCTCATGAGAAGAGACGAAGGGCTACAGTTATGTCAAGCACAGGCAGTTCTGTCTAGTTCCAAAACAGACACATTGCAGAACTCATCTGAGCTCCTCTACACAGCTAGGTTGCCTCTGGGAAAGTGTATTTAATAAAGGATAAAAAAGGCTGTGCAACAATTGAGAAAGACATGTAAAAGAGCAAAAAAAAAGTTTGAGAAGCAAGTGTATAGATACTAAAGTGAGTGAAGAAAGAGAGGGAGGAGGTGCTCCAGGCATCAGAGCAGACATTTCCTTGCAGCCTGTGAAGAAGGTTACTAGGAAATGGGTTGCTCTGTTGCAACCCATGAAAACCACCATAGTGAAATGTAATCCCTCCAGCTCATGGAAAGGACCTGTGCTTGAGCAGTTATTGAAGGACTACAATTAGTGAGAGGGATTCCTGCTGGAGCAGGGGACAAGTGCGAGGAGAAACAAGAGGCAGAGAGGAACTGTAGCATTTGGCAAGGAGAAGGTAGAGCAGTCAGAAACAAAGTAGTGAAATTGAACCTGGGAAGAAAGTAGTGTGTGTGCTCGTGTGCGAATGTGCACACATGCATACGTGTGAAGGAGTTGTAGTTGTCTATGTTTTCCACCTTCCAAGTCTATTTTTAATGCTCAATAAATTAATCTTCCTCTACCTTAGTCTTTTTCACCTGTGATGGTAACTGATACACAAACTCTTCCATCTTATATTGCCCCACTTTCCCACTGGAGTCAGAGACAAGAGAATGACTGGGTAGGGGTTTGACAGCTGTCTAAGGTCAGCCCAACACAACACCAGAAACTGAAACTCATTCCTTCTTGGTACAAATCAACTTCAAGCCTCAGTAGTGGATCTTGATGGAGGAGTTATGTATTTGGTATGTTTATGTATTTTCTGTATGATATTTGATTTATCAGCAATAATGTCTTTCAATTACAATTTCAGTTTCACTCCTATACTACGTGCCTGCCCATTTGGATCCAAAACACTTTTCTGTCTACAGAAGAAACAACAGAAAAGCAAAATATACCAGCAGATTCCAAAACTAGTAAGACCAGCCTCCACAAATATTGTTCTATATCAATGAACAGCTTTTAAACACATTTTCTTATGAGTTTTTTTTAAGGGTTTTTGTAAATATACTTTGAAAGTGCTTGAATAATTTCAGATTGTTTCTTATCAGTTATGAAAGTTTGCATTTGATATGAAAGTGTTATGAGATACAGCATAATCTGAGGTAATTTCAATATTAAAGGCATATCAGTCACACTCACAAGCAGCTTGTATCATTTTAAAACAATCACTGTCAGAATGTTCTTTTATTTTCTTTTGAGGAAACAAGGCCTTTGAAAATGCCTAGTTACAATCAGTCATTCCAGTTATTCTAAAGTAATTAGCATTTTTGTATTTTATATTTGTGGCACCTTCTTAAGAGAAAAGCACACGTCTAACTTTTCAAGAAAATTCAGGTGTGTTCTCCAGGTAGACAAACTATCTAAATATTTCTTTGTCCTAGTTACAGCAGCCAGGACCAGTTTATCATTGTGTGGGTGTAACCAAAACTGTGTATTCTACACCCTCTATGTCATTTCTCATGAACTGTTTATAATGGATCATTTTCAGCAGCTGCCCAGGGCACAGCTGATCCCTCAGGCTACAAGCGGGATGTTAAGGAACGCTGCAAGGCATAAGAATGTTTTCTGTCTTCACACCTGTCCTAGTTCAGCAGGTGGGACCAGTTATCACTGTGTGGGGGTGATCAAAGTTATGTATTCTACCCCCTCTATTCATTTCCCAAGAACAATGGACCAT
>JAWWMP010000081.1:71431498-71541138 GCA_035047865.1 Dendrocincla tyrannina
GCAGTTTTCTCTTTGTGTCAGTGTATTTATTGTAATATCTTTCATTAAATTGTAACTCCGACTTATAATCTCTCTTGTGGTGAGTCCATTTCTCCTGATGGTTTACCCTTAAACCAGTACAACACCAGTGACTCAGCTGTGATAATTTCCCTCTGTGGAGGCATTAGTATCTTCACACCCAGCCTGAGGGGTCATGTCTGCTAATGGGTCATTAGGGACTGGCACAGTATGTAGTTTCAACAACAACCTAGACCATCAAAAATTCCAAAATATCTCATGACTCACAGAGTTAAATCACTCACTGTGGAACTCCCCACCCTGGGGGAGGTAGTGGGCATACCCACCCAAACCTAAGCATATATGATCTTCAGGGTTTGGGACTTGGGGACCACTCATTGGATCCAGAGGAGGACCAGAACCTCAACAGGACTGCAACTGTGACCTCAACAAGACTGTGATCATCATCCTTACCACCTGGTTTTCCTTTCCTTTTACTTGGTACTCAGTGGGACTCATGTGGCACTCATGTGGCACTCAGCACAGGGGCTAATGAACACCATTCAGTGTGAGTTAAAACTAATTTTTTTCTTTATCATTGTATTTGTTGTAATATTTTTTATTAAATTGTAACTCTATTTACTTAAATTGTAATTTCTCAAGTCGGTTTCATTTCATCTGCTGGTTTACTTTGAAACAAGCACATAAATTTACATTTTAAAAAATATATGTAGAAACAAAGAAAACAGAACTTATTTACTGCAGACACATAAACATAGGAAAAAAATATTTAAAATTAGTAAAAAGCATATATCCAAGGGGTTTTTTCTGTCTCATTGCCTGAGAAACAGACCCTGACCATTTCTGAATCAGTACCATTGATATGGTTGCTAATACTTCTGAAGACAATACACAGAGTGCTGGGGACATAAAGAGTTTAAAAAAAAATCAAACAAACAACAGAGCAGGAGTTAAGCAGAGACAGAAAAGCAGATGAAAGTGGAAAACAATAGTAAATAGTGTGCAAATAGAATCTAGAAATGTGAGAAAAGAGGAAAGATAAGAAGGAAATATAAAAAAAATAAAAAAAAAAGAAGAGGAAAAGGAAATACGTATGATTAGAAAGCATCTAGTATATAATATTCAGCTCATTCCTGCATATTTATGAAGATACCTGTAATTTCATTTCATTTTAATTTCCATAGCAAAATTCTATTTTCTAGAAACTTAGAGCCCTAAACAGCAAAGTTATAGTTAAAAAATGGAAATAAAGATTGCTTTGAAATATGTGTATTGTCTCACAAAGGAACTTAATCTAATGATTTTCATTTTATGTGCCTTGACTTTTAATGTACATGTTCTAGGACCTTCATTTATTTTTCCTATTAAAATACCAACAGACTATCTTCACATAAAAATATATTCTTAAAAAAATCACATTCTTATGTGTCTTTTGTATTTAGATACAATTCTATAAACAAAACATCTTAACACATTAATACTGGTGTTAAGCAGCAATGACAAATGTACTGCAAGCTATGGATAGAATGTGACCGAAGGATACTAAAATATGACGATTTCTGAACGTGGGTAGAAAAATCAAAATAAAAACATGATAGCATAAAGAAATTGAGATAAACTCCACAGTAATCCAAACAAAAGAAAAGGGACAAAGTTTAAGAAGGCAAAGATGCAACTATTGTAGTATTTAATGGATTGATAAATCATTCAGTATTGCTAAAAACCTACATGAGCTTAAATTCTAGGGGAAAAAAACAAACAAAAAAAAACCAAACACTAAGTTGGGATAATGTTCAATAGATATGAATTGAAAATCCCATCTCACAGCTGAAGTCCCTCAAGACCAATTGATGACTAGTGTAAGAACATGATTCTTTTAATTCCTCTGTGAACAGGGAAGCAAAACCCTCATTTTTAACAAGGCAAATTAGGAAGATCTGGAAATACAGACAAGTAAGTCAGTTCCATCTCTGTGTCTGGGAAGATCATGGAGCAGGCTCTCTCTACGTAAACTTTTTAATAGAAATATGTTTCACATGGAATAGTGTTACTCAAGCAATAATCAATTTTCAGGATTATACTGCATCTTTATCAAGTATTAAATCATACCTTCATTTGTCAAAAATTCAATGCAATTTTTCTCTTATTCCCAACTCATTGATTTAGCATCAAATAATTAGGAGTATGCATATATAAAGAAAATACAAGGGAATTCCCCATATACACTTGAAATGCACAGCAAAACAGAAAAATAATTAGGCATTTTTACAGGTGTTTTTGTTTGGGGTTTTTTGGGGGGTTTTTTTTTTGGGGTTTGTTTGTTTGTTTTTGGGGTTTCTTTGGGTTTTTTTAGGAAATAAATGTCTGTTATAAATATGATTTTTTTTTACCCTATATAGCAAATTAAACATACAAAAAAAAAGAAACATTCCAACAACATATTTTGGATGAAAGAACTGAGGTAATTAAAAATCACTCTTGCAAAATATAATGCGGATGAAAGTACTTTATTAATGGAAAAAAAAAAAGAAAAATAAAAAAGAAAAGGAGAGCAGTATTTCACAAAAATCTGTGGGCTATGTTCACTGTAACATCAGAGAATATTGGACAACCATTCAATTTATTCTGGAAACCTCAGAGCAAAGGACTAGTCCAAATATACTTAAAAACCTTCAAACTTCTGAGTGTACTTAAAAGGCTTTTCACAAAGCTTAAATAATAAAAGAAAATATCTGACTTTAACAGATATGATCCTGTTTCCAGTGACTCTTATAGATGAATTGTAAAATTGTCTTCACTCATTTTATTTTGACAATGACTAATTTACTACTTAAAAAAATGACAGAAATAAGATATTGCAGTAGTTATTTAACTTTATAAATTTTAAATTATAGCTATGCAGCAGAGTGTGTGATGAAAACTAAAAAGGTATTGAAATGTATTAGCTTTTCCTTACATTGGTGCATAGTATTGAAGATGTTTATTATTTGCTAAAATATACTAAAAAGTGCATTTTAATGAGCTTCTAAACAAACTTCATGACATGGTTCAAATTCTACTAATAAGTATAATTCTAATTAACTTCCCATAAGTAAAACTTATGAAGTTTTTTATCTCAGGAACTTTTTCATATAAGCTGCCTTTTTTGTTCTCTATCATTAAAATTTTAAATAGATTAATATCTGAAATTGTATGTTAAATATGTTTACTATAGATACTCAGAAAATTCCAGGACAAAAAAAAAAAAAATCACACTAAAATTCTTTGAAAATAATTCAGTTCTCCAAATCTCTGCACTCAGACATGACTTACAAATATTACCAGATAGATTACTAAATATTTTGATCAGATATACAAAAAATACAGCTGTAGAAGTAACACAATTACTGTCACTGTGCTACTGCAGTTAAAGCTAAAGAATTTTCTTTGATTTATAAGAAAGTATTTTGATAATGATGCATTAGGCTTTTCTTTATTAACATCCTTCCATTTCCTTATCCCACTTTTGGTGATGTCTTAATCGTAATCACACCCACATATTGGTAAGTTTGAAGAACACTAAAAGAAAAAGAAAACCCACAACAACTTGATTTTTATTATTTTCTCCAGTAAGAATGCAACATTGTGTATGAACAAAAATGCAATACCATTTTTTTATGTAGAAGGGATTAAATTATAAATTTAATAAATAATTATTATTATTAATAATAATGTAATAAGTTATTATAGTTAACACAAAACTGAGGTGTGATAAGTTGAGAGGTCAAAATGGAATAGGAAGAAAAAAATATATTCAATCAGTTTAAAAAGAAACTAAAAGTCCCTCAACAGCAAAACAAAAATAACCAGAGCTGTCTGCTCTGAGTAGTGACAACTCTCAAAGTTACTCCTTGAGGCTGAGTTTTTTCCATTAGGGGTTCTCAGTAAGTAACTAACAGCATGCGAAACTCTGAGAATTTAGCTAAGTGATATAAAAGATTGATCGTGCACATATAAGCCTTTAAGCATAAACCATTGACCAAATCTGGGACTAGGATTTGATCTAGCCATACCATCTACCAACTGAGAAAGAGTTTAGAAAGCAAGGGCTTCCTTTCTAAACTTCACTACTCGATAGAGTCTCCCTGACAGCTTTATCTGACCTTGTTCTCTATGTGGTACATAGTCATGTGTGCCTTGCCATCCAATGTTATTAAACCACTGTCATATTTACCTTTGAACTTTGTTAACTCACTTGCTTATATGAATAAAGTATCTTGTTCCTTCTCTTTTATGAGTAAAGTGTAAGTGAAGTGCATCACTCGATCCATGTCAATTGTAAAAGAAAAATAACCATAAAAGTCCCTAAATTAATGTTCAGGACTTAATCCAATAAAAGACTGTAAACATACATTTACCTCTGTGAGTCTTTCTCTAAGAAGTACAACTCAGTATTTTTGATATTCTACTTGGCCCGGGTTCAGGCCCCTCCTCAAGGTTCTTCTGTCCAGAAAAGCAGTCACTTCCCATTGTGGGGGTAATAGGAAGGAAAAGGTCGACACTCTTAGTAACATGCGTAAGATTTCAAAATTATCTGTTCCTCTCCAGGAAACTTTTATGAAATGTAGGGCTAGTGACTTAAACCAAACTTTACAGAGGGACTTTTTTCAAAGTATCTTTTAAAGGAAGAAATTGCAGGTTAATTTATATACAACTGAAAGCGATGGAACTGAGATCTAAAACACAATGTAATTTAGGTTTATAATTAAGATCTAAGACTTAAACCTCATCAAGTCCATGAAAAAAATATATTTCTATTTCTAAGGGCATTTACTGCAAACAACTATGAAATAAAATGTCCTCTAAAGATAGCATATGAAGATTACTGTAACAACAAAAAACCCTCCAAATCTACATGTACCTGACAAAACCCCCCTGACAATCCCAATCCAGAAGTATGTTGCTAGCATAGAAACTGAAAATTTAGATAGCAAACTATGGTCAGACTGGTCCTGTACTGTTCCAACCTCTATGAGATTCAAAGTTGGACTGAGATACATAAGACTTCTGAAGATAAAAGGTTAAAAATCATATTTGAATTAAAAAAAAAAAAAAACAAACAAAAAACAAACCAAAACCAAACAAAAATAAACAAACAAAACCACAAAAAAACAAAACAAAAGACACATTTTGGGTATGAGGATTTTGAGCAGAATACAAATTTACAAAGCAATATGTTAGAAACTAAGCATCTAAAAATGAACCAATTTTGTATTTGTTTAAACTGGTGTTTATTAAAGTTTTGTGCTGGTGTACCAGAACTGTAATAGCAGCATTTGCCTAATGTTCTATACAATGCAGTAAATATTGCTATGCGTTAAGCTTCGTATGCCCATTCCATGTGACTTAAAGTCGAACTTGTTGATTTTTTTCATTTTTTTCAAATCTCTACTACATCATTATAGATGACATTAAATCTATGTTTGAAATATAGTTTAAGGAACACAGAATATGTTTCTTGGGTATCTCTTTGTCACTTCCTCTATAAGCAGGTTTCTTTACTTTCTTTTCTTTCCAAATAATAGTGCATTTCTCTTTTTTAAAAGTCACCTCTCTCTCTCTCCCCTTCCCCCCCCCCTTCCTTCCCTCATTATTTCATACCTGCATGATCACTTTGCTTCACATCTCCCCTGTTCCCCCCACATTTCTGATGAACTTTATCAGTTTTTGTAGATGTCTGCATCCTGGATTCTCCTTTCCACTCCATCTTCTTTCATTAGGTGTGTTTTCCCATGAAGAGGTGGGTTAGATTCTCTGAGGTGGGCGACACAATTGTCAAAGGCTAAGGTGAATCATGAGAGTATGACATTTGGTGGATTTCTGTGCACAAAAAATTTGAGCAGAGAACTCAGCTTTGCAGCTTGATATGCACAATACATAGGCTTGATCAAAAAAAAAAACAAACACAAACCAAAAAAACCAAGAAAAACCCCAAAGTTATTAACAAGTCTCCTTCAGAAAGTTTCAGCGTCCATGGAAAAAGTATTCTTTTAAACCTCAAGATGTAAAAAGCAAAGCTAGTTTTTCCTCTAATGAAGACAGGAGCTGTTGGATTAAGCAATTAATTTACTACTTAAGCCTCACTGACATTTCTTCACTGAGCATCTTGACAACCCTTCCTGTGAACTTAACATCACCTTCACAAGTTTCCCTTGGAGACCAGCATTATCATGATAGGAAACAAGCAGTGAATATCAACAACAGATGAATTAAAACTGAAAACTTCCACTTGATCCATCAAGTCCTAGCCACAACCCAGAGCCAATCTGGTCAGCAATGCCTCAGCCCTTCAGAACAAAGCACTCAAACATAATGCTGCTGAGCCTTTGCTTGTCAATTTTGGGTTTTAACAATTTTTTGTTTATTCATGAAACAAACTTGTAATTTATAGTGAATACTCTTTTCTCTTCTCCTCTTTTCTCTTAGTCCAACTGGTGTCCTAAGTTCAACTTGCTATTAAATTAGGTTATAATTTTTTTGACATATTCCGTTAAAAAAAAAAAGTTGATTTTATAAAGCATGGGGGTTTTTTGCTCAAGAAAAACACATCAAAAGCAACAGATTATTTTGTTCAGTTCCCGGTAGAAAAATTGAAAGGGTATAAAACTGAAATTGTACCTTGGACATAACCCATCCTTTTGACACATGGCAACTATTAAAGCTGAGTAAGACAACTGACTTGCCTTTTTTCATTAGTGTTCAGCAGCAGAAACTTCATTTTAATTGGTTATCGAAGTCCAGGCTTGGCAAACATGCATGCAGATAGAAAATTTAAATTAAAAAGCAAATGTGTTATAGTTTAATACCTACTGTCTATTAGCAAAAAACATGTTTATGTGGGACAGCACTTGTACAGTTTGCCTGAAATAAACAAGGCAAATATGGAGCTTTGGGAATTCAAGCAAAAAAAAAAAAAAGACATTGCAAAAAGAAAATTAAAGTCTTCATGTTTCAAAACACTTTCAACATAGGAGGAAAAAAATAGAAAAAAAAAAGTGGAAGGTTTGTAGAAAATAAACCAGTAATTATAAAAGTAGAAGATGGTATGTAGTAAAATTAACGAATTAAAGAAACAAACTAGAGAGTTTGGGGGAAACTGCATTAATGGAATTAAATACTTAAAAAAAAATAATAAACACAAACAAACAAAAAACCACAATAAACCCCAAACAAATAAGCTGCAAAATTTTCTTTAAATGACTAGAAACATATATTGCCTACCTAGTTATTCATCTCCAGATGCCTAGTGCCTTGTATTTTTCTTTATCCAGGCCTGGAAGCATGGATGTATGTAAGAGAATAAACACTTTTGATTTCAAGATCTCAGTTATTAGGGGAAGAGAGAGAAGTGTCTCCTTGGACAGTTTTAAGTCCAAGGAATACAAGGATCCTTTTAGGATGAATTAGTTCTCTAATGAAATGAGTGTTTTCTTGGATGAATGGCTTATGTTTGTCCTGACACTCTATCCTGAAAACCCTGAAACTCATCATTTTAGTCTTTCAAAAATCCCGAAAACATAGCTTGATTCTAATTTATTGTGTTTGGTTTCCTATTTGTCTTTCCTTTGCCTTTTAATTTTGCAAACTGTATTTGAAAGATTTACCTTTATCCTCCAAGTTTTACTTTTCCCTCTGGCATATACAAAATCATTCTGAAAGGTCTATGCACAATCCGAACAAAACCAGCAGGGAAAAAGTTGAGTCTTTTTCATTTTATATATAGTTTTTGTTAATTGATCTTTTTGAGGTTTTTTTCAGCCATTTTAAAATTTGCAACATCTGGATTATTATATCCAAGCATACAAAAAGTATTCTTAAATGTGGTGTCTGTTATACTTCTTTTTCAAGCATGTGTAGGTGTAAAGCACATTTGCATAAAAAATAAGCCTCTAAAAAACTGCAAGTATTGTTAAAACCTCACGACTCGGAATTCAGCAGCAAAACTCCTACTGAAGTCACTATGAACAAAAATTAGTCTCTGACAACAACTAAAAATTATTTTCAAACAGAAAATTGTAAATGGCTGTGAAGTGTTGCTATAATAGTATAATTGGCAGAACACTTTGCAATAAGGTCTCTTATTCATGATTTTCTAACCTAAATTCCTTAAACACAGCTGTACTAGCTGTAAGTCATCCTCCTCCAAAAATTTAGTACTGTCAATTGACTAGAGAGATGTGTTAATTTGAAACATATTTTAAAGAAGATTTTGCACTAAATCAATAGTGTGAATCTTTACTGTGAATCTTTACTGTACTGGAAAAAAAAAACGATTTTCTTCACTGGGAGAAAAACAGTTTATGAATAGAGGAGATCTAGAAAGTGAGGGGTTAGAATTAGAACAAAACTGAAGAAATGTAGATTAAAGATACCACATTATCTATTTCTATATTAGTTTCGCTAGCTGTTTCTGACCAAATTAATTTTTCCTCATCCTTATTGAAGATAATAAGGCATAAAGCCATAGCAGATAACTGCAGATCAGACTAGTCTTTTCTATGCCTCTTACACATTTGAGCTAACATGGATAGCACAGGTGGTCTGTGAATCCAGTCTTCAGTGCAAGCTCAATTCCTAAGCTAACAGTGCTCTTAGTTGTTACCCATATTTGTCTAAGGAGACTTCCGTTACCAAAAAATAATTCTGCAATGACCAGTAAGGTTGAAGAGAGAACAGACTACACCTGTGGACCAAGGCAGAAGTTTCTTTAGTAACAGAAATGTGACATCTGACAACACTTCCCATAACTAACACAACACCAAGCAATCTACTCTTTCTCTCAATCATATGGTCTCCACACCTGCACTTTCATTTTTTTTGTTTGTTTTCTTTTTTTTTGATTGGTTGGTTGTTTGCTTGGGGTTTTGGTTTTGTTGTTGTTGTTGGGGGGTTTGTTCTTTTTTCTTTTTTTTCTTTTTCCCCTTCAGTATCTTCTGAATACAGCTCAGTTAAGTCTAAAGTTGCTTGTGTTTCATTGTTATTAATCTTCCTTCATAGCAGACACATGCATCAGTCTCCTTCAACTCCCCAGTGGGGAGTTACTAGTTCATAATTTTACTAGGTAAGTTAAAGATGAGTGCTATATGATTAAGTATAAACTTATGTATTTCAGTAATAAACTCATGCAACACCAAAGACAGGGGTTGGCTGTTTCACTCCTTATTTCACATTTTAATAAACAAAAGCAACATGCCCACTGTTTTTATATTTTACTCAGCTGTAGTCTTACTGAAAAAAAGTATGAGGTTTGCCCTTCAGTGTCTTAAGATATGAATATTTATTCTTATAAATCAAAGTCTGATGTTCCTCAGAAAAGGATAGTTAACATTTGATATATTACTTTGTTCTATAATGACAATACTGTACTAAGAATTCATGCTTCTCAGACTGTGAAATGATATATTATTAGACGGTTTCAAAATTTCTTATCAGTATTATTACAAGTAATTTTGGATATATGATGAAATGATCAAAAATAATGACCAGCAAAGCAATGGCTAACAAAGGAACTCTGCATTTATAGATATGCTACAATATCATGCACAACTGTAGTCAATGGCCAACTATCAGGTCTTGTTTCTCTCTAGGAAATCTAATGAAAACAATTTGACAAAACATTTTCCTAATGCATATGCTCTATGTTAACTGAGCAGTGAAGTCCAATTTGGAGAACATTTCAAAATGCACACTTCCAGAGTTATTAAATTAAGCTATATTTAAGTCCCATACTATACTTAATATAGATCTTGTAAAAGCAGCAGAACAAGACAATCATTCTTTATTCCAAACAAGGCAAGAACGTTTTCCTTCTTCCAAGGAATTTGACCTGGTTTTAGTCAAATTACTAGTTTAATATGAAAATATAAATAACATGAAAGGATAAACCATAATTTATTCAGTTGCATATTTATTCTTATTAAAACATAATCTTGTGATATGTTATGTTCTTTGCCAAATTTTAGTTCATAACACAAGGCAGGATGAAGGGGATGCTGGTTAAAGCATAGATATATAGTTAAAGTCATAGATGCACTACAGTGTATTAAGCTCTTGTTTGTTTTTTTTTTTATTTTGACTGAGTGGGCATCCAATTCCTACTTTGCACTAAAATTGATGATGGGTAGTGAAAAGGAGTCAAAAACGATCATATGACAAAAATTAAGACTGGGAAAAAGCCTGAAGTATTTGACCAATAATACAGAGTACATTATTAGTCATTTCCATTCAAATTCCTGAGAAAGAATATGCAAAGACAGGTAGTTTTAATAATGTGTAAGGAGGTAAAAGGTTAACATTTCTATTTCCCTAATGAGAAAAAAATCTATTTTCCTAACCAGAAGGCATGGGTAGATCAAACATCGTTGATGAATTTCACATTTTCTGATGACAGTTTTTCTATATAAAAAAATGCAGTGGTACAGCCACTACTTTTCACGTCGTCTGATCAAAGTCTAAAAAGTGCAGTGGTCTGATTAAAAACATTATTGCTTTCATCTTGTAAACATCTGAAAAAAAGCCCCCAGCTTATCTGGTAACAGTTTTTATTTTCCAGGAGTTTTATCTGCATATAGCAAATAGCATGGTACTAAGAACAAGAAATTTGACTAACAAAGAAAGGTAAATGTAATAGGAAGGATAGACAAACCGATTCAGATATGGATGGACCAGTTACTTTGCTATCAGTGCCATCCATAATAAAAAGGTAAATGTAATAGGAAGGATAGACAAACCGATTCAGATATGGATGGGCCAGTTACTTTGCTATCAGTGCCATCCATAATAAAAGAAACCAAAACCCAGATATGGACAAAATCCAGAAAGACTAAACAACAGCAAAGGAATTAATCAAAAGCAAACTAATAAATTAGAGAACAGGCCATAAAAACCAGTTTTCTGGTTTTGATTAAAAAAAAATGGTTTATAAAAATGTGTTTGAATAACAGATTTCTAATAAAGCATTGCACATAGACACATTTTACATATCATAAAAAGGAATCAGTATTACATATTTTGAACTAGGTATTTTTAAATTATGAACTGAATTGTTCACTGAACCTTTATGAGACTTTGGTATCTCAGGGATTTAATGCAAGCAATTCATATCCATCAAGAATAAATATGTTGGTAGAATTTGTGAAAAGACTGCGAGATGAACAAATCGCTATGGGAAAGAGATCTCAGAGAGAGATTTTCTTGTCTGTTCAGTAATGTGGGCTTTGCTGAATGAACATTTTAATACAGTAAAATGCAGTGTTACAAGCATTTGTAATGCTTGTGTACAAAACATAACATTGCAAACTAAGGATTATATTTTGCAACACTGAAACAGAGAAGTCATAAGCACCTGTTCTACAAAAGCTTTCACAATAAATCTCTTAACTAAAGATCACCAAGAGAATATTGCTCAAAAATCATGAAGATAAATAATCTTTCATGTATTCATAAAGACCAATATTGGACCACAAACCCCATTCTGCCTCTGTGATTTCAAAACCTGATATTGAAAAGTTGGAAAGATTTTAGAAAAGTTCAAAATGTTGTTCTATCATCCAGGAGCATGGTTTAGTAAAACTAAATGTAGGATTGAATGGTCATTCACTTACAGTCTGTGAACATATACAGTATAGGCATTAGCGTGTCTTTCATAATAATTTCAAATTAAGTGCACAGCTGAAAATATGGAAGATCTACAGAGCTACATCTGCATTCTTCTACTCATCAATGTTTATAATACCAAACAGAATGCATTTTTAAAATTCTACTCCAAAATTTGTTTCCCTTCTATGGAAGTAATCAGTTTGACTTTCTAAGACTTTTATTAATAATTTCCTATTTATTCAGGGGGGAGGCACTTTTAAACACTTCCATTGATTTGTATTCAAGTGAAGCTGTGAATGTGATAACACATTTTTGTTGCAACTAAAAATAACACTTAAATCTAAAAGAAGAGCTAGAATCCATTAAAAAAGAAGTGTATACTAAAATGTCAGGAATTAAAATTCAATGAAACTGCAGAACATCAGAAGAAATTCAGATGAGCATTCATAATTTCACTAGAATTCTTAAAAAGAAGGAAAAAAAAACAGTAGAGAGAGAAGTGGCATCTATGTAGGCAGGAATTTGATAGTATGATTACTCCTATCTTGAAAAAAAAAAAAAAAGAATAAGTGTAAAGAAAACAGAAGAAATAAATGCAAAAGAGAGGGAAGGAGAAAGGTAGAATTATATCTAGAGTTGTTGAAAAAAGTTTTAAATGGTTATTAGAAGTGATTTGGGTTTTGATATTTATACATATATGTACCACAGTCATCTTTCCGGCCCATTAATTGGATTTCCTTCCTGGTTCATTTTGTATTCAATATTTGTCTTTTCAATATGATTCTGCTTTTCCTTCACTAATCCTTTTCTTGTGGAATATTTCATTGACAGCTATCCAATTTCTTCCCTTAATGTGAACTGAGAGCTCCTCACTGACAAATTTGCTAGATGGTCACAATCTGTAAATTCCATGCAAAATTTTTTATTCGTTTTTCAGGTTTGTTAATCTCAAAAAATCCCACCCACAATGATATTTCTCTGCATCTCTCTGACTACAGCAGGTGATGCTGAGAGCCGAATTATAGTAATGTACCTCTGTGGTTCCAGTTTATCTTTCATATACTCTATTCTTAAAACAAAAGCACCTATCTAAAATTAGATGTCCCCCTTGACATAACTCAATTACAGGATCACAGAACAGTTGAGGTAGGAAGGCATCTCTGGACACTGCCTAGTTCTGCCTCCCTCACCCCAGGTCAAAGGATGATCAGCTGAGGCTGTGTACAACTGGGTTTGAGTATCTTCAAGAGTGGAGATTGGACCACCTGCCTACTCAACCTGTTTCAGAGTTTGGCCATTCTGAAAGTAAAATGTCTTTTTCTTATGTTTAAGTATGTTTAAGTCCCTTCCCATTCTGGGTCCATTACTTATCACTGGATTGTCACTGGATATCATTGAGGAAAATCAGTCTGTCTTCTTTGCTCAGTTCCACAGGGTATTTATACACTCTGGTAAGATCTGCCTTCTCCAGACTAAATGATTCCAGGTCTCTCAGACTCAAACAAATGAAAGATGATCTGATTCCTTAAACACCATTCCAGGTGTGGCTTCTGTCATGCCAAACAGAAGGGAAGTATCATCTACTTTGTTCTGCTTATGATTATCTTTCTAACACAGTCCAGGGTGCTGTTGGCCTTCCTTGCCACAAAGACACATCACTGTCTCGTGGTCAGCTTGTTGTCTACCAGTACCCCAAGGTCCTTGACAAAACAAAGCTTTCCAGTTAGTCAGCCTCCAGTGTGTATTGGTGTCTGAGGTTATTCCTACCCAGAGCAAGACTTGCAGTTTCCCTTCACTGAACTTCATGAGATTCCTGTCAGTCCATTTCTCCAGTCTGTTGAGATCCCTCTGAACATCTTTGGTTTTAAAAAGTGGACTACATTCTTCAACATTAAAATCAATTTATTTTGTCTTAAATTACTGCTTACGTATTTTTGGAAACATGACATCAATCTGAGAATAAATTGACATTCTCTATATTTCTTTACAAACAAAACAAAACATAACCAAACAACAACAAAAACCTCCAACAAGGTTTCTTTGAGATGCATCAGAATTTGAACACTGAACTATTTAATTCTAAAATTAATTAGTCAATACTGTTTGAAAGAAAACAAAAATGAAACAAAACAAACAAACAAAAAAAAAACTACACAAAAAAACCCCAACCAACCAACCAAAAAACATCTCTTAAGCCATGAAAATCTGCTCAGGCTTGATTGTATGCTAGAAGGAACAATCTTCTTTTAGAATGATCTGGTCAGAAACCTGGAAAGCTATTTTTAGCTCTTCTATACTCCCTCCAGAGGAAACACTTTCACAATAGATGTAATTGAATCATCCTTGTAAATGGCATTAGAAAAAGTCAGCAGATCTGTCAAGACCTCATCAACTTAACTTAGAGATGATAACAATGTTAAAATAATGTTATGTTTTATTCCTCTAGTCACCACAGTAGTCATTATATTGTGACGAGCATTGCTGCTGCTCACAGGTAGTAACCGCATAGGGACAGGAGAATCTAAAATGAGAAACAAATAATTTTAACTCCATTTTTCTCTATATCATATGTGGAGCAACTTAAGATGAGAAAAGCAGACGACAGTGGTCAAAAAGGGAGAAACACTAAGCAGAAAATACAGCGGGTTGTCACTGAAATGTCATTGGCCAACAATTTTCACACAATAGCATGTACAATATCCAGAGTTTTACTTACAGTGGATGACTGATATCTGTGGTAGTGATTGGCAAACACTCATTGACTTTTTAATGCTTTTTTACTTTATTATGGGTTAACAGTTATGTCTACAATGTTACAAGAAAATTATCTGTAAAAATATTTACTTTGTTCTAATCCTTTTCTTGGTACAAACTTCAGGAAACATGCTAAACATTTCAGGAAATACAAGCCCTCTGCTTATTTGCAAAAGGAGTAATAGAGTGATTTTTTTTTTCCTACAAAATGTGAAACTTTTTCCTTCAAAATTTTCTTCCTTGAAGGAATCAACCTGAATGAGCAGGCAAAAATTTGTTCCTCATTTCACAGTGGAGACTCAGTTGAAACAAAATAAAAGATACCCTGATAACTTCAGGAATATTTCTGTTAAAAGTTGTGTTCTGTAAAAAAAGTTTAATTTTTCAGTAAAATATTTTACAGCCATAAACTGATTGTTTATTAAGGCTTAAATACCATTAATTTATGGCATGGTTAGAGAAAAAGCAGATACAGTGATGTATTAACATATTTAAAGAACTGTTGAAAACATAATCTATCTTAAAAGTATATAAAAAAAAAGAAGACAAAACATTTTTTTAGAATTGTATGCAATTTCTAAAATGTAAAAAAAAATAAATTCAAGAATATTTAAAAAAACAACAGCTCTAAAAATTAAACAGAACAGTTAATTTTGGGCTTTGTATAAAGAATTTACAGAGTCTAAAAAGAGTAAAAATGTAATTTTTTTTTTTCTGGTAAAACACAGTCTCTTGCAAATCCTACTACTTTACAAACCCTACTATTTCTGAAACTTGGAAGTCATTGTGTAGTGAATACTCATGATCTAATGTTCATATATACACTGAAAAACATTAGCTATTTCTGCTAAGGACTCCAATAAGTACGTGACTAGCAACGACATACAGACAAGTCCATAACACATGGATTTCATTGACTGAACAATTGACTGGCAGATAGGTTCAAAGCATTCCGTCAGGTTACAATAGACTGATGGCATAACCCCGGTTATGCGTACAAACTGGGGGACAAGAGGCTGGAGACCAGCCCTGTGGAAAGAGAACTGAGCCTCTTGGTTGATGGCAGATTGAATATGAGTCAACAGTGAGCCCTGGCAGCCAAAAGGCACAACTGCATCAAAGACCGGTAGAAGGAAGGGATTGTCCCGCTCTACACTGCACTGGTATTGCTCCACCCAGAGTCCTAGAGTCCTGTGTGCAGTTTTGAGTGCCTCAGTACACAAATGATAAAAATCTATTAGATTGTATCCAAAAGAGGGTGGCCAAGACAGTGAAAGGCAAGATTTACAAGGGGCAACTCATGTCATTTGGTTTGTTCATCTGGGAGAGGAGAAGGCTGCGGGATAACCTCATCACAGCCTACAACTTCCTCGGGGGCAGGTGAGAGGGAGGTGCTGATCTCCTCTCTCTGGTGACCAGCAATCAGTCACAAGGAAATGGAATGAAGTTGTATCAAGGGGAAGCTCAGATTGGACACTGGGAAAGGGTTTTTTCACTGAGAGCACAATCAGTCACTGGAACAGGCTCCCAAGGAAGTGGTCATGGGACCAGTCCTGTCAGAGTAGGAGAAGCATCTGGACAGTGGTCTCAGTCGTATGATTTAATTTTGCTTAGTCTTGGGAGGAGCCATGAGTTGGTCTCCATGATCTTTATGCGTGGATCCATTTCAACTTGAGATATTGTGTGTTGATGATTCTTATTTAAAGAAGCCACCTATGCATTTTGCAAGTTTCTGTTTTCTGAAACTCCAAAAGTCTCAAAAGATTTGCTACTTCACATTATTCCATACTTACTACAGTGATGTTATATTTCAATCTGGATGTTATTTAAAAATGCTGTGGCTATAAATTTGGTATATTTATCAACTGAACCATGAAGTTCTCCCTATCAATACTGGACTTGAGATGTGGAATACAAGATATTCTTTTGGCTCTATGACATTGCAAGACTTGAAAATAAAACAAGTAAGGGTCCTCCCGCAGACATGATACAAATCTGTCACCTTTTGGCAAGAAAGTACAAACGTGGCTGAAACCCACAAACCATCTTTGCATACAAAGATAATGTTTAAAATTGAAAATAATATTTGAAATGTGATACAGCTATGAATATATGAACATGTACAAATTTATGAATATTCATTAAGACAAAAATTAAAGACAATAATATCTTCTATGAAAATAGAATTTGGATTTGTTTGTTTGTTTGTTTTCCTAATGGAAGGATACTCAAAGGATAGCTATAAAAAAACAGAAGTGTTAAAATAAGAAGTTAAATATTGCTGATACATAAGATACAGTCCAGTCTTTGATTTCATAGTTGGATAAGATTTTTAAAGTTTAAAAAATTCTGCTGATTACCTATGACTCTAGTCCTGAGCTGACAATTTCTGGAAGAATGAATAAAATATTAAATACTTTAGTTAAAGTAAGTGTGAAAACCTAATCCTGTGGCAAATCGAATTAGAAACTGCACCTGAACACTGGTGCTTGAGCTCATAAGTCAAACACTGAGATTAAAAGTTTTCACACGTTTATATCAGGTTTTCAACCATGCAAGAAGAAACAGAAAAAAAAATTACATTCCTATATACTCAAGTAAATTATTGTTCACCTCTACTATGGAGGGAACAATTAGTTATGTGTCTTGGCCCTTTGGTCATAACACATTTCCTGCCTTTATCTATGATATTAGCCAACAAAGTTTTCTACTTTCTCAAAATTAGTCTTTTCCCTTTTTACAGACTTTATGAAAAAAATTCAAATGAAATATGATCAAAAGTAAATTTTATGTATTATTCTTCATAAAGCACAAAAATGTCATACTACCTCCTTTACTTTTAAGCCTGTGTTTATTTCTAGGCAAATACATAAATTACTGAACATTCCTGTACTTGTCTTATTCACACTCTGGGAAAAGACAAACATCTGTAGGTTTTCTTGTTTGGTTGTTCTTTCTTTTTGTTTGGTTGGTTTGGTTTTAGTTTTTAACTTCCTGGGTATAGTAGATGTTTTAAAATATTTTTCTGCTCCACATAAGGAAACAAACCCAAACAAACCAGGAATTCAAAGTTTTAAGAGGGAGAAAATGAGAAACTTCTCCCTCTTTCTCACACACCATACTCCCTCTGAACATCATACACAGTGATTAAAGGATGTGTGAAGGAAGAAGTAGCCTAGGAATCTTACTGCAAGGAACATATGAAAATCACAGGGTCATTTGTCTACCTAGAAGTAGACCTAGAAATTGCTCCACTTCAAATTATTAACTGAAGCAGAAACTGAAGACTTTTGCTCATAGTTAGTATCAACACTTCAAAGTTACAAATTAATTTACTCCTTAATTTATCAGGTTGTATATATTACATAAACTATCATCCCCTTATTTAGAGCAACCAATTTTCTTTGGTTATGGTTTTACTGCCTGAATTTTTGGAACCCAAATGATCTTTCACTAAAAGTGAGTTTTGTATAAATTCTTATATTTATGGCACAGATCACACAAATAACTAGAGAGAATAATTTTTTTCCAAGTGATATTATCTAATATTTTTAACCCACAATTTTCAAGCTAAGAGAACATAAATCTAAAAGAACAAAAACAATAAACAAAATAAGAGAATTAAATACTAAATGGTTTCAGAATGTTAAAATCATTTCTTTCAAATCTATATCTTAAAATACATTAAGTCACAATAATGAATTTGATTCATATCCCCTTGACCTCTATTTTAGATTTTGACTTCAAATGACACTAAAGATGTATAAGACCTATTAGATTCATGCTGTCACCTCCTGACACTGCCAAATGCAATTATTGAATTAAATGCATTGACTACACACTTGGAAACCCCATAGTTATATACATAGTTACATTCTTATTAAGGGAATAAAACTTCAGGAGCAAAGTAGGTGGGGAGAAAAAAGTCTCATATTTTGAGTTGAAATAATTCAGATATTGCCTAAAAATGTCTCTCTTTTTTTTTTTTTCTTCCCATTTTTTAAAAAGTAATAATTTGGCATGCTCAACTACACTAAAGTATGAAGCAAAACACTACTTTGGAAAAATCCTGGAAATCCTTAAGCAAGAGAAAATAAACAGGATAATTGAAAAGGTAAACACTATTGTACCAGGAAGGGTCGGGTTTTTTCAGGTTTCTCTGGATTGCTTAATGCAAAAGCAGAAAAAAGTTACAGAAAACAAAGAACGTGGGCAGATCCTTCCCTTGGTATGGTGTACTCTCTATATTTTGACAGATGTTAATTATCCCTCTGTCTTAGTCTTGAGAAAATTTGGTATTGCAATAAGCAAGTGACCTTTCTTATCCCCAGACAGCTTCTGAGCAGGGAACCTTAGCTGCCTTTTTTCACACAAATTTATGCTACACTATCAGAATTTCTATTCTAATACAATAAATTCCCCACCTTGTATAGACTAATGTTATGTAAAGGTCAAGTTAAAATATAATGAAAGTATCAATAAGGTACCCTCTCTTTCAAGGCAGGTTAGTGAAAACAAGCAATAGTTAATGTTTTTAACTGTTTTTTTCAAATGATAACCTAGTTGTACATAGGTGCATAATGTATGCATGCAAGTAAATATTACTGACTTATTACCATTTGTACTGTGCTGTCAGAAAATCTACCATTTCCCTAAAGTATCAAAAATAGCATAAAATGTTTATTCTTGTTCCCTCTCTTGAGCATCCAACAAAATTTCAACAGAATGGATTTATATCTTAAATTCATTGGATTAACAATTCTGAAAATTACTAGAATATTTGAATATAACGCATTGTTACTGTCTTTCTCCTTACAGATTTTGCTAAAAGATAGTGAAAGTTCTTCCTTGTACTTGTACACATTTCTTAGTTACACTTTCAGTCATTATTTAACCTATCAAAACTTGATGCTCTGACTTTTTCTTCCAAAAAATTGAATACATTGAGGAATAAAGAATTTGCTTCTCCAGTAAACCCCTTTCTTGCTACATATATATTGATATTTCATAACTAAAAAACCTCACTTGATTGAAGTGTTAAAAAGTAGAGCTTTTCTTCACCTTCCATAGTAGCTACTGTTGATGAAATATATAAATCTGCCGCCGTTTAGTTAGCACTTTCCTAGTTTTTTAAATGAACACGTAGTGAAAAGTCATTAAGGAAAACTGTAGTAAATATCATATGAGAATAAAGATATACTTAATGTTGCTGCTATAGGTTTTGTCTACTGCTTTCTCCAAAAAATCAAATTTATCAGAAAAAAAAAAAAAAAGAATTGTACTGTGTGCTTTTGTGTTTTGTCTCCATTCCCAATAGACAGAGAGCTGAAGCACCCAGAGTTGTGTTGCATCCTGTAGGTCATTATATCCTAGGTGGAAACAGGACCAGTATTCAACAGTCCTGCAAAAAATTCTCTCCAAAATCAGCTGATAGAGTTGCAGTCTATTGTCAATTCATACAAATTCCAGTCCCACAGTTCAGGAAATGTCTCATTTTGTTACAAGGTTGTTGAATTTCTAAAGCTCAGTGTTGAAATTGGTATTTCAAGTTTCAACTACAGTAATGTGCAGCTTGACAAAAAGCCTTTCTAGATGAGTTTGGCTCGATAGCTGTCACTTGCCATTTTCACTTCTTAAAACTTTCAATGTAGGCAGTGGTACTTGGCTTCCTTCACTGTTTTCCCTTCCTTTCTGCTCCATTTTTTCAAAAGAAGTGAAATCTAAAACAGCAGCCAACTTTCTAAAGCAACAAAGAAACTGAACTTATTTTTAAACTTAAGACTTCTAAGTATTGTTATTTTTAGAAGTACCACAGTACTTCTAAAATTAATAATTAAGTCTGATCATTGTCAATCATTAGCTGCTTAAAGTTAATCTTATGTTTTAAAAAGGTGCAGAGAATATAAATAACTCCAATGTATATAAAGACATGAGAATGTATCTTACCACACTCTTCACTGAAAAAGAGCTCCTGTTCCTTTCATGAAGCAATGTCAAATGTGTGTATGTGCATTAGGTACGACAAATGTGGTCATACAAAGAAAGATATCTAAAGGCAGCCAGTGTTGGGGAAAATTGTCCCTGCATAGCAACAGAATACATTCACGATGAGGTCAATGTAAAATAAGCCTTGAAAGACAACTCTCATCTTCAGTGGTGCTGCAGTGCTTTAAAAATATGTAGAATAAGCATCTGAGTATAAACAGATTTATTTAATCTTTCTTTTAGTAGAACCATTTTTTCTTTCAAAATGTAATGCCAGAAGCCTTGTGATAAGGAGTAGGCAGCACAAGTAGCATCAGTATTCTCAAGCACCACCAGATGATACCAAATGACTTGTAACTGAAGAAAAAGCACTGGGCCAAATCATTTGAGTCCAATATTTTCTCCAGATGCTCCACTAGATATTAAAAACTGTTTCTTATTTTATTGCTGCTGGAGTTTTTACATAGACCCAGACTGAAAAGTACAATTTGCTTACATATATATGTCTGGTATATGGTGATTGTACCTATATGGTTTTAAGCTTCACAATGTAAATGTTTGTAACACATTTCATTAACAACTATTTCATTATGCAGTTTATCATTCTTACTTTAGACTTAACATGTTCTGGTAATCACTTCAAAAATAACATTTGAATTTAGTATGAAAGAACTAATGGGGACCTAGTCTATAATGTAGGCTTTGAAGCATGTCCTGACATTCAGCCTCCCTCCTCTCTTGGAAATATACTGAAGGATTATCAAGAATGTATTAATACTCAAAATACCAGCAAAGAAATTAAAAAAAAAATACCAGTAAGACAATAGGTTTCTTACTTTATGCCTCTGTAGCATTAAATAGACATGGACAAAGTCAAGGGATTTAAATTTCTGGGAAGTTACTCAATCTCTAAATCACACATCTACCTTAAAGGCCTACTGTGACCAAAGAAACCATTCCTGTTGAACATTATAATTTCTCTGTCTTCTTAATACACAACAGCAAAATTTAATTTTGGTTGTAGAGCTTATTTTTTAATTAAAGGGAAAGAATAAGAAAGTATAAATCAGCTCACATAAGACAAGGTAGGCATACACCTGTGAACAGGACAAACCAGTCCTGACAACAAAGAACCTGTTTTTGTAAAATGAACAAAGCTGCAACAAGCTGCACACTGTCAGACAACAGCTCCGACTGCAAATGTACAATCTTATTTTATCCTATGATCAGAGACTGTGTTGCCCCTTGGGACTAAGCGCCTATTGCATGCACAATACATGACTAGATACTTGCCAGTGGAAGGTGTTTGAAAGAGGATTCCAGTTTCTGAAACAGCTAATTAGTCATCACGAACTAAACACAATCTAAAATTACTGTAAGTCATTTTGACACTCAAGTACATACTATTAGGTGTGGAAAATAGTTTTGATTCTTCTTTCTTGATAATGAGTACCATATAATCAGATGTAAGCATTTTTGAAGCCTCTCATCTGAGCCAGTAATTGATAACTTTATATTTCTTTTTTATTTTATGGTCCATATGCTTTTCTATTTTTCCTTTTTACCCACATTGGGAATAGAAGGTGTTACTTTTCTTCTTCTGTTCCACTGTGTGTTTGATGTGATCATAATCAAGACCAATCTTGTTGTCAGTAACTTCAGTTTATTTATCTGATCTGGATGCTGCTATATAAACTCAGTTTACTCTCAGTTAAAAAAAAAAAAAAAAGTTTGAACCATTCAATTGTCTATGTATGCATGTAAAACCCTAAAACATGTTTCAGAACTCTGTTGTATGCTTATGTAATATCCCACCCTGAAGGGAAGGAAGCACCTAAGATTTTGAATCTTGTCATTGAAAAGAATGACAACAGTCAGTGGGTCTAGAAAAAATTAGAAAATGTTATTAGTAAATTACACACTTGGCATGGAAATTTGTATGTTAGCACAACATTTGTATGTTATGCAACAGTGGGTTTGGGATAAAGCAGTAGGGTGAAGGAGAAGAGAGAAAGGAAGAGATTAATTAAAGAGGAGGAGAGAGAAAGAAAGAGGGAAAGAAAGAAAGAAAGAGAGATCACCAGTCCTAGTTCGAGCATCAATTCAGATGATGGGACATCAGTACTGGTTTCAGAGTTGATCCAGGTGATGGCAAGTTAATCCTGGTTTCAGTGTTGATCCAACTGTGTCAGTATGGCCAATGTGATTTCCAGGGTCCCGGGAGGCGCTTCCCAGACTTGGTGGGGGTACTTTTTCATAGCTAGGTCTTACCCACCCTGAAGATAGGTTTCTTGTTTTCTATACAAATTAGCTGTCAGGCACAGCCTGTTCTTTCAGACGTTTCTTGAAATGGCTTCAGGGGTCTTTCATGGTCTTGATCCCTCTTTACAATCCATGCCCACTTCTTGGCCCCATTCCTGCACAAGTGCTGCACTGTGTTGTGCTTATCTCCAGGAACTACAACAAGGATGTGTGTCCCAGAAAACTGCTGCCCTACCACCACATGGCTCACTTCTCAAGTCACAACTTTTTCTTTCTCACAGTGTGCTAATATCAACATCCTTGGTTATCACCAACGATTCTCACCTGTAACTACCAACAGTCCTTGGCTGGCTCTACAGCCATCCAGCTATTTGTGTTTAAGACATACATGTTAGCTCCCTATCTTCTGGGACTCTACAATCTTATCAATTAGGCTGATGCCAAAAGGTAACAATTACAATATGATATTGATGCATAAAACTGTTTGCACCACCTGTGATGAAAATATGCAGACATTGTAAAAGCAAAACTTGACGTTTCTCATCTGCCACAGCAGGATTTAGAAGTTTTTTTGACACAAAGGTAAGAGAAAGAAAGTAGCATGTCAGTACTGCGGGCTGCCAAATAAAATTCTATTTTTTGATGCAACAAAGTTTTACTTCACTGAACTTCAAACATGAATTAGGGTGAACGGTCTATTACTCTTTCTAGGAAGACTGTAATGAAGTCTCGATTAACCTGAAATAGAAGAATTTTCTTTCACATAATGGATAGATTTCAAAATTAGCTAGATTCACCCTTTACAGCTGCAACATTATGGAAATGTCTTTTTCTCAGTTCTTTGTAAACAAATCATGAGCAGTTAATTACTGCCTCTGCACTCACTGAATCAAACCAGTTCTCTCATAAGTTTGCCAAAGGGGTACTTCAGGTCAGGGGCAGTGTGCAACAACCACTTTTGCTGGCCTTCTTAGTCTATAGTCATGACAGACAGAATTGCTGGGTTGCTGGTGTTATTGCAAATCAAAGAAGAGGTAGTAAGAGTTTTACTTGAAGCATCATCCAATTCTCCAGCTCAGTGCTCTCAATTCCCATGTCCCCAGGGCAATGCAGCAGGTACTGTCAGTTTCCCTACGCGCTTTTGCCAAATGCAGAAACTGTGGCACTGTGTGTTTCATTCAGCTGCAATTTAGAATATCTATGTTTTCTCCTACCAGCTCTGAAGTGAAGCCATTAAAATTATGAGTAGTGAAATGAGAAATTGGAGGGGGCAGAGCAGGGGAATCAGGTGAGCTCACAAACTTCCAAACATTGTCACAAAATTGAAGCAAAATTATTTCTCAAGCTCACATCCATGTTTTACCATTATTCACATCTTTGCCACCTGTAAGGGTTTCATCTTGTTCTTGGAACAGCCAGATTTCAGCATTCACTGTCTTGACATGGCCTGGACTTTCTTGATTCATTCACAAAGCATGTATTGGTATGTAACAGGGATTTGTCAGTTAATAGAGTTGTGGTATCAATCTGCTGGTTTATGGAAAGAAGTACCCAACTCAGTTTTCATTTATAAACAAGTTAAGGCAAGCCAATGGCAGTCTCTACAAATCTAAGACACAAAACAACATTTGTTTAGTTATTCATTAAGAAAGTAATTTGAGAAAACTGGACATAATGTACTAAGTTAGGCAGCTGACAAAAATGGTTTATATACCTCTTCCTTTTGTTCATCAAGAAATCAATGGGTTTTTAAAACATCAAGTAAGAAACAACATTTCTCTTGGCAAGGAAAAACTTGTGCATGCACAACACAATGTTCATCTTATCTCATTCTCTCCTTCAAATCTGTTATGGAATACTGGGATTACTGGTTTACTCCAACCCAAGATTATACTCTTGCTCATGACAGAATTTTAAACATGACTCCACTGAACATGTTTCTCCACTGAAGAGAAACAGTGTTATTGCTGACTTCAGGGTGAAGACATCAGGACTCTTGTACCATGTCCTTGAAGGATTTACCAATTTCTTTAAGGAGCCTGTATTTTAACAGCTTAAGTACTCAGTCTATCAACAATACATATACCATGGAAAAAAATACTTTCATGGTCATTCCACAAAATGCACGAAGAGTTTTGCTTTTGTTTAAACGTCTTTATTGTTCTTGAACAGGTTCGTAAAGAAAACCACTGAATCAAGTGGTTATAATATATAAACATGTTCACACTGAATAGTTTGACCTGTCCTACCTACAGATTAAGCTATTTTTCAGAATTACATTTAAAACTCAGTTAACCTTTAAATGTACACAAGTCTAGAAATACTTTAGAAATTTCACAATTACATGACAAGAAGTTATAAATAACATTTGAATAGTTATATCAGTCTACCATTTAAGCTGAGCTGCAAAATATACTTTAAAATTTTCAAAGGCTGAGGCTTTTGGTCTGGTATTAGTTCACCCTTGCATTCTCACTGATATTCCTAATTTTCAGTGAAAGATTCAGGATATGGTCTTTCATGTGATAAACACTGAATGCCTACCTGCACTCAAAAGCTGTAGGAAGTTATTTTGTTCTGTTTCTCCTTTGAAGATCTAATATTACAATTTCACAGAAGGTGAAAGTTTTAGAACAGAATTTCCTTTCCTTACAGTTTCATTTCACCCTGATAGTTGATGTACAATTTATACTGTCTTGTAATATTAAATTATAACATGATTCCCCTGAGATATACACAATCAGCTTCACATGGTTAAAGTTAGTAGCACTGTGTCTTTTGGAGACAGCACAGAAATGGAAAGCCATGTGGAGCCATGTGGAAGCCATGTGCCATTCTAAATGGCAGGAACCACTGACACAATTTTTTTTTTCCCCTCAATATTTTGAGAAAAATGGTGTTTTATTTCAGCAGAATAACTGTGATGAGAGGTAATGGATACCCGTGTTAGTCCAGCTAATGTTGTGTTGTTGAAATTCTTTAGGCAATTCAGCCTGTCTGTTTTCACTATACAAAAGCAGTTTTTAAGTCCATTCTTCCCCCCGAGTTTGGTTATGGTATCACATCATCATTTGTGTGAATGGTCTCCCCAGGATGTAGATGTCAAATTTCTTTTAAAGAATTAGCTTGCAGCCCTCCAGTCTCCATATGATTCCCAGTGTACTTAAGGACAAGTATTATTACCAAGTGTTATAATTAAAGCTATTGAAAACTACATGGTTCATTATGAGATGAGCACACAAATGTAACTTTTTTTAACAATCACTGAAATACTGATTGCAGTGGAGTTGAGAACCACTCTAACTACTTCTTTCTCACCCAGCTAAGTAACTTCACATGCATGCAGTCAGCATCCCTCAGCAGTGACTGTATAATTTTTGTAAAAAATGTTTACATCCCCAGCTTTCGCGGCCTTTCTTAGTTTCTTGGGTACATCAACAGCAACCATATATGCCAAAAGGGAATAACATTGTAATATCTGTGATTAATCAGTTTTGTGTACAGACATTACTTCTCATCACAGATATTCTGTTGAAGTAAAACACCATTTTTCTCACAATGTTGTTTAATGTGTCACTTTTTATTCATTTACACAGAGCACATTCCTTCAAATTTATTTAAATGCCAGCTACAGCTATAGAATACAAACATCATTAATGTTACAAAGTTATCTACAGTGAGCTTTTTAAAAAGCCTCTTATTTGAGGTTGAAATATGACAAAAGTAAGCACAACACCTGTTAAGGAATGTAAGAGGATCATACAATCAGTCTTCAGTAGACCACAAGTCATATATGGTTATAGCATCAATAAAACTGGAACAGTCCAATAAGAAGACATATTCTATATCCTTAGGCCACAGGTAGTATTTCTTGACCGAACAGTAGGAAATGGCTGTAGTCCTCTACTGTTTAAAAACCAGACTGAGGAAGTCAACTAACAGTCAAAAGATAAAAAAAATCCAAATCTCCATCAGCTTTCAAGTGGAGAGAAGTTATGACTCTCTATGCTGTGCAAAGAAATACCTGTCACCTTCTTCTCATATGCTTCTGCTTTTTAAACCTTTAGTATATTGGCTTCCTGAATCCAGAGTTCCCTTAGTTCAATAATAAATTATAATACATAATGAAACAAAGCAAAGACAAACCAAAAATAAGCTCTTGACAAAACAGTAAAGAAAGACATATTAATATTTTAAATAAAAGCCTAGGTAAACCTACTTAGCACACAATACAGAGGAGCATTTCTGTTACTTCTCTTGCAACAAAAATCAGAAAATCTGAGCAATAGATTGTCCAGAGGCAGACAAAAGTCATATCATTTAACGCATAATTAGTGGATACCTATTTTATGTTGCTATTATGCATTTTAATGTGAGAATATATTTGGGTTATAGCACTAAGGGTTTTGTACGTCTCCATGATGGTTTCACTAAAGGTAATTTTATATTTTTAATACATACAACCCTTCTGGTGCTGTAACCAAATTTCCCAAAATTCAATTTATGAGCCAAAACCGCTTTATTTTTCTTAGTGCAAAAATAAGACTTATTAATGAACAGTAACTTAAGTGAGCCTGATAAATCTAGTCTATTTTCCAACAGCTATTTCTTCTTTAATACAAAGGCATCACACATATATAGAGAGGTAACATAATAACATCCCTATATTTCGGGTCTTGTATCAATATTTTTCTTGCAAACCAGCTTTTTGATTAACTGTTTTTGCCTTCCATTCTATTCTTTTACCATTGCTCCATTTGAAGTCCTTACACTCCTAACCTTCCTCAGGTGTTCAAGACAGCTAGTGCAAGTATTCTGGACAAAAAACCAAACAAACATAAAACAACCACGCAAAAAACCCCGAAAAAAAACAAAACACAAAAAACCCCCCAAACTAAAAAACTGAAATCCAAAATCACTAAGTTTTAGTTTGCACAGGTGGCTCGAGTAAATTTGACTTTTATCAAGAACAGAGTAGGGTGAACTCATGCACTTCGCTCAGAATAAAAAAAGTCAAAACAGTATTCTACAACTGATGCTATGCAATGAGCAACTGGAGATAGAAATGAAAAGACAGTAAAGATCTGCCTGTAGCCTCTGTCTCAGCAGACAACAAAACTCTGTGTGCTTAGCAATAGAAGATTAATACTGGTTTCCAGAGCTTAGCTTCATTTTAGTGTGGCACAGCTATATACCATCTAAGCTATAGACTTGATCATGATTTTATTTCGTCAGGTAGAACACTAATTTGACTGTAGTGATTGATTCTTTAGTTATTCTTAATTTGATATCTCTACTTGCCAGGAAGCCCTGCAGAACAAAGATGAAGCACATTTATGTTCCAAAAAGTGTCCAATGTTGCTGCTCAAATGATCTCCTATTCAAGCAAGTTAATTATCTCTGTCTGTGTGAGCATAATATTCACACTCCAATAAGGACAGGAATCCATACCAAGGAAAAAATAGTCAGGCTTCTTATCACCCTTTGTGATGTGTTGGTAAGAAAAGATAGAGCTGTAGTAAGCTGGTAATCCCCTCCTTTTATGCAATAAGGGAACACAGATGCATCAAGGCTTAAAGGGATCACAAAGTTCTCTGGTTTTTCTTTCTTTAGAAATTTTATTTATTTCTTAATTGATGTAAATTATTTCTTATTTGATAAAGTAGGGAGTTGTACCTATGTGTTTCTACAGATATTTTGAAACAGAATCAATTCAGAGTACACATTTAGCCCTTCACAAAAAGGAAACTCTAATCAGGTATTTTCTTAATGTTTTCTTTCTGATACTGTATTATGATTGCTAATTTCATTTAAAAAAATAAAATAAAATGAAGCAGTAGGCTATGTGATCAACAATTAATGGAAAATTGAGCACAGTTTTATGCCTTTAGAACTGACCAGAGCAATTTTTTAAAAAGGAAGTCAACAGCGAATACGATGAAAATTACACACTGAAACTTGAGTAAAATTGATGAAGCACAATTACTTTTCCAAACTAAAATGGAAAGATTAAAAAAAAAAAAGTTCTGATAAAGGCCAAAATGAGAGTGACAAGCTATAAACACCCTCTTTGAAAGGGCCTTCTCCCACAAAGCTCATCAGCACCATAGTGAACAGCTAGAGAGAGGCCATGGCCTTGCTGGGAAGAATACTAGGTCTCTCGGTTTAAATGTAAGCAATATATTCTCACACAAATGGAATTATTCTTATTTTGACATGTCACTTAGTTTTACTAGATTGAGAATATCAGTAATCCTAGCAATAGGATGACTGAAATCCTGAAACTGTGTTTACGAGATTTTCTACAAGAAAATTAATCTTACTAACTCCTCAAAAATAAAATCAATCAAAATTGCTAAGGTCCCCTGCCAAAGAAAAGTCATGATTACTTTAATGGTGATGCTGTGATGATATAGTGGGAAAAAAAAAGAATTATAGCTCATCATGTTCTCACAGTTTAAAGCCACTCTTAAAAAAATGAGAAGTAAACACCTGAAGGATCAAAACAGATGTGGAGACAGATCCCTGCCTCAGTATAGGAGGCCTGTGATCCATTTATAAACAACCTAAACTGTCAATAAAGAATTTAATCAGTTTATAGAACACTGAGCAAATTCTCTCACCTAGAGTTTGGATCAAAAATTGATAGGACATATTTTCATATATGTAAGAAAAATTATTTTATGCTCTAGAAGGAATGATCAATTTCTGAAGATTTCCGTATTTTCAAACAAAACATCACTATAAGTACATTACACAGTTGTGAAAAAGGTACTATATGCATATCACACTGAGGAACAAATATAGCTTCTTAGGCTGTAATTTTGAAAGTGATTCTAAAGATGACAGTTTCCAACTCAATTAGAGTCAGAGCTAGTAAGTATACTTGGGGGTTGAAGGAACCCTTTATATGTCCCAAATACACCTGTGAGCTCTGAACTCCCAGCTGGCAGTACTTTGCATAGACTAGGAATTGAAACGTTCTGGCAGTGCAAAGAGGCATACCTAGATGATACAATGATACATGGCAGGCCAAGCAGTTTCTTGGGAAAAGCACATGGATCAAAACAGATTATTTAGAGGAAGGAAGGAAGTTCCACTGTGCCCTTCCCTCATCCAGTGCTCTTAACACCTCCATGAATATTGCCACCATTCATATTACGCTTCTGCACCAAAAAGTTCCTCATAGATGTATTCTGGGTATGTATATTTACACTACCTCTCTGGTTTGTACAGAAGACAGCTGGAGTTCAGCTGAAACAGCATGAGCGTGACACTATATTGTAGCTGCTTAGTTTACAGGAAAAAAATAAAAAAAAACCAACAAAAACAACAAGCCCCAAACAAAGCCACACAGTCTGTGAGTTTATTCCTATGACCACGGGTCCAAACAACTATGACAGAGAAAGCAAGATGTCATTTCACCACCAGAAAGATTTCTCACTAACTTCTGATCTCATTCATCCCTCCTCCACGAAACAAATGTGTCTCAACATTTAGATAGCAGACTGAGTTTGAAAAGCTAGCAGCTGGAGGATGGGAGAGGAAGACAAGGAGTACCGATAGAATAAAAATCATATTTTGACTTGAACACAGAAAATCAGCACAGGAAAAATATTACAGAATCCAATAGCCTTATTAAAAGCATTTCTGTTAAAATGACTGCTCTGTGAATCAGACTTCTAAGACAATTTTAAAGTAAATTATAATATGCCATATATTTTTAAACAGAAGGAAAATGACAATTTTCAGGTGTCAAAGTTTTTATGTAGTTATCAACACATGAATTAAATTTCACTTTTTATTCAGTCCATGCTATGTGACAGTAACTTAACAGAACATAGTAGTTCACTTTCTTCTTCCTCAACTCTAGCCTGACACAATGTAGTATAAAAATTAGACAATAAAACCAACAAATAAATTACTGCATACCAGTAATGATTATAACTCTCACTGCCTGCTAACACAAGAAAAATAGCAGTAAAGGTATGTACAGTGAATCATTTCCAAATTTCAGTTTTATCTGCCAGAGACAGAAAGTCTTCAAAGGTGAGTTTGTGTCGTGTGAAGCAACTGTGGATCTGAGTTCTCTGTCTTCCAGCAAGATAACTAGAACTGGAGACAAAAGACATACAGAATAAAGTCCAGAAACAGAAAGCCTTTGGATTTTAAAAATTATATTTTAAATGCTATGATCCACTTACATAATTTTTCTATTAATTTGCAATTACTGTGAAAAGTATTGTATATCTTGTATAGATAAGGTGGACAGTAGGGAGGTTTATAAGAAATATTTCAACCTGAATACATGAAAATGGAAAATGTTATTTGATTCACTGTTTCCCTGAAAGTCTGAAAAGGCAGGTTACCACATTTTGAAATCCCTATATGAAACTTTTATTTTCAGTTCTGTGACCAAGAATATAAAATATGGAATGGAATAGAATCTAATGACATACTGAGCTTAGAAATATTTGATGATGTCTATGACTTGCCAGCATACAATGACTTGCCAGCATACAATTAGAACTTCAAAAATAAAATGGCACAAAAGCAATTATGCTGTATGCATTTTAATTTTCTATTTTATGCCACAGTGGCTCTGTTTTCAGTCTCAGCTGAGGACTGTTACACCTTTTTCCTTACTCAACAACTGCCATGAGAGCTGAAAAAGCATTCATCAGTATTTGAAAGGTAAGGGGAGAAGGTAAGGTCTTCAGACTTGGGGAATTTCTGTAAATAGAAGAGATGAAAATAGCAGCTTTTAAGAAATTAGTTTATCTCCGCCTTTGTATGAGGGCATGGAGCCCTGTATTTGACTGTTTCTACAGAAACCGTGGAACAAGGTGCCCTGCAAGCAGCAAGTACCTCCAGAAACCACTATTGCCAACTTTATATGATATTCACAATTCAGTCATTAACTTAAAATAAATTCTTCATGGCTTGGTTTACTTTGACATGGTGTGACATGATGCTGCTTGCTACTGAAATTAAACTGGTGCTTGAAGCACCTGCTCTTCTATACATGTACATTTTAATACCAGTAAGAGACAAGTGACAAGTTATGGTATTTGAAACTTTCTACCTCAGAAAAATGAAAGCTCACAAATATGTTTAAACTAGTTTTAACATATGTATACAAGCTAAATAAGGAAAATTTGGATTAATTTCCTATGTTTAATTTTATAATTAAAAATTAGTCTTATCAACCAAACTCCCTCCAATACTGACACTGAAATTAGTATGAAACTGAATTTCAAACTACATTTTATTATTGTGAGATGTATACCTACATACTTCTGTGACAGCAATTCAGACAACTAACCATCTACAAGACCAAATGGACGTAGTGCAGTGGGTAAGCAAATACAAATTTAAAAACAAACAAACAAAAAAAAACCACAAAACCCCAACTTTTTCTGAGGAAAAAACAGTCTTTGTAAAAGGAAAAAAGATGCATCTGATAATTTTTGTCTTTCCCTCCCATAGTTAGAGTATTGAAACAATTGACTAATGCTCACTTCTTGTCATGTCCCTGGCAGATCCAACACAGCAGGTGAAGTGAAACAAACAACCAATCAAAAGGTATTTTCACATGAGCAGAGCTTGTGTGAGCAGAGCTTAGTGGGAGGACTGCATTTTAACAAAACAAACACATAAACAAACATACAGACTTCTAAAAAAGGCAATTTGTATCAGTAATAAAAAACAGGTCATCATTAAGGTATACAAAATTTTTTGGGGGGTGTGATCCTTTAATAGGATTTTTGTTGGTTGGTTTTCTTCAGTTAAATACGTAGTAGCTATTTTATAATTATTTTTTAAGATTATCTTTTTGTTATTATGTTATTGGTTGTCTTGCAAACATGGAATTATGGCAGTTTTTTAAGTAGAATCAGATTCTTCATCCCATGCTAATAAACCAGATATCCAGGTACCAGAGGCCATTACAAATTGATCAGCACATGAGAAAGGCCAACAGTCCCTCCAGAGTACTGCAGTTAATGAGGTACAAAAGAACCAACGTTTCCCAAGCATGTTATTTATTCACCTGTACTGCATGTCACAGAAGATGTTTACTTTAAAGGGACTAAATAATAGCTGAGTTACTTACAAAGTTCCTTACAGACCTGGACTTGGCAAATATGAATTCATTCTAAGGAATATAAGTAGACTTGAAAGCATCAGTACTCAACACAATCAAATCCTGGAATTTTGTTTGCTAAATACTTATAACAGTTTAAGAATATTCTGAATTTTGCACAAAGTCATCTCCATCTCTCAGTTATTAGTTAATAAGTTATTCTAACTGCTATTACATGCTTCCATCAATTTTGTATTTTTTAAGATCATTTTGATTAATCTGTAGCTATAGAAATGCACAATATTTAAAAGGGAAAAAAAAAGGCAAAAGAGATACAGAAAAAAATAACAGGAAAACAACCAAATCTTCAAACAAAATTCTAAAACAAGCAAACAAAAAATAGTCATACCTAGGCACAAAGCAGCCAAGCTGGGCAAGAGGGAACAGACAGATGATAAGTCAAGCCAGAGATTATTTTGTACCTTTTATTCTAGCTCATGTTTTTTTGAAGTAATGTTCCATGTTCCAGCAAAGTTTTTGCCTTCCCCCAGTGTAAAAAATCATACTCATAGCAACATCTGTGCAGCAGTGAAAGGATGCCTTCTAATACTTATGCATTAGGAAAAATTACATTTCTATAGAGACATGAATGAATCAGTTTTAAGAGATTCACTCTATTACTATGCCTAGTTTGTTCTCTTTGGCAAGGAGAACATTATTTTGAATTTCACATGTGTTTTGACACACTTTTTTATTTGGGGGTGTCTGGCGGTACATAAAGCATGAAATAATGATTCACACAGTGCTGATGTCTATAACAATCATGTTGAAATATACTATTAGCTCCTCAGTTTGATGTTGATATTGCACACAGAACATCTGGGTGTGCTGCAAGTCCATTTTTTACTTTGTGGAGGAGACACGGTATGCAATATTGTGTGGATTGTCAACCATGTTAACAGTTTTAAGATTTTAATATTTAATTACAGAAGCATATTAAAAACAAAACAAGAAAAAAAGGCAAAATATCTATTCAGGAGGTAAAATGTCTTTGTAAACTGAACTTTCATTTTATAGTAAATACATAAACAAAAAAGTCTAAATTATATGTCTTGCTGTTGCACAGAATGTACAGAATGTACAGAACTGCAGAAAGACTATTCATGCAATAAAACCTCAAAGAGATAAAAAGGTGAAACGAACCCAATTTGTTGGTATGGATGAATTCTCCTTGCAATGAATTATCAAAATCACAAGGACTTATATATATATAAATATATATAAATTTATCGAAAACTATATTGCACAACCAATGTATCCTTCTGTAGCTGTGTCCATTTTTGCTGTTTCTCCAAAAAAGCATCTTTTTCTTTTTTTTATCCCATTTGCCTACACAAACTTTTCCTGGTAACCATTAGACTTGACCATGAGAACAAAACAGATGGCAAAATCCTGCTTCTAAACCCACTAGGCTGCCAGGATCCAGTGATCCTTCAGCTAGCTTTAAGAAGAGTAGGACTGGACACAGTCTCCTCCTGTGCTGACAAAGTCAGATAGGACATTCCAGAAACCTGAAGAAATTACCAAGACCAATGTCTCAGATACCTGATCAACCCAGCAGTGTTGCCAGCAGAACTTGAACTCCATAAAGAGTTCTGTGATTTAAGCATTTGTTTCACTCTGAATCAAAATGAAATATCACACATATTTGTTATTTTTTTAATAAGATAGATAAACCATTATCATAGAAAATGAGGTAGAAAGAGGCAACAGGAAATTGTTCTATCACATGCCAGTAGACAAACATCAGTTATATCAACAACATTTGTGGTGTATGTGTCTCATTTGTTCTTAACAGTCTCCATTAGCAGGACACTACAATGTCTATGAGCAATCTATTTCAGTTCATTATTGTCTTAACAATAATAACATAATTTCTATTTCTATATTGAACAGTAGATATAATTTGGAAGAAGGAAATAAATATTATGTCTTGAGAAATCTTGAAATATTTTGACATTTTTTCTCCTAAAGAAACCACAAAAGGTTCCAATTTGATGGAATAATGCTCTTTTTGATAAAAAATATATCTGGAATTTTAAAAATAATTTTGAGCTCTACTGCATATTGGAAACTCTTGCTAAGGATTGAACCAATTTACTTTCACATGGATTACAAATACAAATTCATTCTTTGTCATACAAGAATTTGTATTTAGGCATTAGGAGACAAAAGAACAATTCTTAATTATTATTCTTATATAAATATAAATATAAATATAAATATAAATAATATAAATATAAATATAAAACCCCTATAATTTTCATCTGATCTGTTTTAGCATGAAGCATTATTTTTTCCCCTGAGAGTGTAATTTCTTTCAATTGACTGCAGCTGAGAAACTAGTTCTTATACCTACATTATAAGTATTTAAATTTTGCAGAGGCAAACCCTACTCAAGTCACTGTTATTGTTGAACATTATTTTATGGAGTACCAACTCTACTATTTTTCAGGGGCAACATCAGTGTCTCAAACGAGCTCACTGACTGAACTAGTATTGCTGCATATCACACCTGGATATTTTGCCACCAACCTCAATGTGCCTCTTGCTGTGTGAAGTCCTTTCGAGCAGTAACTCCCCTGCCAGCTTGAGCAGTATTACAGAATAAAGAGTTCTTGGTGTCACAGCAGGTGATGCAACTAACAGAGACTTCAGTCCTTAGTCTCTAGTTCTTATTGAATTTTAAAGGAGTTCTTATTTCAAGTCTTTCTTTATAGAGTTATGAAAAGTTTCCTATATATAAGTATGTATCAAGGAAGAAAAAAAAAAAACCAAAAAACAACAAAAAAAAAGTGTGGTGTTCAGGAAATCAATTATTACATGGTTTTTTTCTCTATGATTTGAGGCCATAAGATTAAGTCTCCAATTAAATACACAAAAAAATTTACAAGACTTTCAAGTTCCCTGTGTTCTTAAATGTATATGTTTTTTCACACACAGCCTTTCTGAGAACTCAGGACTCCCACAATTCTCCTCTCATGTCTAATTAAAGAGGATTTTATAGGACTTTGGTTGTATTTTGCATACAGGCTCTGCTCTTCACAATGACTTTTCCTCCTTGTTTATTTTCTTCTAAGTGGTCTCAAGTGGGCTTTCTTGGCATTTCCCAGCTGTGTCAGGTAAACTTTGCTTAAAGATTCTGCTTCTCCAGTTTGAACTGGCAGAATGGGATTGATTAGCCTAAATTATTCAGTGCTTCTGCTACTGCTGAGTGATACTTGTAGATCTCTTGGCAAAATACCCCGTAAGAGTGCTATCATAGTCTTTTCCAAACTCCTGATGATAGGCAGGATATCTACCAGCTTCAAACCCTGTGGCCTGGTCCTGTATTTTTCATGAATCCAGGACTCCAGGGCCACAGTATTTTACTTCCTAGAACGGGCCACTTGTACAAAATGTAACAGACTACAGATCATTAGGACCCCACTGATTTCACTAGAACTTCTGAGTGCTTTTAGGCACCTTCTCCTCTCGTCTGCTCAAATACTTTCAATTTTTGTCAGGGTTCTGCAGTCCAGACATTATTTTTTGGGTTTTTTCAGTCCCATTAACACTGTGTGTCCTGTTTTGCCAAACAGAACAGGATTTAGAGCCTGGGTAATGAATCTGCATGGAAGAATTTTAGTTGGAAATATTCTAAACTGCTCAGAGAATAAAAATAAAAGCCACCAGAACTTGGCATCATACAGTCACTTTTCTTTTGCACTTAAAAAACAAGTGCAGTTTGGGGGGAGGATGGAATTTTGCATTTTGAAAGATAGAGCAGAAAATTAAAAATGGGAAAAATTTATAATAAAGAGAAAAAAAATGAAATTGCACTCAACCAAATCAGGGATAAACAGTTTTATTTATTTTCATTGTATTCACTCGAGAAAAAATATGTTTCTCTGCAATTTGCAGTTTCCTTGCTTTGAAATACAATGTGATCTTTCAGCAGCTACAGTTAGAATGAAAATCAACAGAGAAATCATTGAAAGATAAATGGCAAACAGTATGTAAATGAATTTCTGAAATGGCTTTCCAATTTAGCAGATATATCAATTATAGCATAATTGTTGTAGTCTAGCAATAAGACAAGAAATATGACATAGCTGAGACAAATCTTATAAGTAAGCTTTTTGAAATATTATTAAAACATTTCATTTATATCTCTTGGCAAGGAATGTATAAAAAGAATGCAAGTGGTTTAATATTTTGTATTGTTTTTTCCCACCAACACACAGATCTCTCCAAAATTTTAGTTATCTCGTTCAGACAATTCATTAACTAATGTAGCAAACAAAATCATAGAAATTAATGATAAAGGAAATATAAGGTGTTCACACAGGCCTTTCCTAGGTATGTGCATGTTTGCCACAATACAGACCCTGTGAGTTTACCTATTCAGATTTACATGGTTCCCAATTTTACCAGTTCAATAGGATTGATTAGACTTTTCCTTTCTCTTTCTGCATACTTTCTATAAATTTTCCTGATATCAATGTGTCAAATGAAATGCTTTCAGATATTTTCAAGTGAAGATATATAAAGAGAAAAAAACATGGATCAGATAATAAGGCAGAATAATCATATTTGCACAGGTGCACAACACAGAGGTTTTCCAGACAGCTGGTTGTACTCAGTTGCACTCCAAGTCTATTAAATCCTGATGCCTTCCGACTTAATGAGAAAACATTATAAATACTAACACATTTTTGTCTAGTTTGGCATCAGTGTGTCTGTACTCTTGTCTTGAACCTGTCAAATTCTGACTAGGATGAAGATTTCTCTTAATGTTCTTTAATTTAATCTGAAATTCTCTTAAAATAAACCTTTCTCTTTAACAAAAAAAGAATCTAGCCAGAGATTCATGTAATGGTCTGGATACAATCGCTCTGGACAAGAATTTTTGTAACTCAGAACATACCTTAACTAAAGAAGAGCAAAATATATAGGCATAAAAATATCTTAAGGATAGGGTCAGACTTTTCTAGTGGTGCCTGGCAACAGGTAAGGGTAATGGGAACAAACTGAAACACTGAAAGTTCCATCTGAATATAAGTAAAGTCTTTACTTTTAGGATGATGGCACACTGGCACAGGCTGCCCAAAGAGGTAGTGGAATATCAGTGTGTTGCCTAGGGGACCTGCTTTAAAAGTGAGTTTGGACTAGATGATCTTCAGAGATCCCTTCCAACTTCAATCATTATGTGATTTTGTGTAATTCTGTGAAAATGGTACAGAACAGTTTGCCAAAAGTAGAAATTTTAAAAAGACATTTATTCTCTTGGGGAGGTACAATGTAGAGCAGACAAAATATAATATAATATATAATAATAATTAAGAATATACCTGTACAGCCCTTCAGCTCCTCACCATGTTATCTAGGGGTTCAAATTAATTATTCCACTTATGGAGGTAGGTGGATAACTAAGGGATCAAGCATTTCCCTAAATATGGTTTTCAGTAACTCCCACTCAAACTTTTTTGTTTTATTTTTGGCATACACATAACATTTTCCCAAAGTTTCTCTACACTTGTTCCAGGGAGAAACGGGGGTCTGAAAGAATGTGGAAGTTGAAACTGAGACACCACAGAAAACTTAACCCAAACAGCAGTTTTATTACCAGAGGTGGCCAAGTAAACAGGAAAGAAACCCCATAGAGAGAGAGAGAAGAAAATAAGCCCCCAGGTGCAAACACCCAAATTGCCCAGGTGTCCCCCATGGAGTTGTCTCACCGACCCCTGGAAAGCCCAGACCTCCCTAGCAGTGGCTGCATCCTCAAGGGTCAGCTGGCTCACAGGTGATGGCAGGCGTCGCCGCCAAGGCAATGTTGGCCTGTCATGTGAAGCGAGAGAGCCCCAAAACATGAGCTATCTGTCTTTTATTGAATTGGCCAAAATGACATTTACCTGAGCGACATGGCCAGGGCTGCCCAAGCGAAGGTATTTGGTACTGCCCCTCAGGTTACATAACTGATACTTCTCTGCGCGTGCGTGGGTCTCTCCACAACTGCACAGTCCATTTCAGAAGGTCTTCGTTAATTGAGTCTGGGGGTTTACTTCATCATCCTCCTCTCTTTCTCCTTCAAGTGCCCTTGGAGGGCCACCAGTCAATCATGAGAGACCAATTAATTTTAATTTACACAGAAATCTTTCTCTCAAGGCTAGAGATCGTTTTTATCAGCCTGTTTTCTCATAACTTGGCAGGAGAAAGCCCAACTTCTTACAGGTGGCTGGGCCAAACACAGACCAAAAATACCCACATAGAATTCTACCCAAATACAACACTATTTGAAAAATTTTGTTTTATTAAAACTGCTGAATACTCCATTTTCATTACAATTCAGTAACTGTCCAATTCAGTATTCTAAACAAAAGCAATTTGGCAACAGATATGATGTTTCAGAACCATTTTTGCTGCAGTTTTAAGTTTTGAAGTTTAAAGTTTTGAAGTTTTCAGTTTTACAGAATTAGTTAGCATTATGCTGAATTTGTGTACATACATAGTTTATCATTCTATCTTTTCTCGTATTAACAGATTAGCATGGTTTTCTACCCTTGCAGTTATCTGCTGCCTGGCATGCATAAGATGATAATCATAAGCTTCAAATTTCACCTAAGTTAGAAGAAAGTTTTAAGAGAAAATAAGAGATGCTGAGTCTGTTTGAAAAATCTTTTGTTGCCTAAACAGTCAATAAACTTCATGTGTCTTAGCTAATGCATTACTTAAAGTGAGATTGGGAGTAGAGCAGATATAGAAAGATCATTCAGATAAGAACTCAGCTGCTGAAGCTAACGAATATTAAAAACCTCATACTTTCCTATCTGGACTGCTAAGCAAGCAGATTGTTAAAAAAAAAAAAAAAAAAAAAAAAGGTGTTTAAACTCAGATTTCAGGAACTACAGAGTGATAGCAGAAAAAAAGCCTCACTTAATGAAGCAGTATCAAGCAGAAAATATCTACCCAAACCAAACAAAACATTGTCAGTATTTGGGAGAGATAAGCAAGAAAGAATGGAGTTTGCAGGCTTTAAATGAACCTCTTAGCCTTAAAGTCTTTGTAAATTAATATTACAGTAGATGTACATTTTGCATTCATGGAATAATACCATTTTCTGACTGTAAAAACACAGAGAGAATACATGTTCCAAGCAAATTCCTGATGGAGAGGATTTGTAAAATAATATGGTCTTAATATAATGGTTAACTTCCATGAAACCTAAGATAAATTAAGCTTTTGTTTGAGAGCTATTATGCATTGAACTGAATCATAACTTAGTCTAAGGTGTGAGAAAAAATCTACACACAGTCTTGACATAAGAACCCCTTTTTTTTTGTTTCTTTTCCCCTTTTATTTCCCCCAAATCCACCTGTCTTCATCCAGTTATGACACTACTTATTTTAATGCTTCTCTACCCATATAATGAAAAACACATTGATGACAAAATCTACAAGTTCAGAAACAAAACATATCTGAATGAATGCTGGTGGGTGGTTAAAATTACTGGAGATATTATCTTAGGAAACAAGGATAAGCAGAAAATGGAGAGAGAAATAAGGATTGCAGAAGATTCAAGTTCACAAAAGTGTCATTTCAACACAAAAACCTCTTTGCTTTGGAATAACAAAAAATTAACTAAAAATCAAGGTATGAACTTAAAAAATTTGAGTATAAAACAATGATTTGAACATTTACCAGTCTATCATATCTGACCACTTATCTCAGGCCCTGTGTTTACTTCCAGCGATATCAACAATAGAACTTATTTTTATTTGGAGATTTTTGAATAGGCTTATTTTATATATATAATTGCTTGTACTCATATGGCTCATAACACAATTATGGAATGCTAGCTAGAGCATAGACATTTCTGATTTAAATGCAAACAGGTTAATTTTATTTAATATAAAAATTTAGTCTACATAAAATCATGTGTTAAGCTAAACAGAATTGTTTAGCTTAATAGAACTGCAAAAGCAGTCAATTAGCATATTCAGGTTCTTGAAAAGCTTCACATCCATCCCTTTGGGTATGTTGAATTTGATAGATCTTTCTATGATTGTGGATTTTCATATGAGAATCAGATGTTTGCGTAAGAATCAGAGATATTAGTTCATACGAAGTATTAAAAAGACTAGCAGTTTTGGTTTATTACATTTATTAGATTGAATACTGTATTCCACAGACAGGCTTTAGCTTTCTGGATTTGTTTTACTTATTTCTAAGAATCTATTTAAAAAATGAGTTTCAAATTAACTCTATTGTTCTTGTGCCAGCAGTTCTTCATAATGAATATGCATTTAATGACAGAAATGAAAATACCTTTCCCTCAATAGGGATCAAAATATTACAGTACAGAATTGCAGGTTAAGTACACTTCACAGTGACTTTATTCATATCTAAACACTGTAAAAATGTTTAGGTGAAAAAGAAAAAGTAGAAATAAAAGTGATTTTTGACTTCAGGGGAAAAGTCGGGAGTAAGTTTTAAAAATGAACTCTTCTGTTTGGAGATAGAAACCTTTGTACAGAAGAGAACATGAAAAGCAAGTTTGAAAACTTCCTCAGATCTGAATAACTTATTTCTGCAAACACTTCACTGCAGAATTTTGACACTCCAAGTGACTTATGACCACCCTGGCAAAGGGTGTATGTAGTCATTTAAATATGCCTAAGAATAATTTATAATGCATAGAGAAACATATTTCAGGTCTTATCAGACACGGTACACAGATCATAGTTATTTTTGTTATGTTTGATGCCCACTGCCAACATTTCATCTGCAAATATCACTCAAAGCCTCCAAAACCTGACATGCAACATAACAGATGCATCAGCATATCTTTGGATAAATTCGCTATGCAGGCAGACTGTTATCTCACTCTTCATGATTGTATTGTCACTTACTCATCCAGTTTCTATAATGATTCAAAGAATTCATGGCAATAAATTTCATTACAAGACATGCTTTTAGGTTTAAAAATAAATAAATAGTTCCTTTACAATGCTTTCATGGTTTAACCCCAACCAGCAACTAAGCATCACATAGCCACTCACTGACTCCCCTGGTGGGACAGCAGAGAGAATCACAAGAGCAAAAATGAGAAATCTCATGCATGGAGGGAAAGATAGTTTAATAAGTAAAACAAGAATTCATTCACTATTTCCCATGAGCATGCAGGTATTCAGCCATCTCCAGAAAAGTAGAGCTCCACCACTTGTAAAGGTGACTTCAGAAGACAAATACTGCAATTTCAATCATCACCCTCTTCCTTTTTCTTCCCCCTATGTAAAGCAATGTCAATATGGTCTAGAATATTTCTTTGGTCAGTTGTGATCAGCTGTCCTGGCTGTGTCCCCTACCAAATTCCCCAGCCTTCTCACTGGTGGGGTGGGGGCAGAAGCAGAAATAAGGTCATGTCCTTGTGTAAGCACTTCTCAACAATAATGAAAATATCCCTGTGTTATCATTACTGTTTTCAACACAAATCCATAATATAGGCCTACAGTAGCTACTGTGAAGAAAATTAACTATTTTAACCAGTCAAATCCAGCATTATACTGTCTATACCATCTGTCTATACTTGTATTTTTTCTGATATCTCAACTATTCTTCATCTTTTTACATTCATTGCATATAACTGCAGGATCAAAAGAATAGTTTTTAAATTTCAGCATCAGTTACACATTTCAGTAAGATGAGAAAAAGTGAGCAAGTTTTGTTCTATTAACATAAACATTATTAACATTCTTTCCCTCACAAGAAACAGAGGATTCAGAATTACAGAATTTCTTGGCAGGGGGAAAAGAACATTTTGTAATTACAAACATACTTGGTTTGATTTCCGAAACTGAGATTATCTTAAAGTTCATAGAATTAGTCCAAATGAAATATAAGTAATTTCACAAAAGAGTCAAAAAGAAAGAGTAAGCTCCAAGCTTTCTTAGCATAGATATGATTCATAGGAAACGAAGACCTGCTAACACAAAAATCTAACACAAAAAGCTAACACAAAAATTGGAGTCAGTTGACAAATACTAGTTTCACTGCAACATTTATAAATAAATTTCTATCAAATAAATAAATTATTACAATTCTTAACTTTCAATTCAGTTGAAAAAGTATCCTAGCATTTTCTTCATAGAAGAAGATGTTGTTAAAGAGGCTGGAGCTGTCAGCATCAGGTAGACAAAGAGGTAATCTGTGTGATGTAGCTCCCACAGCCAAAGTAAAATCTGTGTACACTGCTCCCAAAGATTTCTAAATTAACTTGAAATTCTCTACATAAAGACATTAAAACCTTTAAGCACTCAAAGAAATATTTAGATCAACTCTTAAGGATATCAGAGTATATAAAGGAACCAAACATAGGAGAGGACAGAGTACGTCATGAACAGACCAGTTAAAAAGACACAGTTCAACAAGTATCAAGAAAGTCGATGACAGAAGACATTGCAACAACATTCTTAAATGACAGAAAATCAACTAAGATAACTTTTTTGTTATATGATGCTGTCAAATATCACAACTATGAGTGCTTTTCCTTGAATAAAGGCAAAAGTTTAGATAAAAGAGGCCCCACAGAGCCAAAAGAAAGGAAGCAAAAAAATAGTAACCAAAATTAGCTCTAGAAAAATATCAGGAATAAAGCAAAAAAACAAAACAAAACACAAAACAAGCAAACAAACAACAAAACCCACCAAAGCTACCACTGAAGAACAAAACTAAACAAACACTTATTAAAAAAAAAAGAAAAAAGAAAAAAAATAGAAAACAAAACAAACTAAAGACCTGAAACAGAGCCACAACTGAACCCCCAAACCTCAAAACTGTAATGAAGATTCTAAACTGTTGTGGATAATAACATAACACATAGCAGATGAAGCGGCTGCTAAAAGGCATGGCAATAAAAGATTTATGGGCTCAGTAAGCTCCAAGTAAACTGTTTCCACCACCCAGACAATCTGCCCAAGAGAAAGAGGTTAAGAAGCTAGTAGGGAAAGGAAAAAAAAAAAGTTAATTCAGAGAATATTTTCAAGACCAGATTATCAGAGGAATAAGTTGTCTTTGATAAATTCATCTCACAAAATTAAGCTCTCTAACATAATTCTACCACAACCAAAGCTATGAAAGATGCAGTTAAAAAAAATCAGTTTTTGAAAGGACAGAAGAAGTTAATAGAAACGTGGAAAAATCATAGTGCTCCAACTTAGAAAAACAAGATTTGAATCAGTAAAGCCTCCAAAACAATGATAAAGTAATGTATTTTGAACATTAAAAAAAATGCATTGTATGCAATATCAAGTCAGAATGAAATATAATTCTGTAGAGATGAAATATTTTGAGGTATCATTTTAGAAAGAAGGAAAAAATTCTTAGGGAGAAACTTATGACAATTTACCATTAGGACTCAGATGATCATATATTAAGCAGGTATTTCAAGAAAAATAAGTAATAAAGTACAGTTACAACTATATATAAACAAAAATTACCTATAGTAAAGGATTTCTTCACTTGTATTTCAACTCATAGCAATTTACAACTCATACCTTCAAGTCAAGATTTGTGTTCATGATGATACAGGGATGGAAAAGGTGAAAAATCAGGAAGCTCAGGACAAATCTCAGCATTTTTATGAAGGAAAATAACATAAGCACATTTAGTGTTAAAGGTGAGTACTAGCATTTGTAGGAGATATCAAGTTCCCTTCCTCCAAGTTATGCAAAAAAGAAGAGTCGAGGTGCAAAGACATCAGGCTTGATGTGCCACAGAGAATTTTTTGCTGTAAGAGGAAAGCCACAGCACAAAAAGGGAAACAAAAGACTCAATATAGAAAGTTCAGTCAAGTGCCATTAATAAAGCATTCTCCTTCGTCCACTCCCTTAATAAAAGCAAGCTCAAATTCTTGCACTTGAGCACAGAAACAACCTACAGTAACAAGTCTGTAAGAGGTCTGTTTATCTGGAGTCAACATCTTTTAAGCTAGGAAGGACTCAAAGTTGAACCATAAACATTTTACTGCACTACGTATTTATATTGCAATATGTATTTTAAAGGAATGGTGAAAACCAAATTTTCATGTTAAGACATTCCATAACCTAAGATTAGTATATTAATGAAGTTATGCACAGTGTACCAAACGTACACAGACAATTGAGTTTGGGGATGGCAGAAAGCAGATATTTGAAATACTTGAGATTTCTGACTACAGGTCACAATTTCAACAGCACTTACAAAACTAATTTCTCTGTGATCCACAGTGTTACTGGCAAACTGTACTTTTATTTCACTTTGGAAGGTTTCAAGAATTAATATACAATATACACCAATGAAAAAAAAGGAAGAAAATTTATAAAAATGTAAGAATAGGCCAATAATAGACAGTAAGCACTAGAATTTCACAGATTCTAACCAAATATTTATAAATTTGCAAAAGTGTATTTCTAATTATAGGCAATTTTGAAAAGCAGTCTTGTTAAGTGCTGAGTGAGGAGGTTTTCACCACCTGATTAATGTTGGAAACTAAAAATCCCTTTTGTTTCTTTACTATGAAGATCCTCAAGATCACATAGATCTTGAGTAAACAGTCTGTGCTGTGACACAGGCCTCAAGTGCATCTGTGTATGTTACTTTAACTGAACTACTTGAAAATCTTATTGGCCTCTAACTCATCATCACCTGTGTTACTTATGTAAAGAGTGAGTTTAATTGTTGCAAAGATCAGATGCCAAACACCAAGTTACAGCTGTTCACTGAACAGATGGGAAAGGTTATGGTATTTGAATATTTCATTATTAGTTAGACAGGTCACATAACAAGCCATAAATCATCTGTTTACAGGCAGTTTGCTTGATGTAAAAAAATGAAGGTTTTCTGGTTTTCCACCTTGAAAGTTTTCATCACTGACAAAGTCAGCAATTTTCATACTGAAAATATCATTAGTGTGCAAAATATATCTCAGAACAATCAGACATGATACATGATGTGTGATGCCTAGGTTTTGTTTAAAGACACACACTTTAAATAACATATTTACTAATATTTCTTATATACCATGTATCTAGGTATGCAAGAAAAATAAAACATGGGATATTTTTTTCAGAGCACAAGGGGATGTGCTCTGAAATACCCTGCTCATGAAAGTAACATGCTCCCTTATTAGAACAATGAAATATTGCACAGAAAATACTTACATTAAAAGAAAAATCAGTATGAATAATTTTTATTAATATCTGTAAGACTTGGGTATGAGTTTAAAAAAGAACAACTGAAGTTACTAGTTATTTTAGGCAAAAGGTCTCTGGTACCACTATAAGCAGTGAAACTAGACAAGAAGAAGATATAAATTTGGCAGGAGTATAAATTTTCCTTGTACCAAGGACAGAGATTAGAAAAAATCCACAAAAGTAATATGAACTGTGTATTCTGAAATAGACTTCAGTTCTGGGGGCCCCTTTAACATTCTGACAATGCCTAATTCTGCTCTAATCTCCATCTAAAAGGGTAAAGTTAATTGTATTAGGAACTGACCATTTTACTTGTATTTTCACTACATGTGTCTTCATCACCCTATCACCCCCAAGCTGAACAATGTGATCGTTTCTCATCCTAACTTACACCCATGGGAAAGATAGCTGTAGTATAATATTGCATTACGTGTGGTTCACTCTCATAAAAAGCATACATCTCCATTTATATTTTTCCTATTGCCTAAGGCTAACACTGAGAAAATGCATTAAAGCTTTTTATCCTATTGCTTTTTTTAATCTTTTGAAAGAAAAATAATGTTAGTATATTACAGAAAACTTGTACCAAGAAAAATTTAACAACATCCATACTGAAGGATGAGAAAATTAATGCAAAAAGGCTGTTATGTAAGTTTCAGTTATATATTACCAGAAAACTGAAATGGAAAAGGATCTGAAACAGATAATTTAAAATATATAATATAGCTACAAACCATGGATAGTAAATTTAGGAATATATTTCCTGTCACCAGCTAAGAGAGATGCAATCCTTAATTTCCCTGAGACAATTTTACTTCCGTTTTACTTACCAAATGGAGTAGAACTTCCGTGCAGTTTGAAGATATTTAATTTCATAATGAAGATGACAATAGTAAGCTTAAATTACAATGACCAAACTACAAATGTTATTCAAGAGTATCTTAAGATCCCTTTTTGATTCACTTTTCTTGAGAAATGAAAAAAACAGATTACCAGGTCATACTTCAGTCAGTATTCCTTGTCCATTCCTCTATTACCTCTCTTTGGGAAGACATGCAAAATCAATTCATCAATACAGGGTTTTTTCATATACTATTGAGAGGGTTATGCAAGATTATTTATGATTCATTTTCAAAAAAAAAAAAAAAGACAGTTCATCTTTACAGTGACACTCATAAACATATACTAGTATGAAACTAAAAGGAATGCTCAAGAGTATCTGTTCCAATATGACCCTCTGCAATGAAGGGAGGAGTATGTGTAGGACCTTTTCTGACCTCTACAATAAAAGCACAGAAGACTGACAACATCATTGAGAAATCCCATAATGTGACACCCTCTGTTCTTGATGTTGCCCTGATAGAAGTGTTGTTACAATGAAGCCTTGCACAGCATATTCAATTTGCAGTGGAAAATGACTGTATTCCCACCAGCAAATGACTAATTTTTACCACATTATTTTTAACTATGAACAGTCATGTCACCATTCTTTGGGGCTAAAATATTTTTGGCAAGAATTTGTCTTGGCTTTATTTCAAGCACTCTTAAAGTTGTGGCATGCTTTTCTTTTTGACTAATAGCACAATAAGTGAAAGTGTATATATTAAGGAGCAAAATTTGGTTATTTGAAGCCTCATGTACAGGATCAATGAATCTGTAGCAATGAATATTTAAGGAGCATGGTTAACAATAATGGACAGTAATAGGCTCCAAATCAATGTATTCCAGGAGGTTCTAAGCTGCAGAAGGACAAAGATGGACTTTTTATAAATTCATCACTAGCAAAAAGGAAGACTATTTGATTCGTTGAACTGACTGACTCCTAAAAAAAACAGGTTGAAGAGATCAACTACATTTCCCTCAACTAATCTCTTCAACCTGCTCTAACTTCAATGAATTTCATGTTTAGGATGGATAAGGACCTTTTACGGTTAACCATGTTACAAGTACAGTCCTGTTCAAAATAAATTAGTCGCTGCAATTTCTTGAAGGGAATGCAGAAGAATTAAAAGCAATCTTTTCCTGAGTTCGAATTCTTATGTGTTCAACTCATTCAAGCTATCCAATAACTACAACCATTTTTACAGTCAACAGAATCCTATTCCACAATTAATTTACTCACTAATAGAGGGGTAAAAACGTGTTCTCTTTTTCTCTTGTTTTCCTTTTCAGCTGAAGTTTTCTTTAAAGATTTGCTTATATTGGTGTTTTCCTTTGTAGTACTGGCTCCAAGGCTCATATGGAGGAAGCAACTATTAAATGGAACAAAGAGAATAAAAATTAAAATTATGGTAAAATGGTATTTTGCACAGAAATAACTCACTTTAGCTCTAAAATTAACTTGTACTTAAAAATTGTAACTTGCTGAATCTGGAATTTAAGGTAACCAAAACCAAAATCTTTGAAACATAATTCCTTATGACCTGAGGCTAAAAGTCGCACTGAACAGCAGATAGGACAGTTTTACTCAACTGAAGATAAATAAATTACTCAGGAATCTACTGAAAGAGAGAAAAAGTACATTCCTCCCCTTGAAGATGGAAACTTTCCCAATTCCAAATGAGTGTTATTTCCTAGCACAACATGTTTTAGGAACTCAACAGGGCTTGAGGAAGAGAAGACAGAGGCAAAACACTTTGCATTGCACCATGAAGATCATTAAATGGACCAATTAATTAAATGAATTCAAGAATTAATCCTTGACCTGTGTTTCCATTTTCATTCTGACCTGTGTGCTTCATTCAGTATGGGATAACAGCAAGAACTCTACATGTAGCAGGTGGACACCTGAAGATGACCAAAATTAAAGAACCCTTTCCATTACCTTCTTTTCATTATATTTATGGGTGTAATCTAAAGGCACTTGGGACAGGAGGAGAGAAATAAATCTCTTCTTATACTGCCAACATTTCCAAGGATTGCATGCTGATTTATTTTTTACAAGATTCTCCCTAGAGCAAATGTTAGAAGCTAATCCTCCTCAAGTGCACAATACCATAACACTTTCAGGAAGATTGGTCTGTCTTTTGCGGGGTTGTTTTTTGGTGGTGTTTTTTTTTGTTTGTTTTTTTTTAGAGTGAGAAAAAAATTTGAGCCTATTCTTAATAGTATTCCATAGCACTGTAAAGATCTGTCAGTCAGTTATAATGGAAACTATTAGGATGCCAAATGGAGGATTATCTTCTCTTCATTATGATCTCTGCAAGAATCATGAGCAAAGGAAACTTATAAAACCAAAAATCCTGCTTTCTTTCAAGGATCCCAGTATCAATTAGAAAGGAAAATAAAACAAAACAAAAAGGTTTTGAAAGACAATTTTATGTCTAGGTCATAACTGATCTAAGTTTTCTATTAAAAATTAAATGTTATGTTATATAACACAACATTCTACAAGCTTTATATGAACAACCCAATTATTTACAAAATGAAGAGAACACATGAAGCTTGCATTTTTTAACCTAATGCATTTAGTTTATTGTAATCTGAAAGCATCTGGAGGGAGCACTTTTGCATTATAGGAAATTCATTCTAGATTTGTTGGGATTGCAAAAAGCTTTATGCTGTTTATAAATAGTCAGCTCTTGACAATGATTACTGGCCTTTATCTAATGTGGTCTGAGGACACAAGATTTTGAAGTGCATGTTATAGTGCTGGAATACAGGTGGCTGGAAATTATAAACAATGCACTGCTTGTATTTTGTTCCAGTCATCCCAAAAATATAGACATGCAGCCATGGTGCAGTATTACAATCTTACAAGTAGAAAATATTAATTTTCTTCAAACTGGAAAGAGAACTAAAGCATTACAATTAATAAAACTAGGAAAAGCTCATGACAAGTAACTTCTGTGATGTATCTTTTTCTGTCAGACTTTCAAAGCAAGCACAGCTTATTCTACTTTGATACAAGACTTAACAGTAAAACTTGGTCTGCAATGAGATTTTCATGTAGCTTTCTAACCTAGCCAGTGTTACTCACCAAATATATTCTGAAAGTGAAACTAGTTGGTAACTATTAAAAAAAAATAAAAGAAAGAATGGAAGAGCGAGCCTTGGTGACTTGGTAACTTGCTGAGATTCTTGCAAGATGAAAATATTCTTGCAAAGGAATTTAAGGCAATTACATTAGAATCAAAGAGGAGAATCTGCACTTGTTAATGTTTTTTTTAACTGATTTTATATGAAAACCTATGCTAAAGTACAAAAATGTTTTAAATGATAGATTCCTGTAGTTAAGAGCTTTCAAACTCACTAAAAACATTTAAGTTCTATGTAACTACAGCAGTATATAACTATTCTGCAAAGCAATACTAAAACTAGTCATACATGGGTACAAGGAAACTGAAGAAAAGATAGAATTTTGCTTCAGTTGACTGAATTTTCCATTAATTTGGCAGGGTAGAACATCCTGATATAAAACAATGCAAATTTGCACAGTTAAAAATACTACATCAATATCATGTTAGTGGAAAATATTCTTAAACATTATATTGAAGGAGGTAAAAATATGTGGAAGCCTCCACTATTAAAGAAATTGTCCTTTAGTCAGGTCAGTTTTTGCAGAACAGAATAGATTTTAAGCCTTTGCTTTATCTACTGCCTACAGTCATAATAGAAGTATACAGGTATTCACTTTTTTTTTTTTTTAACAGTCCCATGTATTGTAACTAAGCATCAAATGGCATACTCTGGGAAAAAGGCCAAAGAGATTTTACTTCCCACAAGAAAATTCTGGCATCCAACTTCTGATTATGCAATTCCTGTATAATTAATGAGACATATCTCCTAATGTCTAAGCACAAGAAGGTGGAGGCACTGAAGAAGAATTCAAGAAACAAAATATGACAAACAATTGGCAGTCTAGAAATCCTTATCAGTCGGGGAGTGAATAACCCCCTAATACCTTGTGATATTGATCATATTAAAACCAATACACTATTTCAGAATGTTGGAAAGGTCACCTCAGAGTAATCATGACAGATACTTTTAAAAGATAGAACCGTATATTTCAAATGTTTTTGAGTATAGTCTGCAAACCACATGCAAAAATTGGACTGTATTTTCATTACACAGAAAGAGGCAAATTGAAGACAATTAATACTAAAGCCTACTGAGCAAATTTAGGACATGGAACACATTTACAGAAAATCCCAATTTAGAGCCATGATTAAACTATAATTTATCAGAAAATCAATTTCCCACCTAGCAATATGTACCACAGTTTTGAGAAGGTGTCTTCTATTCCTAAATAGCTAAATTAAAATTTAAACCTTGGTCTGAACAAGAAAGTAACTTTAATAAGCAATAAGCAGCATCAGCCATATGCAAAATCATCAGGAAGTCATCACTGTGACAGCAGTCTTTTCTTCTCCATGAAATTCCTCTAATTGTATGTAGATGCACATTTATACACACATATAAGTGCTAACCATGTGAATTATACACAAGCAGAGATGCACATACATATCCATGCATACAGCTTTCGTCAGGGCACTTGTCTGGTGATAGCTGTGAGAAGCTACAGAAGCACCGTAGTGATGGGGCCTCCAGAGCTGTCCTCCAGTCCCAGCCGAGGCTATGCCATGCGGCCTGGCCTGAGCAGTGACCATCTCTATGTTGTGGCCTGCCTGGGCTTGCACCTCCTACACACTGATCTGCACATGGCTTTTTCCCTGGGAGGTGCCCAAAGCCCAAGGCTGCGGCTGTCCTGATGTCCCTGGGCTGCTCTGTTCCTCTTTGGTGTGGTGGGACGGGCCCTGTCTGTCAAGTTCTGTCCTGTTCCACTAGAAACCACTCCCCGTAGTTCCTGGAGAAGTTTAAAATTCATCATATCTATTTAATAGATATAATTAGAAATATCCAGCTTCCTGAATATCATTTCCCCCATTCACACTACTGGTTCAATAGGTGACCACAGATCCTCAACAAACTGTTTAAAATGAACGTGTTTGTGGATGACACTAGGGTAATGACAAAATCAGAGCTTGGAATCTGAGCCCCTGGGACACAAGCTTTTTTGTTCACAGCGATTTTTGAAGGACCACAGTGATGGGTTTTTTTATAGCACCCATCACGTCTCGATCTGAAATGCTCTTATTTTAAAAAGGACATGGTATATAGATAAAAAAGTTTCATTACTGTCAACTGCAATACATGAAAGTGAAGGTTAAACAAATATTATGCCTTTTCCAAAGAAGGAAGAAAACACTAATACTCAGTGGATATTAAATTCAGGCAGGAGACTGGGAAAGGGAGGATCGTATCAAAGGAAGTGGTAAGGGGAACAAAAGCCTTGGTTTTGAGGGGTATTAATGATATAGTTTGGGGATAGGCTCCATGTTCCTAATGTCAAGTTTTAAAGACTAACTGTCATAAGAAAAACAGCTGTCAACATAAGTTCCAGCTTACCACCACTGTGTAAAAGGGAATGTGCTGACAAAAGGTTCCTCTTTTACTCTTCTGCATACATACAGATACTTTTTGGTTAACTGTTCTCATGTTTAGTAATTGAACATGTCTTCTTTGACAAGCTGTGAATGAACAATGGGAAAAGCCTTTCTAATATCAACGACTAATTTAGCTGCTCACACAATGAAGTTATTTTCTTCCCTCACTCACACTGACATAATAGATTTATACCAGTAGAATGAGCAGCAATACATGGCTTTGTTTCATCTAACTCAATTTTTACAGTCTTTCAAGATAATTTGCAGCTGCTACCTGGTGACTCCAGAACCAGCCAACTCTACTTCATCAAATCATTTGTACAGTAAGAATGTTTATTGTTTCTTTATATCACTGCAAAAGTAAAGTAAAGTAAAGTAGTGCACTGAGAAGGCCACCGAAAAAAAAAAAAAACAAACAAAAAACCAGTGACTTCAACTCAGGGCTTTCATTTGCAAAACTCCAAGGTCAGATTCTAAAGAAATATTTAATAGAGAAGTAAGGCATCAAAAAAATTCTTGAAAGTGACTCAGATTTCAGCTGCTTTACAGACACACAGCAACTCATACCAGCTATAACACTGATGAAATAATAGGACTATCTTTAGAGAATCATGTTTCAGATTAAAACCTATTCATTTAAAAATTAAAAATCTATTAAAACCATAGCTTGATCTGTATTATATTTCCCTCCCTATTCTAATAATTCCTTATAGTAAGTGAAAGAATTTAGATTTAGGGAAATGTCAATTTTTCTCTTTTAGTTCACCTTCAAGAAACCTATTGAGCATTTTTTGTCATGTTTCAAGAAACTGTATAAAGATAAACCCCACATTTTATGCCTAATCTCACAGAGAGACAAACGCTTAAGGAGGATGTCAGCTATATTATGAACAATACTTTGCTTTGGTTAAAAAAACCTATGCTTTAAATGCCACATCTTAAAATATAAGGTTAAGACAATGCACTAAGGTATCATTACACTATGATTAAACCAGTGCATACTGAGATTTATAGTCTCACTCCAGCCACTTACTGGCATGTTTTGTTTCTGGTAAAATCCCCATTATGTTTAAAATTTAACAGTCACTTCCCAGTTTAAGAGTCACAACACTGTGTTAGCAATGTCTTTTTCAGTCTCTGCTACTTTCTAGTCTTCCGGATTTAATGGTTATGCAAAGATTTTTTTATGAAATTTAATTGACAAAATGGTGGAAGCCTGGCCTTACACTGCTGTGAAAGTGAATATGGCATGTATTTTGATTGCTGTGATTTACTATTTTTACTGAGCAAAATTAAAACCCTTGTAATGAATCTGCTTTTTAGTACATAAGAAAATACTTCAGGCTTTCATGTGTGAAGCCCCTTGGGAAATTGTCCTCAGAGACAAAGGAGCTAAAGAGAACTGGCAGCTCTTTAAACACATTTTTCTGAGACAGCAGGAGCTCAATTCCCATATATAAGAATATATATTCCCAAGGAATACAGGAGACTGGCATGATTCAGTATGGATATCCTGGTCAAACTAAAGTGTAAGAAGGAAATGTGCAGGCTGTGTAACCAGGGATGCATATCCTGGTAAGAATATAGTGACAATTCCCAGATGTGGAAAGACAAGGTGCAGCTGAAGTTGAATTTGTTGACAGATGCAAAGAATAATAAAAAAGGCATTTACAGCCATGTTAACCAGAAAAAGAAGATTAAAGAAAATGCAATTCCTTTCATAAAGAAGATGGGAGAGTTGGTGACAACTATCACGGAGAAGGTCGAAGTACTCATCCATTATTTTTTGTCTCAGTTTTCAATGGTAATTTCTCTTCTCACTTCTCTCAAGCCCCTGAAACTCAGGAGAGGGACTAGGCAAATGAAGTCCATTTGATCATAGGATGAGAACAGGTTTGACACCACCTGTGGAACCTCAACATATTCACTCCATGGGACCCAGTGTGATGCAGCCCAGGGTCCTGAGGGAAATGGCTGGTGTAGTTGCCAAGCCACTCTCCATCATATTTGAAAAGCCATGATAACCAAAGTCCTCAGTAAATGAAAAAAGGGAAACCTTGCAACCATTTTAAAAAGCAAAGGTAGAAAGGTAGACTCTGGGAACTACCTCACCTCGATGCCCAGTAACATCATGAAGCAAATCTCCTGGAGGACATGTCAAAACATATGTAATACAGAGAGGTAACTAGTAAAGCATGGCTACGCCAAAGGCAAATCATGCCTGACTAATCTAGTGGTCTTCTGTGATGGAGCAACTGCACCAGTTGACCAGGAAAAGAGCTAACATGTCCATCTACCTAGACTTCTGTAAGGCACTTGATATGAATCCCCCACAACATTCTTACCCCTATATCAGAGAGATATGGGTTTGATGGATGGACTGTTAGGAACTGGTTGAATGGTTGCATCCAGAGATGCAGTTGATACCTCAGTGTCCAGTGGCAACCAGTAATGAATGGTTTCCCTGAAAGGTCTGTGCTGGGACCAATTCTATTTACTATCTTTGTTAATGACAAAAGCAAAGAGATTGAGTTGTACCCTTTGCAAGTTTGCAGATGACACCAAACTCAGTGATGCAGCTGATCCTCTTGAGGGATGGGACACCATTCAAAGGGACCTGGATGAACTTGAGGAGTAGGCGCATGCAAACCTCATGAAGTTTAGCGAGGGCAAGTACAAATTCCTGCACTTGTATTGAAGCAATCTCCAGTATCCCTACAGACTGGGGCATGAAAGAATTGAGAGCAGCCCTATAGAGAAGGGCTTGGGACTACTGGCAGACAAAGTATTGGATATAAGCTGGCACTGTGCACTTTCAGCCCTGAAAGCCAACTGTATTCTGGTCCACATCAAAAGCAGTGTGGCCAGCAGGTTGATGGAGGTGATTCTATTCCTCTACTCTGCTCTGGTAAGATCCCACCTGGAGTACTGCGTCCAGCTCTGAGGTCCTCTGTAGAAGAAATACATGGAAATGCTTAAGAGGAATGAAAAACAAAACAAAACAATAACCCCCCCACAAACAAACAAACAAACAAACAACAAACCCAAAACAAAACAAAAACAATCTTCAGAGGGCTGAAACATTTCAGTGAGGGAAAGCTGATGGAGACTTGTTACTCAAGGCCTCTAGTGGCATGACAAGAGGCAACAGTTTTAAATTCAGAGACATAAGGACAACATTTTTTATGATGAGGGTGGTGAGACACTGAAACAGGTTGCCCAGAGAAGCTGTGAATAATGCCCCATCATTAGAAGTGCTCAAGGTCACTTTAGATAGGGTTTTGAGTAATCTTATCTACTAAAAGATATCCCTGCCCATATTAATGGCTTGAACTTAGATTTAAAAATTTAAATCTTAAATTTAAAATTTAAATTTAATTTTTAAATTAAAATTTAAAAATTCTTTCAACCCAAATCATTCTATGTTTTGGGTTGCCTTTTTTTTTTTTTAATTAGGACTCCAATTATTAATTATCATTTGCCATCCTAAAACATGATAAAATGAGGAGAGTATATGTTATGGACTGATATTGGGTGAATCAGGTAAAAGAACAGATTTAAATACATCAGCTTTCAAAGGTTATTTTTTAAAATTAAGTAATTTAAATATATTCAGTGACTAAACTATTTTTGGAAATATTGCCTGAAAAAAAGCCCCAAACACTCTGTCATTTTAACACATTCTTTCACCCCAGGGAAACAAAAAAAGTAACATATTTAGAGGTTACATAGGGCATATTAGTAAAGAGGTAAAAATAAAAATAACTCTACAGATATCTGTGCTTCTATATATCACAGGTTCTAGCTGTGTACCAAAGAAGACTGCAAATACATGTCAAATCACAACATATGGCTTCTATAAAGCGGTTCTCTAACTCTCACATTATATACACACACGTATTTAACATCCAAACATGAATCAGGGAAAAAGCTGCACTTCCAAGCCAAAGGTGCCTGTGATGCCCTAGGACTTTATATATTTGTAAATATTTACATATATATATATTTGTATGTTTGAAAATTTTTATATAGCTTCTCATATTTGATGTAGCAACTAGTAGTTTCTACCTCTGTGCTACATTTCTAAATTTCTGTCTTAAGGGTAAGATAGCGACTTGAACATCTTGCTTGGGACTCATGTACCAGGACAAGAATAACAATACATATTGTAGTCAAAACAAGATAGAAGACCCAGGGACCTTGGAGAACCTCCAAGGAGGGAATGTGGCATGAAGATGATAAAGGTGAAGAAGTAAGGGGTCTTGAGACCCCCGACTCAGTTCTAGGGGGACGTGACAAGGGGCAGACCTGAGGGTGACAGCAGTGTGGCACCAGCATGGACAGTCCTTGGGCTGGATGCAACCTTTAGTTATGGCAATTAAGTAGTGTTATAAAATTAGTAAGAAGCCCTATGCAAGGCGCATCTAGACACTGTCTGCACCTAAATACACCACATGCCTATATACATCATGCACCAGAAAATATGTATTAAAGAACTGTTCTCTACTTTACCTATATTAATGTTGTCTTGAAAAGTATTTTTTTTCCACTCAGTTTTAGGCAACATCTTCACGGAATACTAAACTCAAACTGTTTGTGATCTAAAAGAATACTTGGGTACACAGGAAGCAATTGTTTTGCCACTTTTGTCTCTGCTATACACACTCTGCTACATACATTTTTGCCAGAATACTATTTCATGAAGTTAATTTGACATTCCTCTATCTTCAGCAAAGTATAAAATAGTTATGTATGTTTTCTTGACAGAATGAAACTGAAATTTCTCTTCACAAGATATCTTACACATCTACACGCTATGCAAACACACATGCTCAGAGTCTGACTCCGCTGTTGTACATGAAAGCATGAAAGAAGTAGACATGAGGCACTTGGGCTGGAATGATGCACATGAAAAGAGAAATGTAGTGGAGAACAGTGGACTGCTTTTAAAATCTCACATTTTAAAGAAGTATGATAAAGAAGACAGAAATCTTGTCTCAATACAGAGGATCTGTTTTGATTCCACCCTGCTCCCCACCCCACTAATTTAGAATATTTGTTTGACGTGCAAAGTTTATGGTTTCTCTCTGACCAAGAAAAGGTTTGTTTTCCAGTCTAATGCCTGTGAACAGAGTTTTCCATTTGACAAAATATGCACGATCCAGACAAAAACACTCCTGTCAAAATGTTTGCTGTCTTTACAGCTGCTCAGAAGACTGTTCCAAACACTTTTGGACATGAAGAAAAGACTGTCAATGAGAAATATGGCAATATCAAAGTATTGAAACTTTACTGTGTGTTATCACAGTAAACCCTAATAAAGTAAGTACCAGCATGTTTGAAACTAAAAATTAGAGAGAGACAACAGCTTGTAAATATTTGACCACTGCGTTTACACTTTTTTATTTGCAAAACTGTTGATAAAAAATGGAAACAGGACCACTCACAAATTATCACAAAAAGTTAAGTTCCAGCTAAGTTACTTTTGTTTCCATAAAGAACAGAAATTTTGTGTGACTGCACCATATTAAATATTTTCCCCTTTCTAGCCAAACTTGGATTAAAAATGTTAGTTTTCATCTTGATAAATTGGAAGGCTCTTATACACTCACACTCTCAAAAAAAAAAAAAGAACATATACACAAACACACTGAAAAATCTATGATGCTAAAGAGAGAAAGTTGTGTGCCATTCGATCAGGGAAAATTCCTGCTATTTAAATTTCTTTCCATTTACTTTCATTTCTTCTTCCTAAAAACCAGGCAATGGGTAATAAACTTTAGAAACAAGCCATCCATAGAAGAACTTACAAGAAAGATTTTCTTGAAGACCTGCTTTTTGTTTTTAATGACAGATTGCTCTAGTCCATGGACTTTGCCCTTAAATTTTTTAAAAGAATGCATGGAATTTGTTGTCTGAAACTTCAGCTAAGACTATGAGTATTCTTCAAGTGGTATGGGTGCAAATTACTTGAGCTCCTAGGAAGAGTATGATGCAACTTTCAGCTAATCTGTTATGATCTCAAAAGAGAGAAAGCAAATACATTGTTTAGAAGGAAAACTCAGTAAAACTGGCATATGATGGCACTGCTGTGCCATCATCATGACATTATATGACCCTTTCAGGTGACTGACATAACCATGTTATGTTAAAAGATTTCAAAACTGAACTTTATAACTTCTATTCATTTTAGCAATCAGGCATACTACATTTCTAAATGTGACAGAAGTATCTGTAGCTCCATGAAAATAAGTCTTCAATTCCTAGGAAGTTCTTTAGGATTTGCACCAATCAAATAAGATAACTTCCATTCAAATCACGTTTTTCATGATATTTTCCTATAGCATTGCTCTCCTGAAAAGTCTACAATATGATGAGAGCATTATTTTCTTTCCTCCAGTCCATCCTTTCCCTTGCAGAAAAAGAAAACCTTTTGGATTAATTACTTTCATGCAGGATAATTCTCGATATTCTAAGCATTCTGGGTTAACAACAGCTAATTACATGCAGATTCTCAAGAAATTCACATTTTTTTCCCGACAGTACATTTCATCATAGTAAAGAAACCATGTCCTGTAAACTCCTACAAGTTGATATATTAAAAAAACCCAGACATGCTGGATTTACAGGTTTGGAGGACTAAGTATGAACACATATGATTGTCATATGCAATTATGCAAATGCATAATTGACTACATAAGTTAGTCCTGAAAATCCCACTTTTTTAAAAGCAAATCTTCTCTATCTATATCTCATGGCCAAGAGAAAGAAGAGAACTATATAAAAAAATTCCAAATCAAATATTACTATGCTCAATATTTTACATGAATATATATGAAAAGATAAATAAAAAAGGTATATATATAGTTATATACTAATATATTAACTTCTCATTACAGTCTAATTTAAAATACCCTATCCAGTGAAAAAATATTTTGGTTTTTAGCCCACTGATTAAGCTTAAGAAAGCAATAAAAATGAATTATTCCGGTAAAGAAAAATGGACAAGTTTTCCTTAATTTCAGAGACTCCTTATTAGTTGTAGAGTATCTGCTAAGTAGTCTATAGTGTTCAGCATCATAATCAGCTATTTAACTTTTGGTTGAAGTTATGTTTTGGCACCTTACACCCATTTCACAGAATATTATATTCTCTGTTGCTTTAAACCTCATGCAGTGATTGCAGTAAATCAACAGTTAGACAACATTGCACCTGTACATTAATTTTACTTTACACAGATAAAGGACTTCAGAAGATAGAAGACATGAAAGATCAGACATGTTGGGCCCAATTATATGCTGTTCTAGAATACTTTTCTACAGCTCTGGACATATAAGACATATTTAAACTAGGCCAGGTATTATGGAAGAATACCCCAAGCTTAAAAGGGTTATCCCCAATAGAACTGCAGCGACATCTTTACCTCTGCATTTTTCAAACTTATAGGAACAGAGGTAAAGGCAAGTATAACCTTTCTTACTTATTTCTCTGTAGACACATCAAGATTAGAAATAAAAATTCATCTGAGTTTTATTTGTATAGGTTGCCATTGAATGATCATAAGAACCTGAAAGAGCTGAAAGACTTCTGGGTAGTAGTAAAGATACCATAAAAGACTGACAGTTGCAACAGGAACAGAGAATAAGTATGGAGCTGAAAGTTATTGAGCCACTAGTTTATCAGTTCTAGTAAAAAACAGAGGAAATAAATGTGAATTGGGTGGAAGACCGCAATATAAAAAGCTTGTTGCAAGTAATTTCTGTTACAACACATTAACCTTTCAAAAGTCTATAATTTCAAATTACTCAATATTCTTATCCACTATAGCTGTCTGTGACTATGTTTGTTGCAGATAATAAGAAGTACTAACAATCAACAATGCATACTGAACACAGCAGAACATATTTGTGTGATGTGGAGGAATGCACTTCTGTCGTTTTACTTGATAAGTTTAATAAACAAGATTAGAACACTTTAAACATGATACAATAGATCATTTCAAGAATCCATGCACATGCAACAGTTCCAAGTGTACGTATTTTTAAATTATGGTTAAAAAAATGCATTTTATTAGAATGGACAAAAAAGTTAAAATTGATTAAATACAGCAAAGCATGAAGTAAGTATAAAATAAACTTCTGGGACTTTGCTCAACACCAAGGAGAACAGGGAGAATGAGAAGTTCATGTCATGAGACAGTAGCATCATGAACTATATTCCTTGATATGATATGGCATTATGTATTATGTCGTATCATATAGTAAAATGTAACACAACAGTGTGTCATAAGGTAACTTTATATAATTTAAAAAATAATATGTAACAGGTGAAATTCAAAAGGCAAACAATCTGAAGATAATCAAAATTACTCTTAATAAAATAATTTAGGATGCATTAAAATGTGGAAAATAACTGAAGAAGACATCTCTAACCATTTCTGTGAGAGTTGATAGTCTGTTGTGTAGGCCAGATAGACCCACATTCTATATTCACTAAAGTTTTAAATTTTATTTGTTGATCACCTTTATTAAATAAACATTACTAGAACATAAAATAATCTTTTTCACTCTGTGAATTTACTAAGTTAGAAAAAAACGTACCCTTTTTTAATGTACCTATGAATATATGAATATGAATATAATATATAATCTTTACCTATTTCTGTTTGGGTATTTTTGTCACTAAAGTGGCAACAAAATCTTCAGTATTCAAAGAAGAATTATATTTGCAGGCTGCAAAACTGAACAGTAATGCAGATTCACTGTATTATATTTTATTCCAAAACGTTAATTAAAAAAGCAACAACTAAAAAATGCCAGGAATTAGTGTTCTGCTATTTCTGACTTTTTGAACATAACATATACTTTCAACAAAACTTTATAGGTTAGAAACTTATAACTCTGATTAAAGCCTCTGCTGAGCTGATGACTTTTCAATAGCATCATCTGTAAATTCACCTGTTCAACCCATGATGTTTATCTTTACTTAATAGATAAATTCAGTCCAAGTTCCCCTTTGTAATGATTACTTATTTACACAGCTGTAAAACAGTACTGCTGAAAAAGGCCCTAAGATTCAATTAGTTCATCCCTTGTCTCAGGGAATGTTTCACCATTGTGGCTGTTATTCCTGGCAGGTGACTGTTTGGTTCATTCTTTAAGAATCATTGCAATGGAGGACAAAACCCCTTTTACAGTTTACTCCTCTGCAATGCTGTTTCTAAGTGGGAAGCTTTCTGAATGACAAATCTGAATAATCCAAATCTGCAGTTTGAGGCCACAAGTTCTTGTGTCATTCTTTGCAGACATGGAAAACTGTTTATACCTTCTGCCTGTTTGAAAATACACTAGGTATTAAATTGTTGTTTTCTTCCTTTCTGGAGCTACAGTTCCAGTATTCTTCATCAGTCAGACTTCCTGGATCTTGCATAATTTTCCTATGCCCTGAACTCCTGCTAAATAACATAACTTCTAAGGTGTAACACATCAAACCAGTCCTAATCCTCTTACATTTGTCTATAAACCTGTGTTTAAACACCTTTATAATGTTTTTGTGTTTTTAAGTAAGTTCAAGGTTCTTGTTGGAGCTAATACTGATCCGAAGGATCAGAGGTGACCTCCACTTGGATAAACTCCTAAAAGCATGAATGCTCACATGTGGTAATCAAAGCATTTCTGTTAGTAAATCTTTTTTCCTTTCCTCCCTTTTTTCTCCTCAAGCAAATTCTGTGCTGCTGGAGCAGCCCATGTGTGGAGCAGCCAGGGCTGCCCCATGCTGAACAGATCTGGTTCCAATGGCTCCATTAGCCCCACCACATATATGACAGCACAAACTGAGAAGAGGTCAAAGGTGTAATATTTAAATCTAGATTTAGAAATAAATCAAATTTATTAAAAGTATTGACAACTTGCAGTTTGCCTCTGAGAGTCTGAATCCCTACTGATATTTTACCTTGTAAAGATAAAATCCTGTATCTGCAATATGACATTACATTCCAGGACTTTTTGCTATCACAATATTTTAGTCTGTAAGCTGTTGAAATGTTTGTTTTCAAGCACAAGCATTTTTCAGTAGCAAATGAAGCAGTAAACTGGAAATAAGTTTTGAAGCTTTAGTTTGATGTCTAAAATATAAAAGATACTATAGAAAGAACAAGAAGGGCAACTTTTGACCTAAGACAGAATGAGACAGAGTCTTTAGTGATTAAAATGACATGGATGGAAAGAGTTATTAGAAATTAGAAGCCTTCATAGTTTTTAGAATGCAAAAAACACACTCTTGCTAGAGGCATTACGAGATACAAACCACCTTTTGTTCTTTATATTACCAAAGGACAGGAAATGAATGACAGCTTTTGCAATTCTGAATTTTCTGGGATGGAGGGGAAAGAATAGGCAAAAATGAAGAATTTGTCATATAGTAAATTTAATAATGGCTGCCCCAGCAGGTGAATGGAAAGAGCAAAGCTTTTGCAAAATGTTACATTCAGATGAAAGAAGATTGTGATTAAAAGCAAAACACGTTATGGGTTTTAGAATGCCTGAAACTATAAGGAATAATAGGGTCAAGTTATCGTATTTTTTTATTCCTGTGTGACTTACTCGATTTACAAATTCAGCCTTCACCAGCATCTTAAAAACTTTACAGTAATACCGTTTTAAAGCGTACTACTTGGTTTTTAAATTTTTAATTCTTTTCTGTCCAAACCTTTCTAAAACACATATTGCAGAATAATTTTCAAACATCTGAAATTTAATAAAATTTCTAGTGTCATGAAATAAAACATTGGTGCAGCAAAGAAGGTTGAGGGATTGGAGCATGTCATGTGCATCATAATATTAACAATACAGTTAAAAGTGGTATGAACAGAGTTTCTACACCCTTTCTTGGTGTTATGATCATGCTTTCTCTGCTCAACATGGTCCTGACACCAGTGGTCTGAACTCATTGGGAACAGATAGATGTGTGAGGGTTGTTAGGACAAATTTTCAGGCCCTGTACTTCTTCATAATGAGTAATATACTGTTGATCCACACCACAGCCATTGATGGTTTTATGTTCCACACTTTTTGACTTTCTGCTTCCTCCTAGCTTACCGAGCTTTATCATCTCATGGTCACTGCAACCAAGGATGCCTCCAGCTGTCGAATCTCTGAACAACTGCTTTCTAAGCATCAGGTCCAGCAGAGCAGCTTTCCTTGGGTCCTTACTTGCCTGTGCCAGGAAGTTGTCAACAATATGTATAAGAAATCTACCAGATCCACAGATTCTGATGTCAACAGCAGCTGCACAATCAGGTATCAAACTACAGAATTTGTCAGTTCCTGCTCAGACCATTCCTCCTCATCAGAATTGAATAGACACCACCTGTCCCCCCATGCCTTTGGCCACCACATTTAGCATCCTGCCATTTTGTTTGATCTTTTCCAGATCACCCTGGCAGTAGGATTCCTACATGCGAGAGTACCTGGGGTAGTAGCTGACAGACTGGATAAACTTAGATAATCACTTCACAACATCCAGAACACGAAGAAGCAATACCCATTTTTAGATAACAAATCATGTATACCAGACAGGGTCCTCCAATCATCTTTAGTAGTTCCCTACTACTGTCTTTCACTGCTTCCTTCTGGTGATCCTGAGTATCTCAGATGCAGCCCTGAGATGTTCCATTTGATGGCACTCTAAGCTTCTGTCCAACTACAACAGCAGTTAATCCATTCTGCAATTGCAAGTCATAGTGTGGGACAAGAGCATTCCTCCTGCACTCCACCAGAAGTCACTGGCTTCCAGCCTTAATCTTGGTGGCAGTTTCCCCTTTCCAACTTTAAAGTGGCAGGTCCACAATGCCTTCCTACTGCAGATAGAAGTTCAGGTTCTTGAAGCTGCAAGGTCTTGGAAGAAATTTAGTTGTTTTTTTTCTCATTCTCTCTGTTGCTGCACAGTATGATGACCTCCTCTCCACAGCTCTTTCATGATGGCTCCTTCATAACTGCATACCTCCTTCAGACTAAAAGACCACATGTACCAGCCTCTGCAAGAAGCCTCAGGCAATTCCCACAGCCTGAGGCTTGTATAGCGGCATGTTGCTTCTGAAACTGAGTCACAAAATTTAACTGCAAAGGGGCAGTTACTCCACCAGTGCCAGTTCCCTGAGGCATCTGATTATCACATTTCAGGACACGAATGTTGCTTAAGAAAATTTATTAGTTCTCTTACCCTCCTCCTCACACTTTTCTGCACAAACTGTTGTGTTTCAGAAGCTGTGCTCTTGGACCTGGCTATTACTCAGGTTTCTCTTTAAGCAAAGGTTAAACAGGTGCTTGACCCTCCCTAGGGTGTGCAGGTCCCTATGGCTGCAGACATACTGATCATGGAAAGCTGAGAAAATCTGTTAGAAGCCACTGGAGCTACCCTTATAGTTAGTTTTACTTAGAAACCTAGCACTGTCAAGTCCACCACTAAACCATGTCCCTAAGTATCACATCTACATGTCTTTTAAGTATCTCCAGGGATGTTGACTTAACCACTTCTCTAGACAGCCTATTTCAATTCTTGATAGCCCTTTCTGTGAAGAAATATGTCACAATGTCCAATCTATGCAAATCTCCCCTGATGCAATTTGAGGCTCTTTCCTCTCACCTTCTCTCTTGTTAGTTGGGTCAGAAGACCAATATCCCCCTTGTTGCAACCTCCTTTCAGGTAGTCATAGAGACCTATAAGGTCTACTGTGAGCCTTCTTTTCTCCATGCTAAACAACCCGCATTCCCTCAGTCACTCCTCAGCAGGAGAAACAGCAGGAGCCCTTAAATTCATTCCAGGGTTCCCAGGAGTACACAGACACCAGCAAAAGTCCCTAGAAGCTCAAGATGATCTCAAGAAGATACCAGTCTGCTGTGCAAACTGGTGCATAAATTGGGTGCCCCTGTCATCTGTTCAATGTTGAAAGTATGCACAGTTAGGGGGACTAAAACTTGGGACAAAAACCAAAGAGTATGTAAGACATCCTGTGCACCTCTTCCAGTATCAAAAACATTATCTTGCTTCCCTAGTACAGATTTAAATACATACTGCTTCCATGTATGGTAAAGGCACCTTCATACTTCTGTGCAGAATCAATACAAAAGCCTTAAATGTATTAGTATGTGGAAAGATGTAGACTGGTCCCATGTTTGGTTTTTTTTTTCACAAGAGGAATGGAGAGACTGCAAATGGAAATGGAAATAACTCTATATCAAGGTAAAATAATGTCTTGCTGAGAACTTCATCGTGAGAAAATCATGTAATCTTTTCGGATTTTTTTGTAGGACAATTTGCTGAGAAATTCCTCCTTAGTTCATGCACTGTAAAGATTGGCAGACTAAAGGATCACAAAACTTAAGACATGACTTAGTATGTTCAAGGAGAAACTTCCACATATTTAAATCTAAGGCTTTTGGGGCACCTTGATACAGACTTACATAACTACCTTTAAAAACTCTTTAGTCACCGTATACCTTAACTTTGCATATCTGTAGGATGAAAGAATTTGTCACAAGGAAGATGCAATTATGGTAATAGGAACTGTAAGAATGTTCAACCGCAATAGCATTTGACAAGGAAAACTGAAATATTTTAGTGAGGTAAGATGACTGACTTGCCTAAATATAGATATGGTACAACAGGTCTCTCTGCTGTAGAGGATATGCTGGTGTGCAAACCCCAATTATTGCCTGTATTAATTTAACCAAGACACAAAGACGTATTCTTAAGGCATCCTTTTTTTTTTCTTTGCCCAGATATTACATTGTAGAGGGAGAAAAATAAAGCACCTTAATATACTAAATTTAAGAAAGCATCTATTAGCTCAAATTCATGGAGCCCAATAATATTTTAATTTCCCTTTTTTCAACCTACAAAACTCAAAAGAGTTTAGTGTTTGTTTTTTTTTATTTTTTTCAAAAAAACACCAAAACGAGGGAAAAAAATCAGCCTTTGTGTAGGAAAAGGACAAAAATGATGATTACTTAATTACCTTCTCTGGTTCCTCTTTTTTATTTTTTTATTATTTCAAAATCATTTATTGTCTAATGATCATGAGAAAGACCAAAAGAAGTGCTATACTGCAATAGATTCTAATCTGTTTATATATCTACAAGATGTGTTGAGTTAACACCCACCAATCCATTAACAGTATTTCCTAGGAAGTCTAATTTAGAAGGTTCATGCCATCAACCATACTATGCACCACCAAACAGCAGGTGGGTAGAAGGCTAAGAAATACTACCAGTGATACCTAGACCTCAGGGTTAGAGGAAAAACTAAAGTTACAGAACATCAACAGCATGTTTGAGCAGTTTTCAAAACTAAGCCTCAGTTTAAATTTGCATTTTATCAGAAAACGGCATTTTGAACTTAGCGAGTTTGACACACTGTATTTAGTAGTGTACAGTGTCAAAGACAGAAACATTAAGGTTTGGCTAAATATTCAGAATTGGGATGTCTATCTAAACTTATGGCAGCCTTCTTCATGGTCTTGCTATTCTCTGTGCCTCCCAGATGTATTCCCTCTACTGCTCTCACTTCCAGCAAACTCAATGCCAAAATGCATTTTTCCTCCTCCCACTTACTTTTTTGAATCCTATTAGCTATTTTCTCTTGTGCAATATGTGACTCCAGGAATGGTACAATTTGTAGCTGGGGAGAATGTGATGTAAACAGCAGTACAAAGTTACAGAATTTGATAGATATGTCTTTTCTATTTTTATTTTCTGTATCTCCTTTTGAGACATTGGCTATGGATGTGAGAAACAGATACAAATAATGACAGGAAGTCATCGATGACAGCCTCCTGCAGCACTGCATAACAACACAGGATGAAAAAAAACCCAAAAGATCAAGAAGTCTGCCAAGAGCTGGCATGGAATTCACCTTAGAAACTTATGATGTTCCAAGCAATTTACCAGGTTTTCCCAGTTCTCAAAGTTATTGGCAGCTGTGCCACATATCTGAAATGAAATTGCAACTATTTCATAAGAAATTCAATACCGGTAACCACATTAGCACCCAATTCTCCTCCCTGTTTGATTAAGACAGCCCTACCTGTTGTTTGACCCCTCCTTGCTTCAGCAGAAGTGAGGCCAAACCTCCAGAATCCACTTTTATGAAACCATTTAAGTAAGATTAAATTCTCTAAAATAGATTTGAAGTTTTGTCTGTCTTTGAGATCATGCTACTTACAGCAGAATGTCAGTACATTAAAAGCTACAACAGTATACTCAACATCAGAATGGCTATACTGAATTCAAAAGTTTAAATAAACTTCTCTAGATGCAAGATTTTCTCACCACAGACAAAGGCTAAGTTTATACAGAATGTTGAACACTGGAAAACCTGAAGAGAATAACAATGCCTCAAAAAAGAAAATATCAGGATTTCTAAACAGGGACTTTAGGGTAAGCGCCTTTCAAAAGTCCTGAATTGATACCAATGAAACTATCCTTTAAGAATATAATTGTGATCCATACATTTTTATTACATTTTGATTTTTAACCACTTCATAAAATCCATACCTACTTCACAAAACATGGTGTAACCTTCTATAGGAGAATGCAAAACTTTAGCATGTAAGAATATTAGAAGTTTTCTCCTCCTAATAACTAAACCAGCTTACTCTACTGATCATATTCCTCAGTCTTATATGAGAATAACTTTGGAGTTTCAAAAGATGATTTTATAACAAGCACAAAAACTAGGTGACATTAAAGCTGTTCTAGAAATCTCTGCAACATACCTCAAGTATGCAATGAAAAGTTTTATAATCCAGATAATAAATTAAATTCATTACTCTTTTTAGAGAAACCATTTTGAATCTATCAACTCAGAGTAATCCCAAAGAGGAAAAGACAGGAGTAGAACATAGTATGGGTCAGAGATTACCTGATGCACTGTCTACCCCAGAATACATACAGGCAAAATAGATAGAAAAGATGAATGACAGTAAACAGACATCTAAAAGTAAGGCTCAAAAAAAATTAAAAAAAAAATCTTCTATAGTTCTGTAGTTTCAGAGCTGCTCCTTTAAGCAATTTAAAGGAAGTAAGTTATGCCAATAAAAAAATCATGCCAGTGCCTGCCATGTTGTTTTAATATAAACACATTATAAATCAATTTAGTGCAAGCTAAGCTCTCAAACCAGCCTTTTCCATCTCTTCTTTCCCTTGCAACAGAATTAGAAAATAACATATATCTTGATTATGATCTTCTTTACATGATCGTAAATCAAAAGCCATTGAGGTCATTATATATACTTCTGATTTATAAACCCCATGGATGTGTTGCAAATGGAGTGATGCACTTCACATTTAAGAGAGAAGCAACAGTATACTTCATTAAAACAGTGAATTAATGAAAAAATCAATGGTAAATTCAACAGAGGCTTAGTAAGATTTGATGGCAAGGCACATGTGATTGCGTACCATGTAGAGGACAAGGTCAGGTAAAGCTGCCAGGGAGATCCTCCTTTTGAGCCATGAGGTACAGAAAGGACTCCCTGAATTCTAAACTCTTTCTTGGAGAGGAGTCTAGGTGTGGCTGTATCAAATCCTAGTCCCAGACTTGGTCGACAGTGTATGTCTAAAGGATTATATATGCACAACCATCTTTTATATCACTTAGATAAGATTTCAAAGTTTAGCATGCTATAAATCACTCACCAAGAACCTGTTGTGGCAAAGAATTTCCCAACCTTAAGGAATAACCTTGAGAGCTGTCCCTACTCAAGGGGAGATCCCAGCATGCAGCCCACTGCCATACAGGAGAGCTCAACGAGCCTTGGGCTGTCTGGTGCCTATGGAGTAAGGTGATTGACTTATAGTCATATTCGCATACCAGCAAAGTGTCTGGGTCACTGTTCCAGACAGCCTTAGTCACCATGTTGTCATCCCTCTCCTGAAGTCCCCTGGATGCAGCCATCACAACCCCCACTGGTGGTTTTGGTTTAAGTGGGTAAAAGGTGAGGGAAGTACACCATCACAGGACGGTATAAAATACTTCTGAGTTCTAGTCTTTATTCACTACAAGGGGTAAAAATCAATTGATTAAACCTTTTATCTGTGCAATATAGCTAATCTTTTCCTGTGGTCTATAGAATGTTTTTTTCTCCTCAGTCGGGTGTATATGCTTACGCGATGTTTAAAACAATATTTTCACAGCATCAGTCTTGAAACTGAGACCTGAAATAGATTATTCCTTTGAAAAGAACAAAAAGAGTTTATGGCCAACACACAAGTAATTATACTAATCTGTTTTTGCTTAGGAAAAAAAAAAAGAAAAAGGGCAAGAACTTTGGATTCTTCAAAACAGCAAAGGTTCACATGACATGTACGTACTCAGTGTAGTGATAGTAATCTCCGTGTTTACCGACAAGATTCAGAAAACAGAGAATATATAAAAGTAAACTATGTGCTCAAACCCTGATTATCCTTTCTTTACAAAAGAAGCAGTCCAACTGCTGCTTTCAGATGCATTTGGTGACAAGGACTCCAACAGAGGTGGACTCGTGTATGGAAAATATGGAAGGTAGTGTCCACATTGGCTTTATTAACATCATGGCGATGGTATCAGAGACAATCTCTCCTTAAGGAAGCATGAGGAAGAGGCAGAGTGAACTGAAACTTTTTTGGTGCAGCACACACCTAAATTTCTTGATCTCTACGCATAAAAACATTTTTTTTTCAAAAAATTTAGATGAAAGCATAATTTGAACCTTAGTTATAGCAATAATTAATGTCAGTTGGGAAGAGGTACTTGTATGATGGAAAAGGAGCAAATTTTTTATCAGATTGTCTTAGTTATTTGCCATCAAAAATTACAAGATACAATAATGACACCATGCTGGTACCGTCAGGTACAGCAATAAAGGTATTATAATGAAGTCTGCTATAAAGAAATCTGCATTAGACAAAAACAGCAAGACCTTTGGTTCTTCTGTTCCTGTATGTTTGTTGTTCAACATCTTCATGAATGATGTGAAAAAGGCAAGGTACATAGGAAAAGTTCTGTTGAGTGCTATGTTTCGAGGATTTTTTGATAGGGGGTGGTCTTTTCGTAATTTTTAATTTTTTCAGACATTGCTGCAAAACATTCCATCATACTACTCTTGCTTATATACATACACTCTCCATTTTTCAATCCCTGAACCATTACTTACATCACAGGACAACAGAAGTACTCTTGCCCACTAAACCATGGCTTAAAACTGACACAAATGCTGTAAATCCTGAAGAAAATCTTCATAATTAGGACTGCATGTGCACAGTTATTTCTTCTACAGTGAGAGTTTTTCTATTTCTTCTATTATCTCTGTCTAGTTTATCTGGCAGTCACCAGGGTGACAGGTGAACAAAATCAAAGCAAAAGGAAAAGAAGTATCAAGAAATGCACCAGGAGGTTATCAGAAATATTGCTAAGGAATGCTCAATATCATGACACCACACTGTATTTTCAGATGCATTTTCAAGATTAAGGCATCAACTGCCTTAAGTGAGTACAACTTCCATACCACAAGAAATAAGCAAATGCATGTTGTCAGGGTCACAATACTACAGGGAAGACCAAGTCCAAATTTTTGTAAACAAGGATTTATATTACCTTGCCGTACCTGAAAGAGATTCATTCATATATAAATAATGGAAAAAGAGAGAAAATAGTAGCTTTGAAGAGTTTGACAAAAACTATAACTAATAAAATCTAAGATAAAAAACTAAAAGGGATTATATATGTGACTATGCAGTTCCTCCTGACCCTGGAATCACCTTCCATTCTTTTTTTTCTAATATGTCCAAAGAGTCAGCCTCAATCTCTCACATTATGTTGAAGTTGCAGTTATCTATTGAGGGAGAAGAAGTGACTGAATCATTCACCTGAGCCACAACATAATAGGATAGCAAGTGGAAGGTGTAAAGAGCAAAACATGCAATCAATACATGGGCTGGCAGGTCAATGGCATTTTTTAAAACACCAGATTATATTCAACAATTTAAAAATACAAGCAGTTTACTAGAAAGCGTTGTTTGTTGATTAATTCATTCCCTAGAAATCTGCCAACCTTACAGCATACATTCACAACTACCTTTAAATATGAAAAAAATGGGTTTTCCTGGAAAAGGGCACTTGTCAGTTAGTAAGAGTGGGAACATTTTAAAGTTGGAGGAATTATAGCTTTCAACATCTGCATGCAAAGACAGACACAGTTACTTATGATAAGACAGTGACAGCAAAAATCCTTTTGCTAAGCAACCCTGATAAGTCTGTTTTAAGGAACAGTGACATTCAACACATTGAACTGAAGGAGAAGCAGAGAGAGAATTTCTCAAAGATAAATGTTTACTGCCATGAGCTTAATTAGTTAAAAGAATGGTTGTATACAATAGATCAAGAAAATATTATGCACAAATAACAATTCTGGAGTAACACCTTTGTTGCTCTGCCCTTGCAAGAGTAACTGGTGATGTATGTCTTTTAAGAGATATATATAGATATTCCACATACACAGACAAGAAAAAACTGATAGAAAAAAAAAGTCAACAAAACAACAGTGTTTCAGTTGTCTGGGACACGTTTCCATTTATACTTCTTTGATGTTTTGATTGAAGAAAACAGGTCTTCAATATGAAACTAGTGACTATAATAACATGCAGAAGTGCTGGATGCACCTACCAAGTTAATGGGGATCCTAAATGACAGTTTATTCTTTTTTTCAAGTCAGACATGGACCATAAAGTAGCATTCAAAACACTTTTGCTTACAGTGGAGTGACTGAGAAGTTAGTAAGGGCCTTTATGCAGATTTTTATGTAATTGGAAATTAAGAGTAAACTAGAAGGCTTTTTACAGATACAATTGACCACTTGCAGTTAAGACATGCAGATTGATATGAAATGGTTTACACACAGCAAAACAGAGCTCCTGCATTGGCTGAGACTGAATGGCTTTTCTGCATCCATCGACTTCTACCTATACTTTTGCAGTCAGCACTTACATTTCATAAAATCATAAAATCATAGCATATGCTGAGTTAGAAGGGACCCACAAGGATGATCAAATCCAACTTCTGGCTATGCACAGAACCATCCCGAGGAGTCACACCATGTGCCTGAGAGCACTCTCCAAATGCTTTTTGAACTCTGCCAGGCTTGGTTCTGTGACCACTTACCTGATGAGCCTCTGTGAAAGACCAGATTTGTATCTCGCTGGATTGTTTAACTGGGGCAAATCAACGAACTTGTGGGGGGTGAGGATGGAGAGAAGGCCAGGGGGCCAGGCCTCATGGCCCGCAGCAGAAAGGCCAGACTGGGAGCCCGCCTGGAGCCTCTGATTTGCTGCAGCACCCCTCAATCTGGCCTGGAGAGCTCTGAGTGGTCAGGGAGTTGGATGTCCCGCCTGGGAGGCGTTGCCATGCTGGTCAAACCATATAAATACAGGGGTGTAGGGGCTCCATTTTGCTTTCTCCCTTGGGATCTGCCATTGTCATGTGACCTTTTGGTGGTAGGTATACAATTTTCTTATTTTAATTTCTCCATTCCTTTCTCTACTCCTCTTTCTTCACTTAATCTCGTTTGGGTTTTTTTTTTTTATTCTGTCCTCTTCTGTGCTCTTTTGGGTAACTTAAAATGGGTAGGTTGTGTTTTCCTAAAATTGTGATTGCTGCGTGCTGGGTGCTTTAGCGAAATGCTTCTCCTTGGTTGCGTGCTGCTCCCTATACATAACATAACTCTCTGGACCTGTTGCCAACATGCCTATTTTCTCTCTAAATTCAACGTCTCTTGGGAAATGCATGTACCATGTTCTCTTTAGGTATTAAAGAACTAAAAGGCTCTGCAAAAATTTGGTGGGTGAACTCTTGGAGTCTTAAATATAAGTAAAATGCCTGGGCAGCTCGTGGTTTCAATGCAACAACTGCAAATCTCTGTGAAGGGCCTGCTAACAGATAAGAGGTCAGAATAGGACACAATTTACCAGGAGAATGATTTCTTTTTGTTGTGCCCAAGATCCTGTTTACTGGAAAAGAGAAAGTACAACTAAACCTTTTTATCCTTAATATATTTTAAATGTTTCATAATTATTGGTCCACATTTATTACAGAAGCACAGAAAAATAAGAGAGTTACAACACTTCTATGCAAAACTGTAATACACATTTTCCATTTCTATCCTTGTTTTCTTGTGTTCTGCTTACCCTTTCTCTACTCCCCTGAGTCTTGAGATTTGTAGTTGTAGATTACTGAAAAACATTTTTTTAACATACTTTTATACATTTGTCTTTCTTCATTGTTTTACAGCACCATATTACACCCAAATTTACTGTATGTGCTGTATTTTACATGTCAGATACTGATGAGATCTAAATCCAGAAGCTTAATATGTTTTTACACAAAGAAACAAAAAAAAAACCAAAAAACAAACAAACCCTCTACCATTCTAAATTCTATGTAAGATAACACCTGTGATACAACAATATGCTAGGAATTAAGTACCACAATTAATTTCCAGAATAATTTCACAACTAACATTGGTGCAAATACAATCTGAGAAATGTTCTGCTTTCAAGTTCAAAGATGGTGAATAAACTGAATCATCTCTCCTTCTCTCTCCTGGTATTTCATCCAGCAACCATGACAACTTGATGTGTTGCAAATATTTTTGTTCCACAAATTAAAAATATATTTCTTAGGAACTATATTCTTTAAAGCATCAAAATAAAAATGCAGCAGTAGAAGATGTTGCTGCTGTATACAAAGATCAGATTTGTTTGCTGTGGTGAGTATCTGGATCTAGTTTCTTTTGGAGATAGTCCAAATGTAAAAATGAAAAGCTGGAGTTCTGAAAAAAAATGTAACTCGTTGCAGCATTGCCTTTATAGAGAAATACTTGGAATTATTTACTTAACACCTGTGATAGTCTTTCAGCGGTACTACCTATTTTTTGTTTAAGACTAGCTATTTTTTGTTTAAGAGTAGGTGATGTTTTTAGAACACTGAATTTTTACCTCTGTGTGGTGTGAGTGTTAAGTAAGGTGTTGCAGACTCAAAATGATAACCCAGAAAAGCTGATTATGCCTAAATATATATTTCTTAGTATCATTTTAAAAATGGTTGAGATTATCAGTGAATCACTGACATTCAATGTGTCCACTGACATTGGATATACAATTTAGCTTATGGTGGTTGAACAACAGTTGCTTGACTTTTTTGGGTATTGGGAGGACAGTTGTGTTTGGTTGTTTGAGGTTGGTTTTTTGGTAGGTTTTTTTATATTTTTAGTCTTGGTTAATGAAAACAGAAAGCTTTTATTGTCTTTTCACTGTTCTGGAATAGCATTCCTTTCAGCATACTGTATGCACTGTACTAGAAGCAGAAATTAACAAGGAGGGTACCTTCACAGATATATTAGTGGACAGAAGACATAACAAAGAGATAGAAAGGGAAATGAATCGTAATGATTCTTCCACAGGTAATGTCTTCCACCGGAGTCTAATCACCCATTTAATCTTATATGAGTTCTTACGGAATGTAGTGAATCATATCTAATGAATAATGATGAGATTCACCTTATTAATGACCTTAGCAGGTGAAACTGATTTTTAAGCAAGAATTGTTATCTTGAGAGATTGATTAAATTGATTCAAATTGCAACTGGTTACATACTAATTTGGTACACATTTTATTGCAAGTAGTGTGCACTGAATCAGTTTTCAGAACTGTAATGGCAGCAAAAACTAGTTTTCATTGTTCTTTGTCATTTTTATATACTTTAAAAAGGAAGTGATATCTCAAGAAGGTTCTTTGTGTTCTAATATTTAAAAAGGAAGGTAGAAGAGGTCGGGGTTTATTTAGAAGGATTTGCTCCCACGCCATTTCTCGTTTTGGTATGTCAGAAAAGTTTTATTTTTCTTGGTCTCACTACCATAGGATTGTTTGATATCTGTGGTAAGAAAGGATGCTCAGATGTCTCAGATTCTAAAAAAATAGATGAGTTCATAAATATATTAATATTTTTTCCTCCAAAATAACTGTATTTACCCACTCAGATCTTTTAAATCAAATTAAAACTCAATATATTCTTTTCTGAATACTAGGATTTTGGAAAAAAAGCCTAAATTGCATCCATATTAATCAAATCTCTCATGATTGGTTTTGTTCTGGCATTTTTCCTGACATGGAAGTGCATTGTTAAATCCAGGTTTTGTAGCCTTCCCTGTAATTTTTGGGAGGCTCAATACCTTCAGCAAAACTTCCCAGTGCTGGACTGGTACTCAAAATGTATAATATTTTAATCCTACTATTTCACGACCTAAAAGAGTTTTTCTGAAGAAAAGAACAAAGAACACAAACCCAGACCTCCTTTACAATAAATATAAATCTCCACTTTTTCAAATCTGTTCATATGCCATAAAGATTGGAAAGACAATAAATAACACTTTTTGCTCTAAACACATATAGCCACATTTCAGTAAAATCAATTATTTGAATGGATTGTGTTCTTATTATTATCATCTTCTCTCCTTTGATGAATGATAGAAAGTTCATGGGTTTGTAGGGCTCATTTCCAAATGAGAAAGAATTAAAGTTGTAAAACATGCTGAATTTGCCAATAACTTTGCTACAAAATATAAACAAATCCTGCTTTACCTTCAACAGACAGCTGAAAGGGTACCTAGGAAATTTCATCTGCAGAAATTCCAGCTAACATACCATTGATTCCGGTCCTGTTGCCAAGAAACAGTTCTCTTCTGTCTCCCTTGGTGCTAATCTCTACTTTTAGCACTTTTTCTCCATTCTCATTAGTCATGCAATGCTTCTCTTAAATGTTAAAGCTAGTGCTGAACACTTTGCCAATTCGTACTTCTGGCAAGGTTGAAAATGTGCACGCTATCTGTGCACAGCCTATGCATTGACTACCAGGTTACAGCAAGTTGGAACTCAAGTGTACTAGTGCATAGATGGTTTGATACATGTATCTACATTTTAAATAATTGTCTAAGAAATGAAAGTTCTTTTGAAATGGAATAATTTAGATTTCCAAAAAGAAATGCTAAAATCATTGCAGTAACTGAACTAATTCCAGGACTGCTGGAGTATTGCCTTTAAGAGTCCTTAATTCTGCACAAGATATGCGTAAGTAAACAAGCCATCGTTAATGCCACAAGTGAAAAGAATTCAGTCTTTTTTACACTAGATAAAAGAACAGCACTATAGCCCAAATTATCTAGTAGATATTTATGAAATGAAGAATTGTATTTGCTAGTAGATTTCAATAAAGAACAAATCAGTAAAGAAAATTTGTCTCAAAACCCAAAAAATCCTCCAGTTTAAAAAAAAAAATGAAATTAATATTCAATTGACTCTTGGGCTTGGTTTACTACACTATATTCATACATGGATCTGCATTCAATAACCCCATGGGGCAAAACATTCTATATATTAAGAGTATACTGTAAAGTATAGATAGAAATTTAGAAACTTTAAGACTTGCTTAAGTTTATATTACAATTAGTAGAAAATCCACGAGGTTTAGATCTCTGTTTTGAAGATAAGACACCAATACATTTTTTAATTTTAACAGAGATGCATATTTAATACAAATTTAAGTATTCTTAATCCATAATTCATAAATAATTTTGTGCATTTATTAATCTCTTAGATCGATATCAAAATGTAAATATGCCTACAAAATGAAAATCAGTGCTGCCACTCAGTTTTATGTGAACCTTCTGGTATTCTCTGCTTGTTTTTCAAGTACTGGTGATTCTGAAGTCTGACTTTTAAAAGAAGTCATCAGTACAGAGAAGATCTTCCTAACGTAAATGCTGGTGGCTCGGAATGGAAGAAAATGCGTTATGGTTTATAATCAAGTCTCAGAAGCTCTGTGGAGGATGATAACAAACGACATATGCATGATCTAGAGAAGCGTCAAGACTCTGCTTATGCCAATTTTCTAGAAGGGAATTCAATATTCTTTGCTCTCCTCATTTTTTCAAAGAAAGTGTTACAGATGTGAATATCCACCATGACTATTTTTCAAAAAGAGCCCTTAGAAAGAAAGTGTAAAGACACATTATCTGCCTTTTGTTTTATTTAGTTTTGTAATCAGTGAGCATTGTAAGTTCCAGTATAGTTTATCCGTGAGCCACACTATGCATGTTTGTTAGAATGAAAGTAGAATCTAGAATGGGAGATTTGTTTGCTCATTAAACAGTGTTTTGCTTTTGTTTCAAAAGGGAAGACTAACTAAATCCTTAAATAAAGCAAGACTTGCAATGAAATCTGATTTGAAACTTAAAAGTGACAAAGAACCATTAGCAATTCTCCTTGCATTAATGAAGTAATTGAAAGTATTTCATTAGTTGCCAGGTGAACATATTGTTAGTGCTGCATTTACCAGAGAACATTGTTCTGGCTACCAAGTCAATAGCATTAGACATTTGACCTTGTTAGCTGCCTGCCAAATCTCCCTGCTGTAGCATAACTTAACATCCTGAGAATATTAATTATGCATGTGTGTATTTGTCAAAGAATAGCTTTTCAGTTTTACTTTTGATCTTCCAAATAAAGTGGATCCATCACATCCCTAATGCAAAACAATCTTAGGAACAGCAAAATTGTGATCACTGCTGTGCTGGTGACTGATCTGTTAGCAGGACACGGATAACAGGAAATGCCATTCAATAGCTTTAGTTTATTGGGTATTTTGAATCACAGAATAATTCCAGCTGGAATGAATCTGAGGAGGTCTGTAGTCCAGCTTCCTATCCAGACAAGAGGTCAGATCAGGTTGCTCAGGGCTTTGTCTAGTTGACTTTTGCAAACCTTGAAGACTGGAGACTGCAAGACCTCTGGCCAGCCATTTCTGCTGCTTGGTTATCCTCAGGGTGAGAAGGTTCTCCATATATGCTGAATAAAACTCATGTTTCAAGTTGTTTCTTGGGTTTTGGCTTGTCTTCCAACCATGCAGTGCTGAAAAAGCCTGGTTTCATTTTCTTGCTTATATCTTCTTGCGTTGGGGCAAGCAGTACTGCACTGCCCTGAGGCAGTCACTTTCCAGGCTGAACAAGTCCCCTTCTCTCATCTTTTCGTCACAGATCAGGTGACGAATCTGACTAATCTGGCCAGTTGGTCAGTGTCTTTCCTATACCCCAGAGGGCCCCCAAAACTGAGCAGAATATCCATATGGGATCTCACAAATGCTGAGCAGAGGGGAATAGTCCCTCCCTTCAATGTCCTGGCTTTGCCTCCATGACTGCTTCCTGGGGTGCTGTTAGCCATCTCTGCAGCTGGGGCACACAGCTTGCCTGTGATCAACTTGTGTTTGCCAGGGCTTCGAAGTCTTTTCCTGCAGAGCCTAGCCTCAGCCTGTGTCCTTTCACTGGTGCTTCCTGCCCAGGGACAGCACTTGATATTTGTCATTGTTGTATTTCATGAGGCTTTTCTGCTCATTCTTACAATCTGACTAGGTCCGTCTGCATGGCAGCTCATATTTCCTGCACGTTGAGTCACCCTGCTAAACTACTGTCATCTAAAAAATTGGTAAAAATATCCTCCATTTCCTCCTGCAGATCATTGATAAAGCAGTTGATCAGGTCAGGTCCCAATTTAGATCCCTGCAGCACTCCATTTCTTACAGAACTCCACCACTTACCACAGGTTTCCAGGTAGGTTGTAATGCCTCTGAGCCCAGCCATGGAGTGAGTACTTAGCCAGCTAGACGTCTGCTTATTCAGAGGTAATAGGAGTCAGTGTCAAAAGTTTTCTAAAGTTGAGTTAGGTAACAGTAATTGTTATGTTCTAAAAAACTACTGCATACTCTAGATATCATCTAAGCTCCCTTTTGCAAAAAAGTTTGGACTAAATGATCTATTCATTCCTTGAACAAGCTGCAGTCTACTTGTCTTGTGTCCCAGATGTATGTTCTGCTACTGCTTCAGTATCCCCAGCTTCACAGCCACTTCAGTTTCATCATCACAACAGAAAAAGCTATGATTTATTGCCCCATCCAAATAGCTTTTGCTTTGCCAATGAATAGTAGACCCTAACCTTCTGGCCTCTTCACTGCCTGTACTAGTAAATTATCCCCAGCACCCTTCATGGCCCTTCTAGAATCATCTAGATATCTAGAATATCAAAGAGATTCAAGCCTTCAAAGAGCAAAAATCTGTAATCCCAGGACTATGTCATTTAAAGAAGTCTTCGCACACTTATTCACTCCTATCTGGTGGTATGGTTCCATCATGTTATCACCATCACTGGCCTCTCCTTTGTTCTTGAACCATAAGCTGTTAATGAGTCCATTGACCATTCCACAAAAGTGTTTGTACATCCAAGTTGCTCTATACCATAGAGAGCAACCTTCCCCTTCTGAAAAACTTGTTTCCACTCACTGAAGTATTCCATTAATACAACCTGTCTTTAGAGATCTCAGTACAACACTGTAGTTTTGTAACTGCTCATAGAGATTTTGCTTCTCTTACTTGTTTCTCAGGCTGTATTCATTTTTTGTATGCACAGTTAAGGTTGTCTTACCACCCTTTCTTTCCTTAGGGGTCTCTGCTTGCCATTCAATTCATGCTACCACATTTAACTGCTTCTTGTATTTACCTTCTGGCATCACTCTTTGTTTAAAGCTCTCCTCAGCAGGTTGGTTATCTTGTTGACAAAAACACTCCCATTGCACCTTAACAGGTGAATCCTGTCTATCTCTAGCACCACTGGATCCCCACAAAGACAACAGTAACTGTAAAAAGGTCGTGACTCTGGGTCTACGCGTTCCTTCCCAAACTGACAGAAGGCACTAGCAGTTCCTGATGTTCCTTTCTGCAACTTTCCCCATCTGAGTGCCTTGCGGGAAACAAACCACCTTTGAAGAAGTCAGCACACTAAATATGTATTTCTGCCCCTTGCAAGTTGTTTTCCCACTACTATCTCCTGCTGCTGCCTCTTGGTGCAGAGCCATGATTTAAGCTCATGGCTCTGATACATCCCAAGACATGACTTTCTGCCCTTTGCCTGCTACCAGAACACTGTATACATACTCTGGAGTTTCACACGTACAAGGAAGGAGATGCCTTCAGTGCCAGAAGTCAAAGGCCCCAGCCTTATAGCTTGCAATTCAGTCGAGCAGAAACACTGGCTATAACCTCCTGTGTAGTTAGGGTTTCAGTCTTGTCTACACAGGGCCTCAGTGAAGATTCTGTCAATCTTTCATCTTCCCTTGTGCTTCATAGTCTGATCACCTCCACACACAGCCCCTTCACCTAGCAGCAGCTCCTCAGCCAGCACTCACGTTCTGCAGGCAAGGACAGCCTCACTGCCTCCTCTAGTCATGGAGAGGGGCCCAAGGCACTCCCTTCAGTCCCATACCTGGGGAGGTGCATCTTCCCTCTGGCCCTATTCTATTCAGGCCTTTACCATGCCAGGGTAATTGCTCCAGTATCCTGTGGTGTGGCATCACCACTGCTGAGCAGTTCCACCTTCAGTGGATTTTATTCTTCATATCTGGATTAGTTCAGTTATTTGCACTCAGCACTGTGGTCCAAGGTCTGGCAGTTACAGAGCAATCTTCCTGGCATGGTTTGAAGAGGGTCTTGATGCTCCCTGGCCCCTAATCTGAAGCAGGCTAAAGGCAAATGGTATGATTTCACTGAACGGAAGGAGACTACAGGCCCTGAGAGATTAAAACCAATATTCTTGGAAAGCAGATCAGGTGAAATAGTAGATAACCATGCCTAACCTATTCTTTTGCTGCTTACAAGCATTCATCTGCCTAGCCTGAAATAAGTATGCATGCTAGACTATCATCTTTTATAATTGATTAAACTGTCCGGTACCATTGCTTTTTATATAAAGCATATAGGATAAAGGGTTTTTTTTGCGCTCAAAGACAATTAAAATATGTATTGTATTATATTTATATTAGAATCTTTTGTACTTTTTGCCTGAGAGGGACAACTGTCTCTCTACAAGAAGAGAATAATTACAAGGGATGCATCTCCACAGACCCGCCACAGTGAAATTTTAAAGTTATTCATAGTAAAGAATGAATGACTACGTGGTGATGAAATGGCAATGGCAAAATATTACTGAGAATTAGAGATACAAAGCATGAAGTTCTGAAGATGAAAGATAAAATGAATAAAGGAATTTACAACAAGAGGCCAGAAAAATAATGACTTGGAGTTATTGTGAATAAAATGGGAACTGCAGGAAAAGTGTGAAACTGACAACTAGACACTGAAGTGCTGAGGATATCAGCAATAGATTTTTCTCAATAGATTAGCAATGCCCACACACAATTTTTCATGAGATAACAATTCAAAAAGGACAGTCAAGCTGCTTCCTTTTCAAAAGGTTAACCTCCAAAAAGAGTCAGAAGTTGCTAAGCTAAATTAGCTGCTTTCTTACAGTAGGACCTCAGTAATACATAAAATAAAATCTTAGATTTAAAATGAAAGAAAAGATACTATAATGCAGAACATAATGCCTTCACTTTATTTCAAGGAGTCTGTCTTTACTGATGTTTATGGCGAACCTAGAGATAACCCAAATTACCGTTTGGTAAAAATACCATCTTTATTCATATTGTACATTTGTGTCTTACAATTAAGACCAGCCCTCAACTGGTAAACGCCACTTCTGTTCCTAGCAGCATCTAAGAGGCTGTAAGAATTCAAATGGATTTTACACCCTGAAAATGCTCATCAAACTCTACTACACACTTTTCAACATCTCACATTTACCACCAACAATTTGAGGAAAATGGCCTTGTAGAAGGGGAGCTGCATCTTAGAAAAGTGCTTCCCTTCACACTCTCTTGCTTAGGCTCTCAGGCACCAATTTACTCGTCTCCAAGACCTGGAACTTCCAGAGAAGTCGTATTTGTGGACTACCCCAGTCCAGCTCGCATTTTGTAGTTTCTTCTTAGGTTGGCTATCATGCTTCATTTGGGTATGCCGATGAAGTGTTCACAATAAGTACCATCTTATTCTCAGCCTTTTTTACTTTTCAGAGTCATTTTTATTTCTCTTTTTTTTCCTTCCTAGGGACAGATAACAGAGTCAGGCCTCCAGCTGTGTTCTTTCCACCGATACCTTAGGATAGCCTGCGTCTGAAAATCTGGCCTTGATTTTTATCAACTGGGGGCAGTCTTATGCTTTTCCATGAGTGTTTCAGTGTTATGTGCAAACTTGTGAACTTGATGACCTGCCGCTTTAGGCATTGTCTCCCCCTGCCATTTTTAAGAATTAAAACCCACAAGGAAACAGTACCTCCAGTGTTCCAAATCTCTTCCCCCTTTTTTTACTGAAAGGTTGATTTGGATGCAATATCCAGATAGATGATAAATGCAATGAAAGTTAATAATACATGAGATTTGAACATATAATGAAATTATATAGATTTACAGTGCTTCAAAATATTGAAAGAAAATGTTGCCAGATATTATGGCTGACAGTACACGTTAGTGGGGATGGAGGCAGGCCACCATTTCCAGCTGTCCAGTGTTGAAATATGAAGTCCATACATGACAAACCTGGCAGATGTCATCATAGAAGAAAGCATTTATCAGTACAATGAGGAATTATTAAACATTCTTTGTTCATGTAACATTACTAGAGAAGGAATTTCTACATTAACAGCCAAAAGTATGATACAGATTGACATTCAAGGCTGTGATAAAACTATGACAAGTGGTTGATTTGCTAGGCAATCTCAGTCATCAGACACCTTTCATTTTATACCAGGCCAAATTTATTATGAGTAGTGTCTCAAGGTTGAAAACAACATTCAATAAAAGCACAAAATTTCTTGAAGAACTTGGTGCTAAAACTAAATTTTGATGGCCATTGACTGTTAACATTCTGAAATTTCTTCCCTACTCTATTTTAATCACCTAGTTCTAAACTGCCAGACTATTCTTAGGATAATGGACTTGAACATGAGGATGGGTGATAAGTCCTTGAATCTAACTATTCCTTTCTTTGGTTGCATTAGTTTTTAGCACTACAAGAGTCTTACAGTTATTTTTATTCTAAAAACAAAATAAAAAAGATCTTACTTGTAGGAAAGTGTTTGTTCACTGTCAAAAAGGAAACATGGAATTAAACGTTGACCTATGAAACAGATGCTCTACCTCTCAGTGATATGAAGGTGGTTCTTTCTGTTCTGCATTCAGCCATATGAATTACCTTTTGCTGCTGCTTACCATGCACTGCTAGATTTTCATGTGCAACATCGTAAGGCTGTAGCATCTGGTATTTGCCTCTTGTACACAGCCAAAGCCAAGAACAAACTGTGGCTTATAGATATGTACCTTTTAACCTTGAACAGGTTCTGTTGCCATGAATTGGAAGAGCGTAGTCAGACGATGCATTTCACAGCTAGACATTTCTGAGAACAGAGTGAAGAGGTTTCACCTGACATCTGTTTTCTGGCTACTGACTGTCACAAAAATTGCTGTCACTCGGCTGTTTCCTTCATCTTGAAGGGGATTCCAGTGAGACATTAGAAATGACAGAAGGAATCAGCTGGAGTCTAGCTAAGTTAAAACAGAGTCAGCAGCATCTGTTAGACTACTTTTGGAACAAAGGTTTGATTTCTAGCTCAAAATTCACAAAACTTCACAAGCTAAATTGCTTATATATATATGCTTGTGAGAAAAAGTAACTTTTAAATTCAAGGTCAGACTGAGGAGAAAGAAGGAAGTCAGACTTTCAGAGACGAATTCTTAATATTTCTTTAAATAAAAGTAAGATAAGCACTAGATAAAGTCCAGCTTTAGAAATTCAAAAGAGTATTACAGAATTAGATTGGGCCTATATGTTTAGAATATACAAATATAAACTTTTTCTTTGTAAAAGAAGAAGCAGAATGATATTGAGAACATATACTCTTGTTCCAAATGTATCAGTAACCAACTACAAGGTTTTGGCCCAAAGACTGGTCAATGTTCTGAATAGAATATCAAAAAATCTATATAATAACTGGGAAGAATTAGATAGATCAACGGTATTAAACAGTTTGAGAATATGGTGCCATTAAAATAAGAGAGCATAGAAGGAAAAATTCTCTCCAAAACTACCTCTGCAAAAGTCAGTACTTCAATTTCCCTTGAGATTAATATTCCAAAATCTGATCCCAGAATTAGATTCTGATAGTTTTTTTCAAAGACTATTCCCTCATTTAAAGCTTAGAAAAAATTTGTTGAATTTCTCTCCTCAAATACAGAAAACAGCCAGGCTAAGCCCTCTGTCTTAACCTGCAGGGATTCCTAACTTCATCTTCCCCGTTACCGAACAGTGTCTTGTTTAACATATGGCTACAGGCTACAAACATTTTTCTCCCTTTCTCTTACACTCTTTGAATGCTGATTGTACGGGCTTGTTTCATAAAATAAATAATTAAATAAAGAAACAATTAAAAAAAAATAAAGAAGTGCACTGATTTCCTCTGATTTCCTCTGCCAAGACCTTGCATTTTTGAATGGCAGTTAGGCATGCAGAAAGCTTTTCTCATAAAAGCTTGGGAAATAAAATGCTTATGGGATAACACAAAGACTTTAAAGAGATTTTTCAGATTCAGGCAGAATTCAGAAAAATCAGATTACTTTTATCTGATTTATTTTCCCAAATTTAAAATGGAGTTGTCAGTACTTTCAAGTTCATATTAATTTTTTCCAAAATACACACATTAAAGGTAATGAGAGAGAGCATGAATAGAAAGCAGTGGGAGTTCAGGGATTTAACACCTTGTACCAATCATGATGATTCAGTCAATTTGATCATCCAGGTGCTCAAGGAGAGCAAGATTTAAAATGGTTGTATTGTCAACCTGCTTTTCCTTAGTCCTTTCAACCCCAGCAACAGGAGTTGATATTTTTCTGTTTTCTTCTCTTTCCTGCAATTTTATTTAAATATTTTTTTTTCTTTCCCCTGTATTCTATAATCCTTTGTCCTATAAAGTGCATTATAACCATCCTCACTCCTTTAGTATTTTGACATATAGGAAAAATGCCTTATCGATGAGAGGCTAAAATTATAGCAAATGTATTATCTTTTATGTGCTATTGTGTATGAGCTCATAGAGAGCAAAGGCTTTAAAGTGTGTAAGTTAATGAAAATCTAAGCAGTAAGGTATCCTAACTAATCAAAATTTTGAGCAACCTTATCTATGAACTAACAATGAGTACAGAAAATGTCAGCCCAGAGGGTAACTCCTTCAAAGTTATAAACATTTGAAACTTACAGCCAGTGAGCCCCTTCTCAACCATAGCTGCCATGACAGTAAATACACTGATCGATTGCTATTGCATCTCACAGTCAGAAACACAGAGAAAAGCCATGGACTAGTTGCTAAAATAATAGGCTGCGACTTAACTTTAAGGTCTGTTTACGGTACATTTCAGCTGTCAATTATACCTGAGCACCTGACAGTAACACTGACTCTATGATGTGTATGTACAATATGTTCAGCAAACCACAACATAACTTGAATAGAGTAAAAAAAAAAAATAAAAAAAAAAATCAGAAAACATGAAGAAAATGTTATGTCACGTAGCACTTCTCACCTTTTCCTGTAGCAATAGGTCTTAACTTACTATACCTGTAAGTTACTGGTAATGGATAAAAGTGACAGACTAAGCAAGATAAATCATAGATGGAGTGTTTTTATAACATTGTCAGTAAAGTTTAGAAGACACTTGTATAGAAACACCAGTGTCACAGAAATATAGATATAAATGCACAAAGAAAATGCATTTTCTTTATAGGACAAGCAAAAATTACATTTTGCTCTACATTAATTTGTTAACCCTTAAATTCATGTATTATATCATAAATTACAGTCATCAGGTTCTTTATTTTGGTGAACAGAGATGGTCAGTTTTAAACAATAATTGTAAATGTGTTTGGCATACCATTTATAGCCACCAGTGATACAAAGCAGAAGGAGACTTAAATGACTATAATAACTTCAAAACTCAAAGTCCTGAACTATAATTTTTTTAAACGCATCACCAAAGATCAAAAGCATATTTCTCTCCAAATGTGTATTTACCTTTGAACATGGATTTCCTTCTTCATGCTGATTTGCTACAAAGATTGCATTGGCAGAAAAATCACAGTATTTTGTGACAAACAATAATATAGAAATCATATTAGTGTATGCAAGAGAAAATATATGGAGGGTTTTGACCACAGACAAAGCAAGCATTTATTTAAATAATTTATTGTGTTTTGTTTATGTGGCAAGGTTTTGGTAGCAGAAGGTTGAGAAGGACTGCAGGGACAGCTCCTGCAAGAAGATACCAGAAGCTTTTCCCATGTTGGACATGTTGGACATTCCCGTATTGGATTTCCAGCAGAGTCTAAGAGGGACCTGCTACTGTCCAAAGCTGAGCCAACCACGGACAGTGGTAGTACCTCAGTGACAACATTTTTAAGGAAGGGTAAAAAATGCTGTGCAACAGCAGCTGGGAGAGAGGACTGAGATGAGAATGAGAAAAACAGCTCTGCAGAACCAAAACCATGGTGAAACAGAATGTCCCCTTGCAGCCCATGGAGGACCAGAGTGGAGCATGTATCCACTCTACAGGCCTTTGGAGGCCCTTTGGCAGAGCAGGTGGGTATGTTCTGAAGAAAGCTGCAGCCTGGGGAGATGGAGCACTTAATGAAAGAGGGTATCCTATGGGTAGGAATCCATGCTGGAACTGGAGAACAGTGTGCGAGGAGGAAGGAGCAGAAAAGATAAAGCCTCATTAGCCGACCAAAAATCCTACTCCGTGTCACCAGTGCCAGGAGAAGAAGGTAGACGGTTAGAAGTGATGTTGAGCTTGGGAAGAATGAAAGGGCAGGGCAAAGATTTTTTTGGTTTTATTTCTCACTATCTCTGTTGTGATTAATTGGCAATGAATTAAATTAATTTCCCCAAGGTGAGTCTCTTTTGCCTGTGATGATAACTGATTTCTCTGCCTTTTTCTTGACCCATGACTTTTCATTGTATTTTCTCCCCTGTCGAAGGAATAGTACAGTGGCTTGGTGGGCACATGACAGTCACCAAGGCAAATCTACCACCCCTATATAGAACAAAATATTTTTTTTAAAAGTATACTAATTAATCTCTCATATGTATGTATATTTGTAGACTACTTCCTCTCCCCTATCATCTCTTTTAAATTAAGATAAATATTTCTTTCAAGATCAGCTTCGTTATTGGATCACTGAGAACTCACAGATGATGGCAAGTATTTAATCACTTTTTCATTTCAATTTCACACTGTTTTTCAGCTCTTCCCCGATTTGGTATTTCAGATATCAGTATTATGGGACCCTCAAGCTAATGTCATAACTACTATCATAATGCTATAGTAATGCTTTGTATTTCATTGTATTTTAAGGAAGCAAACTATGTAAATATGTCATTCTCATTTTGTCTTTCTATCCAATCTATTTTTCTTTAGGGTTTCATAATGATATGTAGAAAAACAAATACAAAAACTGCATTGCTAAAAATAAAATCACTTTGTTTTCAGAGAAAAAAGTCAATATTCACACTGTTTTATTTTCTGGTATAACTATTAACTATTGTATTGTTCACTGTGAGTGTTTTTTATCTGCATAGGGGGTTTGTTTACTTTTTGGGGTTTTCTTTGATCTTGACAACTTCAGCAATTTCAAATGATCAGTTTTCACTCTCTGCCAAATTTTTTGACTATTTAAATAATTGTCTAATCCAGGAATATATTCTTTTTTAAATTTAAATAGAATTTTATGCTTTGTTCCTCTATTTTTACACATACATACACACACACACATGCACACATATCATATGATATATGAAAAGAATTGTTTCTTCTGCCACAAAGATCCAAAATTCCTGGTACCTAAAACAGTTCTTTCCAGAGCACGGTAAGTAATTTTTCTTCTAAATAATTCAGACTTGCCTGCAAGAGCTAAATGCACAATGTAAATCAATAACTACTAGATATTTGGTGATAGCTCAGTAATCTATGAAATAGCAAAGAAACAATACAGTCATTACTCATCAACAGAGAAAAGACAGACAAATATTAAAAAAAAATTCAAAACAATCATACTTTTGTGAATGTTATTTACAATATGGATAAATGTAACAAACTCTAGAACCAGGAATACGTAGGCAAAACAGAATCCTTTCTTCTCAGCTGGAATTATTCATAACTCATCACATTAAATGTCTGTTCTTCTTTTATAAAACCTAATTTGTAAAAACAGCATTTCAAATACTGATTTTGTCTTATTTCCATGCCAAGCAATTGCTTTCCAAGAAAAAATTCAGGGTATTTCCAAGCTTTTTCTTTCCACTGTTTTTTCTGAAAATCCAGGATTTTTTAGCATTTGTTGCTCTTCACACCCTCTCCAGACTCATTCACAGCAACTTTGTCTCATGGAAAGTGTTTGTTTCATCAGAACCATGAACAAAAACGAAGGAAAATCATGAAAAATGCAAACTAAGAAAATGCATGAAATAAAACATTCAAATAGCATGTATTGCTGCTTCAGTCCCCATTTTTAATGCCTATGAGATTATGTTCTCCAGATTGTATTTTCCAATTTGTGTGAAGGCAGTAAGACTTGCAGTGCACAAATGCTCAGCAAGAGAAAGGAACAGTTTATGACAGGAGACAACTCCATGAGCCCAGCTACTAGAAAAGACATGGGGCACAAGATGAACCCTTCAAGTACCTAGGAAAGTGTTTCTAATCATAATAAATGTTTCTGAACAGAGACTTCTTTTTTTTCTTTTTACTGAAAAATCTTCAACAGATGCTGAAGAGTTATATTTTCTTTCCTGTTTAATGAGCCTCCGTTTATGTCCAAGACTAAAGCTAGGTTCATCCCATTTTGTGAGGTCTGATATACACAGAAGATTTTTCTTGGAAATTGCCATGGAACACAAAGTCCTTATAGGCATCTTGGTTATATGAATGCAACAAATATGCTATCTTGACTCTACATGCAGTCACTGTTGTTGTGACCTTACTGTCTCTGTCAGCAACTGGGGAAAATATCATCTTGAATTATGCCTTCTCAAACCCGATGCAAACTCTGATTTTGATAAAAATAATCAATTCAAATTTCATTATAATGTTGTTAAGCTATAGAAAAAGAAGCAAAGGATACAAAGGTCTTATTCTTAGACAGAACTCAACAGTCCCTTCTTTGCATGATTAAAATTAATTTTTGCATTCATAGTCCTTAAAAACAGCTTGTTATTCAAACACACACACAAAATGAATAATCAAGTAAAGTTTTAATGTATGAGATTGCTGGTTGAAGTGTACTTAAGATTTTTCTGGAAGACAATTGCTGGTAAGGGAAGTAAGAAGCAATAATATCCTAAGAACAAAGCCTGTTTTTACAGCCCAAAGGTTTATCTTTTGACCCAATCTCTTTGGAGGGGTTGTTATTTGTGAGGAAGAAGCTCAAAGGGATTGTAAAGGTATTCAGAGTAACAGAATTTACTAGAAAGGTATTTGATTAGCATGCTTATCATGTGCTAGCAATTTTTGTGATGCAAAGTTGCTGTTCCTGTTTTGTATATACATATTTTGCACACAACACTATTTCTAGATTGCAAAATCAGTTAGAGAAATGAAATAAAACTTGCATTTATCTTTAGCCAAAAATTTACAGCACTGAGATATCCCCACAAAATGAAGAAGATAAAATTCATAATAGCTAATCAGTGAAGTTAAGGTAGGTTATTTTTAGTAAGAAAGAACACAATGTGACACAATTTTTAACTCCACTGTGCATTACTAAGTGTACAGTACAAGACAGTTTGTCTTGTAGAGCAAAACTACCAATGACAAGAAAAAATAGAATTTGTTATGGATTAGAACATCACAACTGAAGTACTCAATGTTTATTGTATTGAAATTTCCGAGAAAAGTATTTTGGTTAGTAAAAGTATTGTTTAGTATGGCTGAGGTTTTGTTTACCTACCAGAGACCTATGAAATTTTAAGCTAATTAAGATATATTAAAATATTTAGGTAAAGATAGTGGTCATCTTATACACTGTTTAGAACTATTCCTCAAAAAGTTACTAGAATTAAAGTGAGTAACAACAGTTTTCAGCAGCAAATAATAATGAGTTTATTTTTCTTTTTTCAGTTTAAAACTAAATCTGTCAATTGTAAATGACTCAATAAGAACATACTACAGCATTTATTTCCCTCGTGATACATGCAGTTTTTAGGTATTTGAATTATTATTTTCTCAACATTAATGTCAGTTTAAAAATTTAATTTAGCAATGTTATTTCTTTATCTTATTGCTGTTAAATATAAGCAGTTTTATATTTCAACTGTGTACTTAACCCATGTAAATTAAGCATAAAATAATCATACCTATTGAAGGGAAAAAGCCTCAAATGAGAGCTTTCTTATACAGAGTTCACGAGATCCCCTTAAAATATTCTTCTAATATAAATACATTCAGTGCTGTTTTCTTGTTTCAAGGCAGTTATGCATTGCTTTAGCCAATCAGTTCTTCATAGACAACTGAAAAACAAGGTTTGCAATGCTTGGTATGGAGCTGTGCTCTGTAGTGAATAAAAGAGGTATTAATTGATTCTGATTGACAGAAAAGTGAAAATTATTCGTATGTGTCACTTTGGATCGCCTCTGAGGCCTCAGAAATGAGGACGGAGTTTTCTAAAATGAGTTGCTCCAGTCCTGTCAGTAAGAATGTCTCATGCAAGTACCTGCAGTTTCTGAACAGTGAAATGTACATCAAAAATACCAAATATATTTTAGGTGTAATTAAAAATTGGATAAATGAGGTTTTGTCAGTGCAGTCGTCGCAGCTGACAATGCTAGTTCTGCCAAATCTACCACCACCCGTTTAGCCACCTTACCTATTCTCAGATATTGTTCTGTCTTTAGGACTACACCTCCATTATCAGTTAATTTGGAATGAAAGGAGAAGATTGGTAGATCAAAGCAATAGATAGTGAGGCTCCTCATACCTTAACTAAATGAGCATTAGGAAAAAATAGATGTAGCCCCCTAACAAAGCAACTCCCATTTTTCACATGTTCAATACTATTTAAAAGAAAAAAACAGTCGTGCTGGGAGGGTACTTTTCTTCCTCAGCTGATAGCTCCATTGCTGAGAAACATCACACTCTCACCTCTTTTCCTGGATGAAGGTAGTAATTATTGCCCCTACCATCATTGGTCTTGTAAAAATCTCACATGCAAAATGCTTCTACTACCATTTTTGCTGTTTTCTAGGTGAAACCGTAGTTACAGCTGCCCAATCCTCATAGGGATGATTTCTTCAATTTCACATTCTGCCCAAATATTTAGATTTTACCTGGAGTTTCCATGGTTTGAGAAAATGACAGTATCTATACGTTCTCCATCTCCTATAATCCCCTTTTGCACACAGAAGCCTTCACAAATAAAAGACTTTGTTGTTAATCTAGTAGCGAAGTATTTCATATTTTCTCAAGAGCTTCGAAAAACTGCACCACATGCCTTGTGCTAAAACACTTAAGTTCTAGTTATACAGCCCTAATTCCATCCTCTGTTTATAAATTTCTTTCCCTTCCCTCTTTGCTGTGATTGACTTAGAACCTGTATCGGATAAATGTAGTGCCTATGCTACTGATCACCCTCTAAATATCCTTGTTTTCTTCCAGACATCTGCTTTCAAGAATAGGTGGTCAGCATATACAAACAAATACAACACCTTAACTACTTAATTGTTCCTAGGATTTCTAAGTGGGCCTAATCTCTTTCCATGTATTGCAACATGAGGAGCTGTTATGATCTGGTTATTAGAATTATTAGAAATGCCTCTGCCTGAATTAAGGTGCTGAGACCATGTGCCAAGGTTAATTGTATGGATTTTATTTAATCGTAAATTTGAGGCAGAGAAAGAGAGAGAAAAAAATAGGAAACAGGAGGGGGAGGAGGGGGGGTGGGGTGGAGAAAGAGAATGACAGAGAAAGATTAAGTAGAAAATATATCACCACTGTAGAAGCCAGCAGTGTTCCATAGTTCTTCTGGTCTTCTTGGTGGTGAAGGTCCCCCCAAAAAAGAGTCAGTCTAGTGGATTAATATACATTCATGAGATGCCTAGACACCGCCCCTGGCAGTGGGGAAGCTTTGCAGTCTCGTGACAGGCACTGGATTTGTTGCCTCACTTGGATCACGTGCAGTCCTCTGGTGGTAGAAGGCCTCAGGAATGAGTCAGGGGGGCATTCTGGGGGTCTTTGATAGTTTATGACCCCTGCTCAGCTGCTTCTCACTAGAATGTATGTGGTCTTCCTTTGTGGCAGAGAACATGCAGTATCGGAAATGGAAAAATTATGTCAGAAATGGGTTTCTGAGGAAAATGAAGAAAACAACCAGGGTACTTTAAAACCTGAAGCTTTTACTGTGTTTGTAAAATGGTTTCCTGTCTTTTTTACTTAGTCACCCTTCTTCCCAAGACCCCCTGAAACTCCCCTTATCTGTGTAGCTAAGCAGCAAGGAATTCATCCTTGGAGGTGTCTGGTTTAGTTTCTCTATTGGTTCTTAGTTAACTCTTTCCCATTGATCATTTAACCCTTGATTTCTATTGGTAGTAATTTGGATCCCCCTAAAACCTATATATATACCCCAGCCATGTTAATAAACTCTCTCTCTGCATCTCCTCCTGTGGTCTCCGTGTGTCTCTCTGGGGCATCTCGAGGGCCGTGAGCTGGGAGGCGAAAAGGGGGAGCATCTCCCTTAAGCTGTCGCATTCCTGGAGGAGGGAGTTTATACTGTTTGGTGTGGACAGATTTCACCATCACACACCCAAAGCACTTCTTCCCCAACACCTGCTGAGCTCAGCTGGTTAAGATTCTTAACACAGATTCATTCCCCCTTCCTGAGCCTTGTTTACTTCTCAGACCTGGGATGATTAGAAAATAGTCCTATCTCAAGTTCCCATTACAGTACAAATTCCAGTCAGGAGGCGTTGGGAGGCAGGGTGCTTGAGTGGCCACAGACAGGCCCTTGCAGTTTGACAAAAAGTCCTTCTACAATTTTGACTTTGTTTAAGACACTAATGACATTTCAGTCCATCAGAGGAGCACACTAAATTGAGAGGCTTCAATGCAGATTTTTTTTTTCTCCTCCTGCAGGCAATATCATGTAGGCATTTATACTTTATAATCAGACAAGAATCAGAATATATAGTAGTGATAAGAACTTGATAATTCCTAAATGAGATTAATAGATTTTGGGTGATATGACATCGTAAAACTAATGTGAGCTCAATTTGCCTGTTGTATTTTGTTAATAAGAGAGAATGAGCTAGACTGAGCCTTAGGAGAGAGATTGTTTTCCTGGTAAACAGCTTAGTTTGGGGTAGAAGGATACAGAATGCAAACTGTGCAAAAAGAGCACTGAGGGAGTCAAAGCAGGGATCTTGCAGCACAAACAGACAGAATGCAGAGGCAGATAGGGAATAGCCACAGCCAGACCACTAAGGAGTGGACAGAAGTCTTCATGCCCTCATGGACACTGGGAACAAGTGGATGAAGTTTCTTATAATTCACAAAAGGCAGCAAGAAACTTGGCCTGGAATCAAACACTTTTCCGATTTGATTATTTAAAATATTAAATATGGTCATTTATATTTAAATATAACCTCAATTTTCAAATGCAGAATACATATTAGATGCCTTCTTTTGGAAGGTAGCAATAAGGAAAATTTCTCAACAGATTCACTGCTAAGAAGGTTCTGTCATTGTAGTATTCATCAAATATCATAGGAAAGTGAGTCCCTAACATGAGACCATTCTTTATGGTCTTTATTGTATAATTTCCAGTAGAATTTTCCACTTTACAGATATCTGAAAATAGTAAAAATACATGTATCAATTGAAAATTTTGTCACTTGTACAAGAACAACCTTGATATTAAATTTGCTCTCTTAATCCTTTCTTCTCACTATAGTGTGCTGAAAAAGTCCTTCATTTCTTGATTTTTTTAATCCCTTTCTGAGCCTTATATAGTCCTTTTACAGGGCTGGATGCCACATGCTGTAGGGAGGACAAAGGAACGGTCCTCAGCCGATGTAGGGGGTGAAGCTGGAATGACTTTATTTGGGGTACATAAGACTCTTATAGGGTTTGGGGGAGGGGTTTGGGAACTGGGAGGAGTTGGGATGGGACACGACAAATATGGGGAAGGAGGGGAGGGAAGGAGAGGAGGGGGAGATACAATTATGGGAAAAGGGGGAGTGGCTAGCTTTACACTGTGATGCAGGGTTTGCATCACTGGCCAGCCAATGAAAAAATAGGGAATAAACAACCAATAGGGACGGGTTACCGGGTAGCCACAGCCAATGGGGATAAAACACACAAATACAGGAGAAATAGCTATCTATCTAATACAATAAGTCACTATCTATGCTATAGAGAACCTTTTAAAATGTAAACTTCTGAGGTTTGAGGTAGTTGTCCATTTCTGGTGTTGATTACTCGATAGCTAGCCCTATCCACTCGTGAAACTGTCCATCCTGGTTGTTTTGGCAGTCCCTGAAGCAGGGTTCCCCAACAGCTGGATATGCAGAAATATGTAGCATAGACTCAATAACACTAAAAATTCTTATATATATATATTTCCATTACACATATATGCCAATGTGATAACAAAGCTGATAAGAAACATTCAGTTGGGCAATTATTGTCTCAAATATCCATGTCTAGAAACAAATACAGAGTTTTATGGAGAAAACATAATTTAAAAAAAAATCTAAGAGGAACCAATGGCCTTTGCATGTGTGTGTGTGTGTGTGTGAGTGTGTGTAATAACACATCTCTGCACTCACAATTGAAGAGATGTCATAGCAGATCTTTCCATGGCAGAATATTTATTCACAGTCCTTATGAAAAAAAACTTGGAAAACATCTAGGTTTGTCCTAGTTAGTGACATCTTTTTTAGAAAACAAAAGTTTGTGTAATGGCTTTGATACTTCACAAAAAGGGAATAAGATCTTGGCAGTAAAAATAACTGGAATTAAAAGGAAAAGCATTGTAAAAATGTCAAGTTTGAATGGATGTGAGGCATTTAAAGAGCATTATTTCTAATATTTTCATTGTCAAGTAATAAAACATAATGTAAATGTTACCAGGTCGCAAATGATTACCTAGTACTCTTCCTGAGTCACCTTGGACTGTGAAGACTGATCTACTCATAAGGGTAAACTTCAATAAGATTTGAACTTTGACAGTGAGTAGATCTGTTAGTAGATAAAACTAAGGAAACAGGTAATTTGTGAAAAGCTGTCGACTCTTCAAAGCTATAATACTGAGAGTTTAAGTATTTAATCAGAAAAATGTAGAAAGTTGAGTAGGAGTTCAGCTTAGATAAACTACAAGCTCTTCACTGGTCTCAAACAGAAGAAGAGAGTGTTTAGAAACTAAAAATTAGGAGATATTATTGAGAACAAAAATAAAGGCAAGGCATAGAAGAAAAAAATTGAAAGGTCAAGATACAAATGAGATGCAATTAACAAAAAGCGTAAGAATGACAAGAAATCAGTTTCTAAGTATAAGAGGAAGACCAAAGAAAGCATTGTTCTGCAACTAATCAAGAAGGAAAGCTGTGCACAGATAACACAGAGAAGGCTGAAGCTTTTAATGACTTTTTTCTTTTTTTTTTTTTTTTATCAATCTGGAGTAAAAAACATCCATTAAGGAGAAGTGCCTAGCATAATTAATATCAGCAACAAAAGGAGATCTCAACATGGAATAGGAAAGACATGAGTTGTGAGCACTTAGATAAGTTAAATCAATGTGATCTGATGAACTTCATCTTAGGATAGTGGCTGATGTAATCAAAAAACTCTTAGTGGTTATCTTTGAAAACTCTTGGAAGATAACTATGGCACCAAATGACTTGGGAAAAAAAAAAAAGAGGAAAAAAAAACCCTGAGGATAGAAGAAAAGAAAATAAGAAGCTAGAGAGTTATACAGCACTTAGCCTGATTTCATTCCTCAGAATAAAACCAGATTTTTTAAAAAAATAAAATAAACCAAACCAACAGCTGCTTTTTAACACTGTAAAGACAATAAGAAGATGAGTGGGATTCTGTAGGCTTTTCAAGAACAAATCCAATCAAACCAAACTGTTTTCCTCTTCAGACAGGTTAACAAGAATTTGATTAGAGAAGACTAACAGGGGCAAAGATAAAGCAGTGCTATACAAGCCAAATATGGAAATTATTAGTGCTACATTACATATAAAAGTTTAAAAACCGGGAATTAATATGTATTTGATTTAGTTGTTATGCAGATGGAAGCTAATTGTGAGGTACAGAAGAGCTGTTTTATATATCAGGTGAAATCCTTACATCTATGTGATGAAGTGAGTAACAAAATCAAGCAGCTGAATATGGGAAAGAAACAAATTTGTATGTTGAAGACACAATAGTTTGTTAATATCATATAGGATGGTCAGTGGTTAAAGACCATGTTACCTGATATTAACAGTGGTTGGCTTCATGTTGGTGAGTGAATATAGTCTTGAGCAAGCTAAGATGTTCATATCAGGCATAAGCCAGGAGAGGAACATATGACACCATGTGACAGAAATAACCAAGTACTCAAAAAGGGAAATTAGATGTGGCTAGGCAAACTGTTCTCTGAAAAGAGTATATTGGGAGCAGATTTTCAAGCAAACAGCTGAGGCTAGCATCTGAGCAATACCACCCTGTATGGCTGAAAATTATAAAAGCCTATAACTGGAGTGCAGGCATTTCCTAAGTGCCTGAGTGGCCCAGATGTCACTGGCATCCATTAGACAGTGACATTTAGTAACCACAAATTCAGAAAAGAACAGGCAGCTTATGACATCATGGTGGCTTTAGATACTATTTCATGTGACATCCCCATAAGTAAACCACAGGAAATGGGTAAAGACTAAGCAAATCTTAGAAAAATGGTAAAGACTGAACCACCAAACCTGAATGACTAATTTTCAAGCAAGAAAGAGCTGCTCTGCTTGACAGAAAGGAACCTATATTGACTGATTCATTTCTGGGTTATCATTATTTACCTAGAATAAATAGAAATAAAGACACAGGAATATATTGAATGATGGAAGTATAAAATATGACACTGAACACTTATAACCAGCTGTACTGATATAGAAAATATACCATCTAGAACTTGATAATTCTCCAGTAAAACATCTGGGGGTTTTGTCAGGTTACTAGCTGCTAATATACTGACATTATGTTTTTAAAATGAATATTCATTTAATTTAATTCATTTAAAATGAATACAAACATCTCACAGAAAATTTATGAACAGACATAGGGACTACTGATCACATTATTCCTATCTGTGTAATAATTCAAATGTTTGCATATCCTCCTACTTCATGCACATTGGTAAGGCCTCAGCTGGAACAGTGTTCAGTTTCACATCTTGCATTACAGGAAAGATGTGCATTTATTGTAAAAATCGTAACATAGCAGAAAATATGACAGAAATTAAAGAAGCTCTCAAGGCAAGATATTAAGTCAGCTGAGCTTTTATAGTGAGCTTGTGTGTACCTTTTTTCTTTATAGTGAAATCCCCTAAGAAGAATTAATTGTTCTTAAACTCACAAAAGCTAGGGATTTTTAAACTATTAACTAGAGTTCCTAGCTTTTAAAATACAGACAGATTAGAAATATACAGGATTTAAATACAATGATGTCTCTCTTAACTCACTGCTTCTTTACTTCCAGGCTGTTCAGTGACTAAGATAAGCAAATTAAATCCCATTCCCTGTGTTCCCTATCCAACACCTCTGAAAATTTTCTGTCTGGTCCCTGTTTCTTCTCAGCAACTCAGGTTCTCCTCCACCTGCAGTCTTCTACATAATTCAAGTGACTTTCTCACTCTCTTCTGCTTGCTATAGCATGCAGTTTCCAGGAACCCTGCTCTCTGCCAGATTCTTTTGCTTCCTGAGAAGAAACTGGCTCTTCTGTCTACAGAGAAGAATCTGAATTAATCCCCCTCTTCAAAGGAGCATAACATGCAAAATAAGAAGATGCAAAGTTACCATCTGTCCCATTCCTCTAAGTTCTCATCAGAAATAATGTGTTCTCCATTGCAGATATTGAGAAGAAAAGAAATAACAATCTAAAATTTCAAGAAGAAGGATTCAGGTTAAAGGCATGACAGTGGAACAGATTATGTGGAGGACTGGAATCTCTCTCATCAGAGATACTTTATAGAAGAGTCAGCCAGTAATCTGTCATCAATAATATCAATATAGTTCCCCCGTAAAATATAAGCATAGACAAGAAGATGTCCTATACCTTTTTTTTAATTTATTCAAATATGTTTTATTACTGTAAGAATTTATCACATTGCTGATTTCATCAGGTCCTAAAACTGGAGTATAATTTTCCATATTCAGGTCTACTGGGGACTGGGTGAGCCTGAACCTTGGGAGAGGCATAAAAGCTTATGAGCAGAAAGAAATTACTTGAAAAAAATATATTGCTCGAGTAAAATCTGTTTGAAACTTAATGCTTTCCATGAAGTTATGCTTTAAAAATTTAAGTCTGTTTGACTTTTACACTGATGACTATGCCAAAAATCTTTTAAAATCAATGTTCTTTAACATCCAGCTTGTAGCCTGAGGAGTCAGGTATGCCCTGGACAGCTGCTACAAACAGTCCATTTTTAACAGTTCATGAGAAATTACATAGACAGTGTAGAATACACAGTTTTGGTTACACCTATACAGTGATAAACTGGTCCTGGCCACTGTAACTAGGACATGTTGCAACCAAGTATTTTTAAAATAAATCTGACTCATATATACACTGGTCACTCAGTGTATATATGTCACTAATTCACTCTAATTCACTCCAAAGGATCTATTGACAAGAACCTCTGTTACACTGCCTTAGTGTCAGATCATAGTATTTGCAAAAAGACTATGGTCTTTGGTACAAAAAATATCAATAAGCTCAGCATTCATATTGCATTTGCAGGTCTAATACAGGGACAGGGTGAGAAATTGTCACTCATACAGAGCTGAAGGGAAATTTTCCAAGACGTTATGAAATTGTACTAAAAATTTTGTAAACTGGATAATATTTTTTTATCTGAACATGGGCCCTTAGTGTAGAGACATCCCTTTGTGCATAGATGTCACACAAGCAGCATTACAGCAAGAAGAATTAAGTAATTAACAGCAAATTAGGTGGTGCATTTAAATGACAATTCCTCAGTTTGTCTCTGGGGATATTGAGTTCTTTCACTGGTGAACAGAGGTGTGATAGAGACTAAATTCCACTTCTGGACACTTTTCATGAAGTAGGGGTAATACTATTTCAGGGAATTTAGGAGGGCCATAGGACCACTCAAAGTCTCCCTTTAAACAGAACGTAAGTCACAATATAGGGATTGAAAAGGAATGACCAACCTCTGCTTTAGACTTTCACTCTGCTGCTTTAGTTCTTTAGAGATGAATCTTAACTGACAATCCAGTTGTCAAGATGCCATATGAGAGGATTCCTCACCTCTTGGTGTTTATCACACAACTTAACATCTGTTGTCTTCTAGTATATGATTCCAGCAGAAGATATAGGGTCAATACATCAGTTTGTCTCACTCTTGCTTCCACAGATGGCGCTGAAAAGAAGATGAGCTGTTATGAAGAGCTTCTCCACGGGGAAGTCTAGGAAATTTTATTTCACAGGAAGGAATAGACAGTATTTGTGTTATTTAAATCTTTACAAAGAATATATTACATGTTTTTAAATACGTGAGAGAATCAAGGCAATTTTTTAACCCTTTTTTCCTCATATCATGCAGTATTTAAAAGTATGTTTCTCTAAATCTAATAGATTTGGAAAGAAAATATATATCACAAACTTTTGCCATTTAACTGAAAAATGCCTATTGTTTTGTCAGCTACCCAGCATGAAAAAGATTATTATTAAAAGAAGACACTAAATGCAAGCTGAGTTCTCAGAAGGATTCATTCATACACAGTTTAATGGAATTTACTGGATTAGTAGAGTGTTCAGGTGTCTATTCTTTTATGAAGTAAATTTTCATGTGGTTTTAGAGAGTATATAATGTTTTATAATACTTGGGACAATCCTGGGAAAGAAGAGAAAACACCTTCACCACCACTTTATGTACAACACGCTAGAACAATTCACACAACCTGTGAGTCAGTCCTTCCTTTCTCCTCAGAAAGAGCCTGCCATGTAGAGACAGAAAGCTAGTTTTTGGCTATGTAAGTTGTTCTGGGGGATGGCATACTGGCCCCTCCACCCTTCTCGTTTACTTGGAAAGCCTTTTTATGAAAAATAGGTGTGCTGAGTTGTCCTGAGCCATAGGAAGAACTGCATTTCAGATGTGCAATATGTGCAGAGCCCTTAAGTGACTTCAGATAGACCTCAGAACTGTCAGACTTTGCTTATATACCAAACAGCATTTCCTCTCTACTACCTTCTTAACATAGTAAAAATTCTGTATCATTATTTTTAATGAAGAGAGGGGAATTAGGATTCACAGCTAGATAATTGGTTTTCAGTTGAGGCCATAGTAAAGAAAAATGCAATTTTGCAGCACAGTGCAGTAGGTCATTTTTTTGTAACTTTGTGAAAAAGCATAGCACACCAGCATGGCTGCAGCGAAAACTGTGTCAAAGTTGTGTGTGCTTCTCAGTAACATCTACAAATGTGGAGAAAAATAAAATCAATTCTTACAGAAGCCTGCTCTCTGTCTGAAGAGAAGACCCGTATGAAAAGCGTAGCAGGAGTTCCTTTCTTCCCATTTACACCATAGTACTACTGCAAGGGATTGTCCAATCTTTGACGAAATTAGCAAATGTCTAATCTCAATCATAACACTAATTTTTTGCTTGCATGAGAAAGTGTTCACAATATAAAGCATACTAGAATTTTAGAAGAATCTAAAGGGAATTCTGAGATGGAAACAGAAGTTATTTTTTATTATTTAAAATATTTTAATATTTATGTTCTGGCTTTTTTTAAAGCAATCTTTTTATTCAGATGTTAATGAAGATATTTCAAGGGGCCACATACTGAGAAAGAAAATATATTTTTTCTGAATTCACCCCAACATGATTTTTCAAATCAGAGCCTATTGTTAAATGTATAGCTAAGCTTGCCATTCTTCACTTTTTCTGCTGATTTATGGATCAAGGCATTACATATTTTGATCTTTTCTAAGACATAGTTGCTTTAAGTGACTTTCAGAGTGTGGTTACTTTGTGAAACTGGAAGCATCCCGAGATGCCTTATCTTGCCTAATGGCCAAGATAAAACTGTGTTTGAACTTTGAATGACTACACAGGCTCTTTCTCAGTGTAATTCAAGGGTCCAGTTATGTAGTGCTTATGCATAGAGTTTCCATCAGTCTTAAATGACATAGATATAATAAGCTTAGAATTTTTTTTCTTTAGAGAAACCATTTCTTCTACATTATACAGCTTACCTTTGAATAAAAACAATGTATTTGCAAGACCGTGAAAGAAATCTTTGAAAAATCATTTTCTTGTTTCAGATTGGAACAATCCCTCTTGCTCCACACTGCATCAGAAAGCAGAAGTGATGAAGCACAAGCAGATGATTGAAAAAATATTTTTATAGAACTCTTGTGATTTTTTATTGAACATTTGTGGAATCTAACAATACAGACCTGCCATGGGAAAAGCAAAGTTTGGACATGTGATAAAAAACTTCAGAATAGTGGATTTCCCTTTTTGTGGTTTTTGTTTGTTTGTTTGTTTTTTGTTTGTTTTCTTTTTGGCAAATATTTGAGCTTGTTGGTCTCTGGAGCCTGTGCTCGTCTCCTCTATTAACTAGCCCAGAGCTACTAAGTCCAACTTTGTCAGCAATCAACAGACATGCAGTTTCAGTCATGTCTCTCTCTGTTCAAAATATAAACAGATCAGCTAAAGACTTTTCTAACTGGGGGCATAAAGCAGAATATTATAGGAAAGAATAAAACTGAAAATTGTAAACCTTCAGTGAATGGTGATGTTTATGTAGAACACAAAAGAGAAAGCTTATGTAGAACACAAAATATTATAAAACAGATGTATAAAATGTATTAACGTTATAACACGGGAAGCTCTTTGCTACCTAGTCTTCAATTCTTTTACTTCTGTTTCACACATGAGTTCACTGAAGGTTTTGATGAATGGAAATGACTGGAGAAGTGAAGAATTATGTAAGTAATGCTGTTTCATTTATATGAAAGAATGCCTCTGAAGACCAAATCAGCATTAATATATGGTACATATAAATCAAGAATAACAATATCCAAACTCTTCAGATGGGGACTAGTAATCTTAACAGCACTGGACATGTCCTTAAGGTAACATATAATACACAAATTTTGACTTTTGTATTTTCTCCCAGGATCATCATAAAAGAAAGTTTATTACACATACTAGAGGGATGCAGAGAGAGGCTTTTCAGAAATTTAATTTCTTTATAAAATGTACCTGTTAAATTGTAGTTTTTTAATCTTCCAAGCTGTCCCTCCTCACTGATTTTATTTTCATAAAGAACTTAATAGGGTTTGAATTTTCCCAGTGGTGATAGCTCCTTCAAGGTCCTTGTAGAGTGAGTAGTGCATTAACCAATCCCCAGAGTGACCTAAATGATGAACAACCCTTAGGACACCTGAGGCAAGTGAACTTTCCCTCACTGTATACCAGAGCTGATGTACAACATCACTTTTGTGAAGAAAAACCTAGCTGCCATTGGCTATGCTATAACTACTTGGGTTCTAAAATAGTGCCTACTGCTGCCTGAACAAATCTGGTAACTTAGCTACTTATTTGTTGTCTTCTAATTTGCTCAAAGAATTCTTAACAATGTGGAAGTTATGCAATAGGGGAGGAAAAGAAAAAACCCCGAAGGGAGTGGTTTTGGTTTTAATTAACAGCAGTTTTGAGAAGCATTTAAATTTGTAAATATTGGTAAACATCAATGCTTACTTCACAGTGTTATTTCAGCCTGAGTGAGCTAACATGAATCTTTCTTCAGTGTTTTCTGAAATAATTGCTGGAAAACAATGGAAGCTATATTCACTGACTGAAAATTTTAAGAGGCATTTTTATTTTAGCTTGAACAATGCCTTATGGCAGTCTGATCTTTTTTTTTTTTTCTGTGATCCTGAAACTTTTGATGCTTAAACATAGGTGACTGTGATGACTTTTGTGTGTTCAGCTTATTCAGTAAAAGGTCAGGTAAAGCAGACAGTTTGTGGACCCATTTAGATGAAATATTTCACATGCTGGTAACTATCATTGAACGGTCGGATTTGTGACCTAGGTGGTCCTTGTGATTCTTAAGATTTTTTTACCCAGAGATGCTGGAGTACAATTTCCAACATAATAACATGTGAAAAGTTCTCCAGATGAATTTAACAACCGTTAACATTTTTAGTTTTGTGGTTCATAGTCTATAGCACTGAAGTCAGAAAACTATGGCAGTGTTAACTTGGGACATCAAGTGCCATATTAAAAGTAACTCTACCCTTTCATTGTTCAACAAAGTAAATTACTTTGTAAACTAATTAAACTACTCTCCAATATTTTACCACAGTTTTGCCACTACTAACCTTATGTTCTAAGAGTTATATTCATTATTCTGTGACCATTGTAATCAATGTAAAAATGTAATGTAAAAATCTCTCTTCTTTTAGGTGTTTCTATACACACACACACACACAAAGGCTTTAACGATTACCTTTATTTTCACAGTATTAATTCAATTTTCGTGATATTGCTATTTACACAGAAGAGGACATTTAACAATACAAAAGAATATGAAAGGAGGAAAGATTTAAAAATGGAAGACAAAACTAAAATATGCACACATTTCAAATGCATATCAAATATATATTTCAAATATAAATCTTTCAAACACATGGTTTCAGATTTTATTTTTTTTTTTTACAGTATAGGTGCTTAACTTTGGATAGGATTATTATAAACCTTCCAGGGAAGGTTTAGATTGGATACTAAAAAAAAGAGCTTTTCACAAAAGGGCTATCAAGAACTGGAACAGGTTTCCAAGGGAAATTGGTCTCACCATCCCTGGTGGTATTTAAAAGATGTGTAGATGTGGCACTTGGGGGTATGATTTAATGGCAGACTTGTAGTTTTTAGTAAATGGTTGGACTTGATGGTCTTTTGCAACTTCAATGGTACTATTCATTGGAGTGGTACAGCATTTATTTACACTTATTTACACTGCCAGAACTAATAACTCACCTAGAAGATATGTTGGTGCTAAAGGCCACACTGTATGATCTGTTTAATCATTCCCTTTTTTTCTGAATTGTATAGCTGTGTAGTAATGCTCATCTCTATATTTTTGCCTGAATGAATTGACTGTTATAAAGGCCTGAATACAGTTATGCTGTCCAGCACCTCCTGGATCATAATTTTAGCTCTTGAGACTGAACACCTTGAGTTTGTATGTTATACTTCAGCATTCCTTGGCACATTATTTTCACAGGAATATGGACACTGATAATGCTTCTAACCATACTCTGAAACCACATGGTGCCATAACTGTGAGTTTTTCCTGGCTATAGCTCATAGAATTCCTAGCTATGAAATTTGTATTACATATATGTTTTCCATATTTATCCATAAAGGCCCAAAACTACAATGCAACTTCCCTATCAGTTCATATCTCAGACATAAATGGTTGTTTATTTCATTGCTACCAATCTGTGCTTAAAGTCATGGGGAGTTATAACTATTATCTAACCACATTTAGTTCTGGCTGGGTTGTGTTGTATTTCCTGTTGCAATTCTTTACCCAATTCTCACTGGAGTAAGTATGGGATGCTGCTGCATGGAGTGGTCTTGAACCCAGATGTCTGTTCTGTCTGTTTAAGAACACGTGCACATGTGACAACTCACATCAGGAAGCAAAATTATTCCATGATTTGAGAAGCTGCACAGCTTGCTGGTCCTTAGATGCAGGATTGCAGTAAGTGCCAGGCTAGGCAGAAGGCTGGACTGTCTTTTCACAAATGCTTAAATTTAAGTTACAAATAAATAGAAGCTCTTAGTAAAATTGCAGCTTACGTTACTAAAGGACCACATTCCAAAACTGACCAGAACTCTTCATTCTACTGCATATTTATATCTGCAGGTTTGAAAAATTTCAATTTTCAGTGCCTGTTGGTATTTTAAGACTTTTTCTATGTAGAGAGTTTATCATGTTAAATAAGGAATGTCAATTTTATCTGTATAAAGTTTATGTCTTTTCGGAGATATTTGCTACCTAAATGCCTTTATTGTCACATTTGAATTTATGTATGTCTGTTCCCATGCATATGTAAACATAATTTTTTGTAGCTGTACTGACTATATTGCTGTGGCATTTGCTGATCATTCCATGCAAAGCCTTTAAGAGAGACTTGTTTTACTGTGTTTCCTATTACAACAGCTGTGCTAAACATAAGAGCTATACAGTCTCTTCAGGCAACATAGCAATTAAAAGCACAGTCCCCACATTAACAACTTATCTTCCAGGGAGAAAAATAAACCATAATAACACAAAACACTGATCACCATTTGGTTACAGTATCACTTAGAGAAATCCAGCATTAATACAGTATGCACTTTCAAATACTTAAAAAAGTAATGATTTTTAATTAATCCTAGAGGTGCCCCATGCTGTTAATTGGACCAGTTAATTTGCCACAGTGTTCTCAGACAAGTACCACTTACACATACCATTTCACATACTGAAGAAATTGTCTTATTTATGTCACTCTTATAGAAATCCAAAAGCAATCTCCTGAAGTATTTTACTTAAAAAGGCTGAAGATAACTGTTATCTCTTCCAAAAACAGGTAGAAGTATACTTTGAATCATTACGGGTTTTTTGCTTTTTTCTTTGATTTTTAAATTTAGACAAGTTTGTCTTATTTGAGTAAGTATTGATAAAATAATTTTTTAAAACATAATGTAATGTTGTGCAATGCTTCTGTTTGATTTTGTAAGTTTTCAGTTTTCCACTCAAATGGTTCAATCAAAAGTCTGTTTTGGTTTTCAGGAAAAAACTTTTAATGAGAGGAAGTTTCTTCCCATCTCCTACCTTGCCAAGTATTAGAGTGAAGCAAGAGAGCACCTAGTGTTCCTAGTGTTCCTCATACTGCTTTTATTGATTTTTTTCTCTCCTCTTTCTAGACAAGTAGACAAAATACATCACTTTGCAATTTTGTCACTGAGCAGGATAGGATTTAATATGGCTTCAGACCAAGAGCCCACTAATGTTGTATGGGTCGGATGAGCATCAGTGTTGACTTTGTTTGTGGAATACATGGACCTTTGTGGTGCTTTAACCCCAGTAAACAATTGATCCCTGCACAGCCACTCACCCTCTCCCTCCTGGTGTGATGGTCAGAAGAATCAAAGGACAAAAGTGAGAGAACTTTGGGGTGAGATCAAGACACTTTAATGGGGAAAGAAAGAATAAGCCATGCTGTCCTACTTACAGCAGCCAGGACCAGCTTATCGTTGTGTGGGTGTAACCAAAACTGTGTATTCTACATCCTCTATGTCTTTTCTCATGACTGTTAATAATGGATCATTCGCAGGAGCTGCGCACACTTGACCCCTCAGGCTACAAGTTGAGTGTTTAAAAACTCTGTGAGGCATGAGGATGTTCTCTGTCTTCATACCAGTGACTCAGCTGTGATAACTCCCCTCTGGGGAGGCAATTGGCACCTTCACACCCAACGTGAGGGGTCATATCTGCTAATGGGCCACTAGATACTGGCACAATAGGCAGTTGCAACAACCTAGAATATCAGATTCCAAAAATATCTCATGACTCACAGGGTTAAATCACCCACTGTGGAACTCCCCACCCTGGGGGAGGTACTGGGCATTCCCACCTGAGCATATATAACCTTTGGTTTTTGGGACTTGGGGTACCACTCATTGGATTCAGAAAAGGACCTGAATCCCAACAGGACTGCGACTGCTGCTCTCAACAAGACTGCAACCATCATCCTCACCAACAGGTTTTCCTTTCCTTTTACTTGGTATTCAGGGGGACTACGTGGTGTTCAGCACAGGGGCTAATGAACACCATCTGTTCGTGCCTCAGGATGCTGGGTTATATATCTGTTCTTCTGTGGATTAAAATAAATTCTTCTGTGTGTAATTGTATTTATTGTAATCTTTTTATTAAATTTTAACTGACTTGTAATCTCTTTTGAGCTGCATTTCTCCTGCAGATTTACCTTTAAACCAGCACATGTGCACACAACGAAAGTAAAACACGGAATTCATTCACCACTTCCCATGGACAGCCAGGTGTTCAGCCATCTCCATGTAACCAGGGTTCCATCACACATAAAGGTGACTTGGAAAAGAAATGTCGTAACTAAGAATGTCTTCCCCTCCTCCTACTTCCTTCAGTCTTTATTGTTGAGCATGATGCCATAAGGTATGGAATTTCCCTTTGGACAGCTTGGGTTGGCTGTCCTGGTTGTGTCCTCTTGCAGGTTCTTCTGAACCCCCAGCCCACTCACTGGTGGGGCCATCTGAGATGCTGAAAAGGTCTTTATGCTGTGCTAGCACTACTCAGCAATGGCTAAAACAAGAGCAGAGCATAAAGAAGTATTAGAAAAATGTGCCTTGAAGCTGTTTGTCTTTAGGAAAGTTGTATGAAAATTTATTTGAATCCTCTGGACTAGTAGATCCTTTTCAGTTATCTAGCTGCAAACCAATTAAAAGGAACATTCCAGGCTCTGAAATTTGCATGGCTACTAGTATAGGGTTTTTTTGTTGTTTCCTTTTTATTTCTTCCACTGTGTCTTAAGATTTGTGAAAAAGATCCAGTGAAAGCATAACATACCATGGTTGGTTGAAAATGAGTATTTTGAGTTGCTTAGTAGTAGTTCCTATTGTATAATTACATTAAGAGTTCAAGAAGTGCTTGGACGTTATTCTCAGGCACATGTGTGATTGTTGGAGTTGTCCTGTGCAGGACCAGGAGCTGAACACAATGATCCTCGTGGTTCCCTTCCAACACAGATTCTATGATTTTAAGAGCTTTATGATAGCTTACAGTAGCTTGAAAGTTTATTTATGCTGAAGTTATTTCCAGAAAGGAAAAGTCTTACCCCCTTTTCTGATCATGAACCCTGATCTTCAACTGAAAAATGTATTTGCTATTTCTCTTCTTATTTTCGTAGATATTGGCAAAATATTTGTACATATGTACTTAAATTAGTTGCAAAGCTTTTCTCATCACTAATATATGATTCTTTGAGATAATACAATGTTTTTCACTTACAAACAATGATATATCATTTTCTGAAATTTAAAAAAGAAAAAAAAGGTCAAATGTCTCCAATTTATGTTTATTCATTCTCTAGGAAAAAGAATGCTGGACACAATTCATACAAATATAAATGTGAGTCATAACTGCGTCTATTTACTGAAGGGATGAAAGGCTGGAAATACAATAAAAGGCTTTATAAACAACCTGGAATGTACAGGACAGATAATATGATTAAAAAATTGTAAAAAAAAATTGAATTTACCAAATTCTAATGTAAAAATAATTCTGACGACTTGCACCTGAACTTTTTCAAGGGGAATAATGCAGAGGAAAAGGCAGATCAAACTTGTGAAAGTGCAAAGCATGCAAAAATTTGAATGTAGCATGGTACAATACAGAAAACATAAAGAATTATACCTGTATAGTAAAAAAATAATCTATGGTAAGATAAGGAGGAGCTTCAAAATGGCTGAATATTTTGATTAAACCCAGAAATTTGGCAAAGGAGAACATTAAATTATATTAAGCCAGTCTGCAAAATCAATAAATATAAGCTAAAAACCCCCCATTTTGAATCTTCTTGTTAAAACAAACTAAATATGGTAATAGCCCTAACAGGAATAAATGTTGCCCATTTCCTGGGATTTACTGTCTTTAACACTGCATTCAAGATCCACATTCAGCTACTTTTGAAACTGACCTGATGCCGTAAGGAAAGGGAAAAAAACTTTCCAAGAAAACTTTATATGGGTAAAGCAGAGAAGAGTTCTTTTACTTATAGGGTTTTGGGGTACAGAATATAAAGGAGTATAAGA
>JAWWMP010000081.1:71541238-71579121 GCA_035047865.1 Dendrocincla tyrannina
CAGCTAACACAGGGTTAGAGGTTACAAGCTATGCTATAGGTGAGAAACTACCTAGAAGTATAAAAATCTACAAATTCATGAAAACCCTACGGCAACAGACCAAGGACAAAGATATTTTTTGGTGTTGTTTTTTTTTTTTGTTTTGTTTTGTTGTTTGTTTGTTTGTTCGTTTTTGGTTTTGTGGGGTTTTGTCTTTTTTTTTTTTTTTTTTTAAATCAGGACTTGGAAGGGATGAATCTGATACTGATTTAAAACATTTCCTCAGCAATGTCATGTCTTTAAAAGTAGGGATGATACTATTGACCTATCTGATAAGAATGGACTAAGCATTTGCACAGTGCTTTAGAAATTCCAGATCTTTGATCAATAGTAAAAATTACATTCGATAAAACCAAGTAATGCTGAAGACAAATAAATGTATGTATAAAAACACCAGGTCCTTTCTTCAGGGGGAAAAAAACTCCATAGCACCAACTCACCAGGAGGCAAGTGTAGTATTCACACTACTGTGAATGGCATGTTATATTTAAATCCTACAATATAAAGCTTTTAAGTTTCAAATAGGTTGCTTTATCAGTGATAGACTGGAGAACATCAGATTTAAAGACAGCAGCGCAATCCAGTATTTTTATTCTTCATGAAGTTTAAAGCTTTGTTATACAGAGACTCAAATCTTTGAGATTATTTTATGATAATGAAATCACATAGCTAATTTCTAAATTATATAATGAATAAAGTAATGTATAAATAGCATTTTTCATTATCTAATTCCTTGGTCTTCAATCACAAATGACAAATATTCTATCTTAAATCTTTTTACCCATTATCAATTCTCTCTACTTATATTATAAATAAAGCTGCAAAGAACTGAGATGACACAAGGGAATACTGAAAAAAGCTAAATGCGTGAGGAAATCTGTATTGCTTTTAAGCATATCTGAGGGAAGACTTGGGTGTTTCCATGGTTATACTCTGTTCTGTCATTGCTTATGGAAATTCAGTAGATGAGTTACATTTATGTTAATAAGACATTAGCATAAGCAACTATTAAAATTATATATTAATGTGGTCTACAAGGAAAGAAAACACAAAGGATAAAAAGAAGATCTAAGACATCTGACGACTCCAAAGAAAAAGAAAGGTTTTTTGCTAAGGTCTACTATTTTGCTTGCATAGAGGTTAATCCTAGTAATTGATTATATATTATTGTCTCAAAAATATGAAAAAAACCCCACCTCCAAAACATGCATCAGACACTGAGACGAGGAAACTTATAAGATTTAATAACTAATAAATATAAGCACTTCATTTGTAGGAATAATAGGACAGTGACTCACTGAGAAATAACAAAATAATTAAGTTAATTTTTTGTGTTCTTTTTCACTAAACAGTTGTCAGAATTTGTGCTTCAAGATGCAATTAATTTCACTTTAAGGACACGGAGAGAGGAAAGGGGAAAAGTAATCCTTTCTCAAGAACAAAAGTAACTTGTCAGAAGTTTCAGAAAGGACAGCTAGTAAAATGTCAGGAGAGTAAAGCAGCCCCCAAAACATGGGGTCTGAAAGTTTTTGAGTTAAGATCAGAGAATAGGTAGCAGTGCAGTGCTGTGGTGAGCGTCCATCACAAGACTCCATAAGAGGAAGGAATTGATGCAGCTTTTTCTACAGAACTATCAGAATTCTCATGATCTCATGACCTGGTTCTTACTGGGTTTGTCAAACACTGAGTCACCTCCTGGGAAGAAAACACAGCACTGTGCTAACAATTCAAGAGGTTCCTAGATTATGCTGCTGATTATCTCCCAAGGCAAGGGCTAGAGGAGTCAACTACACTAATGCCCTACTTGGCCTGGTGTCACAAATTGGGATTTCATAACTATAGACCAATTGAAGTCAGAAAACAGGAAGGATCTGGTAAAATAAGCAGTGTAATTTAGACTTCAGATTTATTCCATAGAGCAACCTTCAGTTTACTTAAGGAATTACAAGGCAGAATACATTGAGAAATCACCATGAAGCAGAAAAGTGGCTGTGAGAGATGGCTCATTTTATTTAAAGAGGGAGATAATAAGCAAACTACCCTCATGTATAGAGACCTTCAAAAGAACTGAAATGCATCAAAGAATTTGAAACAACTACAGGCAACAAAGAAGGAGCATAAAATTATTGCTTGGATATTTATGCATGAAATTAGAACAGCCAAAGACTTACTGAAGTTAAAATGAGATAGTGCCACGAAGTGTAATGAGAAGAAAATGCTCAAGATAAGCATAGGAAAAGAAAATTCAGGGAAGAGACAGGTCTGCTGCTAGGCAGGGGAGAGAAGTTAGTGATGGACAATGTTGAAAAGGCTGAACTACTCCATGCCTTTTTGTTTTTCTGTTTTCAGAGACGAAGTCTGGTCACAGAAGTAAGAAAGCAACAAGTTAAGGATGCATTCATGCCCATGGGACAACACAAAATTCAACTAAAATTACTGAAAATGCATTTTGATGTGATTGTGAGGCCTCTGCTTAACATCTACTAAAAAATAATTATAGCAAATCGAGGACGGTCCCACATAATTAGAAAGCAGGTAATATTGGATTCGCCTATCCTGAAGTCATACAGGAGGGATGATCCAGGGACCTCTCAGCCAATCAGCTTCACTTAAGCCTGTGGAGGAATCACAGAGCAGCTTCTCCTGGAGCTCGTTTCCAGGCTTGTGAATTAAAAGAAGGCAATTAGGAAGATTTTTGTGGATTCACCTGAGGAAAAAAAAAAAAAAGTTTGAGAAACTTTATTCCATTTTATGATATAATAGGCCTCTGTGCTTATGTGAAGGATTTTGTAGCCCCTATTCCAGTAAGGCTTTTGTCCTCTACAGTGTAAGTTATCCCAAGCTTCAGTGAAAATAAAGTAAATATATCTTATTATTTTTGATTTTTTTTTTCCTTTCGGTTTGCTTTTTCATTTACCATCTAAATAATTCAAATAATATTTGTGATGGAAGTAATAACTTTATCTTTCTTTCTCAGTTATTGCAACCTCATTTCCTTACTTTCTGGTAAAACATTTTCATTGCAGGAAAAAAAATATTTGCAAATGTAATCAAATTTAGAATTTGATATGTTCATAACTATCCACACATTATTTGTAAAATTGAGAACATTCTTATATATTTATGAATGCTTAAAAATTATTTGCTAATTTGAATAATACTGTTGAAATTAATATTAACACTCTAAGTACTCCAACTAAATTAAATTACACTGCTACTATAAATAAAGTTATTCTTTTCTGTGTGAGGGTTAAAATTTCAATCAATGCAGTGTAAATTATGAGACCGAAATAATGTGCTAAGGACTGAAGGTACACTAAGATTCAAATAAGCAAATAAAACTTCAAATGACTTCATTAAAATAAATCACTTTTCTGTTTATTTAGAAATTAATATGTTTACTTTTCATTGTCTAAGAGTAAATCCACATGCTTTTAGTGTTTAAAATTTATAGGAATTCATAAATATATAATTAGTTTAATTTTTTTTTTTTTGGATCTTAGAAATGTAATTTCTTTAAGAAGTTACCTGAATATATATGGAATTTTTCTGTCCCTGGAGTTGAACAACGTGTACGTTTGACTGACTTAGAAGTAAGGAAATAATCTGTAATACTGCAATTAAGAGAACATTCAAGATTAAATAAAACAGTAAAGAGACATGTTATTAATCTAAAACATTCTTAGCATATCCTTACCTGAGTGTATCTACTCAGAACTGTTTCCTGATTTCAGGAGCAAAAGTACATCTGCACAAATTTTAATCATTTTTGTTCCAAGCTTTTTTTCAACACAACTAAAACAGACCAACCTCAGTTATGTTTCCTCCTTCACCAACTGGCCTGTCAAAGAAGTTCCAGTCAGACCCTGCAAAGTCCTGCAAAATTGATGGAAGTAGGTTTGCAGGAATATTCCTGATAACATACTTCAGAAGACAATGTGCAGCACAACATTTCCATTGATATGAAATAAGGAACCTAACTCTATTTGAATTCTCTGTAAATTGTTAACTGATAATAAATATATAAGAACAGTTTAATCCAGAAGTCACTGAGTTTTTCCTTGCTGATTTAATTCCATGGTTCTATTTTTAGTAGTTTTTACAAGTAGAGTAGAAAGATAGACTTTCATGTTATAGACTTAGTTTTCTTTAGTGCATTTGTTTAATTCTATGCATAATATTCCTGTACACATATAGATTAATAACTGAACTAAAGACTTAGAGGGCCCTGTATTAACAGAATAAACAGAAAATAGTTTTCTTTGAGTATTAAACTCTGAATCATGTGGTATCTGTCTATATATAATTTTTAGTACTTTGAATGTGACAGTGGTAGATGTAATAAAAGGAATGATCCTTCCTTAGTCAAAGGAGTAAAGCAAGCAAAACAGTTCAAGACATGAAGATATAACTACAGTATGTGACAGACTAGGAGAATCAGAAAGGACAGGTGTCTCAATACAGACTAGCAATCAGCAGTGACAAGAAAGAATTCTTCTCAACTCCTACAAGTTAGCTAAACTCAAGCATGGTCTAGTTCACAGTTCTTGTTTTCCTGTGATTCCACTAAACAGAACAACAGAAACAGCTGGATAGCTGTTTATACATCCTGCCCCTCTGTTCACCTCTGAGGTCATTAAAGCCATGACTCTTAAAAACAGGACTACTTCATCAATCTTTCTGCCATTGCAATTCTAAGCTAAACATAAAGGACATTCTCAGTGGGAAGTTGATGATTGGCAGCAAGGACCGAGTAGCGCTAGTTACTCCATATGTGCTACAAGTTGATCAAGTTCCTTTTCCTTGAGCTGGCATCTTAAAAGGTATATTGCTATAAGTGGTATATCACTTCTAAGTTACTGCCACAACTGCTATGAAAAAGTAATAAATTCGTGGAATATATCACCACTCTGTCAAATAGTTAATGCAACAAATAGGATCAGGCTCAGTATGTCTATGATTCAACATACAGCAAAACTAGATCAGGAATATGGGGGGGAAAAAGCCCATGTTTGATCCTGACCTGTGCATGCTCACAGCTATAATCTCAGAAAGAAAAACTAGAGGTGTAAGAGTATGATATTTCCCTCTCTGAAGAAAAACTAGAGGTGTAAGAGTATGATATTTCCCTCTCTGAAGAGGTGTTTATGAATATTATTCTGTCTATATGGCAGCGCTCACTTGCACTCCTTTTAGGTGTTGAGGTCAGCATAGACCAGCTGGGCCTCCAGTGGGCAAAGTATTACTGTACACCAACGAGTTGAGCAAGGCCAAGGACCGGAGCTCCTGAGGAGGCTTCTAAGCACAGGAGGAAGCACAGCACAGAGGACATTACTGAGGCCTCTCCTGGTTCCCTCTCACCTGGATCCTACCCTACAGCTGCGGCTTGGGTCCTGACACAGTGTCTGGAAAGGATGGAGTGAGCAAAGCTGGGTGGGAGCATTGGACCTATTAGTTCACTGTGGATACTGACAACAAGACAGTACATGTGATTTTTTGTAATCACTAGCTGAAGCCCCCAGCTCTGAGGTGCCCTAGGGTGCAGGGTTTGGGACTTGCAGGACCTCATTTTGGGCCTGATCTGGAAGGCCACTTTGTATGGAGATTAGCAACCCTCACCTCCATGGTGAGAGTGGTACCATCTGTAGTAACGGTGTGAGCAGTCACGGTCCTTGATGTGAGACAAGCTCCAGCCTTGGGTGTCCCAAGGACTACAAGTAGCCAGTGAATGCCAACAACACTGCCCTTCCTGCCCAGAGAAGGATGAAGGGTGACATAAGGACATCTATAAACACACCTCTGCCTGTACACCAGAGGTGAGGCAAAACAGGCTCCCACCAGGAACACCACATTTTTTTGTAAATATTTCAAGATGCTTATGACTCTTCAAAATTTCCTCCCCAGTTCTTGAGGAAATTTATACACTCATTGCTTGCGCTTAACACTCATTGTTTGGAGAAACTGAGAGAGTAGGTCTGGAAAGAGACTACCTGTATCCTTGGATCCTGTATACATATTTGACATTCCTGAACCTCTCAAGCAGACATTTAAGCTAAACATCAATGCTGTGATGGACATCTGCAGCCAGCTCTAATACAGATTTGTACCCAGATGTCAAATATCAGCTCTAACACCTCTCAAGTTGTTCAACAGCAAGAGAGTGCAGCTGGCTTTTCAGCACTCCCAACCTGTCAGTCAACTGCAGATGTTAGTGGATCTTGAATTATGAAGGCAATTGACTTATTCTCTAAGGGAATGAGAGTTCCTCACAGAACAACAGAGCCTATTGCAGCCCCAAACCAGACCATGACTGCACATTCTCAATTTACTGGGAAGAATTTCCCACAGTAGCATTTCTATGATCTATGTCTTTTTTCTGGGCACTGACAGGTAATCAAGGAGTTCAGGACTTGTTTTCTCCCCTTTTTCTCAGTTCTTTTCCTCCCACTCTTCTTCCACAATCCATCCCAAGAGAACTCATTACTTCTCTGGTAGGAGTGAAAAAAATTCTGTGCAAAATCCCTTCAAATTTTCGTCATCCAGAATATTAAATTACAGATATCCCTGCATAGATGTTTTTTTGAGTCAGTCATCATTTACTGTTAAAGCTAGCAGGACAACAGCCAGCATCAGTCTGAGTACCCTGCTTCAACTGTTGTACAGTTTTCACATTACAAGTGAAATCATTTGGCTATGGAATTTTCTTAATCATAGAAAGGTTCAGCTTGGAAAGCACCTTAAAGATCATCTAGTTTCAAGCCCCATCCTGCCATGGTCAGGGAAACCTGCCTCTAGACCAGATTGCTCAAAGCCCCATGCAGCCTGGCCTTGAACGCTTTCAGGGACACACAGCTGCTATGGGTGACTTGAGCCAGTGTCTCACTGTCCTCACATCTATCTCTTACTTCTTCCTTATATCTAATGTAAACCTACCCTCCTTCAGCTTAAGGCCATTACTTTTTTCCTAGTACTACATGTCCTTGTAAAAAGTCCCTTCATAGCTTTTTTTGTAGGCCCCATTTAGATACTGGAAGGTTCTGTAAGGTCTCCTCAAGCCTTCTCTTCTCCAGGACGTATAATCCCAACTCTCTCATCTTGTCCTCATAGGAGAGGTGCTCCAGCCCTCTGATCATCTTTGTGGTCCTCTGCTGGACTTGCTCAACAAGTCCATGCCCTTCTTATATTGGGCACCTCAGAGCTGGGCACAGTCCTCCAGGTGGGGTCTCAAGAGAGTATAGTAAAAGGGCAGAATCACTTCCCTCAATCTGCTCCTTTTGATGCAACCCAGGTTATGGCTGGCTTTCTGAGCATCTCATCCATCAGCATCCCAAGTCCTTCTTCTCAAGATTATATTCAGTCCATTCTCTCTCTAGCCTGTATTTGTGCTTAGGGTTACACCAGCCGAGGTGCAGGACTTTGCACTTGGCCTTGTTGAGGTTCATGGATTTCGCAAAGGCCCACCTCAAACACACCACACAGCCTGGTGTCAGTAACTTTAGTTTGAAGCCCTCTTCACCAGCTTGGCAAGTCTATTACTGAAGATGTGTTATAGTTTCAGTATCTTGGAATTCCTCCCAAAAAGCTTGGAGCCAACACCCAACTCCTGTGAAGATGGTTAACAAAAGGAAGTAATGAATATTCATATCCCGATGTAATGACTTAGGCCAGAGCCTTTTGTTCTGATCTCTCCTAGGCTGGGAGGGCGAGGGAAGACCGCTCGGGTGGGGGAAGCTGCTGGGGTTTCTGCATTTTCTGTGCAGGCTCAGCAGCTTGATGGAGGGAGCTAGGATGGGAACATGCCAGTCTGGCACCACAGGAGAACTGGGGCTGTGCCTGACTGAGCTGCTCTCTCTCTAACTCAACCACTCACCTGTGGGGCCGCACGCACTGCAGGAGCTGCCGTGAGGAAGAGTTTTCTGCGATACAGAGACGGAGTCCCCAGCTCTTCACCATCAATCCCACAGGAACTGACCCGGGTTGCTGTGCCCACCATTTTTGGGTAGCCCCAGGCACGACATCACCACCTGCTGTCCGTAAATATAACTGCACCCTTTTTTAGGATAATGGAGAACATTCACCTTTTTTTCTTCTTCATTCAAAGGGTTTATTACAAACTGTTTTGTTTGGTCCTTTTCTGGACATATATATATAGATATATTGTGGTTAAGAAATGTTATTCTTTTCCTTTATATTTTTCTAATTAAAATTCTGTTCTAAATTTAAATGAGAGGGGCTATTTCTGTTGGGTTTTTTTGGCTGGTCTTCTTGGAGGAAGAAGGCCTTTCCTTTCTCTCTCTCGGCCAACATAGGTATCTTAGTTCTCCCCTGAACTAAGATAAGATTCTATTGTTCTTCCTGACAGATGGACCCCTTCAGCCTGTAATAAACTGCCAGAGCCAATATGCAGTTTATACGCTTTATTAATTGATTAATGAGCAAAACAGTGCTGGACGGCCCCGGGAGTCTCTGCTCCACCAAAGGTGCGTAAACTGGACAAGTCCCGGATTCGCTTTTATACCCTCTATACCCTCTGTCTTCTTTAGGCTCCTCCAATCAGAGTCCACCCTGTTCCTGCTGTCCTTTAAATCTTTCAATCAGAGTCTACTCCATTCCTTCTCAGGGCTCTGTCCAGTTGCTGGGGAGGGGTTGGTCTTTTCTCGTTTGGTGGTCCAGAGATAAAGGCAGCGAGTCCTCTTCTTATCACACCGTCCCCACCCACACCGCTCTCTCTATGTTTATCAGTACAATCCAAAACTTATAGCTAACATGACACACATAACATTGCTGTTTAATATTTAACAGCTTAAGCCAACAAAACAGGATACACCATTACATTTAACAATTTAAGAAAGACTTTTATGAGTTTTATCTGATTTGATAATTATCAAGTTTCTTTTATTACTTCTTAAGATGGATTACTATATGTGGCAAGCATGGTTACACAAGGTTTGAGATAGATTGCTAACAGCCCAAAGAGTATTTCGCAAGCACAAAAGTCACTTTTGCCCTCCCCCCTCAGATATCTGCGGTTTATCTAGCTTCTTGCTAATTATGCAAGCCCATATCATGGGACTTAAAATGTATCAACAAAATTTCCTATTGACAACTCATCACAAGCTTCAGTAGAATATATTTCTCAAAGTGAGTCTTATGGTCTAACTAGCCTAATCCCTAGCTGTGGCACCAGTTCTGTAACAATCTGTTGACTTGCCAAATTTGACTGGTCTTTTCAAACCCTTTAATCATAGAGAAAATGTGAGTATTTTAATTGTGTGTCTGTCTGTACACACTGGGTACACATTCCTCATGCCACTATAATTCAGATTACTGATGTATGCAATAAGCAAAAGTAAAAACTGCACCCTGCGTTCTGGAAGAAAAAAAGTGCTCTGCAATTTTTGAGCAGGTACAAAATGGTATTCTGATGAACACAGTTTAGAGTTGTTTTTTTCTTTCCCCAAAGACAAAAATGCTGATTGAAGTCTGTAGATATATTACCTATTCTTGAGGTCATCTGGAGCTAAGAGTTTAAAATCCAGAATAAATAAGAGACATATGTCTTCAGAATTTGAGTAATACAAAACTATAATGCATGAAACACACTACTGCTCTCGTGATATGAAAGAAACTGAATGCAATGTTTTTTTTCTGTTTACATTTTCTCTTCTCTCTGGAGTTTCTGCTAAGAGGAGTGGAACTGACTGCCCTCACACAGTAACAATTTGGGTTTAGGAGGAACATAGCTGGTTTTCTGAAAAGTTTTTGTTTTGCAAGGGTGTGTCACAATGTGAACAAAGGAAGAGGGAATTACTTTCTTTCATATCTCCATCTTTGACTGGTAACTCAAACTGTTCTAAGGTTTTTGAGCTGCCAAGTTGTTTTAGTGAGAATCTGTCATGCTGAAAAGTCTTAAAACCAGACTTTAAACGATTGGGTTAAGAAAGAATACACTGCTTTTTCTTCCTAACAGTGTATCTAGCTGAGTATCAGTGCCTCAGGGTAGTAGAAGTGAAATTCCTGAGGCATTCATATTTCATAGTAAGTATACATTGCCATGAGCTTTGTGATTCTACTCAGAAACAATTCCATTTATTTACAATAAGCTATACTACCCTTCAGGATGAGAAGGAAATCAGCTTGCAGGCAAATCTGTTGATAGCAGTGATATAAAATTTTTAAAACTTTCAATAATATGCACTCTTTCATAGTGAATATTAATTCATTGATATATATTTCAGTATTTTTATATTAAAAGTGTATTTGGAAAACATTTGTACTAAAAAGATTTATGTTAGGAAAGAAATGCCTTTAAGTCTAATAATATGTGTCATTATTATATTATCTGACAGGAAATTAACATACTGCTTGGCTTCATGATATCAATCTCTTCAATGCCAATTTGCAATTAGATAATTGATGGCATACAAACAACTTTATGAAGGTGTTAATGATGCACAGCAGACCAAATAAGCTACTCCCATATGTCAGGAAACAGTTCTAATAACTTCCTTATACACATATTTCCTCCCTATGAATAATCCTTTTAGATGTCTTCTACAAGGAAAGGGGAAGTGGATACATGTTGGTATGAAAACAGTGCTTCCACCGCTACTCACAAAGACTTATGATTATGATCTAAAATCATAACTTCTGTCTTGGGCTTTATGCTTGACTTTTGCTGCATTCATCACGGTACCACATAAAGAATCATGTGCTTAAGCACGATCATTCTGCCCTTGGAAGAAGGATTAACATTTCTCATGACATTCAGAAAAACTGCACTTAGCAACCTGGGTTGCTTGAACAATTTTTAGAGGCCAACACTGATTCAGGGCTGAGATTATTGAACACACAGTGCAATATGATATTACTGCATTAAAAGTAGATTTATATGCTTATCAATTAGTTCCAATCCTATTTCCTTAAGCTAGACAAAATAAATGTTTTCAAAATTTCTGTGATCTATGAGGCTTAAAGATTTCTCTTATAGTTTTGCTTTACTTTGAATTAATGGGAAGCACTCTGGTGCTATGTATACTGCCTTTGTTATAATAACTTGAGTGTATTACATATTTACATAGAGTCTGATTGTTGTCAGAATTAACAGGCCCTGTCTGACTTTTATCTACAAAGATGAAAGTTTGCATGTAAAGTGGTCACTGTAGAATAAGTCTTCTGGAAGTAAGCGTAAGTCAGGAAACACTAATTTGAGACTACTAAATATGAATTACATTATATCATAAGCACTTAAAACCTGGTGCTGCATTCACTAAATCTGATATCATAATGAGATTGTTCTTTCATTTAAAATATGTAGACTCACCATGCAGGTAGGGAATAAAGGATATTGTTCTTTGGAAGAAATGGTGCTTCTAAACCACAATATCCTAAAGAAAAGAAACACCTTTCTCCTGCAGAGACTGACTCACTAAGATACTCATGTGAGGCTCAGTAAACCCCATTTCACAGCTGTGCAGGTCAGGTGGTGAAAAACTACCATCAAAGAACGTAGCATCCAATAGTTTGAATTATCACTGTTTCAAAGTGTATATCATTTTAGTCTTTTGATTACATGCTGCCTTACAAGGGAGGAATTCAACAGACTACTATTCCTTCCTTACACTTCACTTCTTTCCAGTCTCTTTTTACCTGTAGTCTTCTGTCTGTGGGCTAAAATACTTCCTACCATCTGTAGAAGAGTTTTGGATGTCAAGAAAGAGAGAATATAGCAAATTAGTGTGAGGAATGATACCAAGGGAAGTGTTACTGTAATCTTGACCATTCTTGTACTTTTCTGCTTAGCATCTGACCTTACTCACTGTCAGGTAGTAGTCCGGAAAGAAAATGGATCTTTGGTCTGCCCCAGAATAACCATACTTTCAGTCTTACAATTAATTTCTGCATATCAGTGTCAAACCTACATTAATATATAACTTCATATTTTGCACCAAAAACCAACAGTTAAAGTTGGATGAATTTCCTTGAAATATGCCATTTGTTCAAAATTAGTGTGTAACAGTGACCTATGAATCAGAATCACGGAATCATGATGGTTGAAAGGGAGATCTGGCAATAGTCTAACCAAATTCCCTTGATCAAAGCAGGGTCAGCTAGATCAGATTGACCAGGACCATGAACAGTCACTTTTTCAATATTTCCAAGAATGGAGACTCTATAGACTCTCCTGGTAACTCCTTTCAGATATTTGACCATGATCACAGTAACTGTTTATGCTTCTGTTTAAATGGAATATCCTGTATTTCAGTTTTTGCCCATTGCTTCTTCTCCTGTCACAGGACACCACAGAGGAAAGACTGTCACTGTCTTCTTTACTCTTCTTTACTTTATCAGAGATTGGTCAAGAAAGGCAGTTACACCCTACACTATGCTGGAGTGGTCCCATCTGTGCACTTTCAGGTTCTTCATTATAAAAAGCATATAAAACTATGAGAATGTGTCCAGAGGAGGGATACCAAGATGGTGAAAGATCTTGAGGCCTGTCTTAGTTCGAGGGAGAACTAAGATATCTATGTTGGTCAAGAAATAATCCCTCTCCTTTAAATTTAGAAAACAGAACTTTAATTTGGAAAAATATATATAAAGAAAAGGATAACAGTTCTTAACCACAATACATTTATATATATACATATCCAGAAAATAACCAAACAACAACAGTTTGTAATAAACCCCTCCACCCCCAAAAACGACAAGGCAAAACAGTCAAAAGGTCTTTTTGGCTACCCCCCAAAAAGGGGGAAATGCAATTATATCTACGGACAGCAGGTGGCACTGTGGCACCACCGCCACTGGCCGCTCTATCTCAGGGATTGCAGTTATATTTACGAACAGCAGGTGGCGATGTCGTGCCCAGCCGGCTGGGATCTCTCTCAGGGCAATGGCGGGCAGTTCCCAGGTTAGTTCCCGTGAGAAAGGGGAAAGCAAAGCAGCAACAATCCTGTCTCCATAGGGGCAGGAAACAGGGCTTTCTCCCACCTCTTTTCCTCACGGTAATTTTGTGGAGTTTATGATCGCTCATGGATGAAAACAGTCAAGTTGAAGAAGGGAAAAAGGAACACAATCCAGTATCCAGGGATGCCAGGATCGGAGTGTGTGTCCCCCGTCCTTCTCACTCTGCTGAGAGCTGAGCTCCTGACCTGCGCAGAAAGCCAGAAACACCAGCCTCTTCCCCCCCCACCTCGAGCCGTCTTCCATCCCCCTCCCAGGCTGGGGAGAGAGATCAGAACAAAGGGCTGGCTAAGGCAGATAACATCTAGATATGCACCTCCTTTGTGTCTTTTGTTAGCCATCTTTACTGACACTAAGGCGTTGGCTCCAAGCTTTTTGGAAGGAATTCCAACCTGAGGTTTGAAACTGTAACAAGGCCAAGACTTACGAGGCGTGGCTCAAGTCACTTGTGTTGTTCAGCCTGGGTAAGAGAAGGCTGAGGTATGACCTCATCACAACCTAGAATTTCTTAAGAGTTTCAGTGGAGGGTGAGGTGCTTTCTGGTGATCAGCTACAGGATATGAGTAAATGGAATTAACCAACATCAGGGAAAGTTCAGATTGGACATTAGGAAAAGGTTCTTCACAGAGCAAGTGATCAGTCACTGAAACATTTCTTCAGCCTATTGAAGTCCGTCTGGATGGTAACACATCTCTGTGGTGTATGACCCACTTCTCCCAGTTTTGTATCATTTGCTGAGAGTGCATCCTGCCCACTGTCCAATTCAGTAATGAACACTATTACACCCAGTAGCCTGAGATACTACACTAATGAGTAGACTCCATTGAACTGAACTACAACGGGCCTGAAAGCGTGTACTGATCAAAAATATTTGAACCTGGCAGTTCAGCCAGTTTCCAGTCCACCTCTATGTCCATCACATACTTCTTGAATTTGTCTTTGAAGGCTTAATGGAAAATAGTGTTAAAAAAATTCAAGTGTTTCAAAATTCAAGATAAACAACATTTACTCCCTTTGTCTACTACTGCTAATTTCATTGTATGAGGATACCTGTCTGTTTAAGCATGATTTTCCTTTCATAAATCAATAGTCACTACTCCTAATAATCTCCTTGTTCTTCATGTTTGGAAGCAGCTTTGAAGAGGATGTGCTCCATGATCTGCCCAGGGGTCAACCTCAGGCTCACTGACCTGTAGTGTCCCAAATCTAAATATTTGCACAAAGTCGCAATCATTTTAGTTGGAACAAAAACATTCAGGCACTGCTTGCTCTCCCAGGGTTGACAGTCATAAAGAGAACATAGATGCAAAGAACATTTGAGAAACAAGATGCAAAATTGACAAATATGAACTAGATATGGTAAATGATCCTCATGATTCTAAAAAAGAAGAAAGATGTCTCATTGTTTGAGTTGTTAAATGTTAACATTTTCTCAGGAGAAAAAGGCTTGGTTTTAGTCTCATTGGCATTTTGACAGAAAGAATGGTATGGAGCTCTGTGGCTATACAATCAGAATTGGTTTGCAGAAGCACACCATAATACCTCTCCACATACAAACAGAAGCTTGAGTGAGACTCTGTTTTGGACAAAAATGTACCTAAATAAGTTCAACTATGTACTTAAGCTGACTGTTGTTTTATTGAGGTGTAGCTTGAATAAATATTAGAGATTGACTTAACATTCTTGGTATTTTCCCAAATTCTTAGCTGTGAGGGTTAAAATTGAAGAGATTAGATGTTCATTTCCAAAACCAAAGCTTTTTACTTTCATACTTTACTGTACAGTAGAAAATTAGCCTTTTGATACAAATTAGGACATTCTTTTTCTCTTGAAAAAGGAAGAAATTTTCTAATGACTTTTTTTTTTACAGAAAGAGTGTAACTGCCTAATGTCTGTTTTATTATTGACTGGAGTTTCTATATTTGGGGTAGGAATTTTCATATAATCAATGTTTATTGTCTGGATGGAGTCTCTGGTCTTTAGTATCAAAACTTAACAACAGAAGCTTCTTTAAATCCAGTCTGTCATTCGCGTTTGCTCTCTCATGTCATTCCACCTTACATTTTCCCTCTCTCCTGTTGCATCAGCAGCACAAATGTTAATTCTTACTGACTGTATTGGCCCCTAGAAAGATGCTTTAAAAATAAATTATTATTATCTAGCTTTAGCTAGATAATTTTGTGAATTATAACTACACAAACACTCACATTTTTAAATCTTTTAACATCAAATTAGCAATAGATGTGTTATGAGTGGAGGATGGTCATTTACTTACTTGTTCTTCAAATAAATATATTAGGAAAGAAAATTCTATTAAATATCATTTTGAATTACATACAGCAACACCATATTTCAAGTAAAAGGTAAATGATTGGAGACTTGTACTAACAAATCTGTACTAATAAATCTGTCCTTTTAATGCTCTTGAATACCTTCTCCAAACAAAGTAAAGGTTTTGAAAACAATGCTGTGATCTCTGATAGAAATGAAATAGGAAGATACTAAATTAACTTTTTCAGTCACTAACTGTCCAAATAATTCCAGCTGGAGAAATGTCAGTGTCACCTGCCAGGTAGAAAAAATAGAAGAGCTATCCCAAGAAAGGTTTTGATTTAACACTTAGAAAAAACATGTAATGTAAACATATGATGAAGGTTGGCTGGAGGAAGGACTGCTAAGGATTTCTTTTAATGTATAATTAAGTCAGAATTTGCCAGTTTCAGCAAATTCTGGATACTCTTGTGTTTTCACAGTAAAAACTCTTCAGCGTGGTAATTGTATGAGTGTATAATCAGCAAGTTGTTATTTGGTATGAGCATCATGCGGTTATACTGAAAGAGCTGTTTTGTGAGAAAGAGAGCACTTTTCACTTTACTGCAATTCCCCTCTATCAACAAAACCCACAATGCAGCTTTGTGTAGCAATAACATGTACAAAACAGTGGGATCTTACAGTCTGTCAAATTGTTGTTAATTACAGAATGTTGTTAAAGGAAAACATACTATGCAGAGCAGAATAAGCATAACAAAGGGACATTTATAGGCCAATGCAGCTGTCATTGAAATAAGCAGGAATTTTACTGTTAACTTCAATATGAGAAGAATTAGCTTTTTTAATTTAACTGTGAACATAAAATGGCAAGTCTTTTGCAAGCCATCTCTCTGTCTGTCAAGTGAAATAATGTGATTCCATATTAAAGCGTAGAAAATTTCTAGACGTGCTTGTGATGAATGTATGCCTTTAAGTGAATGCATGCATATGTTCTAGACAGTCTTTTCTGACCACTTAAAGCCATTCTTCTCCAAACTTGTGGCTGCTAGTTCCCAAACTGGTCTTGTCATTGTCCGTAGTACTAGAATACCTAGCATTTCATGATAATTGGGGAGTATACCACTTGGTGTGAAAATACTGTTCTCACAAAAACAGTATCCAGCATCTTCTCACTTAAGCATAGATTTACATATAAATTTAGGAATAAGAATAGTAAATAAATAAATAATCTCATTGCAGCATTTTTATAATATCACCAAAAAAAAATCAAAATTGTTAATTTATATCTGAAAACTCTGTTCAATTCTCAGCTATCAGCCAACAATTTTTCTCTCAAGTTGTTTACCCTCCAGCTGAAACTGTTCTGCATGTTGCATTCTTTTCAACAGAAGCTTCAGCGAAATATTGCTTTCTTTGGTCACAATAGTTGTTTAAGCTCATGTTTTATTGACTGTATTATACAATGCAAATGGAATATCAATAGTTACCATTCAAGACATCATAACTGCCCTTGAAGTTTCAAAATAAAAATTAAGACATGCCTTCTCTCTTATTTACCTACTAACTTATTCAAAGACTTTATATGCTGACCTTCATTATAGTAGAGACTGCCAACAAAATATTCTTAATCTTCTTTCAGAATAGATATCTCAGAAGATTAAGGAGGGGCCCTGGAATGCTGGTTATTCTTCCGTTGTTTCTGTTGTACAAAAGTAACTCAATTGTTGCCATAAATTTATGCTATAGGGTTTTACAAACCACACATACTTTAGAAGCTTTTCAGAATCCTGCAGTAATTATTCGTTGTTGTTCCTTTCTTTTTCAGTAGCATGAATTATAGTATAAACCATTTGTGGTTCTGTGATTCAGGGGCAGAGTTTTAAAACAGTATATATAACACCCTTTCTGCTAGTCTGTATTTCCATATATTTTGATTTATACAGGAACCTCACACTACATGTTAATGGAACAAGTAACTCCTTAAATATATGTGATAAAAATTTTCCCTTCTTTGAGTTATTTTTTTTAAATAGAATTGATTATTAATGGATAAGATTGATTGCAGTCAATAATTAATTAATAGAAGTTAAGTTTAAAAGTAATGATTTTACTAATAGAATTTTTTTTCAAATTGTACCTTGATGAGATAACCTAAACCTGTCACCAAGGTCATGATTACATAAATAAGTATTAATGTAAGCAAAAAAATCTTCCTGGGTATTTTGCTGCTTTGTATCATAATGAAATAAAAAGACAAATATTTTCCTTGTTTTTACTGGAGAGTACAACTGCCTCTGTAATTTTTACATCAGATTAAAAATAATCATTTTCATGACAGAAAATATGCCCCAAAGAATTCTTGCTCTTATTTTGATGCACATATTTTTATATCAAGGAGGGATGGATTGCTTTAGATTAAATGTATTGAGCAAGACTGGAATAAGTTGCCATAATTAGATACCAAATTTCTGAGTTTATTTATTAAAAATTTGCATTCAAATATGAAGTAGGGCTGACTTTATGGGTATTGAGAAAACTGACTGGTTTTTGCAACCTAGAGTGACATACACTTAGATTATGACCACTGATTCATGGTGTTTTGTTTGCTCAGTTTTCTTATCTAAACATGTTATTAAGATGAAAGATATACAATTTTTGCTTTTTGAAATGTTATTCTTCCTTTCAAATTGCTAACGTTCTTCATGACCTTGGAAGCCACCCTAATTTCTAACTTAATTTTTAATTTTGCAATTGTTTTTACTAGTAATGGAGAGAACACACCTTTCTCCAGTCACCACTAATCACTCCATAAATCCAACATGTGGATTTCCACAAACCTCTGACATAAGTCTGGTTGAAGTTACTACATGAAATATTGCTGCTTATTTTGTAGCAATATATCTGAAAATATAAAATGATCTTCTGTGAGCAGAAAGACAGAAATAATAGCAAAATGACTAAATGTCAAAACTACAATCAGATGATTATAAGCACTGAGAACATTAAATGCACAGTTGGCAGTGAACAAATAGACAAATGATAGATGCAGAATTGTGTCTGGAAGTACTCCATTGAACTACATTGGGAAATGTAACTGGGAAAGGCTTGGGAAAAAAAGTAATAAGCATCATGCCCTCTCACAATACTATTTTTGTGTCTGTGTGTGTGAATGCAAAATTATACTTCAGATTTTGCACATGTAGCTAGAATTTCCTTTTTTTTATTATTATGTCATGTTGTCTCCAATCAGAAATTTAGGTATAATCCTTTCAGTGTCAAGAAAGAACAAAACACTGCTGTCCCAAGATTTATTGAGGTTACCAGAAGATGAGTGCCATCTGTTTAGCTAATACTGTAATCAACCAGATGAGTTCTCTATTGACTCACTGTGAGGCAGGGAGACCCAGCAGAGAGATCTCAACAAATTAGATGGTTGAGCAATCACCAACCATGTGAAGTACAATATGGGAAAGTGTCAGATTCTGCACCTGGGATGGGACGATCCCACATGTTCACACATACTGGGGAATGAGATACAGGAAAGCAGTGCCATGGAAGAGAAGACTGAGGGGAGATGTCATTACAGTCTACAATTTCCCCTTGAGGGAAGGAGGGGCAGGCACTGATCTCTTCTCTGTGGTGACCAGTGATAGGACCCAAGGGAATGGCCTGAAGATGTGTCACGGGTGGTTTAGGTTGGATATTAGAAACCCCAGAGAGTGGCTGGGCAGTGAAACAGGCTCCCCAGGGCAGTGGTCACAGCACCGATCCTGCCAGAGTTCAAGAAGCATTTGGGCAATACTCTCAAGCACATGGTGTGACCCATGGGGATGGTCCTATGCAGGGCTAAGGATTGGACTTGATCATCCTTGTGAGTCACTTCCAACTTGGCTTATTCTCTGATTCTGTGACCAGCAGTTCTTTAGATGAAATAATCAGTCTGCCTTTGAAGGATTTGGGATTATGAGACTCCTTTATTACTCATCCCTCCTTGCTGAATTTCAAGTGAATTCAAGATCATAACTGTTTTCATAGATGGATAATTATGCTGCTTTGACTGTCTAATTGCTTATATCACATGAATCTTTTAAGTATGAATATGGGGATAATCATATGGCTCAACCTTTCTAAAAGGCCTATTAAGATGACCATCAACTAACCCGACAATTCTGAAGAAAGTTTTTCAACAAAGGGTTCAGTCCAGAAAGGAAGCAAAAAGAAGCAAAGAAATGGAAAAAGGGAGAACTCAGAGTGAAAATGTCAACAGTCAACCCCTGTTTTATCACTGTTGGCAATCACTCTATGAGCATTGCAGCATGTGTTGAAGGCTGATGGTGCAGCCCCCTCTGTGGGGCACTGGGAGCAGCCTGCATGAAGTTAGGGCACCAAGTGTGGGGGACAGCAAGCAGGGACCTATATCTCAGTGTGGCTGTTGGAACTTTAAGAGTCCTCCATTGCTGGTGAGCAAGTGATAGGAAGCAGCAGGGAAACACAGGGCTGGGTCATCCCGATCTATCACAGGAAGCTGCACTATCTGCCAGCAAACAGAATGTGCTGGTGGCCAAATGCAACTTCATGAATATTGCAGAATCATAGAATGGGTTGGATTGGAATCAACCTTAATATGATATAAATAGTTTCAGTCCCACTGCTGTAGTCAGGGATACTTTCCACTAAGCCAGGCTCCTCAGAGCCCCATTCAACCTGGCCCTGGGAATACACAACTTCTCTGGGTGAGCTGTTCTATTGCATCACCACCCCCGTGTTTGGGTTTAGATATGGAAATATGCTTAGAAATTTGTACCTGAATTAACATTTTTATGTATCTAAATAACACTATCTATTGAATTATTTATACTCCTGAATATATAGTTTAGTGATTGCCATTTAATTATGTGTTGTTAATAAATCAACAAACCATTTCTGTCCTGATTTGTTTCAAACTATATGAACTGAGCAAGGGTTGTTGTTTTTTTTTTCTGATATGATGACAAGCTGTTACATTTTAACCACCAAATGTGATCATTGCAGTCAATAGCTTGGTGTTCTAATGCACATTCTGACAGCTAAAGCAACACCTATTTAATGAATTTATTCATTATTCATATAGTATTCATATATTATTCATATATTATTCATATATGTGCAATTTTTCATAAATTTTACTCAATATACATTCAGTAATCAAAAGAGATGGTGCTAAACCTGAAATTCAGGCCTGTATTCCTAAGAGCTATAGCTTAACACCTAGCAAATGTCAATATAACTCTAACATTGACAGAAACACTATCAGCCCAGTGTATTATCAAAAGATAGAGAAATTCATATGAAAGCCAAGTAATTATCATCATTAAGAATCTTCAAAACCTAAAGGAAAAAAGAAAGAAATCAAGAAAGCTTAAATGTGAACCCTCCAGCTACAACTAAAACAATAAATTTTCTTTTATTCACTTTTCCTTTTGAAATTTTAGCCATAGAAGATTTTGAGGAATAAATGGAACTGATGACTCACTTCCTTTCTTCATGATACTATCCAGCATAATCTTTTTGTTTTAACAGTTCAAGAATGATTGGAACAGAGTGCAATAAAAAGAAACAATTATCACATCAGGATACTCAGTTCTGTCTTTATGGTTTCACCTCAGTTTATAAAAAGTTAATTATAATTTAATCTCCTTTCACTAAAACTCATAACTCTTTCAGGAAATATATTATTACTGTTGTTATTAGAGTTTACAGTTTTGTTTTCTGTAGAAGACTACAGGATTACAAAACATCTGAGAATCCAATAGAAATTTATTAAATTAATAGTTTTGCAGTGTATGTAGCTTGGTATGAGAAACAAGAAATTGCTATGGAAAACATATAGGAGCCTGTACAGAGCCTGACAGAGATATGTTCAGATGATGACAGCAGGTGACTGAGACGTACCCTTCTGCTTCTTCCTGAGCTTTTTGGCTCTCCTTGGGTAATGACTTACTTCAAGCAAAATGAAGTTTCCCTACCTTACATGTAAGTTGAAAAATAGAGAAGTGTTAAATCTGTTCATCACAAAAAAAAAAAAAAAAAGAAATACTATATACAATAAGAACAGGCTTGATACTTACTGCCTCTACACATTTTAAAGAAATCTGAGTCTGTGTTTCAAGGCCATTTTTCTACTTGATAACAAAATACATTTCACTCTCTTCAGTTTTTTTCAGACCTAAAAGAAATTAGATAACTAAGCTTAGAACCTAGGCACTCCAGTACAGCAAATTTTCTCAGTACCTTTCAATTCCAGTTCTCTTCATCATGTTTGGTTGCATTTTTCTTTAGCAAATCTTTTTACAAATACTGGTATTTATATAACACAAAGTAAAGTGTGGCAACTAAGTCAGTTTTATCATAATATTAAGGATAAGAAGTGAAACATTATAAAGATAATAAGTACCTTGATATCCATTGTGTTTAAGTCAGACACTTCTTTCTGGAAAAACATTTAAACTTTAAAGCATGATTGAGATCATCAGTTTCATTTTCTGAACGAAATAGTTGCCAAGAAAACAAGAAAAGGTTTCAGTCAACAGCAGACAAGCAAATAACTCTTCTTTTATTCTGGATTAAAAGGTTTTTCAGGAAGGAGTTGTGATATACCTTGCAGTTGAAACTAATAAAATTATAGAGTATTAAAAATCCATATAATGAATGATTGATTTCCAGGATTTCTTCTCAGAAGTGTCTTTTCTGTTGATTTAAAAATCATGAAACTACATTCTAGAGAAGATCCTATTTTTTCTAACTCAGCTCATCCTGGCTTATCACTATAGCATTGCTAATATTAAACAGTAGCAATCAACTGTAGGTCTAAGAGTACTCAAGTGAGAGATAGGAATAGGTGGAAAGGTTAAGTCTATGAAAGTTGTCTCAATGGAAGGAAAAATGGGATCGGCAGACAGAACTGGTTTGTTTGAAAAAATGAGATTTACCATTAATTCTGATCTCCTTTAGAAGTTAACAAAAAAACATTGTGAGTTTTGGTTCATGAAACTAAATGTTCCCTTGTTCTCCAATTCAACAAAGTGCTGAGCTTGTGAAATCACTGTTCTGTGGACATCCTTCCATGACTTAGCATGCATTTAAGTCTTATAAGAGTTAAGCCACATTGAATTTATGTTCAGACTCTGGACTGAGATGCTGGAAAGCAGTGCCATGGAAAGGGCCCTGGGGATCCTGGTCGATGGCAAGTTGAATCTGAGTCAGCAGTGCCCTGGCAGCCAGGAGGGCCAACCATGCCCTGGGGGTCATCAGGCAAAGTATCACCAGCTGGTTAAGGGAGGGGACTGTCCTGCTCTGCTCTGCACCGGGGGGGCCTCGCCTTGAATATTGTGTGCAGTTTTGTACACTGCAATATAAGAAAGATATTAATTTATTAGACAGTGTCTAAAGGAAAGCAATGAAGATGGTGAAGGGCCTTGAGGGGAAGCCATATGAGGAGCGGCTGAGAGTACGTGGTCTGTTCAGTCTGGAGAAGCGGAGACTGAGGGGAGACCTCATTGCAGTTACAACTTCCTCGTGAGGGGAAGAGGAGGGGCAGGCATTGATCTCTTCTCTGTGGTGACCAGTGATAGGACCCAGGGGAATAATGGCCTGAAGTTGTGTCAGGAGATGTTTAGGTTGGATATCAAACAGAGTTTGTTCCCCCAGAGAGTGGCTGGGCAGTGGAACAGGCTCCCCAGAGAAGTGGTCACAGTACATGATACGGCGCTTGGGGATGGTCCTATGCAGGGCTAAGGGTTGGACTCAGTGATCCTTGTGGGTCCCTTCCAACTTCTGTGATTCTGTGATTCTGTGAAAATGAAATGGCTTTTACTGTGTTTTACAACACTGCATAAAAAATTGAAAAGTAAGCATGGATTCACATAAAGAAAATCATGCATAACCAACCTTGTTGCCTTCTACTATGGGCCAAGCAGCTGGGTAGATGAGGGGAGAGCAGTGGATGCTGTATACTCAGACCTCAGCAAGACTTCTGACACTGTCTCCCATCAGATCCTTATAGACTAACTCAGGAAGTGTGTGTCGGATGAGTGGACAGTGAGATGGACTAAGAATAGGCTGAACGGCCCTACCTCAGAGGCATGTGATCAGAGCCACAGTCTAGTTGTTGACCTGTCACTGGTGGTGTTCCTCAAGGGTCAATGTTGTTTAACTTACTCATCAATGACTTGAATGAAGGGGTAGATGCCTCCTCAACAAGTTCTCTGATGACACAAAGCTGAGAGAAATAAGTGGCTGATACCCCCGAGGACTGTGCAGCCCTTCTAAAGGACCTTGACATGTTGGAGATGGGCAGAGAAGAACTGCCTGAAATTCAACAAAGGCAGAGTCCTTCACCTAGAGAAGAATAACCCCATGCACGAGGACAGACTGGGGGCTGACCTGCTGGAAATCAATTCTACAGAGAAGGACCTGGGCATCCTGGTGGACAACTAAGCCAGCAGTATGTCCTTGTGGCCAAGAAGGCCAATGGTATCCTTGGGTGCATTAGGAAGAACATTGCCATCAGGGCAAATGAGGTCATCCTGCCCATCTATTCTGTCTGGGTGAGGCCTCATCTGGAGGACTGTGTCCAGTTCTGTGCTCCTCAGTGCAAGACAGATGTGGAGCTTCTGGAGCAGGTCCAGCAGAGGATGACAAAGATTAGACAAGGATGACAAAGACTAGAGTGTCTCTACGAAGAAGAAAGGCTGAGGGAGCCAGACCTGTTTAGCCTGGAGGAAAGATGACTGACATGACACCCAGTCATCCTTTCCACCGTTAATCATCCTGTGCTTCTGTGAAAAGAACAAACCCATGTATTAATTTAAAAGCAGATTATGTCTTATTTATTTAATAAAACTAAGTGAGACAAACATAGTTCTCTCAGCCTTTCCTCACATGGCAGGCTGCGCAGTCCTTTGATCACTTTTGTGGTCCTTCTCTGGACCTTCAGTAGCCTGTGTTATCATACAATTAGTGAGAGATGCCTCTGCTTGAATTAAGGTGCAAACAAGACAACATGCCCAAGACAATTTTATTTAACAGTAAATATGAGGCAGATAAATAGAAATTAATAGGAAAGGGGCAAGGAGCACAGGGCGGGGAAGAGAGAGAGAGATCAAGCAGAAAATAGCCACCACCCATGAATCCAGCAGCATCCCACTGATCCTTCTTCACCCTGGGCTTCTCCATGGTGCTGGTCCCAGAATCATTTTTCTGGGGGTACCACCTTTATACAGCCCAAGTTCCAGGAATCCATAGGGTGATTGCAGAGGTTCCCATAACCTGGGTTGGTATGTGTAGTTTCTTCCTTTCCCACAGTTTGACTCTGTGGGAATTTTTGTCTGGATGCATTAACCGGGATGTGCTAACCAGACCTTACCTCCGCCAGGCTTGTTATTAGTACCTTCTTGTTGCAAATTCCTCCCAAGTTCCTTCCACGGCCATGACAATGCTTTGAGAGAGGCAACCGTATTTTTCAAGTCCTTACAGGCTGTTCACATTTTCTTTGCATTGCAGGAACCAAAACCCAACACAGCATTTCAGGTGTGGCCTGACAAGTACTGAGTTGAGTGGGATAATGACTTCATCTCTTGCTTGTGATGTCTTTGTTGAGGCAACCCTTTATCCCACTGGATTTCTTTGCACTGTTCACTCATATTAAGCTTGTTGTCCACCAGGACACTCAGGTCCCTTTCCACAGAGCCACATTCCATCTGAGTAGATCCCAGCCTGTGCTGCACACTTGGATTATATCTTCATAGGTGCAAGACCTTACACTTCTCCTTGTTGAACTTCATAAGGTTCTTGTTATGACACTCTTCCAGCCTATCCAAATCTTTCTGCAGGGTGGCTCTTCTTTCCAAAGCGTCATCTTCTTCACTCAGTTTGGTATCACTGATAAGCTTCATCAGGGTACACTTGATTCAACCCTCCAGACCAGTTATGAAGATATTAAACTGTGTTTAATATCAGTCTCTGGGATCCCACTTGAGGGAGGTTGCCTGTTAGAAAGGCAGCTCTGTACCAGTCCCCTCCAGGTATGGCTGGTCAGTCAGTTTCCCACACACTCCACAGATCACTGCTCTAGCCTGCAATGCATCCATTCCTATAGAAGGAGGCTGTGGGAAACTGTATCAAAAGACTTGGAGAAATACTGTCAGACAATATTCAACACCAGCTGAGCAGGTTACTTTGTCACAGAAGATGATTCATATTTTCAGTCACAATTTTCCCTTGTCCTGGCTTTTCCTGATCTCATGCTTCATGTAACTTGTGGTAGCCCCCAGGAAGATTTGTTATGTAACTTCCCTGGGAACAGAAGTAAGACTCGTGGGCCCATAACTTCTTGGATTCTCATTGAAGCTCCTCTTGTAGGTGGCGATGACATTAGCCTTATTCCAGTCTTCTGGGACACCCTCTGATCCTCACAACACCTCAGATACTATAGATAGCAGCCTCACAAGAATATCAGCCAGCTCTCCTAACACCCCCAGGCAGGCAGTTTTATGGCCCATTGATTTGTAGGGTTCAGTGTCCTGTGACAGTTCACACACCAACACTTCCTTCACTGACAGTGGTTCTGTGTTTGCATCAACCTGGATTTTTGTTCCCAAGGCTGGGGGCCCATCAGTGCTGGCAAAGATGGAGGTGAAGAAAGTGTTGGGAACCTCTGCCTTTTCAGTGGTGTTGTGACTAATTCACCCATTCTGTTTAACAGATAGCTTCTACCAATATTTGATACAATATTTTTCTTATTGTGTATTGTGTTCTCTGTTTATTTTGTCAATGTAGTGGAAGAATCATCACATAAGTCAGTCTACTGAGAGAAATAACTCATTTGTCAGAATTACAATGGTTCGATGGCTGGAGCGAGGACAGAAATCTCTATGAGAATTGTGGGCATTGAAACAATAGAAATCACAGTTCTGTAGTGAACCAATTACAGTAAAGACTCTTGAGGTATTACCTGAGTCAGAAAGTACACACTGAAGAAGTATTTAAAATATTCAGTACAAATATCAATTTCCTTAGGTACACAAAAACAGTTTTCTAAGTTTAATCTGATAGTTCACATTCTGTATAGCAACAGTCATTTACTGGAACACATATAGACATAAGGCCAGCCTCTGCTCTCCAGTGTAAAAGGAGGAGACTTCTCAAAAAGCTGAAATCCTGCTGGCAGGGCCTGTGAGAATGAGATACAAGAAAGCTGATGGTAAAAATATTAGGAACTCTTATTTTAATATTTCCAACTTCTATGAAATTATGTCAAAGCAACCTCACTGGTGCTGAATTATGCAGCTGCACTTTGTCATTGTCAAAGCAGTGTGTGGGGCTTTTGCCCCACTTTATACAAAACAAACAAATCACACTTTGTCAGACTTACTGTGTATATTCCTTCAGAAAGAGCCATTTACAGAAATATTGAGAGTGACCTCTTCTTTGTATGGAGGTCCTGAATCACATAAACCATATATTGCTGAAGTCTGGGAACAGTGTAATTTCATTCTCCTCCCTACACTGTGAAACATAGAACCATTGGTGTCACGAAATCGAAGAAGAATAAAAATGAAAGTTCTTACTGATAGAAGCGTGTGCAGCCTATATTAAATTAAGAGGGATGGAAACAGATCTGTGACTTTTGAAGTACATGAAAAACTATAGCACCACCAAAGACACCAGCAGGTCAGGGGTGTAAATGGAAATAACTACTTTAGGGACAGGCTGTTCAGGACCCATATTGAAAACCTGTGTATTGCATATTTTCACGAAATCAATTTATTTCCAGCAACTTGTGAGCTTTAGGGTTTATGAAATATAGTTATAGCCCAACTGTCAACAAAGAGCAAGTTTTCTAAAAGTAGAAAAGTAGAGGCTGTGCCCCTTCAAGAAAAAACAAAGAAGAAATAAACAAACAACATTTAAAACTACTTCATTCTATATGAATCTAATGGCTGTTTTGTGATATATACCTCCTGCAACGAAATGGTTATATTTATATATGAACGTGTGTGTGTGTGTGTGTGTGTGTATAAGTGTGTGGGTGGATGTGAACATAGGTGCTTTAGAAACACACACACTTCTTTGGTCATACAGGGTAAAATATTGGTATGGTTTAATGAAAGATATTTTATTTATTGCTCAAAAGTGATTTTTTTTTAGAGAAAAATCTAATATATTTTATAACATTTTGCAGAAGCCTAGTGGTAGTTAATACATTTTGATATTTAACATTTAATTGAATATTAATAAATTCAAATTTATTTGAAAGCAGTATAAAATTAAAAAACATATTTAAATGAAATTGCTTTCAAGAAGAGAATGTTAAACGATATAGAGTTGAAATTACATATAAATTAGGTAAACTGGTTTATGCAATATATATTTTTCTGGTTTAGCCACAGTCATCAGCTAAGCACAACCCACTCTCACTCCCCAAGTCACTCCCACCCCCAGAGTGATGGAGGAGAGAATCAAAAGTGTGAAAGTGAGACAACTCATGGTTTGAGATAAAGACAGTTTAATGGGGAAAGTAAAAGACACTCAGGCAAGTAAGTTAAAATTCATTCACCACTTCCTGTGGGCAGGCAGGTATTCAGCCATCTCCAGGAAAGCAGGGCTCCGTCACACGCAACATTCACTCAGGAAGACAAGCACCATAACTTCAAATGTCCACCTTTCTTTCTTCTTGCCCCGGATTTATATGCTGAACAAGATGCCATATGGTCTTGATTATTCCTTTGGTCAGGTGGGGTCACTTGTCCCAGCTGTGTCCCCTCTCAACGTCTTGTGTGCCCACAATCACCGCACTGGTGGGGTGGTGTGAGGGGCAGAAAAGACCTTGATGCTTTGTAACCATTGCTCAGCGATAATGGAACCATCTCTATATTAACAACACTGTTTTCAGCACAAATTCAAAACACAGCCCTATACCAGCTACCGTAAAGAAAATTAACTCCACCCCAGTCAAAACAAGCACATATATCTAAGGATAGACATAATCCCTAACACTTTTGGAATAAAATATGGTTTTAGCCATTCTGCTTTTGAGTTTTACTAATAACACTGACAAGAACAGTTTCATGATTTTATTGGAAGAATGGGAAGATATATTAATGATCTCTTAGAGGTCTCTTTCTTAACACCTGCTATGATTCAAAAGACTGAATTAGGTGGGAAATACTGGCTATGCTTTGCACAGATTTTGTTTTACTAGACTGGTTAATCTTCCTAAGTAACATTTTTAAACTCACATGCCAAAATGAAACCTAAAATTTGTACCTTAAGACAAAACTCACTCCCCAAATCAGTGCAATTTGTGCCCCTAAAAAACTCACTGACAAATCAATGCATAAATCATGAACAAAAGTTAGGAGTATGCTCATTCTTACTCCCCAAAATCCAGTTAGAATGCTGTCTGATACTTATATATCTACTGCCGTGCAGTGTATTTCTATTTTTTTTTTTTTAATAGGGAAAGATCAAGGGATAGTCTTGCTGTAGCCTGGTAACACAAAGGTCTCTATAATTAGGACCTTCAGAAGGAAGAAGTTGCCAAACAACCCTTTGCTTTTGATGGTCTCCTAGGGCTGTCTGCAGAAAATGGAAATAGCTTTTAGCTGCAACATTTGGGGCACAGTGCAGCAGCTGAATTGAAGGTCTTAAAAATAGCTTATAAAGCCCTCTTTATGCCTGCCCCTCATCTGCCTTCCTTGCTTCCCTTTAACTGTTTGAAGAATTTATCAGTTAAAGAAGGCAGTCAATAAGTACAGACATAAAGACTCAGAGGCGGTAGAAGTGTTCCCATTTACTGGCAGACACTGGAATGTATTTACACTGCTCTTGAATGGTGCTTCACATCAGGCAAATCAGAGAATCTAAAGATAGTTTCAATCCAGACTATGATGTATTCTATATGGACATTATATTTTAAGGAAAACTCTCAGAAAACCCTATTTACTGCCATTTATAGCATAGTAGAGACTCAGTTGTCCAAAGTGGAACAGGATATTGAACACTGGGCCAAGAAATGTCTTGCAGCAACACTATACTTCTGCAAGTGCCATGACAGGAGATACATTACCTATTTCTGCAGTATATAGTCATATTCCTTTCTGAAATAGCCTTCTCCAAGACTTAATCTTGCCTGAATCACATAAAATATATATTTCTATAGCTGTCATGCTTGGAAATTCCAATTATTGTGTAATTAATATTTATATGTATAAAACTACATGCATGCACACACATGTATGTGTACATACATATGTGCTAACACTTCTAAAAACTTTTCCTACAGATGCACTTTTTATAATTTTGACTTGAATATTAATTCATAAATGTGATTAATTTTGTCTACTATCAAAATAATGCAAAGAGCATTCTCACCTGTAACTAATTCCAAGGAAACTGGCAGTGCACAGCAGCTGCAGAATAAAACAGATCATGATGTTTATGTCAGGATTATTTTCTCCCTGAAGGCATGCTTTCAGAAAGGTAAGAGTGTTTTCTACTGTTTGCATTTATTTGTTAAAATGCTGTTCTTTATGTAATCAATACAGTTTTCTTTGTCAAGATTCACTGTTTCTAATATTCTACTGAAGAAACAGTTATAACATGCTTATGTGTAATAATGGTCTGCAGAAATCTTCAACAAAATTAATGAACATATGTAACAGTAAGCCTGTGAAGATGAAGAAACCAACCGAAGTGCCTTTTAAACCTGAGGCTTTTTTACTGTATTGTAAAGTGGAGTTTTCCCCTGAATCACCTTTCTCCTTCTCCAGACCCCGTGGGAGAAAACCCCTTTGTCTTCCTAATTAGTATGCACGCCTTGGCCAGGCTATGTGAAACCCCCTCTGATTGGTCTGTTGTTAACCCTTCCCCTTGAATCCTATAGACTGTGAAGCCCAATAAATACCCTGGCCAGGTGAATAAATCTCTCTCTGCTTTCCTGCCCCATGGTGTGTGTGTGTCTTTTTGCTGGGACGCCTGGAGACCATGTGGCTGCCCACGTGGCCCCTAGAGGGGACGGGAAAGGAGGGAGCAAACCCCCCAACTGCTGCAAACATACTTCGTTATGAACTAGAGAAAAGTATATACTGACGCTGAGAGAGGAGAGCTAAAGGTGTATTGTCTTAAATATTTTTGTGTTTCGTTCATAATCACAAAATCAATGTTTCTTCACATTTACAGGTTTTGACAGCATTTCTCAATGATGAAGGTTATTTCCATCTTGTTAATTTTGTATTCTTATTACAATAATTTCAAGATAATTTTCTCAACTACATACATTTCTATAAATAGAAAATAAAAATGACCTCTCTCAAACCAAAATTCTCATTAGGTATAAGAAAATGGAATACTGATAGCTTTTAAAATGCTGAAGATCAATAAATGTCAAGACTCACTGTGGACCAGCTATAGGAAATGCACTCCATTACACCAGGTGTCACCTTGGTTTAGAAATGTTAGAGGGCACAAGTAAGAAAGATTTTTTTTTAATTTAAAAAGGTAAGAGAAAATAAGGAGAAAGCATGAATGTGTGTCATATAGTAATTGGAGGTCTCAATTGTACAAAAAGCCTTTAACAATATGTATTTATTCTAATGCCAGTTAAAAGAATTAGAGTTGTAAAAAAGCAAAACTTTCAAATAACTCCCCATTTGAAAGAAAATGCTTGTACCTTTCTATTTTAAGACAAAGAAAATATAAACTCCAAGCCTCAAATCTCTATGCAATATTTTTCTTTGTGAAATTCATATTGCTTTTCTCTTGCTTTTGTTTGTCTTTGCATTTTACAATTGCATATTGGATTTCTACTTGTTATTATGGAGAGAAACGAATAGTTATGGTCCTATTGTTTACAGAAACAACTAATCATTCTTTTCTAGAAAATAGCACTACTATTTTCTAGAAATAGCACTACTAAGGTTCCCGGCTGTGAAATTTGCATTCAGTTTCTGGCTAGTGGATTTACATATTTCTTTATGACAAAGAAACTACACATCCCAAAAGGCAGTGGAAAATAAAACAAAAAATAGAGTTTAGTATTGTGATTAAATTACAGAAAAAGAAATGTCTTGGTTCCTTTTAAAGACAGAGTATGCTTGAACTGATGTACAGTAAGTTCTTTTTTTCATTATATCCAACAATCTTATCATAGTTAAAAAAAAAAAAAAGTGAATTTTTCATTTGGGTTAAAAAACCAAAAACACAAAAAAACCCAGTAAATTGTTGGTTTGTGTTTCAGTTTTTTTTTTTGGTTTTTTTGGGGTTTTTTTTGTTTGTTTTTGTGCTTAAGAAAGCATTCACAATTTACAAAGTCTGACCAGGCCGTTTTTGAGGCATAACAAGATTCTGAAATACCATATTAGGTGTCCCTTAACCCTAGTAACCTTAACAAATAAACTAAGAATGAAAGTAATAACAGTACCAGCCCAATGTTGGGGTTTTTTTGTTTGTTTTTTTTTTGTTTGTTATCCATCATCATTGAAAAGAGCAATCAAATTACATTTTGTGACTGGCTGATGAAATATCTACCACAGATCATAGAGATGACTTAGTAAACGTCAAAAAAGTCAGATGATATTAGCTGTTGTCACATAAAGACAAAATCATTTATCTTTCATAAATTGCCTAGCCTTTTTGCAAAGAATTTGTGGCCACAAATTCATAGAAACATACATAGGGGTTACTATTTTGAAATCAAGATTGACTGCGACAATTTTGTTATGCCTTCTGATGCTGATGCATTTTCTACAATGACTGCTGCTTATTTATTTCCACAGTTCCACAAGCTCTACATGGGTAAAGATGGTGGGAGCAGTGGTTTTCTTTAGTAATACAGCAGTTAGTGTCATGATCTGACAGCACAATACCTGCCTAATGTAAGCAAGTTGTGATTTCTTTTGATCCCAAGTTTGTCTTACTAGCTTCAAATACCTTCCTTTCAAAATTACTTCTGAGAAGTGCAAGAGAATTTTGGTAGCCAGCATCACTTTAATTTATAACTTATTTCATGTCTTCCAGTCAAAGAAGGCAGACAGAACCTAGTTTAGACATCCACTTGAGAACTCCATTGGCATTCAGCTAACAGGTAAGTTGATGGCTTTAATTCAGGCTTTCAAGGAAAATCAATTTTCCACTGACACACGACACAGTCTGAGTATATATTTGGCTAATGTCATCAGAGAGTTGACCCAAAGCCTCAGTATAAGTACTGGGTTTTGCTGCAATAAATTTAGTGGCTAGTAAGGGGTTATGTTTTGGATTGAAATTGAAAGCAGTGTTGATAATAGAGGGATGCTTTCTTTACGGTTGCGCAGTGCTTATACAGAGTCAGGGCCCTTTCTGTTCCTCACAGTATCCCACCAGTGAGGAGCCTTGGAGTGTACAAGGGGTTGGAGGGAACACAGCCAGGATAGCTGATACCAACTAACCAAAGGGATATTTCAGAGCTTGTGACATCATGCTCAGCATATAAAACTGGGGTTTATTTGTTTAAAACCACAAGGTTTTTTCTCACATTTGAATTTCAAGTTCTCTACTCAATCCCACCAAAGGAGGAGTGAATGAGTAGCTCTGTGATGCGTATTTGCTGGCCTGAGTTAAAGCACAACAGAATGAAGAACTCTATTGAATCTGGCCAGGATGAGGTTAACGTTCTTCACAATAGTCTCTATGGTGCTGTATTCTGAGTTTGTGATTAAAACAGTGTTGACAGCACACCAGTGTTTTACCGCTGAACAGGACTTGCACAGAACCCAGGCCTTCTCTGTCTCCCACTCTTCTCTCACAGTGAGTAGGCTACAGGTGGACAAGAGATTAAGACATAGCTGGGAAGGCTGACCTGAATTTAACAAAGGAATATTTCATGCTAAATAACACCATGCCCAGCAATAAAAGCTGAGTGGTATTCTTTCCAAAATAACTTGCTTGCTAGGTGGCTGGGCAACAGTCTACTTTTTGGACAGGGTAAATGATTGCCTTTGCATCACTTGAAATTGAAAAATTCCTCCCTCCCCCGCTCACCTCCCCCCATATTTCCTTACTTTTTAAATTGTTTTTGTCTTGACTCACAAATTTTTCTCACTTTTTCTCTTCTGATTCCTCTCAGGGCGAGCAGGAATAAGAAGCTGAGTGGGTGCTTAATTATTGGCTGCGGTCAACCCCGCACAGGAACATAACCTTTCTTGTCACTTTCTATTTCATATAAATTTCCAGTAAAGGTTGTTTGTGTTTTAACATTAATACAATAGAATGGTCAAATTACATGTTAACATTATCTGATTCCAGACACTAATTAAAGCTTCAAATGGAGAATACCTTACACTAAAAGTGTGGTCTAAGACATAAATAAGAGTTATAATAGCATACTATAGGGACAAAAAAGAACTGTATCACAGTTTGAAACACAGTAGATCTACAATTATCTGTTCCTTCCTCATCCCTTTCAAAATTGAGAGGTTTTTTCCTACTTTTTAAAATTATATTTTCTCCATTTTCCCCATCCTCTCTCACTCAATATTATTTTCAGTGTTGTACTTGTGTACACAAACAGGGAAATTGCATCATTGAAATAGAAGGCAAGAATGAAATGTCAATATTCTCTTTGTAACTGGTGTTTTATTCCTACCATGTGTTTCAATGGGTAGACTAAATGTCAAATATTGGCAATTGCACAATGAATACATGACATTTTATATCTTTGATAACTAAAAAAGAAAAAAAAAACAAAATCACTCAAGTTATACTTTCTTTTAAATTCTTGTACAAGTAAGAACATAATTAGTCTTGGTTGAAGTAAAATTTCACATACTCAATACTTTGAGTATCCCTAGTACAGACTTAAATACATTGTGTGACATTTAAGAAAGAATGAGTCCTATGACTGAAAGGCAAGGAAATGGGGCAGGAACTTTAATTTTTCTGCATGGATTTTTAGTGCTGAAGGAACTTGATTAACAACACTGGCAGATAAGATCTTTAATATTATCTATGGACTGGATGTAGATTGTTAATTCAGCCAACCTATATAATCTACAGCTATGGGCCTCACATTAATATTCAATTCAGATAATTTTGTCTACATTCATATACTTAGTACCAGAAATTTTCTGTCTATCTTATTTTCTTGTTCAGGTAATCAAGTAATTTTCATTTAGAGATAAGCATATTGCTAGTAAACCACAAATGATCACCTTTGACTCTTATTCATCAAATATACTGCCATTTCTCAGAAATATTAAGCAGCTGCTTCAATTAATAGTCTTGGAAAAAACCCACATTAAATAGGTGTGCCTTCTCCACTTTTCCAAAGCTGCCATAATCTCCTTCATATTTGCAATAAAAAAGTCCTATGACTGTGGAAAGCAGTGTTCACATTTGTAGCAACAACCAGTTTAAGTTGTAGTGTTTTTCCTGAATATAGCTGTAAATAAGTGTTTGTACATTAGAAAAAGGTGCATTCCATCTACCCGGCACAATGCACACAGCATTGTTGTAGTACCCTGGAGGGTCTGTAGTTATCATGTTTCAAATCCATTGTGCTTGTTATGTAAGACCATATCTTGTTTTTTCTTGTCATTACTTTGTTGATAACAAAGGTTGAATTAAGGGTACTAATATCTTGTTTTCTCAGAAAGCCAATGAAACCTCTTGTAGTATAATCTAGTTTCAGGGATTTTATAGTTTTATAGGTGGAAAGTCAGAGGGGTTTTTTTAACAGTATTGTTTTTATAAAGATTTTCTTAAATCCAGGTGAAAATTTCTCATGTTAAACCATCTGATGTTACATGGCTGCATGTAAGTAATATTGGCTGTCTTGGTAAGACTTTAATTTACATGAGATTTCTATCTTTCAATAGGAAAATTAAGTTTAACTCATGGCAGGAAATTTTCATTATACATATGCCACTGTAATGTACTTTCCAACTATTCATCAGAAAAGCCTTATTCAAGTTCTCCTTTCCACACATCCATGGCTTTGGAAATTGGAATTTGATGCTTCATACCCTCCATTGGTAAAAAGTAAGTATCCTTTTCACATTAAAATATGTATTTCTGCATGGCAAGTGATTCCTGTAAGATTCCTTTAAAAATATTTCTGGATTTAATTTTGTTTCTTTAGTCATATTCTTTGATGACAGCATTTTGACCAATTTATTTAAATTTAATACCTAGAAGAATTAAGACATCATGCAGACTGTAATCTTTAAAACTCCTTTGATATACTTTATTTATTGAGGATATGTGAAATAAATATTTGAAATATGCTCAAAGATGTAATCCCACATTTTAATTTTCATCTGCTGAAAAAAATTCATATTTACTACCAAGCAATTGGATAGCTGGAGTAAAAAGATGATTGATGACTTCATATGTCTTTCATTCCATCCTAAAAATACTTGTACAATATACACTAAATTTTAGACAGGATATAGTCTGGACTAGCATTCCATATTTTAACTTCATAACTCAACAATGCACTCATGAAAATCTGTTTTAGCATTCTAATTATGATTTTGTAAAAGTGATGGAGACAAATGGAACTGCTGGGTATTGCTGAACATTGAGATTTTATCGGTTATATTATAAAGATGAATGGTACTATTATTTCAGTGGAAAGATTTTATTTAAGTGGAAAAATTTGATTTGTGTGTTGAATCACAGAATGGGTTGGAAGTCCCCAAACCCCCTGCTTTGGGCAGAGATACCTTCCACGTGACCAGGTTGCACTAAGCCTCAACCAACCTGGCCTTTAACATTACAGGGGTGGGGAATCTACAGCTTCTCTGTGCAACCTGTTCCAGTGCCTCACCACTCTCACAGTAAAAAACTTCTTCCTAACATCTAGCCTAAACCTACTGTCTTTTAGTTTGATGCCAGTCCCCTTGTCTTGCTACTACATCTTTTCTGTCTATCTGTGTTCTAGGCTGCATTCAGGTACTGAAAGACATATTAAAGTCACCCCCAAGCCTTCTCTTTTTTTTAACTGAACAGTCTTAATTCTCTCAGCCTTTCCTCATGGGAGAGTTACGTCATCCCCCTGTTCAACCTGAGGGCTCTCTCTGGACTCCCTCCAGCAGGTCAATGTCCTTCCTTTACTGAGGGCACCAGAGCTGGATGCAGTACTCCAGGTGGATCATCAGAAGAGCAGAGCAGAGGGACAAAACTACCTCTCTCAAACTGCTGGTCATGCTATTTTTTATATAGTCCAGGGTTGTCTTTCTGGACTGCAAGTTCACACTACCAGCTCATGTCCAGCCTCTTACCTACACGCATTCCCAAGGCCTTCTTGGCAGTGCTGCTCTCCATATCACTGACATATATAATAGGTGTGTCATTGACATAAGATGAACTGATCAGTGTCATGACCATAAAGAGTTTCAGATTAAGAGTATCCGATATAAGGCATCTGGATAAAGGCATCAAAATGCATAATCTGCTCCATTTTATCTCAAATAATTCCTAAAGTTTAAGCTCCCTGTTAGTCTAAAGTTGTGTGAAAGAATTCAGAGAAGATTATATAAATATTTGATGTGCCTTGAACTCCTGTTATAAAATGGTTGTGATCTACAACTACTCACTCAATTCTGTTTCAGTGTGAGCTCAGTCTTCCCATTTAAAGTTGACATCAGTAAAAAATAACATGTTCTGTTTGGTTTGTGATCCAATCTATGAGATTCCAGCAGACTTCTGACTCTTACTGTCACAGTATGGATAAAAACACAGTTCTCTTCACTGAGTCTGATTCCTGATTTTTATTCTGATTCTTTCTCATATCCCTGTTTTCCTACTTATACATGCATAGTTTTATTTAATACAGTAAACCTTGTTTCTCAAAATATTGAGAAACATGTTTTACAAAATATTTAAATCTCCTCTGACTAGCACTCTGTGCTGCAGGAGTTTAAACACTACAATTTTCATGGGATGAACAAATTATTTATGGAACATTAGATGTGCATCTTAAACTTAATCCAGCATGATTCTCTGTTGTATTGTATACTTGAGAAGAGAAGGAAGAGGCTATAAACAATAAATGGGTAGTGAGGAATAGCAGAGACCAGGATAGTGAAGAAATAGGGTTTGATACAAATAAGACTATTCTACAAAGTTTCAGAAGTCAGGTCTATTAGAGCGTTGTTGGATTTCTTTCCAACTTTGTGAACAGTTGCATGTAGAGCTTTCTAAAAGATATCATTTATAATGCTGCTTGGAGGACAAATCTTTCAATTCCTTTCATCAAACTGATTAACTGCATATTTTTGAATTTCAAAAACAAGGTAAATGTTCACAAGTTGTTTGGTTTTTTTTGGTTTTGTTTTTGCCTTCCTCAGCACCCCCCCCCGGAAAACTGTACACATTCTAGCAAGCATTTTTTAATTCTTATCATGTTTTACTTATGTCAAAAATATTTTCTTCTATGAAGAAAATCTTGCGTTATGGATTTCTAACATATTTGCATTATTTGTGGGATATTTTCTGAAAGCATTGTCAGTCAGCAAATTTGGGACTATTAGCTACGTGGGGAGTTGTTTTTTCTTTTTTTTTTTTTTTTTTTTTTTTTTTTTTTTTGT
>JAWWMP010000081.1:71579825-71688817 GCA_035047865.1 Dendrocincla tyrannina
TTTTTTTTTTTTTTTTTTTTTTTTTTTTGTTGTAGATATGGATACATTTTTTTTCCCCACTACTTAATATTTTAACGGATAACTGAGATCATATAATATACTAGCTACAAATGTATAGTCTGTTCATGTCAAAAAATACACATACAGTTAAAAAATATCTGTCTTACAATAACTAAAATCACTGATGAATATGTAAGTTTCTATAAATATTGAGTAAAGTAACTAAATTGCTTGTATATCTTCTCAGCCCTTTGTTCTTTACTGAAACAAAATGACCCTCCTTTTGTTTTTATTTGTATTTGATCCAGATTACTTCTTAAATTTATCTCATCACCCTAGAGCTGTTTCCTACACTCAGCACTCAACTCTGTTCTGTTCAAAAGAATGACAATAATCTGTTATGTAAACCAAGATTTTGCGTTTTTTCTGTCTAGAAAATATTATGACATGCTTTCACTGCAGATGAATTCCTAACTGTTTTCTAGTTGTGGCAAAGATGAAATTTATACCACTCAGGTGCCTTTTGGTTTACTTTGTTTTTCTCTCCCTTCCAACATGCTTCAGTATTTGCTGCTCACCATTAGAAAACATGTGAAGTTATGAAACCATGTTTGAAATAGTAGCAAAATTTCATTCATTTTTTGCTAGGCTGTAACAGATTTCTTTATTCCACTTCCTACCCAATTTAAAACAAACAAACAAACAAACAAATAAATAAATAAAAGTGTTCTATATTATCAACAGAGCAACAAAATTAAGTAAAAAATGAAGTAATAGAATATTTTTTATTACTGTCATTCTTTCTTGCCATATCTTTCAGCCTCCAAAACCTCCCCTTGAGTAAACTTCATGTTTCTTCAGAGTAAAGCCAACCTTTTTCACTTTTCAGAGATGTAGTAATAGGAAAACAAGACATAATTAAATAATGTAAATAAATGCAAAGTTGTTGATTGCAAGTGTTCTTTTTATTTCAAAAAAATCAATTGCTTTCACATACTCTTTTTTCCTATATGATTAGATGGTTTGCTCTGGGCATTCATCCCACATCTCCTGTACTCTAAAAATATATATCACAGTTTTCAGGAGCTGAATGACTTGGAGCTTCTATTTGTCATTTACAGTACAGTATCTTCACACAGTTTATTAGCTTGTGGGCTTCTCTGAGCATTATAGTATGTTCTGCGGACAAGATTACTTCCACTAGAAGACTGTCCCTTTCATTCATGACAGTATCAGCCTGTTAGCAAGACATACAGTAGTAAAAAACACCCTAGAATGCCTATTAGCCCTCAGAGTGAAGACATAAAGTTGACATGTGTTAATTTTGCCTGCCAGTTTGCATCCATTTGTAATGAATGAATGTGATACATTGCAGTGACACTAAGACAAGCATTGGAATTTTCTATCAATAGACACTTAATCCACTTTCTTAACAGTTTAACTGAACAGATCCTCCTTCGCTTTCCCCATCTAGAACATGATAACATGAGTGTTAACAACACTTACTGAAGAAAATGCCATCAAAGCACAGACAATATGGGATACAGGAGAACATTTCTCTTTTTTTCAGTTAATGGGGGCAATTCTATCTGGGGGCTTACTAGAAAACACAACAGTGCAAAACATGACCTCTTTATCATCTCTTCCATAATTTGGATCATAGATGAGCAGCATAAATGTGTCCTTGCTTCTAAAGATATACACTGTCTTGAAATGTACTTTTTAAAATGCAGCTTCAGCAGGTTATAAGTACAGATCCTGGCATCTCTTTTATTTGATACCTTTGTAACATTATTAGATGTATATAAATATCATTAAATTTATAAGTACTTTTTTTTCAATTTTGCTTACTGCAATATTTTGATAAAGAGTAGAATGAGCATCTTGGTGAGAATTATTTGTCTGTTTTCCACTGAGTGGTTTTTCTAGCCCAGAATCCACTAAAACCTTACATCATTTTGCTTTGAGCACAAAACTTACATGAACTCCAGCCAAACCCACTATATCATAGTCTTAGACCTCTGTTAGTTTAGGACATTTTCTTTAGTGGTTTTGTCTCCTTGATGCATTGTAAGAACTCATTATATTACCATAAAATCCTTTGATTGCAAATAATTTTATCTGGTTTGTGACTTTTTTTTTTTTGCTTGCAAATTTTTAATGGACTGAATATTCTTATTGTTTTTTCTTATTTTTCATGTCCAGATCTATTTTTCTTCTGGCATCTACTTACTGTAGAGCTTCCTTTTTCCTAGATACCCCTTTCATTCTTCTGCAGGCCATTCCTTCCCTTTTGTTCTGTACTAAGGTATTTTTTATACTATAACTATGTGAATTCAGGAGGTTTTATACATGTAAATCCAGAAAACAGAGGCTAGTTATTTTCACTTCTGTAATTTTCATGCCTCAGTTTCTTTACAGGAAAGAATTGAGGATTTGGCAAAGAAAAATCCTCACCCACTGCCTGTTGTTCAGTTAAAGCTGGACTTGTAGGCATGACTGAAGTTAAACAGTGTGTGAACTTCACTAAGATTAATTCTGTGAGTAATAAATATTTCCTCACTGTCCAAAAATAATTTCATTAGCTCTGATGATCTACAGTTCTACATCTGTATTTAACAACAGAGGCACTTGAGCTATGTGACAAATATTCAGTGAAATATAAATTGACTTGTGTATTTTCTCATGTATTTATATTTCTGTATTACCATCTGTATAGTATTAACCATACTAAATACTACATAATTCTGAAAATTAGGCTATATTTAATATCTAAATATATGCAAGGGATTATAAAAGAAATCTCTATAAAACAGAGTATAAGTACTTCACATTGACTATCTTTAAAAAGCTAGTATATGTTTTCTAAACACTCTAGGTCTCCTGAGCTAAATGCAACAGAACGGACAAGAAATTCTCTGATTCTGGATCCATCTTCCATATGCAAGGTACTCCCCTGTAGCTGAGATATTTCTTTCCATGTCAGAAAGGTGAGCTTTGTGGTATTATCAGACATACTCATGCAGGACTATGATAGTTTACCTGTTTTAGTTGCCAGACAGATTTGTGACTAGGTAGATTCTTCCAGGAAGGATCACTCCTAGGAGTTGGTCCCTGGTATTCTTTTTTCTCAGTACTCACTGGGTTAACTTCTGTAACAGAAAGGCTTTGTTATGGTGGTGGTCATTTGTAAAACTGTGGACATAAAAGAATAATACAATATGACTGCAAAAATCATGAATGAATGGAAGAATTGGGGGAGAAACATTCATAATTTTTTAGTAATTCCAAACAAGTATTTTCAAACAGATTTCTTCTAATATTCATAAAATATCCAAATTTTCCAAAAATTTTAGACATGAATTGCCATTTAATTCAACCAATAATTGTCTAGAGATCTCTAACCTACCTCAGTCTTTGAAATCAGTATTTTGGTTACCTCTGTGAAGATTTTAGTACACTGCTGCCACTTGTCTCTTCACTTCTCATATATAGTAGTTTTTTTCAACACAATTATGATGTTCCTTTCCATGTAAAAAAGGCCAGAAAGGACTGCAGGCTGATTCCTAGTGAAAGTCTTAGATTGTCATTAAAGAGATAGATTCTGGAGTCCTGGAAGGAGTCTCAAAAAACTGCCTTTCTTATCCCACTGTCTCAAGGCATGAGCAATTGCAAACTAGTGAATTCTGAAAGATATTTGTGTATCTCTATTCTTACTGCTGAAAAGATTTTCCAAATATCCAACCTAAATATCCTCTCTGCACATCTGCCATCTGCCATGCATAGAGAGAAAATATTTTGGATATATTAAAACTATTCTCATTACGTTAGTCCCTCAAATATTCACTTTTGCTTATCTTTTTCAGGCTTCCAGATAAATGAAAGACATTTTCTATTCTTCTCATTCTTTCTATTTGCTGTCCACTGGATTCTGCCAAAACAACTCATGTCTTTTCTAAAATTTAAAACCATTGCGAAGCCTATATTTTTGCTTTATACTTTCCAGTGTGTTCAGCTTAGCAATAGCATAACTCTTGTTTAGCTTGAGATTGACTGTCATTCCTGGCTGCAACATAACTAGATGATGTTTCTTCTTTATATATTGCAGCAGATTAATCCTACTAACATGCAGCATTTTGTACTTTACCCCCTTGAACTCAGGTTTTTCAGTCCACTGTTTTAATTTGTAGAAATAATTTTCAATTCTGTTCTTGTCCTTCAATATACTTGCTGTGTCTCCTACTTGGGTATTGTTTGCAAATTTAATTAGCACATTCCCTATCATCAATTTCTCTTTCTAGCCCCAGTCCTGTGGATCTCCTTCTGCATGTCTGAAATCACAAAGTAAACACTAAAAATATTTCCAAAATATTTCTTATGGCCAATTATAGTCTTACCACAATATTAGTACATATCAGGGTCAAATATGAGTAATATAGATGAACCACTTATGCACTTAAACTGTTACAACATTACACAGAGAACATTTCTAAATACCAGATAATTTTAATAATTCATCTTACAACCTTATACCAGTATTATGAGTAAAAACATCATATTATCTCTATTTCTGAACTTTTTATGAATTAACTAGAATTCTTATGAATTAGAATTAGAATTCATTCTTATGAATTATGAATTAGAGAGCACTCTAAACAAACAATCATACAAATGACCTTTTATCATGGTTTTAAACTGAGTGGTGTGCGTTTAAGTCGTAATTCTCTATTAACTGGTTCTAGAAGAACATTCTGTATTTGCCTTTGTTACTTTCTCCTTTGCAGTGGGACTACAAAGTCAATAAAAAAACAGAAACTCCTTAATTGACAGGAATGGCAAAGAAATTTTAGAAATAATCAGATATTATTCACCAAGCTATCTTGAAGGTATCTAATTTTTCAAGTGTTTCTTTATGTCACACACCATCATACTATGCTATGGATTTGTTTACTCTTGGTGTTTGTTTTTTTGTTTGTTTGGTGGTAGGTTTGTTTGTTTGTTTTTGGGTTTGTTTGGGTTTTGTCCTATGCCATTTATCTGTTTATTTCAGTTCTCACATGACTCCTGGAATTGTTGTAAAATTGCTAATATGTACACATGTAATCATTAATATCTCTAGTCTGATATCTCCTCTCTGAGATTAGCCCCAGTCTCAGAAAAATTACAATAATGGTGAATAATGGAGTCATCTGACCTTACAGGAAGGGGGTTTTAACTCCCCCTCAATTACAGTGTGGTGTTTCTTTAAAGCATAAGGGATTAAATTGCTTTCTGATTTTGTCTAGAAGAGCTGTGCATATTCTCATCCATGTAGATGCCTAACCCTTTTTTCAAATCCTAATAAAATTTTGGTTTCAGTGATAAGCACTGATGATCCATTCCACAGAATGTTTTGCATTTGTCCTATCTCATGGCAGAATACCTCTGACTGAAGTCGATATTACATTACAGCCAGGAAAAATATTCTTTTCTATTTTATTCCACGTATCTTAAAGACTGTTTAATGAGTCATATCCCTTTTGATCCAGGGGTACTCTGTTGCTTAAGTGAAGCCCCTGACACTGAACAACAATCTAGCTCTTCATTAAAAGAAGCCCACCTTTCTTTTGAAACCTTTCTAGTACAATTTAATTCCTGGTCTGTGCCTACTTTACCGTTCCATTAGAAGGACCTTTAATGTACAATACAATGATGCAGTAATAATGACTCTCTTATCTGGGTTATATAACAGTAAAGAATGTTACCCAGTTTTACAACAACCCACACACACACTGTAAGAAAAACTTCCTCTTTGTATTGCCCTTCTAATTTACCAAGTTCAAAATAGGATCAGAAGAGTCCTATGTGTAAATATCTGTATTTAAACAAGAAACACAACCAGAACAGTGAGAAGTCATGATAGAGAAATAACTTTAGCTATATTTTTCAGGACATCAGAAAAACAGTACTAATAGAGAAGAATGTAACCTGTTATTAAACATGTAACTGTTCGTATTTACAAACTGATGTCTTTCATTTGAAATCATGGAAACAATATTGCAGAGAGTCATAATGAATGGTAATACACTTTTATTCAAATCTGTGAACTACAGCTAAAAGAAACTAAAGAAACCAAGTGTATTAAATGCAACGTGATGTCTGAGCTGCTGCAATGACAAGTACAATGAACAGTCAGTCTTCAAAAGGGTTATTATCAATGACTTAAGCAAACTAACAGACATCCCCTGGGAGGTAATCAATTGATTGCCACAGAACCTGGGGGAGAACTCTTTCAATTTTCATTGAAGGACAAGGACAAAATGAAGTACCTAGTCAGTGGGTCCGACACTTTTGGCAGGAAAATTACTTTCTGAGTAGCAAAAGATCCCAATCAGGTCTATCAAAGTAACTACGCAACACTTCTTTCAGAAATCACTCACAATAAAAAAAAAAAAATCCTCAAAAATGTCAACATTTGTTATGACCACCCAGGATGATACTTGGAAGAATAATTTTCCTTGCTGTATGATGTTTCCTCTACCCCTCAAAATGCTTTAAGTAATCCAGTCTACCTTTTAGCCCAACTTCAACTGCAAAAAATCTTGCCATTATTTTATTTCTTACATATACGTTCCTATACAAAGTTATTTGTTTCTGCAGAAGAGATTGTTTGCCTTGTATTTCTCCCCTTCAACAGAAACATGTTACAATTACTTTTGTTTTCAAATAGACCTACTCAGTAACAGAAATTTGTATTTGAAGTTTTGAACACTTACCTTTCTGAGGTTGCTTTCCAAAGGAACATCCATCCCATTTCTTTCCTCCAGTAACTTTAAAATTCAGTAGTGTACTATACCATACTAACTGAATTGAAGCTTATTTCAAAATTAACTTCTGTGTTTAAAACACTATCAAAAAAATTAATGTAGCTTAAAATTTGAATAGCTTTCTGTACATGTGCATGGTTATAAACTGCATTGCGTTAAAGGGTTTTACAGGAGTGGCTTCTATTCATAATAGTATAATTTTAATATGCTTTTTGGTGTTTCTAAATTTTGTTTAACAGAATTTTTCAATTTTCTTCCAAGAAAAAAAAAAAGGATGAACTTCATGGATTCTTCAAGGTTTTTTTTACTTTCCAGGTTCTAATAAACATTTTCGGGGTCAAAATTTTACAGTTGCTATATAACATAAATTTTCATGAAGTACAAGTATGTAAGCAGGTCCAATTATGGAAGTGTTTGAATAGAAGGGAATTATTAATTATCTCTGAGTTGTTTGTTTTTATGTAATTTTCAGAGGTAGAATACAATACTTGTTAGAAGAATATAGATTTTTTAAGAAAATTACATTTTCAAAGCAAAATTGAAACTTCTAAAATGTATGGTCAATATAGATGCATTTACTACTCATTCTATACCCAAAAAGCCCCACTGGCAAATATCTTATCTAGATATCTCGAAAGGCAATTAATGGCACCAGAAAATGCAATAACACCTCTTACCCAAAAGTACAACATCCTTAAACCTGGAATGGAGAAATATAATTTTTCCCATGGACTGGGAGACTGAGGAGATACGTTTTTTTTCACTATTTGTTGAACTGAGATGCTCTTTCCTGCTAGACTCTATACAGTGTTCTAAGTTCATATTTCATATCCACTTATTAATAACGAAAAAATTAGACCACATATCATAGTTGTATGATGCTAGTCTTGCATATTTTTTAGAACTTTTAAAGTACTAGTTCAATACTAAACCCAATTGGAAACCTACAGTCTCAGATGCTCCCTCTACAATCCAAAGATGAAAGATTATAGAGAGCAATCAGTAGTAAGTACTCATAATAAGTTATGAAATGGCATAACAACTAGCTTGCAAGGGCCAATGAAAGGAAGAGGGATGAAATAATCTGATAATGAAGGGGGGTGAGGTGGAGAAACCAACAACAAAGATAGAGTAAGCTATGATGTTTCAGGTTTTAAGCTCTGAATTTGATTTATTGCCTTGTCTGGGACAACTTACTGTAACAGAAATCATGAACCAATTCATTTGCAAGAACATAACAGTGGTTTGGGATAATAATTTCAGGCAGAAACAGCTATAGGAAAACACAAGAACAAATAACATGCCTGCCCATAGATCTTGAGTTTTTTTAGAGGGTGGTGAACTGTCTTGAGTGAAAAACAGATCCACCTTTTTCAGTTGACTTCTTCAAAGAGGTTGCTTCTTAATGAGACAGAAACCTCAAGTGAAGATGATGTATTGGTGATGTAAATTCTTCCCCCTTGCTGAAGTGTTTTATTAAAAGTGCATGTAGGGCAGCATCTTGCCATCTTTATTTATTCAGAGCATTTTTATATGAGACTGGAGCCATGAAAAGAGACTTAAACTCTGTGCACAGGTTTTATGGGTACCCTTTCTAATGATAAGATGTGACAGAGAAGTTACTAGACTTTATCTTTTTCCTGCCCAACCAGATGGTAACTACGGAGCATAAATGAATATGACCACATAGCTGTGATTTTTCTCCTTTCTACAGATAAGCATGTACAATTGTCTCTCTCTGCATTATAGTGATACAATACTTAAGAAAAATAAGAATAGAATATTTTTTTTTCAGTTTGAGTCATCGTCTTGGTGACATGTTTGTTAAATGCAGACCGAACTTAAACTGTCAAAGATCTCAGTGTGACCGTGCATCTGTTGTTAAACTTTTCACATCCCTTGCTACTTTCATTGACTGTTTTTCAAACTTTTTTTTCCCATTAATCAATTTTGACTGAAGTTACTAAGTTAATTTCCTTCCATATATTGAAGAATATATCGTAGTATAAAAATTCAAATTACCTGTACAACTAAGACAAGAGAGAAAATTGTGATGATTAAACTAAGGTTTCAATTAAGATAATGACAATAGTTTCAAAATATTTCATCAGCTTAACTACTGTAACAGGTAATCAGAAGAAGAAGACAACTAGAAGAGATGATTACAATGTAGCTTCAACTTGAGAAATTTAAAGAGGAGCCTTACTTCTTTCAGATAATGAATCTCGTGAGGTTTAACAAGACCAAGTACAAAGTGCTGCACCTGCATTGTCGCAACTGCCAATATCAGTACGGGATGGGGGATGACAAGATCATGAGTAGCCCTGCCTAGAAGGACTTGGGGGTGCTGGTGGATGAGAGGCTGGGCATGAGCCAGAAATGTGGACTTGCAGCCCAGAGAGCTGCATCAAAATCAGCTCTCCAAATCAGCTAAATCAGCATGCCAAGGGAGGTGATTCTTCCCCTCTACTCTGCTCTTGAGAGATTCCATCTTGAGTACTGCATCCAGTTCTGGGATCCTCAGCACAGGAAGGACATTGACCTGTTGGAACGAGTCCAGAGGAGTGCCACCAGATTGAATAGAGGGATAGACTACCTCTTCTGAAAGGAAAGGCTAAGAGAATTGGATAATTAAGTCTGTGCTGTGGTTTAGACTTTCTTGTTGAATTTTTCCATGCCACCTTGCAATTGTGGTGGGGGGAAGGCACAGAGATGTCAGCCTGCAGCAGCCACCACTGGGGTGCCAGCTGTGGTGGGGAGGCAGGGTGTGTCATCCCTGTGGTGAAGACACAGCAAGAACTGGGCGGGGGGGTGTGTGAAGGAGGGCAGTAGTTCTGGTTTTTGATCTCTCTCTGTCTGTGGACCTGCTCCCCCTGTTCTCTGCCATTCCTTGCCATCCAGAGCCTCTGTTGTGCCTGTGCTTTTGCTGCCTGATGCTCCCAACTGCCATGGCAGGACCTGCTTGTTCTCCTGCCACTCCTCACTTCCACCGATCCCCACCATCATTGTTGCTTCCACGTGGCAGTCACCCCACTGCTGGGACCACACAACTACATCGGGATTGCATTGCTGCCTCAGTGGTGTTGAAATGGAAGAGTAATTTCTGGGTGACTTTTTCTCTGTTATTGTTTGGTTGTTGTTTTGTTCCGTTTGGTTCTCAGTTTTAGTAAAACTGTTATTAATTTCTACAGTTTACTTAAATACCTCATAATTTCAAATATTTGTAATTTGGAGGATGGTGTTTCTATTCCGTTGGAGGTCCTGCCTCCAAGCACACATTATCTATAAACTAAGACAGTCTGGAAAAGAGAAGACTTTGGGTTGATCTTATGATCTTAGACTTTCTGTAACTGAAGGGAGCCTACAAGACAGATGGAGGGACAGAACAAGACATGTACAGAACAAGTCACAGAAGTGAACAAGTGACAGAACGAGCAAGAATGGCTTCAAACTAAAAGAGGGTATATTAACATGAGATATTAGGAAGAAATTTTTTACTGTGAAGGTGGTAATGCACAGGAACACATTGCCCAGAGAAGTTGTTGATGCCCCATCCCTATAACTGTTCAAGGCCAGGTTGGATGGGGCTTAGTGCAACCTGGTCTAGTGGAAGGTGTCTCTGTGCATGGCAGGGAGGTTGGAACTAAATGATCTTTCAGGTCACTTCCAATCCAAATCATTCTATGATTCTATGATTCTATATCCCAGAGAGTGTTATAACTATTGCAGCCTACTGGCTTAGGCAATAATAAGCAAAATTATCTACAAATTGCCAGTGTCACTTCTCTGTCTGAATTCACAATACTAGTTTGATCAGGGCAAACTAGCAATTTTAGATCCTTTAGCAATTTTAGATCCTTTATTTTGTAAGAAATCAGGGTGCCCTTTATCACATTAGAGCATTTTTGTTTATTTTCCTTCCATTCACATAGGTATACAGACTATTATCTCACCCTGAACCCTGAAGGGTGGCAGTTAAATTTTTGTAGTAGCAATCTTTTAAAAAGAATTGCAATTAACCCCGAAAGAGCTACTGACATTGTAGTGATTGGCACTTAGTGTTCATCTTTCAGTACTGGATGGTCCACATCTACACCCTCACATACCCTGCACAGCAAGAGAAAAATCAGAATAACAGATTAAATCAGAGAGCAAATAAGTTAGTTTTCAGGCTCTTTAGCACACAAGGTTATTTACTAGATGCTGAAGGCTTAAAATACAGGTGATTTCTTCCATCAGTGTTTGGGTGGGTGAGACGGCTTATTTAAGTATTTTGCTTCCTGTCCCAACACCGATCTAGAGAAGGAAGAATACATAGGTTCAGCTGTTTTTTATGACAGGAAAGAAAAGGAGAAAAAAAATCCCACAACTTTTGCCATTGTTATTTTATAAGGAATGTTTCTGTTTTATTCTGCTCAGAAATAATCTTCCATGAATTTATAACAAATTAGATTAATTACTAGGAACAAGTCATCCTCTGAACATATCACCTGAGTTTGTAAAAAGTCAAGACCTTGTGGTACCACTGTAAAATATGTCTCTGCTCAAAGTTCCCTGCTGACATTTTCTTTCATGGATCTGTCAGTTGGCTACCCCCTATACCATGTTAAATTCTAGACATGTGCCTTTTCCTTGGTGTTGGTTTTACTCTTTTTTTTTTTTCCCAGTTTTGCCTTTATTAGTATATTATGCTGTGCAGTCATATATCTCACAAAGCTCATTTATTATATTTGATCAGTTTCTTTTATAACTCAAATGTCCAAAGCTAAAGCAGAAAATCCACCTGGAAGGATTATTTAACATAACATTAAAAGTCTGGAAATAATTATATTTTTATAATTTTTTTTTTTAATGATTCCAGAATCAGCTTTTTCTTTTACTCTTCTACATGGGATTTATGTCAGACTGCGAGGATAACTGACCTTTCCTTTTCTTTTCATTTTAAGAGCCCTCACATTTCTCACAAATTTTATTTTATGATCACTGAATCTAACATTTCAATGGTCCCAGTCGGTATTCTTCATTGTATTTCTTAATCTTGACCAATCTCAGATGTATTTATATTTTATTTCAAAAGACAGGACACCATTCTACTCTACCTTCTCAATACTTGAGTGTGTTTTGAAAATATTGAATTACTGATGATGATATTGAAATATTGGAAATATTGAATTACTAAATCATTTTTTAAGAATTAAAGAACATTTCATGGCAGCTGCTTTCTTTCACATTTAAAAATTACCAAATACATCCTTTCTAGATTTCCCTTCTGTCAAAGACAGGCTTCATGTGACTGATTTGCTGTTTCTTTTTTCTGAATTCCATATTCAGAGAGAAAAAAAAGCAAAAACATGAAAAGATTATGTAGACAGTACTGCAAAGACCTTTTTTTGTTGTTGTTGTTTAAATACATTTACTATTCTGCAAATCATCTCTGCATCCATGCAGCTTTCCCCCCACCCAACCCCCCGCCGAATCAAACATTAGCAAGATAGTTTTGGGTTTTTTTCAGAGTTTTATTTGAACTTAGCATACTGCTACAGATTTCAAGAGCATTACCTTGTGAGCTCAGGGCTTTTCAGTTGCAGAGTTTTTATAGTAAAAGCTGACTTAGTAATTTCACAACTCACACTTTTGATGTGAAAAAGATGAAAAGTAAATTACTTTTATTTGTACTGAAAATGATAGTTTTATAATACATAGATAATCTTCTTGTTCAGATTAGCCTGAGAAAAACGAGAACTTTCTTTTTAACATTGTGTTTTACAATAGATTTATGCTTGAAATTTGCCCACATCATCCTTTGTAAGAGTGATTTTAAAAAATCCCCAAATCCTTTTTGCCAGAAATATTTCAGCATAGTTATCTATGCCCACTTGAAATTTCTCCTACATTTTCAGTAGAAAAAAAATGTTTACACACATGTGTATGCATGCTTCCAAGAGGCTTTATATATAGCTGAATTTTAGAGTTGTGAAGTGATAGTCTGTGTAATGTACAATAAAGATAAGGTTTTCATCACTATTATTATTATACTTATTTAATATTTAAAATGGTGAAGTAAGCTACATTTATATGCAATAAATCAGACTTGTACCCACTATCTAAAATATACATAAAGAAACAATCAAATCAAGGTTTTTCGTTACCATGCTTTCATATCCTTCAAGATGGAGAACGTTTGAAAAATTTCAAGTTACATAAAGCCAATATATAGTGTTCTTTTTTTTTTAAAGATATTATATTGTTCATTGTGTTCTTAAGACCTACATGTATAAAATATTTCAGTTTTTAAAACTAGAGCAAAAATAATAGCTAATAAACAATTATTTCAATCTTACAGAATACTATCATCTCCTCTTAAAGTACTTAATCCTTTAAAACATCTCTATCTAGACCTGCTTATCACTCTATGATTTGATCACAGATGCATCACTTTCATCATATTAGTATATATGTGATCAAAGTAGTGGTTCTATAAATAGAGAGTTCTTTTTTAAGTAAATCAAAGGACTTGAAAAAGTAATTATACAAACGTGACAATATGAAATATAAATAAGTAACAAACTAAGGCAGTGAAGAAGAGTGAAAACAAGCTTGAAAGCTATTTGGAAAGCTTTATAAAGTAGGAAAAAGGAGCGATACAGGGTAGTATACTTAATCTAAACTTTGGTAGGATAGTTTTTTTTTTTTTTTGGTTACTCAATCCTGTGTCCTACTTTTCTTTGATCGTTTAATTGAGTGCAGTGAACTACAGCTCTCAGCTTGATTTGGTCCATTTAGCTATGGCAACCTGTGTTGGACCGAGATTTAAAGGGCCTGTTACCGACTGGTATAAGTGAGATGCTGTTTCCTGACAAACATGTCAGAATTCCAAAAGGTGAGAGGCCCAGCATATTCTGTTTTCAAGTTAGAGGAACATACCATTCATCAGTTCTGTTAATATCTCGACCTGAATACTTTTATAAGCATACACTTTATATAGAATCAATTAGTTAGGCATGGTCAGTATCGCTGTACAGAAGACAAAGACTTTTTTTTTATCTAGTAATGATTTATAGTCATCATTTTTGACAGATTTACTTGAAAATGTGTTGCAAGATTAAATGGGATTTTGTTTTTTTTCTTTCTCTTTAAACTATAAAAAGATTTACAGGGAGACAGACAGACAAGAAAATGACAAAAGATTACCTATTCCTATGACAGAAAGCACTTCATTTTCAAAAGATAATACAGAGAGAAAATGTATGTGCAATTTATGAGAATTTGAGCAGAATTTGTATATGGAGCTTAACATGTTATTTACCTCACTTAATGTACAAAGCAATATAGATTACACTCAGTAAACCAGAGGTATGAAAGAAAACTGACAAGTAATAAAAATCAATGCAAGTGCCTGGGTTGGAAGGGGCCTTAAAGATCATTTAGTTCCAGCCTTCTTGTCATGGGCAGGGACACCTTTCACTAGACTATATTGCCCAGATCTTCATCCGACTGGATATGGGAGGAAAAGAAATCAACAAAGCAGTGATCTGTAAAAAGAATGGAAACACCTGAAAAAGTGATAACTTAGGATAGAAAAATGGATAAGCCATGATCTCCAGTCCTGGTGAGATCTGAAAGCTCATGACAATGTACAAGGAAAATTAAGTTAAGGCCATCTGAAGAACGAGAGCAGAAAAAAAGACTAAGAACAATGGTATTTAGGAAAACAGTATTTAGGAAAACAGGGATGTATATACCATTTCAGATTTCTGGTGATCATTCAAAAATGTGGGAGGAGAAACAAGAGATGTCAGACTTGCAAATACTCTGATAAATGATAGATGTCTGGGGGAAGGAGGATTACAGTGCTGATAAAATAAATCCATAGAAAGTCTTCAGGTCATGAGCTGAAATACAGACTAGAATATCTAGCCAGAAATAAGTGTTAGAATGCGGCATAAAGGCAGTTTCAGATGGGGTGGATGGAGTGGAAAATGAAGTAGTATAACCTGAGTACCAACAGAAAAAAAAAAAAAAGAAATTAATTTATTTAATCCATCCATTTAGAAATGGAAGGAATGTTCATTGTTGTTTGTGGGGAAAAGAGGTTCAGTAGTCTTATGGGAGACAGGAGAAATATCTTGAAATTACTGACTGTGGGTGCCTTTCTGTTTATGAATTAAGTTGCCTGCATATCCAGTCATACAGTCTGAAGGTTTAACCAACTTCCCACGTTTTGAACACATTATTATCAATTATTAATATAACACAACCATAGTGCACTCCAGAATTTTAAAATTAAGTAGTAATGGTAATATCTATTGTAGTCTATTTTCAGTCAGTTTCATTTTTTTTTTTTCTTTTTAACTTGAGTATTCCTAGAAGCTTCTTTTAGACTAGAATGACAATGTGGTATACAAGTTCCTGATCATTCTAGCAAGATGCTGATTGATTTAGTTGAATTAATCAGTTGAGTACCTTTTCTCAGCTTTGCCTCAAAGAAGCAAAAATGTCTTGTTTGATCTGCAGATAATTGACTCAATGAGCTGATGAAACCTTACTGGTGATATTCTTATACATTAACTTTCAAGTGTGATTATTCAAAAAAGCTTCAAAAAGCATATAATAGTAGTCAAGATTTTAAAGGCAAAAATTGTAAGAATAGCTACCTAATATTTCCATAATAAAAGTGAAATATGTGGAGAATGAGTAGTGAAGTTACTTCATGGTAGTTTTACTTACTCCCTTGAGAAACAGAAGCACAAGGTGGGGTGTAGGGCAGTTTCATGGGATGAAAAGAGAAGACACACAAGCTTGGCAGTGGAGATCCCACAACTGCCAGCAACTTTCCAAGGACCAGTTACAAAAATGCAGACCCAAGACTGAGCACACACCATCTGACATGTAAAGTCCACCATATACACTAAATTTGGATGTAACGTGGTGTTGTAAACCTAAAGAGAGATAAACTTATAAAAGCATGTTAACAAACTTTTGAAATTCGCTTTTGGTAGAATAATTAAAAAAAAATAAAACAAACAAAAAATACCCCAACAACAAAAATAGAAGAAACAAAGAGAAGAAGCCATCATTATAAGCATTATAATGTTCCCAACAAAGAGCTCCGGATGCTGTCCACTCAGAATAGCAAACACCACTAATATTAGTGTGAAATCAGGGATTCCAATATCTAGATGATGAAAGAAAAATGTTAGAAACTAGAAAATTAGTTACAATTGTAATTGTATTGTTGTTATTACTGTGACTTTTTCTGAATATAAATACTTTACCTGCATTATTATACTTCCTTTATTTTTTTTCTTTTTCTTGTAATAATTGTATCTAGACTATTAGGACTTTCCTAACAGTAAATTGTTGGCTTTAATTATATATCTATAAACTGTGCCTTCTTTTGGCCTTTAAACAGTATTTTGAATGCAACAATACCTTTGCATTGAAGTTTTTAAATTTCTTATGGAAAAAAAAATATCTCTGATATTCTTTATGCTTACTGAAGGGTTATAAAATCCTGTAATATTCTGACTGGAATATTGGCAATGATTACATTGTTTGCATTAAAAAGTATAGGGTTAGATAGTGTGTAAAGTTCTAATTGATTCCCAAACTTACACATAAAAAGAGACTTCCAGGAGAATTTGAAGTGTTGAGATGTGTACTTGTCATTACTTGCATTTTCCCTGTGGTTTTACTTTTCCTCACAACAAGCTGTAGTTCTAGATTATTATATGCTATTGACATAGTTATCTACATGTCTATTCCAATGGAGTTTCTGGATATGTTTTATTTCACATGTGGCTGTCAAGTCAACTTCTGTAGTACATTTGAAATACGAAAGCAAAAACCAGCAAAATTGTAAACAAAGATAGGATTAATTGATATTTCCTTCTGCTGTAGTTATATTTATTTTTATCGTAATTTTCAGATTATCAGGCTCACATACTTAATACATGTCTCTTGTCATGTGTTTTCAGTGCTATGCTTCTTCTTACAGTCAAGAACTTCTGTAAAGAACTTCAAATATTTTTATAAAACATCAATGTACTATTAGTATTTTTCAGTTTTGATCTTTAAGATAACGAGGATGTTAGTTAATCTGTTTAACACCTTTGTGAAACATATTTTAAGCTAAATCAAACAGCATAAATGAATCTTCCAAAGAAAGAGAGAGAAATGGTGTGAAATAATATTTGCATTCAAAAGCTTCTTGATCTTGCCAGATGAGTAGCATCCCGCACAGCAAAAAGAAAATGGGCACAACAGTTTTACAATTTACCATGAATGTTATTTCTTCCTAATGCAAAACAAGGTCAAAGAAGGGGAAAAAAATGCAAAAATGCAGAATTCTGTTAATATCAGTATATAGGCACACAGAAATAAATATAAATAAATTGAGATTGGGATAAATTGAGGTCAATCACATTGTAAATGTAGCATTTCTTAATGTATGACCATTGCTTTCAGAAGAGGAATGTTGGTTGTTTTTTTTCTTTTTTTTTTTAAATTCACCAGAATTTAAAAACAGAAGAATGCAATAAACAATCCATCTTTACCTTGTTTTTATTATATCAGTAGGTTATGAATAATTCTTTATTCATAATTCTTTAATAAGCATAATTCTTTAATAAGCATATTACCAGAATAAAAGTTATAGCTCGTAGTACAGGGACTTGCTAGCCCAGGAAGAGAATGAACAATGTGTTACATCTGGGAAACAGTATGGGATTAGTCTATAGTGGCACACTCTCATTTTTCTTCACTGTTTAGGAGCCAGGGCAACACATTTTGCATCCTGAACCTGTGCACATCTTGCATTCTTAACCTCTAGATATTAGGGTTCCCTTCTACATACGCATAAATCTACATGTATATGGGTTATTCCAGGATAAAAGTTCCTCTTTCTCCAAGACTGCTCCAAGTGGCATTTCCATCCTGGGCCTGAATCTTCATGGGTATTTAATAGAGCAGATTAACACATCCTCCTCAGCTGGGCAAACAAAAGATTAAAAAATCCTCAGAGAACTGCAAGCAATATTCAACAATGCTTCCTGAGGAAAATATACATTTTCTGGAGATCTTCTTCTGCCTGATATATTTCAATTGTCTGCAGCAATTTATAAATATTATAAGTCATCAGAAAAAAAAAAAAGCAGTGATAAATGTTAGCCACACAAAATGAGCAATCAGCTTGCCATTTTACATAACACAAAGCTCTATCTCTAAAAGGCATCACAGCTGTTCTGTAGGTTAGTTAAGGCTGATTTAGATATGCAGTTAAGCAGTAATCTCTAATTCCTCTCTAATATTTGGATTTAATCCCTGATTACATATGGATACTATTTTTTTGCATTGAGAAGATACGTTCAGGTGCCACAGTTGCAGCTGCTGGAAACACACATAAACATCTATATCTCTGATTGTCACATTCTATTTTTCCCCCCTGCTTAATAGTTTGCTTGATATTAAATTCTTTTTTTTTTTTTTTTTTCTGATGTGTTCCAAATTTCCTACCTAGGCTCGGGCAGTTTAGCAAAGAAATCCAAGTCAGAAAGAAATATTCAGGGTGGCAGAGAAACATGAATGTCACCGCAAGCAAATGACAAGAGTGTTGGAATGACATTCTTCTGGGAAATGATCTCAAAAGAAACTCTGTTCTCATCTTGTCTCCATGACAAGGACATACAGAACATCACATAATTTACTGTTCTCATGTTGGCAGGTGATATTATGTAACTGGGCTATGGCAGGAGCTAAAACTTTGCATGTGAATGTTACTTTTATCTTGTTTTGGATACATACAGCATTGTTTTTCTGTATTGTACATGAAGGTTCTATGAAAATGGAAAAGATTAACTGTTTCAGCATGTGATATCCAAACACAAAAGAGTTTACTTTAGGTTTCTTATTTGTTGATTTTTACAGTTTACATTCATAAAACCTGCTTTTTTTTGAGTATTTATGAGTGTATGTTGATGTTTTATATATATGTCATATATATTAGTGACCACATCTCTTGATATCTACTGCTACTATAATATCATCATAAAGAAAGCAATTCTGTGAGATATTGAAGTATAGATATTAATTTGAGTATTTAATGAAATACTAGCAGCTTGAAGTATCAGTACTGTCCCCAAAGTAGAAAATAAAAAGTAGTGATGTTGATACCCTTCTCATATGGTGCTAAACATTCTTGAATAAATATTTGTATTTGAGAAATATGAAAGACAATATAAAGACAGCACTTTTTTTTTTTTTTTTTTGATAATTTTGTCATGCAGTGGTGACTCCTGAAGTTTGTATCTTATTAACCACAGAGTGACTATTATTATCTATGCATGCCGTAATAGTGGAATAATATTACTGTGAAACATAAGTAATATTAAGATAGGAAGGACACAAACCTGTTGGAGCAAGTCCAAGGGAGGACCACAAAGATGATCAGAGTGCTGGAGCACCTCTATATGACAGGCTAAGAGCACTAGAGTTGTTCAGCCAGGAGATGTCTCTCTCTGGCAAGACCTTAGAGCAGCAACTAAAGGTGGCCTACAAGAAAGACGAAGGGAACATTTTACAAAGGCTTGTAGTGATAGGGCACAGGTAAATGGGTTTAAACTAAAGGACGGATACTTTATATTCTATATTTGGAGGAAATGCTTTGCTGTGAGGGTGGTAAGACACCAGAACATGTTGCCCAGAGAAGCTGTGGGTGACCCATCCCTGGAAGTGTTTGAGTCCACAGTCCATTCTGAATGGGGCTTTCAGCACCTGGTCAAGCAGGAGGTGTCTCTGCCCATGGCAGAGGGGTTGGAGCTAGGCAATCTTTCAGATCCCTGTCAACTCAAAACATTCTATGGTTTTGTGATTCTAGGATTCTGTGATTTGTCAAAGTGTTTCCTGTTTCAATAAAATTTTCATTAATATCAAGCAGGGCTTGGAGTTATCTGCAAACAGATTTACTTGATGTGTAGAAATTCTAGGTATTAAAACACAACTGGGATCAAAACTTGCAGGACTTCTAAAGTTATTGCTATTGAGTCAGATATCTAGATGACATCTGCATAACCAATATTGTGTTACCTTTCATGAAGAATTTCAAAATTACAATAATTTGGTTTGTATGGGAATGAAATCAAGTTTTGAAATATCAAAACCTTCCATTCAACAGATTTATTTTGTGCTGCTCAGCCCCAATTGACTCTTCTTCCCATGAGAAAACAGTGTGCTTGACCACAATCCATGCTGTACTTTGTAATTCAATATTTTGTTGCACAAATTATAGATGCTTTTTAAATCACTTATTGTCCTTTACTAGCTGCTCTTCTAATTGCTAACATAATTCTGATTAATGAGTTGAAATTAGATTGTGCTATAATCAAAGTCGTTTTTGATTTCTTCATTTTGCGTATCATTTTGCAAACTAGTCCATACATGCATCATGAAAAAATATTTTTAAATATACTGTTACTTTCAAAAATGTATCCAGAAATGCACAGATTGTTTCAGTTTCTTCTTTATTCCATTTATCAAAATAATAATTCACATTCTTTCATTCCTTTCCATCCATCCTCAATAGATGGACCCTGCTACATATCTATGATGAACTTGGGTGGAATAAGCACTAAAGTCTTCTGAAATGTTTACAAGACCAAAACATGTAAGTAGAAACATATACTGAATCTACATGGGTTTTTTTTATTCAGCAGTTTTAACTGTTACTTGAAAACTTAAATCAAAAATTACACCAAAGAATCTTCTTTACTTCGCATCTCACCTTGCTTCACACTTTTTTTTTTTAAAATCATTATTATTAGTTCTTATTCAATGTAAAGAGTCCAAAGTCCTATGTTCCCAGATTTAAACTAGGCCCATAGAAATTAAATCTAAATCTGTGTGAATCAAAGGTTATTTACACATTTCTAACTAGGCCATGGTGTACCTCACCAAGCTAATGTTTTTTCCGTGACATGTAAGTTAAGAAACTGTGGGATTGACTTCAGTATCTGTTGCACAGGCCAAAAGCATACTTGGAAGAGAAAGAAGCCTGACTGGAATGTTGTCATTAGATTTCTATCTAGATTAGTGTTCCAGATATACATCACACCTTTCTTTACAGTTCAGGCACACTTGCAAGCAGAACACAGCAGCTTTATATTTCACTTTGTTCCTTCATTCCCACAGTATCTCTACAAAGTAGGTTTCAATTTATTTTATTCAGTTGATTTCACCTGTCTGGGGAATTCTTTCTGGAATTTAAAACAAGCCCAGAGGGCTGTCTTACCGAAAGATAATAACAAGGCAGAAAGTTCATACGCCGAGCAACAATCATCATTTACCCTTTCAGCATAAAACAGTATAGTAATGGAATATGATAAAGTGTTTCCAAGTAGCAGCAGAGACTTGACATAATTTTAGTGAAATATGATATTACTATTTTATATTTTTAAAGTTGCTGACTTTTTTTATGGCCTAATTCTTTTTGACAAGTGAAAGGCAGAAACTCTCCATTAAATGCGAGAGTAGGCAGAGGTGCTATTTCAACAGTTAAAAGAGTTTTCTGAGCTCTCAGGCTGTTAAAAGCATATCCTAAGAGAAATTCTCTTGACTTATCTATCTTTTCTGGTCATTTTACCATCTCACAGAGTCCTCTGGCAGTTGTAGCAACTGATGCATGAAAAGCTCATACTCAAAATGTCTTTACAACATTTTGTTGTCTTGGCTTACAATTTACCTCAAAGCAAAGAGAAGCAGCAAGACTATGAAGCTCTCTAGCTGTACATAACTGTGTGTTGTAGAGTAACTAGGTTTGCTGGACCCACACTTAAAAATATCTAACATACAATAGTCCTAGAACTTCATTTACTCATTCTGCTTTGAAAAACAATAGACAGTTCTGAAAGGCTTACTATCCTCTCAAGCACCATAAGAAAAATAATACATTATCTTCATATCCACACATAGCACTGATGATTGTTCATATCCATACTTCAAGAAAAAAAGATAATTTTCTGGGGTTTTTTTGTGCTTGTTGTTTTTTTCTTGTTTGTTTGTTTTAAAGATGAATGTAGTAACATTTCTCATTGTAATTCAACATAAATATGACTAAAAAAATTTTGCTATTTTATTTGTTAAACATCTTTATTAATACTAGTGTCACAAACTATTCATATACGAATAATTGCACTTACTTGTATTAAACAAACAAACAAAATTATTTCTTTTGTTATTTTTAAATTTCTTTATAGATCTGCTTAATATACTGGATAGCATATTAATGACTTATCATTATTTCTAGAATTTATAATTAAAGAAGTGATGGGAGATCATCTATAGGAAAAATAATTTATTTGCAACTGTTTTTTCTCACAACCAAAAAATATCCACAGTGTTTGAATTGCTAAGTCTATGAAAGGGCAGAAGATGGTGGTGAAGAAATAGAATAGCAGAAGATTATAATGTTTTCTCTTTAAAGAGAACCAAACGTATAATACTTAGCAAAAAAAAAAAAAAATCAGATTGAGATTATCAGCATATTTAGTTGCTAGTAGGACTACTGCTGAAAACGTCTTCAAATAAAAAATTTAAGGCAATTTATTTCTGTAGTGTTTTGTGAACAGAAAAGTGTATTTCAGAGATTGCTAAACACTGATTAGCTTAAATATTAGTAGCATTATCACATATTAAACATATAAATAATTATGTATTTTTCTATTTATTAATTCTAATATACCTGGATTTTTATTCATAATAAAGGAAGACAAATTCAATAGATGTGATGTACATTGAATCATCAGTGTCTTCACATGCAACCTCTGAAGCTGATTAATAGAACTGTGACAGTAAAATTACAGTAATGATTTATTGAAATCAAAAAGCTGTTTTTTACTAGCGGCCATTGTGTCTTCAATAGAATGAACAAAGTTTTATAGGTCTTAAAGACAGAAAAAAATTCAGAGAGATATAAAAATATGTGTCAAAATGTTAAATAATAAAAAGACATTTATCTGTCAAGCCTCATTAGAAAGGACTATATTTGCTCTAGTGTTTTGCATATGCTATGTCATTGGTATCAGGTATTCTCAGCAATCTTAAGATGATATTAAGAGATAAAATCTTTTTATACAAAAAAAACCAAAACAAAACAAAACAAAAACCCACCAAAACCTAACCTGGTTCTTGTAAACACATTTTCATCTTGTTGTTTCTGAGTGAGATGTTTGTAAGGGGTTGACACCTGAATATTTTTATCCTCTGAGTGAAATATCTTGTATATTGTGTTCAGCTTGTAATGAGACAAAGAAGATACCAGAAATGGGACCAAAGGAAAAAGACAGGAAAGCAAGCAAAAAAGAAAAAGAAAGCATGACGGGGGCCGAGGGTGGGGGAGAGGTAAAAATCAAACTCAAAGTACAGTATGAAAGAGATGGGGCTTAACAATGTATTACATTGAAATGATTTTGGACGTATGTGCCAAAAGGGAAGAGACTGTTTCCTGTTACTTTAGCCCCTCAGAAGGCTGCAGTGTCATAGTTATACTGATCTAGTAGTGTAGTAGATGGCCTTGGGTATCTGAGGTAAAATGATATCATAGGATAAATAAATACAATTGTTCTTATTGACTTATGATTCTTGAACAGAGAATGGAAGATATTTTACGCATACCAAAAATATGAAAATAGGTTAGAGAAGTTAATATTTTTATTTTAGTGGAAAGACTGAAATTGTGTTCTACATAAAAAATATGTCCTGAGATTCATTGTGATACATTCATCATGCTTTAAGCATATGTACAAAACAAGGATGCTACATAGTATTAATATATACATAAGAATCTATGAATAATATTTATTTTTACTTTATGTAGTGGCTCAAGTACATGACTGCAACATACATTAGGAAAATTTATATAAAATAAAAGCCAGACTGAACTGTAACTCATTTTGAGTCCAGCTACATAATAATAACCTTTATCTTTCACCCAATATAGTTAATATATTTTTCCTCATGTTTCTAGTTCTTGATCTTGGGTTACAGTACTTTAATGCCAGTTTCAAAATATTGTGGAGGAACTATTAGTTCCTGGTATTTCAGTCTGAAATATTCATTTTGGAAATCTTACTTACTCATATTCACAGAGATACACACACAGCAAATTCAGTTTCAAACTATTTTCCTAAGCCAATGGCATTTAATCACCGAATGTGTTTCATCTTAGTAGATATATAAACTTAACCTTTATACTTATGATGGTTTCCCACAAGTAGACGAAACAATTTTCTAAGGACTCAGCCAGTAACAGACCTCAGGAGGCCTCTTGCCAAGCCTTCTGCTCAAAGTGGGATCAGCTATGAGGTCGGACAATGTTGCTTGGAGCTTTGTCCATTGGGTCTTAAAAAATTTCATAAGGATGGAGACTACACAGCATGTATGGACAGCTACTTCCAATGCATCACTGTCCATGGGTGAACAATTTTTTCCCCTGTATCAACTCAAAACCACATTTGTTCAAACTCATGTGCGTTACTTTTCATATTTCAGAACAGCAATGTTTCCAAAGTGATATTTTTTAAAGAACGCACTCTAAATATGTCATTATGTTATTATTGCCAGCATTTGACCCAACAACATGTGCACATTCCTAAGACTTAACTTTTTTTTTTCCCAGTTTCTTTGACATCTGAGTATGCTTGTAATGATATGTTATGAAATTATTAATTTTTAATGGAATAGAAAAGCACTTAATTTGAACTTTTGCTCCTACAGCTTAAATTTCAACTCCAAATGCACTCATATTTCTGGTAAACACAGAAAAAAAATCAGTGTATAACAAAACATTTTTCTTTTTTTTTTTTTTTTGAGATTTTTAAGAAATAAACAGTGACAAACACTCTTGGGATCTTGAACATACTAGAAAAGATGCTGTTTTGTTTGGAACGCATTAAAAAAATTGGATATTTGTAAAGGATATTTAAAATTATTCAGATATATATTGGTGCAGTGATGTGCAGAATGAAAAGTGTCAAACAACATAGCCACTTCTTTACACGGGAGGCTAATCTAAAGGTCACCACTTATAGAAAAGGACTTGAGAAGGTCAAATTCAGTATGAGAGAAGATTCCAAATAAAGTGAACCTTAGGCAAATATAAATACTTCCTTGGACATTTATTACAGAATATTAATAAAATGAGAAGCCAAATACTGAGTAACCTTTGGGGTTACACTTTAACAGGCATAAGGTTTTCACTACTCTCAAAAAAATTTGGAGGACCTTGTCTTGAAAATAATCAGAGTATTGCTATTTGATTTAAATTTATAATGGAATCCAGTATCCTAACTGGCGACCTCCACCATTTTCCGTCAGATAGCCCAGTTCACACTCACCAATTCTGTCTTGGGGGAGTCTCTAGTTCCCCAATTTTTGTAGTCAGAAATAGGCCTACAATTGTACCTGTGTATCACTTAATCTTAGCGGGAAGAAGGAGAGAGATATTAGCTATTGCCCAAAAGAGTGGTGCCCTGAAAGACATGTTTAATCTCTGCTACTAAGAATAGATCATTTCCCATAAAGTAGCTACTTTTATGATCACTTTCCATAAGGTATTCTCATTTATAGAGAAAATCTTTAGACTTGTATAAATAATAAGTATTGTTGGGATTTCTAAACGACACTTAAGCCAGATGTAATTACTAATTAAGTATCTTGTGTACACTGAAGTCTCTGGAAAGATTCACTCAAAGGGTTGATATTACAAATTCCAAAACATTTAGTGTTTCCTGTATTATCAAATGCAGCTAACTGTCTAGAAGGAGTGCACAAGCTTTATGTTGATTACCATGAAGATAATTAAGGCAACACACGTTTATTTCAACTCTTCTGGTTGAGTGTCCTTGCTGGAAAACTCTCCAGTCTAATAAGGCACTCTGATTATTATCTGCTGTTGGTAGTTAAGACTGGCAGTGACAAAATAACAAAGGAAGTTGAAGGCAATCAAAAGAGACTTCAGGGCCTGGGATGACAGCTAGAGGGATCAGGAGCACAGGTAGTGAATTCCTCAATTCTTCTGGTAACTAGGAGTAATATTGACAGGAATAGGCAGAGTTATTCTCTGAGGAACTAAGGGACACTTCCAAGTCAATTGGCCTCATCCTTTTGGGGGAATTCAACTTGCCAGAAAATAACTGGGAGCATCACCCAGCTGGTTCAATACAAGTCAGAAGATTCCTAAAATTTTGACAATTTTATGGAACAGGTACTAAGGAACCACACTTGGAAAGACGCCCTTCTTGAACTGCTGCTTGTCAACAGAGAAAAGTGGAGATTGGTGGTCATCTTGGCCACAACAACCACAAGACGATTTTGTTTAAAATCTTTGTTGTCAGGAGGAAAAGTGGCATCAAAACCTCAGCTGTGGACATGAGGAGAGCAGACTTCAGGCTGCTCAGGGAATTAGTAAGGTCCCCATGGAAAATGGTTTTGCAGGTGCTGGTGTCCATCAGTGCTGGTCACTTTTGAAACATCACCTCCTAAGGGCACAGGAGAAGACAATTCCCAAAAGTCAGAAGTCAAACAGGAAAGCAGAAAGCCGGTTTGCCTGATCAGGGATCTTCTCCAGGAATTAAAGCAAAAAAAAAGGTGTATGCCCAGTGGAAGCAAGGTCAAGTGACATGGGAAGAATAAAGAGATCAAGCATCAAGCCTGCCAGAGTTCAAGAAGTCTTTGAACAACACTCTGGTGTGACTCTTGGGGATGGGCTTGTGCAGGGCCAGGAGTTGGACTCAATGATCCTTGTGGATCCTTTCCAACTTGGCATATTTATGATTCTGATTCTCTGATTTTGTGAATGTCAGCTTTCAAAATGGCTGTCAGTATTCCAGACAATCACATTGCATTTTAATTCAAGAAATTACATGGGAGTTTCATTCATTTTGTAAATATTTTCATATGCACACTGTTTTTTCACAGTTTATGGCTATTATTTTTTTTTAAAAATAGGCTTTGCACCCACAGAAAAAGCTAATTTTTTCAGAAACTAACTTGTTTGTAATAACCTGTTATATGCTACTGTACCTTCTTTGCGTTTTTGTACTTGTTTCTTTTGTGCTTGTTTTTAGTAACTACTATTGGCAAAGAATTAATCCAATCCCTGAAGTTTTAATCCAAGTCCTAGTTACCTGACAGTGATGTGATCTTTGTTTATAAAGTGTACCTATGGGAGATTTCTTCTTTAGAATGAACTCTTTTCTAAAACCAATTGACAGTGGTAAATAGAGACTATACCTAATTGTCACTATTTTAAAGTAAAATTTATTATAAAGAAATAAAAAATAATTTAATAGAAATTGTTTCTGGGAAGCAAATCTATATTCTTTATTATCAAAAATGGTGTAGTCTTGTACACCATTTGGTTGCCTGTCTTTCGTTGTAGCAGTGATAGTGTAATAGCACAGAGTGCTTAAACTCCCTGCTACAGCCTCTCTTGCTATTTCAGGGCACCCTGGAAAAAAAGTGCCAGTACATTCAAGGCACAGAGGCAGATTTCCATAGGCATACGAAGAGGGATCTGCATTAGCTAGCAAAAAATACCATTATGCAGTGCTGTTGGGCATAAGTACCTTTCTTTTCAACAAGCACTGTCTCCAGGCTGATTTGCCACATACAGAGTTCTGCAAAGATGCAGCTGAGCACAAGGTTTCATGTCCTCTGTAGCGGGGTGACACATAGACAGCACTATATTACCTCTCAGCAGAAATAAAAGCTTAAGTGAATTAAAAATAAGTATGGTGACCACTCAGAAAAAATATGTAATGAGATGGCAAAGACAGAAGTGGTAGTGACAAGAAAAGAACTCATTCAAGACCACTGGCTGCTGCTAGAAGTATAAATACTGCCTTGTTAAATGCTAGTCCAGGGATTGTTTAGTTATAGCTAATAACCCTAACCCTAACCTCCCATAGATGAGGTTAGTGGTTAATGATGGCTTGAACTGATTATGCTCACTGCTTTTCCCTGCTCTTGAAGCTCAGCTCTCCCAGCAGCAACCAGTCACTGAATTTTAGGAGTTAGTAATCTTTGCCAAATTTTTTTTTTTTTTTTTTTTTTCACCTTCTTTGATACAAGATACAAATCTTCACTATTAGTTAGAGCACAAAACTTCTGAGTTTGGAGCTCATACAGGTCCAGTGCTATTTAGTCCCTGTTTGAAGTTTCCCTGTAAGACACAGCATGCATGTTTTTCTTGTTTTCATTCTATCTGGGCTTTTCTTGCTCATTGGCAACTGTGTTTCACGTCAAACTGTTTTGCACAACATCAGAAAAATAAGTCTAACCTTGCCATGATATAACTTTTAAATAAATAGTCTTCTAGGACAATTATGTCAGCCACAATATTTATATGATAAGCAGATAGAATTAAATCCAATATTAGGATGACAACTGAATCCATTTAATTTTAAAATCTACAACAAATTAATGTTATTTGCAGGTGAAATAAAACAAGAACCCAAAAGAATACTCAAAAATTTGATCACCCCATTTTGAACTGTAAGAGAATTAGATTTATTATTACATTGAAACTTTTCAACCCTAGCCTAAACCCAATTTTAATCCTCTTCCAATACTTACATGCACTGTAAAGGGAAACTCCCTAAAATAGTTTGTTCAAATTCTTTGTCTTGTGTGAAGTTAAAACTCTAACATACTTACAGTTAGAGCAAAAGTTTGAATGGTGATAGGGCTAAACTGACTTGTCTTGAGTTCAGCTAACACAACCACCCTTTTTTTTGTCTTTGCTTTCTTACCTCTGCTTTGTTGTCATTATTTTGTCTTTTACCCCATTTTTGTACCCCTTTAGCCTAAGCTGTGTTTGCATTATTCACTCTTCTTTTCTTCTGTCAGTTTTATTCATCACTAATGTCTCCAATGCTTTGTTTTGCTTTTCTGTATGTTAGACCTATAATTCTGGTTTATAATCCTTTTTAGGCACATTTTTTTTTACTTTCTTTTATTTTAGCATATTATAGTACTCTACTGAACTCCTATATCCACCACAGCCCACAAATGAGAAACCTTATTCTTCCTCTTCACTACTTTTCCCATCTACTTCCTAACACAGAAAATAATAGTGATGGCATATTTTTTTCTTACTCCAGGACAGAAACAAGAAGATTAGAAGTGAGGTTGGGGGAGGTAATTTTTCAGTTCTTCTATCATCTCATTAGTGTCAGGTGAAGAAAAGAAAATGGGTTGTACACGGTAGAAAAATGAAATTAATAGCTCATAAGCAATTCCTAGAGAGATGACGAGCAACCTTTCTGTATATGTTCACTAGGAGAAGTAACTGAAAGTCATTTGGGCCATAAATTGCTCTTTGACTTTCTTTTGAAGCTTCTTTCAGTTACTGTTGACATTCATCTTACCATTTCAAACCTGCAATTCTTCTTTGAGGTCGGTAGAAGCAAGTGAGGAAACTGATGGTTTTTTTACACAACTATTGCTTTGCTTTTGCTGTAGCTCTGGCGACTAAAGTTGTTCACAGTAGGAAATAGTAGAAGTATTTTTTTCTAAACTTATCAGGAAGTAGAGATAAATCTGAATCTGAAGGTGAGTTTTCCCATTGGATTAATTTGAAGCAAAATATAGGGGAAAAAATATCATTTACTCTACTTTGCTCACATAAACCATATAATTAAATGTTCTTTAGGGAGCAAAAAACAGCAGCTTTTTATGATGCAAAAAATTACCATAGGTTTGAATTAAAAGATGGTGGTTTTGTTTATATGTAGTTTGGAACAAATAAAACAAATAAATACTATTGTCACATTGCCTGAAATGGTCATGAATTGCACGTTGGCTGACTTTGCCCAAAGCAAAAAAAATGTATTTGGCAGTATGTAAAATCAACGCCATAGGGTACATCTCTGAATAGTTACATACCTTGCCTTAAAGGATTGATTGATTGATTGATTATTACCCAGTAATTTGAACTTTAAAGAGATCTGATATTTTCCTTTGCATTTTAGCTGACATGTTGTATATATTGAAGTCTATTAAAAGCAAGATTATTTATGCATTTTGACTGATTTGTTTTCTTTTTCTTTGTATTTTTCAACAATTTGTGATTTTAAATCCCACTTGAAGTACTTGAGGTTTAGATTATACACTGTACAGAACTTTATTCACTTGGCATCTTACACATCATGTGGCACATAAAAATATGTTGTGTATGTGTGCACTACATTTCCACAATCTGTTAGTAACTTTAAAAATACTTGTTATGTATGTTATATATGTAGCTCTAAAAATGTGTTGTAGGGAGGATACTAATTTTTTTTTTTTTTTTTTTTTTTTTTTTTGTCAGGCTGATTCAAAACGGAAGCTGAAATAATTTGGAAATAAAGTTTCTTCATACCTTTAGAATCCATCTGTGCCTGAATGTATGGAGTCTTATCACCTTTATGCACATATAAAAATATAAGAATTATACACTGAATGTACAGTCACAGAAATTGTGGTTTAATCCACCATACTGACATAATATTGGTCATTTTCATTTGAAAAATATTATGTTAAATTCTAATATAAACATCCTATTCAGATATTAACTTGTTTTGTTATTTTTTAAAAAGATATCCTCCAGCTACTAAACTGATCTATTTTGAGTGCTGACATGTATCTTTGACACAATCAAGCCTCAACCATGCAGATTTTGACTTTCAGAATGCAATGTTCTCTGCTATAATTACTACAGGACGGTGTAGTTTTACTAATAATTTTTACAGCTAAACAAAACTATTGACAATACAAGTTCCTTTCCTGAGATACTGAATTTGTAAGTAAAATAAGTATAGTTCATTGGAATCAAAATGGTATATATGTGAGCATTTAAGTACTTGCATTATAAATCAAAGAATCTATTGCATTTCAATGAATTCATCTCACTAGGACTATTATTTCATACTTTGATCAGCTAGTTAATATAAAAAGGTTACAGAGTGAAATCTTGAACACTATAGGTGATTTCAGACTAAATGTAGTTACTAAAATGGGTATTTTTTTTTTTAAATTCTCCATAATACCATAGCATACTGTGGGTAATTTGAGGAAAGAGTTATTGTCTCTGCCTATTGTATTGCAATGAACAGCATGTGGCATATTTGATCTTCTCTATCTAATATCTGTTTAACATCTGTTTAAAAATCTGGTTGTGACTGAAATGTTAATTCCAAATTGTAACCAACAGAATTCATTTGTGGTGGAAGCACAAGGAGGAGTTTAGATTAATGTGGTGAATTAATGATGCTTCTATATTCCAGAGACTGAGAATTTTAACTTAATTGAGCCTTGACTATTCTTGCAAGGTATGGAGGATCATGTGACTGTGGAAATGCTATGATTCTGCTATATATGGTTCAAAAAGATTGACTCACCATATTTGGGAATTCAAGGACCTGATATAATCTGAAAGCTGATTTTTGGAGAAACCTTGTCTGTTCCACTTTTAAGAAGGGACTAAAGAAAAAAAATTTTCTTTTTTCTTAAAAAAAACCCCAAAACCATGTTTATCTTTCCTATCAAGATATTCCACTAGATACTACTATAACCAAAGGAACATAGCTTAAAAATAACTCTTGACTAACAACATTCTATGCTCAAGTTACAGAAAAAATAATTAAAAAAATCTGTTACAAAATGTTTTTTATGTTCACTGAGCTGTTAACTCATATACTTTTTTTTAATTAACACAGTTTGGATAAGATTTTAAATTTGTTACTTGTTACAAAAAATATGAAAACCAAAATTCAAATGGTTCTTAAAAAAGCCCCTGAGCTGAAAAATAATTTTGCAAAATATGAACATTTCTTTCAGAGTGTATTTTTTTGTGGGATGGAATAGTTTATTTGCAAATTTGATTTTTCTCAGCTATCCAACTTGTAATGCATTATTACTTGAAATGCAGTGATTTGAAGCTGAAAGTGTTATATTTATTTTTCAGATAAAAACATATCTGTTTCTCTCCCTTGTAGGATTGTTTTCTAACTCTTATACATACTTACATATACTAACAGTATATATACCTATATATATGTAAATACTTTGTTTTAGATACTAAAAAGAACACTTTTAAATTGTTCATTTAAATATTGCCTAATTTATGTGCTCTGTATCATGAGCTACATCCACTGTCATTTTCACCTAGCTAAAGTGTTCTCTATTAGATTCAGCCAGTACTGAAATAAATTAACTTTCCTCATAAATATCCTAAAGACATTTCATAGAATCATAGATTCATATAATGGTTTGGATTGGAAGGATACTTAAAGATCATTTAGGTCCAAGCCCCCTGCCATGGACAGGGACACCATGTCCATGCTCAAAGCCCCATACAACCTTGCCTTGAACACTGCCAAGGATGGGGCATCCACTTTGTGTCATTCTGAGCCACATGCAATATTTTGCTCTGGTCCCTGTTGGCTGTCACAAGATTCCTGTTGTCTTGTTCCTGTCATCCTGTTCCTTCCTCATTTTGTTTTCATCGTTAACTACCACACTGTTGACAATTCTAGTAGAATCATTGCTCAACAAGAAAAAAAGCCATTTTACATTAGTTTCCAAAACATGATCAGAGGATTATTGTGAACCTGAAAAAACGTTGTTTTGCTGTAAATTAAAGCTATGAAATCCAGGGGGTTTTCTTTTTATTTTGTTTTTTTTTTTTTTTCTTTTTTTCTTTTTGTTTGTTTTCTTTCTTCAAGACATTGAGAATAGTGTTTTGTTTTTTAGACAATATGTGTTTAGTTTATGACAAAGCAGTGTAACATAGTAACATTTTCTGATTTTCCTGCCAGAAAACAGCATTTAAGTGCTTAGAATGGCAATTAATTTCCATTGAGATAGAATATAGGCCTCTGTGTTGATGGTAATCTAAAGTGTAGATATGAATTTCAGACAATTATGTTATAATTCCACAAATCATCAATTCCGTGTCTGCTATTCATATCTAAACACATATGCTACAGGTGAAGAGAAAGTTTTCCTATACAATCTTGAGCGTAGTAGTGGGTTTTTTCCATTATTCCTGAAATCTTTCTTTTGAGAGGTTTTGAAGAAGTTCAAGATGTATATTTCTAGCTATATCGGTTCTTACATTTCAGTCCAGTAAAGGTTGTCTTTAACCCTCACTTTTGAAAACAAAGTCATGATTGGGAAACTTGAGAAATAATGAAAAGGAGATTAGAGACACTATAAAAATTTTCAGTATTTTCAAAGACAATGGCAGTTAATAGAATGTCTCAGTTAAGGTAAGAGGTGTTTTGCTAAATGTACACATTCAGCAATGACTTCAGAAAATGTACCAGTATAAAAAGAAATTGTTTCATTTGGAAACAGTATTTTAGTACTGCTGTAGAAATCAGAAGGTAAGTCTAAGAGTTTCTGGATGGGAAATTTTGAAATAGATAAAGAAGGAAAAATAGTATGAAGAGAGACAGAATGCTTACGTGCACTCTGAGAAAAAGGAGTAAAAAGCCAGGGGTTATATTAGTACACTTGTAATGTAATGTAGGAGTGACATTTAATTAAGACACAGGTCTATTATCAGCACAAATACTTTCTGTCATTTATATCTTTCTCCACTACAAGCATAAAGAGACCAGAGTCAACATGGGTGTAGAAAGAAAAACCCATGCTAAGGTTGGCTACCTTTTCAAGGTGCTCTACCTATGAATGCAGGTTATAGCAGCCTTGAAGCTACTGTTTCATAAACAAGCTGGCAGATATGCCCACAATGGGACTTTCTTTGGAACCCAAGACTGTAATTTCATAATTCTGGTAAACAAAATTGTCTAAGTGAGAGATAAGTCTTCCATTCGCTCCCCATCAAGTTGTTGAGTTTATTCAGGTTTACTGCTCTTTAAGTCACAAGACTCTAGCCCTGCATTTCATTGTGAAATAAATAGTAGAGTACATTTTTACATTAAATATCTACATTTTAAACCAATTGAAACAACAAAATACTATGTGAGAAACTGGGTTCTCCTGTGCCTTTCCTTTAGCATGAAGCTGGATCTTCTCCTTCTTTTTTAAGATGTGACTCAGAACACATCTTAAATCTTTATATATTATGTTCAACCTGCAAGTCTCATTTTATGGATTTAGAAAGTGTGATGTGCTTTTGTCTACAGGGGTCTTAGTCACAGTTTACTGCTACACTGTGCACAATAAATATATAAATAATTTACTCACTTTAGTCTATATAAATGATTTGTTTGCTTAATGTGTTGGAAATAATTTGACATATTATAGTTGCTGGTGTTGTTGCCACCACATTACTACAAATAAGCAAGATCTATATCTCATTTGGTCTTCTGGAAACAATTTTTAAGCTCTTTATTTTAATGCTATTTTTACAAGCTGTCTGCTATTAAATACACAGTTGTTTTATGCCTTGAGAAATGAAGACTTAAGAAGGAAGTATTTTTTGAATAATCAGTCTCATTCTCATTTAAATGAGTATTTTAGAGCAATACCATTCATACTCTCAGTAACATATAGGATGTAAAAAAAAAGTAATCAATGAACAAGGAGTAAAAAATTATTGCAAAAAAAGCACATCTGACCTCAGAACAATATAACATAATTTTTACACAATCTCTCCATTGCCATGTTCATGCATACAAGTAAAAAAATCTAAACCAAATCAGGATACTTTGCCTTTCTTATTTCCCATGAGAAATCTGAAAATTTTCTTTTTTTCTTGCTAAGAACCCAAAGGTCATTTTCACATTAAAAGTATGGAGACATGGAGATTTCTTTCATAATTATGTTTGGTCTATTGTCCTCAGGAAGATCAATGAGCACCTTTTGTGTGAACAACAGGTACTTCAGAATAAAATACCTTTCAAGACTACTAGAAAGTGGATTCTACAGAGTTTATAATTCACCTGCTGCTTTCTGTACCTACTTGCAAGAAGGTGTTTAAGTCTTTGTTTTCTCCCTTTCAGTGTGTGCCTCCCGGCCTTACTACGTATTATTTCAACTCTGCCCCACTTTAGAATTACTCATTTCCACATGGCTTTCCTGTGCAGTCATAAAGAGAACAAAGCAAAAAGAAATATCTCCATACCCTATGTCAGTGTGGCCACTCCTCTCTGTGGGAAGAGAAGAATCAGGGAAGCAAATGTCTTTCACAACGAGTGTTAGCAGAACTTCACATACCAATAACCAAGATGGGTTTTAAGGCTCATGTCTAAGCTTTCCACCTCTTTATTATTTGTCAGAAAAGAGCTTCTCAATTGACAATCACGAGCACATTATTTTTACTCATACTTTTTCAAGAAGGTAACTTTTAGTGACATTCTGGAGTGTTTTTGGACCTTATTCTGGTTATGTAGTCAGGAACACCCCTTTTTCTGCAAAATTGCTGGCACAATATTTTTTCCTATTTTCAAAATCACAAAGTACATAAAATAGGCACTATGTCTAAATTCCTGGTTTCCCAGTTTTTGGAAAGAAGCAGAAAAAGAAAACAAACCAAAAGCCCCCCAACTTACTGTGCTTCCTGAAGAATCAAAAAGCATTTACTACTCCACTTTATTTTAAAAGATATATTAAAAATTACTTATTCTGATGCTCTTCCTGAAGTACATTTTTTTATAATTTATTTTCTCTCTTTGGATATATTTTTCTACAAAGAGAAGAAACATTAGCAACATTTAAGCTCACTCATCTATTCACTTGATGGAAAATCTTAGCTTATGTCTGATTACACTGCACCAATTTACACAACTTACCAGATAAATGCCATATATATTCCATATATATATATGGAATGCCAGATATATTCCATATATTTAAAGGAATCTCAGAAGTTTGTAGAACTGTATAGCTGTTCAGTTTTAAGTTCACATGCAGCAACTCACATAATGAACTTTTACTATTTCTAGACTAGCTAAAGTATTAATGACAGACAAGTAAAAGATTGTCTGTGGGAGTCTGTATGAATTAATCTGTCAAGAAGAGGAGAAATAACAAAGGGACTATTGAGGGTCTGAAATTTTAAAAGAATTCTTTTCGACCAATAGCAAAGCCTCCAGTATTCTACTTTTGTAAGGCATGATATAACAGCTTTGTATTGGGAAAAGATGCAAAGATTCAGAACACCCAGACAAAAAGTTGATTCATGTAAGCACTACTGGCTAATTAAAATCCATTAGCAAAGAACAAAAGAAGGTAGCATCTTGCAAGTTAATTTTCTATTTGTTACAGTTTTCATGACACAAAATTTTGCATCAGAATTTTTTTTTACAGTTCCTGATTCACAAAGTTCAACATTGCAGAAGTATGTGAAGCTGCATACATATTATTTACAGATACACGCAGTTTTTTTCACAGAGCAAATACTCATGCTTTATTTTTTCTTTCTTAATGAAAGTTAAGCTCAGGCATAATTATTTGTTACTTGTTCTTGGAAAGTATATCTGACACTGGCTTGTTATAATTTATGATAAAACCTATAGTCTTACGAGTTTATTGCTGTACTATATGTCTTAGAACATAAATTTATCTTCTGTCACATCCTCTTTCAGTTTGTCTGATTTTTTTTGACAGTAAATATCTTGGATTTGCAATATGAAGCCTGCATACTAATTGTATTTAGAAAGCTTTATCTAATCTTCAAATGTCAATGAATTCTGAGGACAGACCACATGAGTAGAGAGACTGGAAGCCTGAGCAAATTTCCTTCCACTCCACAGCAGTGGGCAGTTCTATGTCTCAGTGAGTTAAGTGCAGGTAAGAACATCGGATAAATAAATGCTAGATGGGTTCAATACAAGGTCAAAAATGGCTGGAAAGCAGTGTGGCCAGAGGTATGAATCAGTCCAAAAGGGACAGAATCTGTGTGTCCACCTGCTGAGTTTGGTGAGCAGCCCTGTTTTTTCTACCTACAAGGCTTTTTTTTTCGTGATTTATCGTTAAAGTGTTTGTTCTCATGCAGAGCTCAGTGATCAGTAGCAGAAAGGGGGAAAGTAAGAAAAGAGGAGTAAGCAGTGATTGATAAGTTTAACAAGAATTACAGAGCACTGGTTATTAGTATCTTGGTGATCAGCTACCATTCTAAACACTCACTCTCCTGGATGATGCAGAGCTGCCTTCAACCTTGTCTATCACCCTTCTCAAACTACTTCAAGGCAGAATGCAATTAACTCTGTGTGGATTTTGAGGCATTAGGAACATTTCATGTCTTTTAACACAACTACCTCAGTCATAAGAGAACTAGTGTTCTATTACAATAAACTAAACTAATGTCTGATTCACATAATTTTCACATAATATCCTCCTACTTTGTATAACAGCAGACAAATAGCCTTACAGAGATAGAAAAAAGTTCATGTTGCTCAGTATCTTATCGAATACTACTCTTACAGAGGTGGTAAAAACAGTGCCTGAGAAGGTATTAAAGAAAAAAAAAAAGAGTAATCGAAAGGATAATGCCCCCACCTCCTCCTTAGTACTCCAAACAGCTATTTTCAGCTCATGGGACTTTCTGAGCAGAACATAGGTCCATACATGTCATTACTTCTAGAGATTTCTCCTCCATTTACTTGATCTGTCTCTGCTTGAATTCCAATGGGTCATGAACTGGTGTCTGCTTGTGTATTAAAAATAGATTTTGGCCTATTATTTTCTTCTGGGTGCACACACACTTCAACAGCATTATGTGTGCATTTTTTTCCCCCTTAGATGAACTCAAAGTGAAAGTGCTTTTGTTTGGAAGTATGTAGCATTGTGAGTGTAACACTCATGATAAATTTTAGGACTATGCACCACTGAAATGCTGGTGCATCTGCACCTTCTTGTAAACTTAGGTTAATATCTGCAAGGAAGTGTTTCTGTGGACTTTCAAACAGAAGCATTAACAGTGCAGACAACTGCAAAAATACATCCTTATTGGCTATGTTTAGAAAATATCTACTGTTTTTCTCATTCAGACAGAAATTCAGAAGCATGGAAGCTATGTATTGATTTAAGATTTATTCTAACAAAAAGGAATCTTCATTAGAATTAAACATAGAAATATTGTAAGTCTAATTTCTTAAGGTACCTACTTAAAGATTCTCTGCTAGACAGAGTACTAAAGCGAATGAACCTGAACATATTAACATTTCTGATATGGTTTCAACTATATTCATTACCTAGGGAAGCTTTTAATAGGGTGGGATGACCTCCAGCTATTCCTTTACACCTGAACCTTTTTATAATTCTCTAAGTAGAAAAAAACCCAGCCAAGCAAAAAAAAAAAAAAAAAAAAAAAAAAAAAAATCAAAAAAACACAAAAAAACCCACAAAAGACAAAAAAACCCAAAAAAACCCCAAACCAAATCAAACAAAAAACCTCAAACAAAACCAGAAAAAAAACCTCCTCAACTAAATCCAAAACCCCAAACAACTTATAAAGAACCCTTAAAATTCTGATAAGTGTTAAGACACTATGTTATATTCTAAATTACCAGATTTTATTCAGGCAAGCTAGTCTTATGTGACATTAGGTTATGAAATTTAGTATGAAGATATTGTAGGGAAAAAGCTTTGTTTTGAAGTCCTTATTTCTCTGATTAAATAAGACATGTAAATAGTTGTAGTGTAAGCAGGGCACAGAATGATGAACTGAATTAATCAAGTGTTCAAAAGTAGAGTGCATAAACAGAATGTCAGACAGTGCTTTAAACAATGTTTCAAGTTAGATTTCTCAGAAGACAAGAGTAGGTAGATGCCAGTGAAACTTCGAATAGGCAATGTGAATTTTCAGTTTAGGGACTACTGATTTTTAGACTATAGATTTATTTACTTTCTTTGTAGAAGAGAAAAGGCTTGAAATATTGAATGATTGGTTTCACAGAAAAGGCACAACTAAATATTAATAATATTAATAATAATAAAAAGATAGAAAAGTGAACTGATGTAAATTGAGAAAAAATAGATAAGTTTATTGGCTGTATTGGCAGATTTATTTGCAAATTACTTCTGGTTTGTGAAAACACTCAGTATAGCATTCAACAACTAGCTGTGATGAATATTGCAGTGATTCAGTGTCACCTTTACTTAAAACGTGTATGGTTTGTTACAGGATATTCTGTTGGTCCTTTATGTTGGCTGAACCTTTTAAATAGAATAGTGTATGAATACTCAGTAAAAGTGCATGCTAACAGGTAGAAAAGTATCTTAATTGTCAAATAAGAAAAAAAAAAAGCTATTTATGTAAGTTTTCACAAAGATTTGATTTTACTTGCTTGTCACATGAATGAATATAGCTTAGACCACTTTGCTATACATGTGTCAGTTAAAAAAACCCAACCAACCAAACAAAAAAAACCACAACACTTGAGGAATTTTACATGGTGTTTACTTAAGCTAACCTGCATATAATTAAAAAAATTAAATTCATATTTTTATAACTTTAATCACAAACAAATATATTTTAAAAAAGCCACTGGAAGAAGTCTTGCATTTTATAGTAGTACACAAGTTTATTTGCTCCTTCATATTTTTTTTCCATAATATTTGTAAAGGAAAGATGAATATTGTGAAATTTTGTGAAAGGAATGAATAACAAACAAAATTTTACAAAAAAACTCAGCTTTTCATAGGTGAAAAGTTTTATCTGCAATGCTTCATCATTTCAAAGTAGGAGTTCTGTACATAATGCCAGTATTTCCTTCTTTTTTTTCTAGTTGAAGTGTTAAAATAAATAACCTCTGCTAGTTCTAAAATATTTACCTTCTGAGTCCAGTTTGTTATTCTCTTATTTAATTTGTATTATACTCATTCCAAGAAATGCTTTTATGTAGGGATTTCACATTACTTTTTATTAGTTATTAGAACTCATGAAACAGTTTCTCCTACAGTAGCTGAACTGTAGCTTAGAGTAAAAAGTTCTTTCAATTTCTTATGCAACATTTTATGAAAGTGAGTCAACTCAGAGATGTATCAGAGATGGCACCTACTGTCATATTTCACTTTCCAGATACCCTAGCACCAAAAAAAATATACATACGAGATGTGAAAAGGTAAGTCAAAGCTACTATTGGATAAAGCTTAAAACTTTGATTCTTTTTACATGCAGTGTGATGAAACAAACCCTAATGTTCTGAAAGATCTAAGGAGTTATTGTTTGGGCAACACAAGATTTCAAGAATATATTTACTGCAAAATTTGGTTATAACAGCTCATTACATCTTACACAAACTTTGAATGGTAAAGCAGTATGATGTAAACATAGAGATTTTTAGCTGTGATTTACTTTACACAGTACTTTCTGCCTAAATGCAGTGTCACGACTCTGAGTGTACTGTTAGCTCTTATTGTCCCTGTTTGTTTCTCTGTGGCTCCCCAAAAACTCTGCCCATGGCCCAGTACTCTGTGTATGGCCACTGGGGCTGTCAGCCCTTGAGCCAGTTACACTCCAGCAGTGTCAGGATCCAGCTCCCACTCTGCTGGACCATGCCGAACTGGGCCTCTGTGGAGGTCCGCAACCTAGCCTTTGGCCTTTGGCATTTGGACTTGTTAAATTTCTTCCCATTAATCATTGCCTGATGCTCCAATCTATCTCAATCTCTCTGTAAGGCCTCCTGCCCCTCAAGAGAGTCAACAGTAACTTCCAGTTTGGAATCATCAGAAAACTTGCTAGTGGTACATCCAACTCCTACATCCAAATTGCTGATAAATCCCATCAGGCTGTGTGGACTTGTGAACTTTCAGTTGATGAAGCTGGTCCCTTACAAATTCAGTATTCACAAATTGCAGTCACTGTTCCCACAAACTGAAGCATTTCAGTTCAGGAGACCAGGCAGTCCAAACTCTCACAGTATTGTTAAAGGCTGAAGCAGAAAAAGCATGAAATGCATCCACTTTTTCTTCATCCCTATTAGTCAGAAGACAACCTTCAATAAGTATTTGTCCAATGTTTACATTCAACATCCTTTTGCTAGAATCATACTTTAAACAGCCCTTCTTGTTGACTGAAACAAGTCTGTCCAGTTTCAACTCTAACTGAATTTTGGTCTTTTGTGTCTTCTCCCTGCATATATGAACCACAGCTCTGTGCTCTTCTACGAGGAGCAGTCAGAATACTCAACCTCTCCCACAAAACACAGTCTAAGGGACTAATGGAGGGTAGAGCAGAGTAGAGACAGCCTTGTAGAGAAAAGAGCTCAGTGATACTTTTCAGCTGATAAACTGCACAACAGCCAAAAACCAAGGGAAAAAAAGGAAGTTGTCCTGCTGTTGAATCAGTAACTGTGGTGAAATCACTCTCCTTGGACAGATGTATGCCCCCATGCCAAGGTTATCTCAGGTACTATACTGAGATATCTACCCCCAAGGTACCAACACCCTCACTGAGTAAGATGTGTGACTAAAGTCACTCAAGCTCCACCTTAACATAAAGAAATAGAATAAAAGTGAGTTAGGAATGGGGAGAAGACTTCATCATAACTTCTGGGATCAGTGGATGAGCTGAACCTGTCTTCTTCACCACAGGGATGCCTATTGGGTAGGAACTGTATGATTATCTGAATGATTATCTGAAGCCAACTTTTATGACAGATTAGAGCTTGTCTGTATAGTGTTTTGAATTAGGATATCTCTTTAAATGCATTTTTACAGTCAGATACTATCACCAGCAATCCCTGTCACAATATTATTAATGGAATGTTATTCTGTAAACTGTTAATGTGAGTCCTTCAAGGTGCTGACAGTAGGTAAAGTCATTGGCAGTAAGTAAAGATGTGGAGACCCAGGAGAGGGTCTCTCTCTTTGAAGTCTGACCCATTAACAAGTCAGCCAAACTGCCCTCCAACCTACTGGTGAAGGGTCCCTGTAACGGGATGCTGACAGATTGATTTGGCACAAAGGTATTGGCATTCCTGGAGCTCTGACAGACTGATAAAACACTAAGGGTTTGAGCAAATGGGCCATTTTCATATGATAGGCCAGTCAAAAAACCTCACTTAAAAACTTAATTGTTTTTAGGCTCACAGGTGAAGCTTCATTGACTTGGAATGAAAAATTACTTTCCCCTTTTCATCAGTACTTCTGACATTATGCAAAAAATCTCTAGACTACCAGCATTTCATTTTACAACTTTTCTGTCATATTTCCACTGTCCTGACTGAAATCTAGTAGCTTCTGTTCATATTTTCCTTGCACATACTGTTCTAAATTAAAGAGATTAATAAGAAGAACTCATGTTGTCATAGAAAAAGTCTTTATCAATAACATTGAATAACATTATAACCCCAAATATGTGAAGCATTCATGTTATAAATGTCTTGAGCTATGTATGAGAAAATATACTCTTTCACAACTCAGGAAAAAAACATTTGTCAAAACACTTTTCACATCCAGGATGCAAATAACCTGTAAACCTGTGTAATTCAAGTATACTCTCAATAAAGTTGATAAGACAGTCATGATATATTCAAGAAGCTACCATACTTGCTTACTTGGTCCCTATTTTCTGTTATAAATTTATTAAAAATAAAACCTGACTATAGTAAAACTAAGAAAGTTTAGATCTATTTCTGACTAATTTTTTATGAAGATTAACAATGTTAATATCAAGACAGTGCACTTCAGTTTTTCTGGCAAATATTTGTGCAAGGGTCAACATCCACTACCACAAGTATTAAATCCTTCACTACTGAATTATATACATTTTAATAGAAAATTCACAATGTAAAAGGAAGACCTAGGATTCTAACCTTGAACACACACGTAAAATACATTCATTGAACTCATTTGAACTCCAAATTGATTTTTACTAAACATCACTCAGGGCTAGGTGAATTTTAGTTAAAGAGATACTGTGGCATCATCTGTCCCTCTAACAAGGATGTCAAAAATAGCCTCTGGTCTGCTTCCAGCTAAGCTCTTATCTTTTGCAGAAACCCATCTGCTGTTGCATCAATGAAGAGGATTTTTTTCCCCAAGTATTTTTCAAGTGCATTGACATTTATTTTAGGTACTGTAATATGCATTTGTATGAAATTTGGCTATTACTTTACACTTGTAAGTTAACCATAAACAATGAAAAGAATTTTCTTTTTGTTTTTTGTTTTGGTTTTGTTTTGTTTTTTTTTTGTTGGTTGGTTTATTGGGTTTTGGGTTGGGGGAGGGGGTTTAGGTGTCTCTCTCCTTTGATATCTGAATTTCTTAATAGAGTGACTAGCCACTCTAGTGCAGATTATAAGAGAGGAAAAAGATTCTCCTGGAGATACGGGCAGGAAGAAATACAACCTCATTGGGTATTATGAGCACTTTCATTGCAGCAGAAATTATCTGTATCTATGAGATTTACTCTGTTTTGTAAATTCAAGAAAATCATTCCCACTGTCACAACCAGAGGCAATGGGAACAAACCGAAACATGGAAGGTTCTGTCTGAAGACAGCGGAAAATTTTTATCTGTGAAGGTGAATGAACACAGGTACAGGTTACTCAGAGAGGCTGCGAAGGTATTCAAAAGCCATCTGGACATGGTCCTGGGCAACTGTGTCTAGAGGGCCTTACCTGATAAGAGGATGGAGGCAGTTTGAGCAAGATGACCTTGAGAGGTCCCTTCCAGCCTCAAATTCTCTGAATGAAGGGATGGCATAAGAGATTCTGGTAAAGTCAGGTAGAGTAAAAATGGAAGGAGATTACAGCATATGTGAATAATTTCAATTTTTTTTCCCAAGCTTTAAGAGTATTTTTTAAATTAAATCTGTTCCTCTCCTATTCAGAATTCTCATCTATAAAATATGAAGATTATTTGTCTGTCTTACTGACATGTTGATTAATTCATACTCCTGAAGGTATTTTACAGAAGAAGCCGAAAAACCACTAAATTTATTAATAATAAAATAAATACAAAGTAGCTGTAGTAAAACTGAAAGAGAAGTTAAAATAAAAAGAGATCCAGTGTTAACAGAGATTTTTTTTGAAGACTTGGTTGCACAACTGAAGTTTTTCTGCTCTACTAATCTGAAGCATAACATAAATATTCCTTGTTGGCCATTTTATACACATAATGAATCAAAATAGACCTGGTAAGAGAAGTTACATTTTATTTCAGGATGAAGTACATGTACGTATATCCTCAGTATGAAAAAAGAGTAGTGAGTTGTGTGGTATTCTTAATTAGCAAGGTAGCAGGAACCATTTCACCTTCAAAAAAGACCTGACTACCTATTGTCATTTGCCTTGGGCAAAACAATATTTAATTAAACAAACTATTATTCTATCCATTATTATTCTATCCATCAGCAGATCCTTAAATTAGACATCCGATCGATCTTTACTATCCTGCTTTATACCATTCAGACAAATTCAAAGATGCCATCTTGGGTATATTTTTAATCCTTGTGCCTAATGTAGACACAAATTCACTTTTAATTGTTTGTTAGTACCCTGTCTTATTTTTTATTTTTTTTTAAACAATGTAAGTTTAGGTCTAAGCAATAGATATTTATTCAGGAAATTAAAGGAATACAAACATCCTGTTCCCATTATTAAATATCTTATTTCGTATTCAAGGGGGGAAAGCAATGTCTATACAACTTCTTCAACATAATTTTTTGTCAGTTTTTTTTCAACATCAGAAGTTCAATAGATAAAAGAGACCTTTGAGATCAACATTTGTACCTAAAGCAATCCACAACACCTGTCCATTTGTCATAGAAAACATAATGTAATTCATATTACCTTAGCCTGCCTCTCCTGAGGGAACCCTGAACTAGCAGTTGAGGTAAATGGGACTGCACAGTCAAGAAAGCTGACTAGAAATTAAAAACAAAGCAAAATAATGTCATTTTAAAGGAACAACAACATTACAGAAAAAAAAAATAGTTTCTTACCTTAAGACAAGAACTGCTTGGGGTGGGACACTTCATTGAGATGAGGCACAGTTATGTAGCTGGGGCTGAGGAAAGGAAATCTGTGATGGAGCAGCTGACAAGTATTACTTAAACGATTGGTGTCAAGAAAAAGAATGGTCCTGGCAAGTCACTTAACTATATTGTTTGTAAAATGGGGCTTATTACTTCATCATTTGTTGCTATCAAAATAGCAAGAGTTCATCTAAGAATTATCAGTCTGCATTTCCCTCTGGAACAATCGTCTTACTCCATCCCTCCCCTAACAACCTACCACTGAATCTGGAAGAGACCTGACTAAAAATACTGCTAAAAGGAGGTGAATTTACCTTCATAAAGAGTAATAAAAAGCAGATAATTTCTCTGCATGTTTTACAAACATGCACTTATTATTTTGATCTTATGAATTATTTAAAAAATACATAAAACCTTGTCCTATACTTCAAATTAAATAACTGAGAAAGTATTCCTAATGGAAAAAAAAAGATAAACTGAGTAGAAGTTTGGATCTCAATATGTTTTAATCACTATTGCATTAAAAAATACAATCTTAGTTGTATACTTAATACAGTACAGCAGGGCCAGAGTACTAGGGACAAGGATGCAACATCTGAACAATTTGACATTGCTTTATATTGCTCTGCAAATATTCTAGATATTTACTGCAGCCTGTTCTATCTTGTTAAGATTCACACTTGGAAGAAACACTTATCTTCTCTTCCAGTGCCCAGTCATCTGTTTTACAAGGGAAAAAGACAATCTTGAATAATGGATTACTCCCGCTGTATAAGTATTAATGAACCATGTTTGCTTTTTGCACGTATACCTAGATTTCTTTTTATGACATCAGTAAGAATTTGGCTTTATATCATTGAAATTGTAACCATGTACAGGAATATAATAAAACTCAAGAACTAGGGATAGGAGAATCGTAATGATGAATTTGAATTCTTCCATGCTTGTAAACTTACAAACCTCACAAACTTAAAATACACAAAAAACCCAACAGAACAGTCCTATCATATTTTTAATATCTCAAGAGATTTAATGATAAAGGGTTTTACTTCCCTGGTTGAGTGAACTGTGCAACATAGTGGAAGGAAGTAGAAAATACAGAAACCATATAAACTTATGTGATGATTTTTACATTATTTAAGGGATACTTCCTGAGGGTAGCTCTAGGAGCTGCTGTTTTCAGTAACTGCCTTTGTAACTGACCCTCTTTCACTATTACTACAAGAGAAGAGCAAAAAATTTCTGTGACGACAACAATAAAAGGGTCATAAAACATTGACTTTGAGACGTACACCTAGTAAGATTAGGGAGAGGTATTTTGTGAGCAGGATGAATAGTGCTTTCTCAGTAACATATTTTAGAGAATATTTGTATTTTGGTAGATAGGAATAGTAAATAAATTGGTAAAAGCAATGAAAGGCAAGAATTTTTGCCATACTTGAAGCTGGATTTTATTTGTCCAGTGCAGCAAAACTTTCCAAACATCATTGTAGAAAATGTCAATTTAAATATTGGACACTGTCAGAAGAATTAAAAGGATTATATGTAGGGTATAAAATTTTTTAAGACTTGTTTGTTTTGGTTTTGTTTTAAACAATTATCTTCCCAATCTTCAGTCCCTATTCTCAAAGTAACGTGTTGAGTCTGAACTAACCTGTATAGGTGCTCAGATGTTGAGATTTTAATTATTCCATGATGTATATAGATGTCAGCTATTTAATATATGAGGTCTCACATTTTCAACATTTCCATTGCTTGAATACAGTTATGCATAATGTTGCATATTCTTTGTCACTTAAAAAACAGATTCTAAATCAAGGAATTTAGAATGCTTTCTCCTGTTTTATTGTCTCCCCTTAAAAATCAGATTGAAAGTGGAACTGCTTCCTTACTTTTAAAAATAGGGTAGTCTCAAAAATATTTTGAAAAGAAGACTAATTGTCAGATTGCAACCTGTTGCTTACAGTATGTGATCCATTTCCCAAAGTCTTCTTTTAAACTCTAGATTGTGGTGTTATTGAATCACAAAAGAAAGACACTCCTGAAAAGAAATGCCATGGATCAGAACTGATATAGAGGCAATCTCCAAAAAGACAGGTGTTCTTCCACAGGTGTACCTATGCAATTCCTGTAGACACTTAGGCAGTGTCTGTGGTCAACCAATCAGGTTTATCATGTTTCAGATTCACAGAACCATCAGGGCTGGAAGTGATCTTCAAGATCATTTATTCCATCCTTTCCTCACTACCTAAGCTGGTCATTTTGTCATAGAAGGTGATCAGGTTGGTCAAGCAGGACTTGCCTTTCATAAACCCATGTTTGTTGAGCCTCATCTGCTGGTTGTCCTGCATGTGCTGTGTGATAGCTCTCAGGATGAACTGTTCCATGCCCTTCCCTGGTACCAAGGTCAAGATGCCAGGCCCGTAGTTGCCCAGATCATCCTTCTGACCCTTCTTGCAGATAGCTGTTATATTTGCTAATTTCCAGTCAACTGGGACTTCTCTGGTTAACCAGGACTGCTGGCAAATGATTGAAAGTGGCTTGGCAATCTATTTTGCCAGCTCTGTCTCTTGGGTGCATCTGATCTGGAGCAATAGACTTGTGGGTGTCTAATTGGCATAGCAAGTCACTAACCATTTTCTCCTAGATTATGGGGGCTTCACTCATCTGCGTATCACTAGCTTTGAGCTCCGGGAGCTGGATACCCTGAAACAACTGGTTTGGGTATTAAAGACTGAGGCAAAGAAGGCATTAAGTACCTCTGCCATTTACTCATCCCCTGGCACTACTCTGCATCCAGCAAATGATGGAGTCACTTCCTGACTCTCCTTTTGCTGTATTTATAGAAAGTTATTTTGTTGTCTTTAACAGCTTTGGATCTTCTAATTTTCTCCCTGCATAACTTCACAATATTCTTGTAGTCCCCCCAACTTCCCATCCTTCCTTGCAGAGTCTTTTTTGCTCTGAGTTCCAGCTTAAGTTCTCTGTTTAACCATGCCTGTCTTCCTCACCGGTGGTTTGTCTTATGGTACATGGGAACAACCTGTTCCTTTATCTTTACAATTTTCCTCTTAAAGCTTGTCTAGCCTTCCTGGACTACTTTGCTCTTCAGGACTGAATCCCACACAACTCTGTCAATCAATCTCCTAAAGAGGTCAAAGTCTGCCCACTGGAAGTCCAAGATGGTAGCTCACCTGGTGGCCCTCCTAACTTCACCCAGAATCTAAAACTCTATCATTTCATGATCACTATGACTATGAGAGCTCCAACTACCACATCACTCACCAGTCCTTCTCTGTTCACAAACAAGAAGTCTAGCAGGGCACCACCCTGGAAGGCTTACTTACCAGTTGTGTTAGGAAGTTATTTTCCACACACTCCAGGAACCTCCTAGACTGCTTCTTCTCTGCTCTGTTGTATTTCCAACAGACATCTGCTAAGTTGAAGTTCCTCATGTACAGAGACTGGTGATTGTGAGTCTTCTGCGTGTTCTTCCTGGTTAGGTGATTTGTAAAAGAACATCCACCCTGCTGACCTACCCCTTATCTCTACCCACAGCCACTCAACCTTGTCACTATCATATTTGATTTCAACATGATCAAAACACTCCTTAACACACAGGGCTACTCCACCACCTTTTCTGCTTTACCTGTCTCTTTTAAAGTGCTTATCCACTGCAGCACTTCAGTTGAGTCATCCCACATCCTTTCTGTGCCAGCAACTACTATGTCTTAGTTTCTTGCTGTAACTTCCAGCTCCTCCTCTTTATTGCCCATGCTGTATGATTTGGTGTTGATGCACTTCAGTTGGACTATCAGTTTCAGCTCTGACACTGGTATGCTGTCCCTGGGCTCACCACCGGTGGGCCTGGCTGCATCCCCTTCTGCCTTCAAACCTAATTTAAAGCCCTCTTAATCAGCCTCGCCATCTCATGGGCCATAACCCTTTTTCCTCTCTGAGACAAGTGGACCCCACCTGTTGTCAGATGTTGTTGGTGCTGTAATCAAAAGAAAAAAAAACACATTTCCAGCTATTGCATCTTTTAAGCCATGTATTAATCAGGCCAGTATTCCTGTTCCTTACAGTAGTATTTGCCTGTGATTCTGAAGGAGTGGAGGAGAACACAACTCATGCATGTACTCCTTTGGCCAAATCCACCAGTACCTTGAAGTTTGCTGAGATTTGACAGACTTTATAGATGACTTATTTTGTGCATACATTTCAGTTTACCCTCTAAGCAGTAGGAGTTAGCTAAATGCCCACTTACAATTGTTATACTGACATTTGCTTTTATGGAAGTGGCACAGTGGCTAGCTGAGTGCATAGTAACTTCCTAGGAATAGGGTACACAGCTTCTGAAGAACAGGAGAATGCATAAAAGGGTGGATATAGATGTTTGGGGGAGTATAGCCAGCCACTGGCTGAGAAAAGAGGAAGCCTTGGAGGAGTTAACAAACCTTTCAAAGACCTTTCAGTAGCCACTGATGCCTTTAACTCCAACTCATTTTAAAGCTCCTTTCTCCAGTAGGTAACCAAAAATTAAGAAGGGTGTAACTGAGGTATAACGCTGTCACATTGCCAGTCAAATTACTGCTAAACACCTTTAATTACACAAAACATTAGCAGAAAGTCCCGCAATCAAGACATTCTGGCTGAGGTTTGTCTTTACAAAGAAATTGCTTTGCATGTATTTGTGATTGATGATAGTCACATATTAGCTTTGAAAACAAGCTGCTTAGTCATCAGTAAATTAGACTTTAAAGCCCCTTTTCATGTAGTTTTTGAATGCAACTTTCCAAGTGTTCCTGTCTAAGTAGAGAGAATATTTTAGCAAGGACAAAAAAGTATGTAAATTAAAGCATCTTGAATGATCCTCTGGATTCCACTGGGGCTGCATAATTTTTATGTATCTTTCATTCCATTTCTAGTTAAATGTTAAAACATTTCTTTGTAAAAATGCTTAGTTTAATTTGGAATCTATTATTTTCTATTTGGTCAGCACTGTCTTCCTTTCTGGGATTTGACATAAAAGCACCTGAAAAAATAATGAAGCCTTTTCTTGAATCTCTGGAATTACAATATTGCTGCAGGAAAAAAAAAAAAAAAGTTCTTTTACCTTACTCGAGTAAAGGACAGAGAGATCTGAAAAAAAAACCAACCAAACCAAACCCAAAACAAAAAATCAAGAACAACAAACCCCCAAAACAAAACAATAAATGTGAGTATTGCTAATTGGACAAGGCTGTTTGTTGATAACATAAAAATATGCATTAAAAACTGTGTATACTGTAAGTCACAATGCAAAGATCTGTTTTAGCAATCTTACAACTACTCACCATGAAATGTGGTATGAAAATGTAGGGAACGAAGTACCAATTTTAAATTAAAAAAAAATAAAAATCATAAACTTAGACATTGCAAGGCTCCAAAGGCAAATTTTGAACAGGCAGTGCTATCCTATATTAAAACCAAACCAAACCAAACAAAAAAAAACAACAAAAAAACAAATAATGTCATTTTCATCTCTGTAGAGGTTGCATGAAAACCCTTTGTTCTGTTACAAACAGGATTTCCTGTCAAAATCAGTTCTAGTGGAAAATTTTCACCCCATTTTACTTACAGTGCTTGGTCTCATTGCTGAAGATGCACAAGTAACAACTTTGTAATTTCAAACGCCGAAAGGGAGATGTGAAGGAAGAAGGAATTTTCATGTTCTAAGGGGAATAAAGGGTTTTATTATCTGGAAGACTATCAATCCATTTTATCTCTGTTTCCAAAATCATAAAATCATATAATCATAGAAGATGCTGAGTTGGAAGGGACTCAAAAGGATCATTAAAGTCTAGCCTGTCCCTGCACAGGACAGCCCCAAAGGTCACACCATGTGCCTGAGTGCTCTGTCTAAATGCTTCTTGAACTCTCTCAGGCTTGGTGCTGTGACCACTTCCCTTGGGAGCCTGTTCCAGTGCCCATCCACTCTCTGGGTAAAGAACTTTTTGCTAATATCTAACCTAATCCTTCCCTGACACAGCCTCATGCCATTTTCTCAGATCCTCACACTGGTCACCACAGAGAAGGGATCAGTGCCTGTCTTTCCTCTGCCCCTCATGAGGACCCTGTACAGTGATCTTCTTTCAGTGTCTTCTAGGATGAGCAAACCAAGTGCCTTCAGCCACTCCTCATATGGCCTCCCCTCAAGGCCCTTCACAATATCCATTGCCCTCCTTTGGACGCTTTCCAACAACTTAATATTTTTCTTACATCATCGTGCCCAAAACTGCACACAATATCCAAGTGAGGCCATCCCAGTGCAGAGCAGAGCAGGACCTTCTCTTGACCATAAGGTGATGCTGTGCCTGATGCCCCCCAGGACATGGTTGGCCCTCCTGGCTGCCAGGGCACTGCTGACTCATATTCAACTTGCCATAGACAAGGACCCCCAGGTCCCTTTCCATGGGCTTCCTTGCCAGTGTCTTGTTCTCCAGCCTGTATCCGTATCTAGGGCTGCATATACACACAAAAGGTACAGGATGTACATACATGAGGAACTGAAATAGTTCAGCACTCCCGACTGTGACAATTTTCCTGTCTTTGAATTGTATCATTTCAGAAATACTGCTGATATTTCTGAGGTTTGTGAGATACCATTGTCCTAAGCTTCACCAGAGACCAGTATATGTCACACTGTCTAAAAGGTAACTGTGCTTTATAGTTAAATGTGACTTTACCTCTTATACTTACTTAATAATAAAGTAACATTTAGTTAATGAAATTGTGATATTACCAGCTCTTAGTGCCTACCTTGGAAAGCATATTAAAGCTTCCTTCTTTTTATTAATGGATTTTTAGTTTCAGCATTTCATTTAGAATTGACGGTGTTTGCATGAAAATAATAAAAGTAATTATGTATATTAGGGATAAATAATAACATGGAAGATGAAAGAGCTGTATTTTCAGTTGAGATGCATTTCACTAAAAAATTTCACAGTACTTTGTTCATTGTGTTACTGGCATAATACTTTATCTTAATTTCTCAGGTTTATTTCTGTCTTAAAGATAAGTGTAAATTGTCGTCTAACAATATACTTGCATGAATAATATTGAGACACTTAGCATTAGCATTAGTGTGGGGAAAATGTTTTCCATTTCTGATTACTTAGTATTATAAAGTTATTTTGATTTTGGTTGGGTATAGTTGTTAATAACATTTACTCACATGTATAGAAAAGAACAACTACATGGCATGGAAAATAATGATTGCAATATTAGTCTTGAACACTTGCTAATATATTAATTTTTAACATTTTCAATATCAAGTTAGAGTAGGCCAATCAAATTCTATGTCCATTTTATTCAACTTATTTTTGAACAGAACAATTGAATGCCAAATGAACAATATATTTTCTGCTTGAATTTCGGCTTAATAGTGTTTCCCACTCAGTTTTAGATCTCATGTTAGTATGTGTAATAGTCTTACCAAATACAGAGCACTGAATGATACAGATCTGAATAAATGCATACAGTTAATTCATTAGAGAAATGCACAAATCTTGAGACTAAAGAGCACTCAGACTAACAGTACCAGATGTATCACCCAGACCTCCTAAGAAACAGCTACAAATTTACAGATTTTCTGGTCCAATATTCTACACAGGCTATAGAAAATCACAGATCATGATACCCATCATAATTCTAATAAAATATGTTTTAAATGTGATTTTTTTTTTCATTTTACTATATTTACTATACTTCTTTCATGGATTAATATTATAGAACTCATTCATTTTGTGATTCCTATACTAAATCTATTAATATATTTTATTTCCTTTTTCCTTTATTACCCTTTGTACTTTCTCCTTTTGGGCTCTGTATATTCCTTCATATATTGTTATATTCTGAATAGTTTTGTCCCTGCTTCAATTTCAAAACATCTTTCTAGAAATGAGTACCCAGAATTATATTAAATATTCCAGATGGGATTTCATTAGATATTTTTTCACTGATGCTGCCTGTTTCAACCAGAAATACTGATAGTGATGTATTGCTTTTTTCACAGCTGAAACAAACTTTTATTTTATAATTTTACAGTGATCAATTCATTCATTTAGGCTCTTTTCCAAGAATATAGTAATTTTTTCTTTGTTTAGTCCCCAAACACACGATCTCCACTTGTTTTTCTTTTTGCACTTCTCCCCCTTTCTATTGCTCTTTGTAACCATTTTCCAGACTTTTTCTACTTTTAATAAAACATACTTTTAATACTCATTGTCATCCCATTACTTAGCATACAATTCACTGTTAGTCATCAAGCTTCCTCTGCTAAAATAAGAGCTCATTGAGAACTGAAAGAACTCTCCTGGTTTTGTTTTCTTAGAAAGTAGTTTATCCTGTTAAGTTCTTCTAACATAAATTTTGCCTTTAATGATGAGTTTTGTCCCATTTTCTGTTCACTTCCACCACTCCTATATTATGCTTTCCTCTAAAATCCCTTAACTGAGGTGAAATATATGTCTATTGTTGAATAGATTTTCTCTCAGTCTTTTTTAAATGCACGTACAATATTTATTATTAATAATTTCTATGGCTCAATGTTTGATTTGCTAGATTTATGAATATTCTCAAGAGACCTGTAATTTCATGTGACAGATCCTTCTGACACAGAGATAATATAATCATCACAGTTTGAGTGCATTAAGACATAGGTAGGCACGTCCTCAAAGTGAATGAAAGTCCCTGAACACTTCACCACCATGTTCCTATGCTTCAGATGCTTCCCTTCTTAGGCTACGAGATAAAGGGTGGCTTATTGTACTTAGCTCTAGTTAGAGAGCAGTGCACAAACTGTGGGGCATAGTTGTACAGGGGATGAAACTGCATCCGAAGATGAAGCTCCCTGAATGTTTCGTCCACTTCAAATGTGGAAATTTTCATGTTCATTTTTTCATTTCCTTTCTCCAGTTTGCCTCTACTCATGCAAAAAGTTTCAGTCCTTGGCAAATACTTATGTACAACATTTACCGTGTTTGTGGCACAAAAGTAGATATCTTTTTTATTTCCATTTCCACTAGCACTACTCCTCCTTCCCTTACTTTGTCTGGTTGTTTTTAGTTAATATTATTTTTTGTCATCAATGACTTTTTAAAAAATTGTTAATGTTTTGCAATGTTTAATTCATTATAACTTTGGCAATTTCTCTTTCAGCTATATCTTTGACTTGAAAGATTTGTGTGTTTGTTTTCTTCATTCCTTGGGGCCTATATTCAGCTTATGTGACAACTATCACAGAAATATCACATATTTGCTCAGGTTTTCCTCTATAAAAGACTCCATCCTGAATGAATATTTTTGTATGTATAAAGTCCTCAAAATGATTCACACATTATCAGAACATCAAATGTTTTGTCAAGAAGTTTCCTATACCTTAAGAACTCTATGGGTTAGACATGTTTTCTGGATCTGGAAATGCTGAATTCCTGTATCTAACTGGTTAAATGCTTACATGTCTCACAATCTTGTAAGGATTCTGCCTTACACTTTTCAAGAATTGCATCTGTTAGACCAATGGCAAATATTTGAAACATACAAAATTGTAACTGTGGCTCTTCAGAGAACTGCCATCAATTCCAAGGTCCCAGCACATTTGAAATCCTCGACTAATAATACCATTTTTCATTATGAGATACGTGTAAGAGGTTCTGCCTTTACTGTTTCTTGTCTCTTGCATGCACAGCCTTAACCTCCAGCAAATGCGAGATGCACACATTCAGATGAATGAACAAGGAGAGTAACATGTTCAAGAAATACCTTTTCATAAGCAACCATTCTTTAAAGATTTTCAAAGTATCATTCTGAAATTTTGAAAACTGTATTTAGAAACAGATTAGGGTTCCTTCCTCTGAGGTACTGATTTATTTATCTGATACTTATGGTGAGTTGACACCAACCAACAGCTAAACACCCGCCCAGCCTCTCACTCCCTGCCCTTTCCCACATGACATGGAGAAACGTGACAGAAGAGGAGATTTACAAATTAAGATAAAAGTAATTTAATAACCAAAGCAAAAGCTCCGTGCATAAACATCCATAAGCAAAGCAAAGAGACAAATTCATTCACTACTTCCCATCAGCAGGCACATGTCCTGCCACTCCATGGGAAACAGTTGTTTTAGGAAGACAAGCAACATTATCTATGAATGTTCTTCCTTCCTCCGCCTTTCTGTGAGTTTTTTTGCTGAGCAGGACATCATATTTTGTCAACTTGGGGCAGCTGCCACAGCTATGTCTTCACACAATCTCTTGCCCTTCAGCACAGTCTTTTTGCTGTGGAAGCAGAGTGGGGAGAAAGCCTTGATGCTGTGCAAGAACTATCCAGTAACAGCCAAAACATTGTGCGTTATGAAGGATGTTTTAAACACATATGCAAATATCACAATATGCACACATGCACGTATCACAATAAGGAAGTGAACTCATCCCACACAAACCCAGTACAAAAGTGGAGAATGTTAATTTCTATTAGGATATCAAGTCCTTTCAATTAAGAAAAGATCAGTTGAAATATTTCCAGGGCATCCCATCAAATTAGAAGAAAATAGCTATATGTAACTGAACACATACCTTTAACCCACTACAACTTGTTTATAAGTTATACAAAAATGACCAGTGTTAGACTAGATTTTCAAAAACATCTACAGAGTGGCTAACTCCAATGTTCTGAAGACCTACAGAATCTTTATCTTCCTTTAGAAAAAGCAACATGTGATTCTGTAAAGAAAAATACAACACAAATAGCATGTAGCACACAGAGTCTGCCATACTTAGTGACTTTTTCTGAAATCTCTTTAATGTGGCACCTGTACAACAGTACTAGTCTTTATGGTTTTCAGCTGTGAAGATGGGAATTGGCAAATCAGTGAGCTTGCATGTATGACTTCAATGACTACACAAATTACTTTGTCATAACAAATTCAGTTGGATTACCTGAAAGATTGCAGGTTTACCTCATGATGTTGCAACTATCTCAGTAAATCTAAGGGAAAAATTATAGAATACTGGGTTACACAATTGGAGGACAACTTCATAACTTTGTTTCAGTTCCATGGCCTTTTCTGATGTAGTTGTGTTTATTCATCTAAGTGTTTCCATTGGGTTGCAATATTTCATTTATGATTTTATTTTTTTTTAACCAATTTGTTCTATACCACAGAATGGTTCCGTAGGACAAACATGACTGCAGAATAAACTTAAAAACTCAACAAAACTTCAAGGACTATTGCCAAGTAAGGAAAATCAGTCTTTTTTTAAAACAAAATTCAAAAGTTTTTATGGCATCAATACAACTGTATGCCTACTAAAAAGCTGAATTTTTATAAGAAAACTTTAGAAAATGTTATTAAAGAAAAGCTAGATTGTTATTAAAATGAAGCCATAAATACCTCTCTCCCTGCTTTAAACCTCCCTTATACATGCAAGTCAAGTGGACTCACTAGAACAACTGCAAAAGACCTGCCTGATGTTTTATCATTCTCTACAGGGCTTTGATAAACATCAAAGCGTAAAAGCCTTTACCACATGGCTACAAGATTTAGCTGAAAACATAAGAGATTAATAGCAATTATGTCCAATGTGTAAAGAATTTCAAGACACACAAACTCTAAAGATTTTTTACTCAAAATGATTCTTTTTCCCCTCAAACATTCTATATTTTTGCTGTTTGCTAAAGAAACAAAATTATATGATGCTATGATGAAAGATGGGTAAATGTTTATTCATATGGTGTGAAAATGCCCATTATAAGCATTATTTAAACAGTTACCTGAAAGAATAAAAAGAAGTACCTAAATTTTGGATTATCCAAATATGGAAGTGGAAGAAGATAGAAATAAAATTGCATACACAAGGTATTATATAGCCTTTATCTTCATAAAGTTATTCAGTGCCTTAGCTTTTTTAGCTGCAGATTTTGAAAGTATTCATTGGCATACTCAGCACTTCAGACAATACAAAATTTCAATGACATAAACTGTCTTTTTAACATGAAAGTTATATTCATGCACTTAGCTGTTTCTGCAAACTAGTTGCATAACTTTTTCTGTTTAGTCTCATAGGCATCCATTTCATGGAACCTCTCTAATAAATTTTTATTCATTTTTTATTTTTCTGAAGAATTTTATTTTATATTTCTCACTTATTTTTGACCAGTTAATACTTACTTGTTCTTGTGACATTACTGTTTTTCTTCTCCTCTGCTTCACCAGTACCTATGCACTCCATGTCTTAAGAGAGCTTAATAACCTTTTTACCTCTCTCACTATTCAAGCTAACATCTCAGTTATGGTAAAAATAGTAAACTCAGATATTGCAGGTATGTGTTTGAAAGTTGATAGGAGAGTCAGGTAAGTGCAGAAAGAATATGCTGGGCTTTGTGAGCAAGGGAAACAACAACAATGGATTTCCCTCATACTTCATGGCCTTTCCTCTCATCTCCCACTGACTTTTACAAAACCCTTCTCCCTGCTCTCTTTGCTTTATAATCTTTTCCCTTTGTGTAATCTAAAAGGGAATTCATTAAGTTTAAGAATATGAACTGACACTCCAAAAGGATCTTCAGTAGGACAAATCCAAATCAGACTTTCACCAATAGCTACAGTACATGTTGCCTGTTTATAATATATAAAACAAATTTTGGGCATCAGCCTAACATAGATAAGAAATGTAGATGACACTGGTTCAACATCGTACTTTATCCTTGCTTTCACTGGCACAGGCATGATAATCCTGGTATTTATGTACCAGCTTATTTGGGAAACACCTGCAGGCAACAGAGCAGAAGGTAGGAAATGCTTTAGTTCTAGCTCATCTGTAGAGAAAGCTGTTTACTTCACTTGCATTTCTTTGAATTGAAGGTTAAATTTAGCAGTAGTTCAGGTTAATTGTGGGTAATTATGTTGTACATCTGCCCCCATGGATGTTTCTGAACTGTCATTTTCAAAGTTTGCTTCCTGTGGTGCTAGAGTAGGTGTTTACAGAAAACCAGCCAGCATAATTTAAATTATATAGTGGCAAGTCAGGCATCTACATTTTATAACTGGCAAATGATTCCTGATATTGCTCTATACTGAAAGGGTAAAGTTTCACCAAATGAATATTTTACTTAATGACAATGTGCCACGTCATTAATACAAAAGTGGCTTGTTTGTTTTTGTTTTTGTTTTTTTCCATTTAAAGGCTAGGAAAATTATATTAAGGGATTATAGACTCAATAGGAAATATTTGCAGTTATAGCCTTCATTTATTATAATACATCTCTGTGATGTTCTTCAAAAATGCTGCTTCAGTTTCAAAACTTCATTATTGGATAATTTAATTGTCCTTTATGAGTTCTCACCAGTTAATTTTATATAGCTTTCTTGACTGGAGCAGGTATACTCCCCTGAAGACAAATCTCTTAATCATTAAAGCAAATTGCTTACAAATTTATGACAAAAACAAACACATACATATAAAACTGAATATTAATTTCTTATGTGGCAATAGAAATTTTTCAAATTTCTGAAGATTTGATGGCAGGAAGAGTAAGGAAGAGGAAGGTCAACTTTTTAACCAGGTGACTAATGCAATCCCCTCTTCTAACAATAACAGAATTTGAGTTAAATACAGTGAAAAGAATCATCTGAAAGTCTAAAGTGAGAGTTGGGTTTAATTGGTGGAGAGGAAATTGTATAAATTGTGGAAAATAGTAATTGTTGAAAAAAACCCCATATTATTAAATTTTGCCATTTTCAAGATTTTTTTTCTATGCAAATTTGTATATCAAAATACTGGAAGCCCATATACACAATTATATCCATATTATATTGTCCTTCCTCATATTTCGTATTAAAATGCATTTTATACTCTTTTCCTCTAAAAAGTATTTTGCAAGGTGAGGTTCCTGTGACATGATTTTAATCTTTGTAGAACAACAGAATAAAAACAAACTTTTATACTAGTTCCAATAGTTTGTCCATTGTTACTCAGAATATATTTTCCTCTCCCCTTCATTTCCCTAAAACCAGTAGCACATACCAAACTCATGCAAAGTGATCAGATTTATGACATCCATCCTTTTGGCAGTGCATTTGTAAGATAAAATCATCTTAATATTTCTGTTTTAAGGCTATGTTTTTAAATGGCCTGAAGAAGTGATTCACTGTATGAAAGGAGTGGTCAAGTTAAAAAAAAAAAAAATAACATATTTCAAAGGAAGCAACAAATAATTGAGTTACCAAAAAAACAGAGGCCCAGAGTGAGGACAATTTGGATAAATTTGTAATTGATAAACAAAAAAAGATTTTTTTCTTTTTTTCTTGTCAGGTTGTAATAGTGAAGGAAGACATTTAGCTTCATGAGGATAAAGGAATTCCAGCACACTGAAGTCAACTGAAATATACCATCATTTAAAGAATTGATTCACTTAAGGAATGACAGTTCTTTCCTGTGTATGTACACCTAATTTTTTCTTACTGAGAAAGCCTCAAAAGATACTTGGATTAAGTAGTTACAATAACTAACCAAAATCTGAGCATTGCACTTATAGAAAAAATTGTGTGTACTGATCCTCATAAAGTCCCTTAAATGGAGAACTCCTTTAATTATAGCCCTCTGTGAACATACAATCTTAAATCTAAAAATATTGTGGCTAAGATTTTATTATTTTTAATGATTTAATTTCATCAGATTTTTTAAAAAATAATTTATAAAAATTCATTATCAGTTTCTCGATATACATGGGAAGTTTTCCTTCTTTTTTGATATGATTTTATTAATACATATCAATTCAATAGGATTTTATTACTTAAATATCGATATCTGTTTACCTGTATAGTTGCTTCATTAGAACATAACTCACACAAAAATATTAAAACGTGTTGGAATTAAAAAAAAATAATCCTTCATTTTTAATTATCTTTGTCTACATAAATATATTTAAGTGAAAACACACAACATATACAGCATATACATATACAGCAATGTCATAGACAGCAATGTTCTTGTCAGTTGTTCAAATACTAGTGAAGGTTCATAAACACCAAGTGCATATCAGTATATATATATATATATATAAAGTGAAAACTCTCAGTGAGTTTGTCATTTTTAGGCTAATACAGAAATTAATGTTTCATGTATAACTTAGGATAGCATATAGAACAGTGTTTATTCAAATTTTCTATTTCCTACAAATTTGTATTGTGATTCACTATATTTTGCTGTCTTATTCACCAATGTGTTTACTTTATGTTGCTTCTCAGTTTCACGTACATTAGCTCAAATAGCCCTGTTACTCTTATGGGTTAGGAATAACAACATCTATGTACTACAGCTTCATCCCTTTTATTCATATTCTAATGAGGTTCACCATATTTTTCTGCCACTCTTGTTTAAAAACAAATAGGAGAAACTGATGAAATAACCAAGTTTACAAGGAAAAATATGTGTTTACTGTAGAAAATTATGTCGACTGCAAAAAGGGAATAAACATCAGTTAAATTTATATTTAAATCTGTTTTTAAATAGTAACAATAAATTCCACTTGGAAGAATAGAAAATATAAAGTATGTGTTATATCTTCAGTCTAAACATCCCTTCAAACCTGTCCTACTTATCTGTAATCTACCAAAGTTTTGGAAGAAGAAGCAATTTACACACATCTGCATGGAAGTTCACAATACCTTTCCATAAATCTATGTGAATAAACCCTTATTTTTACTCTCCAGGTATAGAAATAAGGGACTAAAGTTTGTGTTCCAAAAATTTGAAATAGAAATCCCATCAAAATGGGAAATCCCATCAAAATGCAAGGAAGTAAGGAGGATCTCCATGGCTAAAATAAGAAAGAAACAGCTCACAAGATTCATACTTCTCTTATGCAAAAGAGCCTCAATAAAAAATGATTTTTTTTCATGTTCAAGACAATGAGAGTAAATTGAAAATTTCCTTTCTTCATTTCATAAAACAGTAGTAGCATGTTGACGGGGGTGGGGGGGGCGGAACAACAAAAAACGCTCCTAAACAAGCCACCAAAACCAACAGCAATCAAACTGACAGTAAAGGACAACTATCAACAGCATTGGCGATGTGCTACTCTGTGTGAACATTAAACTTCAGGATTGAAAAAAACAAACAAACAAAAAAAGCAAAAACACAGTTAAAACCAAAAACATTGTATCAGTTTATCCTGGATGTATTATTCACATAATAGAAGACAGGAATATAATGGGTACATGTATCCAATAGAACACAAATCAGATTTAAACCTCATATTGCTTGAGGGTCAGAAAAAATTGTTAAGGAGTCTGTTCTCATTGAACTGAAACAGGAAATCACTTGTAGTACCTCTTCCGTTCTACCACCCATGCCCCACCACTCAATACTTCAAGTTGAAAAGTTAGTGTTTCTCTAAAGGCATAACATATCCAAACACATCCTAACAACACATCACAACAATCAGAGGTGAAAATATGACATATTTTAAAGGAGTTATGGAAATACTACAGTCAAATAGTTCTCTCCTTGTAGACACCAGACACAAATATAACAATATTTGTGCACTATGTTAATAGCTATTTCCCTGAATACATACCTATTGTCAGAAGGCATTGTTTGAACTAGCCGTGTGTGTTTGGTTATATGAAATGACATATGTCTGAAGACAGAAGGTTGTACAGCAAGCAATGCTCTGTCACATGATATGACATATGTATGCACCCAGGCGATGGAGCCGCCACATTAATAAGGGCTTTTCTGACTTAACAGATGAGCTCTCTATTTATATGATACCTATAAAATAACGTTTTCTGCTTCTTTAAACTTGCTTGTAAAAGGGAAGCAACAAAAAAGCTGAAAGAGTAGAAAGCACGCTCGGTCTTGCTGCTTTCTTCCAAGAAAATATATGTAATATTTAACATGCCTGAATTTAATTCAACAGATCTGTAGTCATGGTTTCCGAAGAGATGGCATTTATATGGTACTCTGTCATTTTCTGAAGTGATGCAGTTAAAAAGGTAAGTGTCTTGCAGAAAATTCAGATAACACAGGAGATGTGTGAACTAAACTCATGCAATTCTATCACTCCCATGGAAATATATATCAATGCTATTAAAGTACTGCAGAGAATATTTAATCAGGGAACTTGAATAGAGAAAGTTCTGGATTTAAACACATGCACTTTCTTCCACCTCTTTAAAATAAACTAATCTAAACAATTTTAATTCTTAACAGCGACCAATATAATTTAAAAGTAACAAAATCATGGGGAAGCACTTGTAGTGTTTATTAAGATCTATAACCTTCAACAAGCAAGTACAACTTCCATCTGTAAAGTACTTAACACACCCATAAACCAGCCTGCTTAGAAGGTTGGTTTATAATCTTAATACTTAGAAGTATTTAGCTTTCACTTTACTAATATTTTTTTTTTCCAAAAAGAGTAAAAAAGCATCTGTTGGAAGGTCTACATCTTTTACTACTTAATTTGTCAAGGACTATCTGCTGTGGTTGGACAGGAAGTGTTCTCTCCCACTCACCGATCAGCCTTGCAGACCCTCACAGGCTATGGGATCTTCTGTACTGGCCAGATACATCTGTGAGCACACAATGTAGAAGTGCTGCTTCTGATGTCAAGAGACATCATAGAGATATCAAGGTAATATGAGAGTTCATTATTGTTAAATTTGCTTATTGAACATATTTTAAAGGAATACTGAAATAGATTTCCCGTGGCAGTCTTATAAATATCAACTCAAAGGCACCTCTTTGTCATGGGTTTAGTGTTAGTAGAACACACAGGAGAAGAGAAGGAGAATGCAGCAGAAAATGGGAAGAGTAGAAATAACGTGAGTGTGAAAATAATGAATTTTTTTTTTTCTATAATTTTTGTTATGTGTTTTTTTTCATGTTCACACTTAGAAAGTGCAAGTGGCCCAATTTTGGAAAGCCTGGTTTCAACAGCTATGGAAAATTTTTCTTCAGCAAGGCATAAAATGCTTTAAAATTAAGATATTCATTGTCCCATGTATCTTATGAGCAACTGAGTCCCTTTCCAGGACAAATTCATTGATTTAAAATAAATTATTCAACGCTGCAAATTGTTCAGGTTGATTAGTTATTGTCACAGTTATAAGTGTTTGCTTCAAACAAATTTTAATCTATCCAGTTCAGAGAAGTCCAGCTATTGCATTTTCTTGTGTCTTTGCACAGCAAAGGGCACGGGCAAGTGGAAAAACAAGGACCTATGAGGATCATACCGATGTCTATAAAAACATTATGGGAAGGAATGAGGACAAGAGAGATGGACTCTTTTCAGTGTTACCCAGTGACAGGACAAGAGGCAATGAGCATGAATTGAAGAACATGATGTTCCATCTGCCTAATTCCTTACTGTGAGGGTGGTCAAACAATTGAACAGGATACCCAGAGAGGTTGTGAATTAATTTCAAATTCAGTGATAAGTTCACTGATAAAATAAGGAGGGGAAGTGGAAATTTTGGAGATATCCAAAACCCAACTAAACACAGTCTGTGACAATTTGTTGTAGATGACTCTTCTCAGGTAAGAAAATGGGCTAGATGATCTCAAGAGGCCCCTTTTAACCTAAACAATCCAGTGATTTTATTACATAGTTTAGGGGAATTTTATAACAAAAATAATCATGACTACTTGGTTTATATGTCCCATGTCAGGAATTTCCTAATCTCTGATATTCTGTTCATATTGTGGTAGAAAAAGACAAAAATAAGGAAACAGAGGGAAAAAAAATGAAAAAAAAATAAAGAGAAAAAAGAGAAAAATATAAGTTAGGAGGGAGCAAGAAAAAATATAGGAGAGGGGGAAAAGGCAAGAAGAAATCATGCAGAAAGTCCTAGCAAAGAGCCATTTAATTGTACTGTTTGGTGCTTAAACAAGAGAAGTGAGAATAATAAGGAACTGAGTATTTTAGAAAAGAGACCGGAAACTTTTCAACACTTACCCTTCAAGTCCTGGAATAGACTGTTAGAGACCCTTACACTGCTGGCTCTTGCAGAGAGAGAAACCTCGTTCTTCTTACTAGTGGTGATTTGGTCTCTGCGGGAACAAACACAGATGGCACCACCTCCTGTCTTCAAAACTAAGACCGGAATGTAACACAGCATCCACAGAGAAGAAAAGCCAACCTTCCCTCTCTCCACTGATTCACATAGACAAGACAAATAAATAGGGATGGAGAAGAAGAGGGATAATGGAAGCAGATATCATTACTGACATTACATACATTCTTTTTCAGAACATTCTCATTTGCCAACACCTCTAATTCACATAGTTCAAGAGAGAAAATTTTAAAAGAACATCAAAAAATAATAATTTCTGTGGTGTATCACTGACTGTATTCAAAATAAATCTGAGACTTAAGATACATAACTATCAACATAGGATGAAGGAGATCAAGAAGCTATGGCTCCTCATTAAAAGTGAGAATTTGCCTGGTTACTTCCTGGCATGTTGTGGAAGGAATCCTGCTTTTTTACCACCACATTTCTAAATTCTGCTTAGATGGTAGGACACACCTTTCATAGATCCTGAAGCACATTTTTTGGTTAATGAGACATGAAGATAATTATTCATCCCTATATTTTTCCTTCCCCTCCTTATTTTATCAGTGAACTTGTCACTGAATTTGAAATTAAAAAGATATTATGTATGCTATATTATGATAAGTTCTTATTAAAATCTTATTGCTGTTTTCATGCAGCTGAATAGCTATACTGATTGTTAATAGATATATTAAACTAACCATGAATTTCAAGAAGTAATAGTACTAGTCTCTTGCTACCAAAGGTGTACCATACCCAATGGTAAGAATACTAATATGAATGCTTGAATCAGTAAATAACTTGCATCTTCATAATTTTGAGTCAAGTATGTTGTCCAAGGACAACTTATTGAAGCATAAGCTAAATTTTTAATAGTAGCGTATATCCAAGGTTAGCTACAGATATTTGTATGTCATGACGAAAGAAACCATGAGACATATCTTGAGTATAAATCCCCTGAATACTTTATTTGTAGTATCCTTGTAAGTACAAGTTAAATGAAAATGTAAGATATTGCATAAAGATCAATTCACATTCATAAATTCACGACAGCATTCTTTTCTTTCTTTTTGTCTGTGTGGACTGCATCATTAAACTGAGAAACACAAGCTATCAGGTTGAAGGCTGAGGTACATTGAATGAAGGACAAAGCTCCAGTGTATTGTTAAAAACATGTCAGTAAACAAAACTCTTCATGAAAAAACTCTGGATGGCACAGGCTAGAATACGAAAACACAGGTCCATAGTAGAGTGGCTATTCCAACACAGCTTCAATGTGTTCTGAATATCTTCTTTAGAGTATGCATGTTTTTACTGTTTGTGAGAATGTACTTAAACCAAAAATGACACAAAGACAACAAACAGACAAAACCCACCCACAAAACCCACTTTTTCAACCTTTAGGGAATATTTTAAAATTTGACCTTTCTAAAATTATTTTGCTGACATTTCTTTAACATTTTTCTGATTTCTCAATGGAAAAATGAAGCCATGTAATGTATGAACTGAAAAAAAACCCACAGAATTTAATTTGTTGTTTATCAAACAACACAGCTTAGATATATTCACATATGTAGTAGTCAAATGTCAGAGGACCGCTTCATAGATATATTAATTAGAGGAAACTAATATCAATAGTCCAACAGATATAATACTGAAAGTTATTACCTAAGTGAGAAAAGTAGAAATTTCTTAAATCATACCATAAACTATAAAGTAAAACTCTGTTAGAGTCTTACTTTAAAGGTTACTTCCTAGCTAGAAAATATATAATTGCTCCATCTGCCAACCCTACAGCACTGCAGTACTGTCAAATATGCCATATGTGGAAAATTCAGACTGTTGTTTTGTTTATCTAAAATATATATACTGTAGAACCTATGAAATTAAATGGTAATGTCTCTCAAAAGATCTCAAAATACATGGTGAATGTCTGTTTTTCTTTTTCCCTTTGAATAAGTGTAGGTGATATGAAATAGTAAGAATGAGCTCATCAATTTTATCATTTTATCCAGGAAGACTAGTTAATTCTGCTCACCACTGTAGATCTGAGTTTTCTACAGAGATCTGTACACTGAAGAAATTTAATTGTAAATTTATATTTTTAAAGTGCCATGCATCGGGGCCAAAATAATTTGTGCAAATTCCAGTTTTTTTATTTCTATCTTGTAAGCATCTGGCTGCAAAAGTTGAAATTTATGAAGTTAATATTGTAAACTGGTAATGAAGACTGTTAGTATAAGAAGTCTCGACAGAAAGGAAACACTAACTTCTAGGTGTTCTTTGGTAACAAATAATAGATAAAGAGCCACTGAGTTCAACTTTCTGCTGTCCCAGACTTGCTGCCTGGTGCACAACACCAATTCACATGCTAAGGAGAGGTATTTAAATTTTTTATTTTAGTTTGTGCAAAGTAGGGAGCTGAGTGGGAACCCATTAAGGTCTGGATTCCTGTACATCAAAACTTTACAATATTTATACATTTTAACAAACTAAGGTATCAGCATTAATTGTTTTTTACAGATTATTTAACTTTTTCATTAATTAGTACTCAAACCCTTTTTTGTTCATTACATCTCTTGCTTTTCTTGTTAATTAGTCTGCATGCAGAGTTCTTCCCTCCGTTTGAGTCTGGGATCCATTTTGGGTGATGGTCAATGGTTGGTGGTTGTGATATCCCACTGCTGGAATTACTTTTTCCCCAGTTACTGCTCAGTTTTGCTGACTTCACTCTCAGTGGCTCTTGTCCAGACTGCTCATTCATCTTGGGATTGTCTTCCCTTTCCCTTAAAACAAATGATTAGTCAAGCATAGAATGTTTGCAATGCAATTGCCTAATCATAACTGTCCAACTACAGCTACTGATTAATACAAGAGAATAGAACATGATAAGTGTTTAATACCTGAAAGTAAATTATATTTCTTAAATTTTGCATTTAACTCTACCTTAAGTCATGTTACTAGACCGAAAATGGTACAATGGTACTTGCAAAAAGAAGTTCTGTTTTCAGTCTTCACTCCAGGGATGGAATAAAAAAAAAAAAAAAAAAGATTTGTTAAAGATGCCAGAACTTCTATTCTAAGTAGCTGCTTTTCTGTGATTATGGTGTCTTTCCTCAAATACAAACATTACAGAAACACAATGTCATTTTTTGACTGCACGTAATGCTGAGTTTTAAGTTATAATTCAATAAAGGTATTCACTCTGCACAAATATTATCTTCCTTTAGAAGAAGGCTCATAACCTAAGGCAGCAAGTTGATACATATTTGCCCTGCTAATATATTTACAAGCCATTTCAACTCCTTCGTTCATGCATGAGAGAGGCATTTGAATAATAACTTTATTTGGAATTACATTATGAAAAATGCTTGGTTGGAATCAAAGCACTTTTAGAAGACATGGAAAACAGAATCAACTCTAAACTTGCACAAAACTGTCTCCAAAACAGGGTGGGGGGCAAGCATGTGAATGTTTAAAACTCCCTTTCTTTCTTCTCTTATTTCCTTTCAGTGTTTATGAGCTGGTGTGGGTAGTTATGAATCAAAAGCGTGTATATCAGCATGAATAAAGGCCCACCACTGCTTTGTAGTTCCAAAATGGCAATCTGCAGTCCATGCTGGTGGATAAAACCCTGGGTCCTCTGGGAAACTACGGTAAGGACAGGCAATTTTGTGCTTGGTGTTCATTCTAGTGTGTGATTTTTCTGGTGGACACCTATGGCATTGGTGCTGTACTTGCTAAAGGACTTCAACTAAGAATGCATGTATGATTACTGTGTGGCGGTAAATCAAGAGATGTGTGAAACAAAGGAGCAGTACTTGCCTGATTTTTTTACCATTTTTTGCATCTATTCTAATAACATACTTGTTTACCAAGGGAATAAATTCTGCATTCCAAACTGACTTAAAAAGTATCGAGAAAATTTTGTGGGTTTACATTTCATAATTTTACATAAAAATTTCTATACAAATGCACACATACCTACACATATAGAGAGGAACAGTTAATTCTTTTACAGTATAGGGAAAATTTTTCCACTCTTCAGTTCTCAGACAATATTATCCTTCTTCTGCTTCTTCATGCATCTGTCCATTTACTCTGTAGCATAGACTAGCTTTTCAATAGGTTTTAGAGATAAGGGTGATTTGTATGTTATGCTTATGAAAAATAAGCAAGCATTTTCAGAACATTCATAGTGTTATTGGTGTATCATGGTTTATTTGCAGCTCCAGACAGTATTTACCAAAGGACAGAAAGACTGATTTTCTTTTTCCTTCCCCCAAACCTATCAGAGTATCATGATTTGTTGTCAGTATTGGTCTAGAAACAATAAATCTCAAAGCTGAGGAAATCAGCTCCATCCCCTCACCTATTTTGTGATCAACTCCATGATTCCTTACCAGTGTAATCATCAGGAATATATCTTTCAGTGCAAAACTAATACACCCCCCACAGAAAATGTGTGTTTTAGAGCAAGGATTTTATTCTGAAGTCAGAGATAAACAGGAACCTCTGAGTAATAGTTTTGAAGTGACATAATGTTACTGTAGAATTGGAAAAAAAAATCATCTGCAATTCAAACATTTAGCTTTGTACAATTCAGATAAAAATAAATGGTGAGGCAAACAGAATTAGCCATATTGCTATGAATACCAGAATTTCACCCAAATAATACAAAAATCTATCACTTAAATAAACTAAAAAAAGAGGAACCTTTGAATAACATCAAAACAGTATTTTTTATCACTGTCTCTTCATTCCTACTGGGCAAGTTTCTTTGTTTTTTTTTTTTATTTCTCTCAAATAAAAACATCTGCTGCCTTTTCCCTCTCCAGCGACAGCATTTTCTTTCCTTTGGGATATGACTTATGTTCTCATCTCTCCTGACACCTCTCCTTTCCAATCTACATGTTGATAAAATATAAAAAACAATTAAAACAATAAAAAAACCATATAAAATAACTACATGGAGCAAAAGTTGGGGAATACAATGAAGAGACAACTGCTGTTGCTCTCTTCCATACCATGAACATAAGCAGAATGTTGAAGACTCATAAAATGCAGCAAATATTAAACATTTTTCCTTTGTGCTAAGAGAAGGTTTTACCAAATCAGGATCTGAAAGAGCAGAGTGGCAGAAACTGGTACAAACTTATCTCTCAACTTGCACAGCTTGGATGACCCAGACTGCTAGCCAGAATTTCCACATGGTTCATCCGCCTGGCTAAGCTCATATCCTTTGTGACTGGTTCTGTTTTGTTTCTCCAGAACAAAGCTTTTTCACTGTCAAACCTCATAAGTGTCTCAGCAGCTGAATTTTCTGTGAGTATTAGTTCCCTCCTCTTTCTGTTGTGTGCACTTTCAGGCAAATTCTTCCAGACAAGAGAAGAAAGCAGAGAACTTTACCAGTTTTGCCACTGCTACATTTTTCTGTTGACCAGCACTGGGACCCCTCCTCTCCTGAAACCAAAGCTCAGGTATAATCCTTCCTCTCCAGACCAATCCAGAAAGTCATGGCAGAGTTAGAAACTATTTATTCTTTCAAATAGCCTGAGGAAGGATAATTCTCTATACTTCCCCTGTCAGTCACAATTTTTTGCTTACCACAGTAGCAGGATCATTCAAATGCATTTTAAGCCATTAAGATAAGACATCAGCATCCAGAAGAACACAAGCATTACCTTTATTGTCTTGTGACTGCAGACTGCATCACAAACTTGCAGGAAAAATTTGCCATACCAAATGGTACTTTTCAGATTTTGTCTTACATTTTCCCCTTATTCTCCTACTAAACAGAGGGCAATATTGCTTTCGGAAAAAAAGCAAACCTAAGTAAATGAAAGAAGATCTACCTCTTCTTCAGAGAAGGACTTCCTCAAGGCTACCTTCTCTCAGAACGTATATTGTTTGAAGATGTGTGGCATGCAGAACATTTCTCATGTATTTGCAAGTCAAAATATTTTTTCCTAAAATTCTTTCTATAAAAGTTTACATTTTATAAACCAGTATTAGTTTAAGACTAAAGTAAGGCTAAAGAAAAAGTAAAATGGAGAACAATGAGATCAATGGCAGATAAATGTAAAATGGCTACTTTGACCTAACTTTGCCTTCTTTCCCTAACTTTAATTTTAATAATTTTCCCTTCTTCTCTCTGGAAAATATATATATATATATATATAATTCTGGCAATTGGGAACTTCTAATGAAGTCTTGATAATGGAAATATTTACTGACCTTTCTTCAGAAGAAACAAATAAATAAAAGAGTTAGTTTAATACATGAGATATACCATATCAATCTAGTACTCCATCCCACCAAGATTTTGTTACACTGTGTCAAGTCATTATGGATTCAAAAACATTCACAAGTAAGGGAATGCTAGAATGTGGCTTGTCTGCAAGGAAATATTTTAATACTCCTATGTGTACCATGATGATATTTTTTTAGATATATAATTGCACTGCACTTTATTCCATATTCTTGTATATTCTTCCTGCAGAGGAATGACTGTGCCTGATTAATGATCAGCTAGTCACATCCAACTCCATTCTCATATGCAAGATCAGTTACTGCACAGTTTTCTACCACTGCTCTGAACACAGATTTACCAACTTTTTCATGAAATTTTCTGCAGGGTTCATCCATATATCAGAAGTATATTTAAAAAATTAAAATTTTTAATATAATTGTTATTTGTGAGAGGTGTATTAGGGACAGAGACTATAAAATCAAAGAATTTACTATATTCACATAGAAAATGTAAGAGATACAGAACCTAACTTTCCATATTGACTTGCATTTTCTAGCTTCATTTATTTAAAATGTATTAATTTCTGTTGCAGTTATCAGTTCCTCCCAACTGAGTAGTCAGCAAATGAGTAATACACAGCTAAAAATTGCCTTTGTGTTACTGAATGTCAGATTCTTTGACAGTGGTGTAGACAGAAATGCAGATCTCAGGATCAGTAATGAACTACTTTAACTGTGCAGTTTTCTTTTTCTGTGCTTGCCTCTGTAAAAGGCTGAGTTATTCACCTGAGCAAGCTTTGAATTCTGAAATAAGCAGGAGCTATGAGGCTGTGCTGCCAAGGATTGCTTTGCTCTCAGCTGAGACCTGGGAAAAACAGCTTTCCTGGTATCATTGGCTGGGAATGGGAGCTTGGGCTGATGGGCAGCTAAAATCTTCTTTACACTCTGGGATACTTGTTAGGGATGACAAAGCTGCTCCTGAAACAGTCGGAGAATCTGAATTTGTTTAAAACAATATTTTCAATTGCTTTATCTGTTGTGTAGCTACCATGAGCCATGGTAGTCTGTACCCAGTGAACTTGTTCCAGTGAGTTTTCAAATAAAGTAAATCCAGAACAAGTAATGTAAAAGTCCAAAAGGGACCCTGTCTTAGGGGTGAAAGGCCAATATAAAACCAAGCAGCAAGAAAGGATGAAATGTCCTCCAGCTTGGAATAGACCTTTTACCCATTTTATGTTTCTTTGAAGGTGGAGTAAAGACTGAGCTTGACATCAAACTCTGTTTAAATAATTCTCATAAAGAAAATGGGACATTAGAATCTCTGAATTGCAGTGATTGGATTACAATATAATTTCTTTAAAATGGAAATTAAAATTTCTGAATAGTTTCCTTTAAATTTCATTGTGGTAGAAGATTTTTTTTTAAATTAAAAGATTGAACAATTATTACTTCTAAACTAAAGTCAAACAATTTTTCCTCAAATTGGAACTGAACTGAAGCAATCATTTTTGCAGTATATATTGAAACTTGACAGCAAACAAAAGATTAGATTATTTTATCATTATTCATTGAGAATTCAGGTTTAACTAAAATATTGTTTGCTTTATTTTAGGGATTCAGCATACATCCATACGATTTGCAGCTGCTAAGGACTTCAGGACAGCAACAAAGAGTGGACTTTTCCCCGTCTTGCTTTACTATCTTTACTTTGCAGCACAAATCAGTGCACACTCATGCTTCAGCATCATGACTCAGTTGTTCACTGCTCTGCTGATTGGAGCATGGATCAGTTTGGAAGCCCAAATTCTGTATCCATCTTCTGCCAAGACTTGCTAAATAGTTACACAGCCCAGCAGATCAAAAAAGGAGAGTGCTACCCATATCTTTCAGGTTTGTATCACCACAACAAACCCTCTGTTGCTGCAGTAGGGACTGTCTTCTCACAGTTTACATCCCTGTGCATATATATAGGTACTGCTATAGATCTCTCTCACCTATGTGCAGAATTAGTAATAGGGGAATAGAGAATATTTCTCAATAGCTCCATTACTTCAGAAAAATTGAAGACATTTCTTATTTCCAGGGAAGCACAGCACTGCAGTCTCTTCCCACCCTCTTATCTGCATATAGCAGCACTAGGGTATTTAGACAGAAATTGAAATGACATGCTAGAAATTCAAATGGTGTGCAAGTTCTTACATGGCAACAAAAATAGGAGATTAAATCCTTTCACCAGCTGCCTCACACCGTTAGATGACCCTTCCCATTATAAAATGTGGTCTTTTTGAAATTTGTTGAAAAAGTGGTGATGGCTGAACAAAACGTCATCTGCAACAGAGCAAAAAATATGTTGGTTGATTTATACAGATCATTATTCTGGTCATTCCTTTTCTTCTAGGAACTATCAATGTAAAACTGCTAAAAAATCATTCCATACTGTACTCATAACAAAATAGGACACATTTTCTCCACTGAAAGCTAAATCAAAACTGAACATTAAAAACAAACATAAAGCAGTCTATTATCAGCTTTGGAGAGAATGCTTTAAGTAATTGTATTTCAATGTATTTCAGTAACATATCCAATAGTAAGTTTGCAACAAGAGAAAACAAAAAGGCTCCTGGACATTTACAGTTTTGCATTCCTGTGATTTTTTTTTAATTTTACTGCTTTAGTGATTGATATGGGAGAGTGCACTCACAGTCTACAAATTTTTATTCATATGTTGATATGAGAGAAAAAGACAGGCAATGACAGACAAATGACTTCTTATTACAGCCCCTGAAGTGCACATAGTACAGTCTTAGTTTCAGATATGATGACAAGATGACCTTCATCTAGTTGCTCCTACTCACCTTTTCCAATACATCTTTGAAGAAAAGTGTAATAATATTTAATATTACTCAGACCTTTACCATGCAGGATACTTTTCTCACCAAGATTGGTTTTATCATTTAATGTAGTGGTGGCCCTCTGTAGTAATAGCAGCTATAAATACACAGAAGTCTGAAGAAAATAATTATTCTGAGAAAACTAAGGCAAAAGTTAAGAAAATAATTTTTGCTTTGCACTGCGAAATGAAAAATACAAGTCTTTCAGAATCCTAATCAGAAAGTAAAACATTTTCCGACAATCCCACAGCTAAAGCTAAAACATAGTGCAATGCACAAGGGTATAATCTAAGGTAGCAGGGAGAGAATAGAGCACATTTCTGTATTTGTGCTGAATTATTTAGAAAAAAACCCCAACATAACATTGTATTTCAGAAGAACATTTGTTTTCATAATAAACCATGATAGTTTGAATTGTGGTTTGGAAGGGGGTGGTTTGTGGGGTTTTGTTTTTGTTTTGTATGGTTTGGTTTTGTTTTGTTTTTTTTTTTTTTGATTCAGTGTTTGGAGTTTTTTTAATGAGTTTATAGGAAATTCGTGCTTAGGTCTTTGACATTATTCTGCATATTTTAAAAACTATTTCATAGTTCACTTAACAGGAGAAATTTAAAAATCGATTAAAATCCATTAAACTGTAAGGAATGTCAGATGAAAACTTTAAAGTGCTTGAAAAGGCTCTTGATTTAGAGAAGGGATTTTCAATATTGTAAGTGAATTAGAAGCATAGGCTTTCATTAATATATTTTTTAAATTCCATATAAGTCTCTGGTCCTTATGAAATATGCTATTAAATTTCTCTAGACTTACAGAATTTACTGGTCCAATGTGGCTTGCACAAAGTCAGAGTCACCATCAGATTGTGAAGTATCTTACATGTTACTACAGGCAAAAGGGAGATAAACACATAGTTGAAAATAAAAATTCATTATTAATTAGGAAAAGAAAAAAAAAGTAACTCTAACAGCCCCAAGTTGTTAATTAATGCAAATAAGCTTTGCTAATACAACAGTTAAAAATCTGATAGCAAAAAACTCCTCACTGTCCTACTGTTCTTCCCTGGTGTTAAATGCTCACCCCTTGAACATTCCTCTAAGGTGTTTAGGTGGACAGTTCCACTCTCCCTTGAGAGGAGGATTGCAAGCTTTCTTTCTGAAGACTTCAATAAGAGGACTCTGATGCTCATGGAGGGGGTCCTTTCCTTGTCAGCTTTAGGCTTATTTGAGTTTATTTTTATACATTTTCTCTGCATAGCCCACATCCCTGTCAGTATCTCACATCCCTAGTGTGCCCTGGGGAGGTAAGAGCCACTCACCTGCAGGCAGCCAGGTCAGCCAGTGACACCTGGATCTGAACCGCAACAAGGACATCCCTGCAGAGTCCAGAACTGCTCCCACAAAGCACCCTGGGCCTGGAGGGCTTCTGTAAATAGTGTCAAAAATCACATTTACTGGGTTACACATCTAGGGAATGAGGGAATGTCAGACTAACTTAGTCAAAGCTTCAAAATTAAAAATAGAAAAGGGTGTGCTTCAGAGGACACAATTTCTGGGAGACATTGTGGAAAGAAAAAATTAATAAGGGTTTTAAAAGTGATTAGCTCCATGATACAAATTCATGAGAATAAAAGCAAATTGCTTAGCCTAGAAATAAAAGGCACCATTTGGAAATCAGAAATTCAATGAGCTATGAATTAATGGAAGTCGGGACAGCGTCTGTATATTTGTACTCAGTGCTGCTGTTCTCTTACTCTTAACTAAGCATCTGTTGCAGACAGCATCTGTCAACGACAAGGCGATTGGTTTGGCAAAGCAGTCTGACCCACACCTCTCTCTGTTCAATTTTACAATCAAGAATTTCATATGTTCTGTAATAAAACTGCTATTATCATAATAAGCATCATAAAATAATTGGAAATGCATTCAAAATACAGTCCTTATAGGTATTCTTCTTGTTCTTTGCCTTTGTTAGTCTGGATTTACAGAATTCTCTAAGACTAAAATACTTTTTTTCCTATATGTGAATGTTCTGGCTAATACAACAGTCGAGCAACTAATGAGACAAAACCATTGGGAGCAACATGATGTTTAACTTTAATGTATATGGTCTAAAACAAGCTTAACAGAATAGAAGACTTCTGTGCAAAATTAATCACTCATCTTACTTACTCCAGCTTTACACATTAAATTTCCATTGACTAATGGAGAAAAGCAATCAAGTCCATATACTTTAAGTGTTCAGGACAACCAAAAGTTTGCTCAACTTACACCACTGAAATATTACTCTGCTGAGAAATTAGCACAAGCAGGATCAGAGTTGGGACAAATATTTTACTGTTACTCCCAGTTTCCAAAAGGGAATTTGTGTTAGATTAACTCTATTCCCATTACAGAATATGCAGCTTGTGTGCATATTAATTATCTATAATATTTTAGATTTATGAAGACTTCCACTTGTCCTAGACTTGCAGAGAGAAAGACAAGATAAAAGGATTGTGGTTTAATTAGGTTTTAGTGTGTTAATTCTTCTGAGAGCTGTCTGGCAATAACTCATACACAGGTCATGGTTTGGTTTTGTTTGTGTCTGGTCAAGAGGTTCTCATGAGTTGCCTTTGTTCACCTGCTCACCATTCAACTAATCTCTTCATATTAAGGCCTGTCCTCACAAGGCACTTCTAGGTAGCTAGCTTTATACCTAACAGTCCAATGAGTTTTGTTGTTAGCAAATTTCCCTAATAATATGGGCAAAAAATATATATATTCACTTCCTAGCAAAAAACCCCACACCAAATAGTCCTGGGAAAATTCATTTGTGCTATTTCAGCTCAAATTACTTTTGTCTTTATTCTGAAATTCATGCACCTTTTGGGTTGTCAACACTCCCCTAAAAATTATTTTTTTTCCCATCTTAAAATCTGCTGCAGCATTTCAGAACATCTAAATCTGTGAGAATTATTTTTATTTCCCTTAAGTCCCTTTGTCCTATAATGATTACATGCATGGTAAGTGGTGTGCCCAAAGCAGGGCATGCACTAAATGGATTCATACTAAGCAAGATACCATTAATATTTGTTATCTTGTGCACAGATAGAAGTGCACAATTGGTGATAGCATGTAGTGACACCAAAAGTAGCCACAACTGCAAAGAGACCAACAGAGGCTTGTGGGGCAGTTACACAAACAGAGTGAAGGAAAAGACATGAAAGGCATGAAATCTCCAGGCGTTGGAGGTTGGCTTGTAAAATTAATGCAATTCTGCAAAACAAGCAGGGAGGTGTATGGTAGAATTAGAACAACCCTGCAAAAGAACAGAGAAACTCCAGAATTCTACAATAAGAAAAGTCTAGCTTGGAAAGTACCTCTGACAACCATCTGATCCATCTCCCTGTTGAAAGCAGAGTCTTAGATTAGTTTATCCCATCCCCAGTCACACCATGTGCCTGAGAGCATTCTTGAAAATGCCAAATGCTTCTTGAATTGTCAGGCCTGATGCTGTGACCACTTCCCTGAGGAGCCTGTTCCAGTGCCTAACCCCTCTCAGGGTGAAGAACCTTTCTCTAATATCCAACCTAAACCTGCCCTGACACAACTTGTCATTGGTCATCACAGAGAATATGAAAACCAACAATATTAATACTAAATAATTAATACTCATTAATACTAATATTATTAATAATAATAAATATATTAAATAGTATCAAACTTCTAAGGAACTTCACCCATTACTTGCTGTTAGTCGCTCAGATATCTGATAGAACTGGAAAAATATTGCAGAATAAGAGTACCTGAACGAGTCTGGTCTACAAAATTAGAATGTCAATGGCAGATTAAATTACATCCCTAGTTCCTCAGGGCGACTGAGGTATTTCTATGAGGTTTAACAGGGAAAAGTGCCAGGTCCTGTACTTGGGTCACAGTAACCCCATACACCGCTACAGGCTTGAGGGAGAGTGTCTGGAAAGCTGCCCAGTGGAAAAGAACTTGGGGGTGTTGATCAAAAGCTGTCTGATCATGAGCTGGCTGTGTACCCAGGTGGCCAAGGAGGCTACAGTAATGAGTGCCAGCATTTTACTGGCCAGCATTTTTACTGGGCAGTTACTGTGGCCAGCAGGACTACGACAGTGATTATCTACTCAGCACTGACCTTACCTCAAATACTGGTGAAGGGTCTGAAAGCACAAGCCTTATGAGGAGCAGATGAGGGAGCTGGGTTGTTTGGCCCAGAGAAATGGAGGCTCAGGGGAAATCTTATTGCTTTCTAGGACTATCTAGTCTGTAGCAAGGTGGGTGTTGGTAACAAGTGATGGGAGGAGAGGAAATGGCCTGAAGTTGCAGCAGAGGACTTTTGTATTAGATATTAGGAAAAAAAATCTTCACTGAAAGGGTTGTCAAGTATTGGAACAGACTGCCCAGGGCAGTGGTTGTGTCACCATAGCTGGAGATATTTCAAAGATGTGTAGACATGGGACTTAGGAATGCAGTTTAATCATTATGTTAAGGGTTGGACTCAGGGATCCTAGATATCTTTTCCAATGAAAATTATTCTATGATTTTCTTTTGGGGATGGTGATGGTGCAACAATGATGAAAAAGGAATAAGGAAAAAAATTTACAGAAAATTCACAACAGTTCAACTTTTTTGTCACAGAAGTTTTCCTCGACAATGAAACCCAAATTTAAATCTATTAAAGCTTGCTCTACCTGCCTGGGGGCAGGAAAATTCTCTTAGATCTTCATCTGTTTGAGCTTGTAACTTTCTTTTAATTGTGCTTAGTCAGAAGTGTGTCACTACAAAAGTATGCTTAAAATGCATAATACAGTGCCTGTACGTATGTTTACCCATTCCTGCAGTTCTATTCATGTTCATGATCCTGCAAGAAAAGGTAACCAAGGATATATATGAATTTTAATATATATATTTTTTTAATAAAGAGATGAGCAGAGATTTCCCTACCTTTTTATGAATTTGGATGATAATGTCCATAAGTATTGCTGTTTAGAATTCTATTTTAGGGTGTACTGAGACTGTAATTAAACTGAGCCTGAACAAGTAAGATCCCACTTCACCAAGATACTTTCAACAGTACATGCTTGGTTTGACTCTGATTTCCATTTTAATTTCATTTCCCTTCTCTGTTTAAAAGATCAAACTAGCATGTGGCAGAGGACGTGCAGTATCAGAAATGGGAAAGGTCATGTCAGATATGGGTCTCTGAAGAAAATGAAGAAACCAGCCAAAGTGCCTTAAAAACTGAAGATTTTACTGTGTTATAAAATGGATTCCTTGCCTTTTTTACTTAGTCATCCTTCTTCCCAAGACCCCTTGAAAGACTCCTTATCTATGTAGCTAAGCACCAAGGAATTCATCCTTGAAAGTGTCTGTTTAAGTTTCCTTATTGGCCCTTGGTTAACCCTTTTTCATTGGTCCTTATCCCTTGATTTCTATTGGTAGTAACTTGGATTCCCCTAAAACTTATATATACCTCCAGCTATGTTAGTAAATGCTCTCTCTGCTCCCCTTCCTGTGGTCTCCGTGTGGCTCTTTCTGGGGCATCTCGGGGACCGGGAGCAGGGGGCGAAAAGGGGGAGCGTCTTCCACCAGCTGTCGCACTAACAGTCTCAGCATATAACTAAGCAAATTGGTACTTGCTTGATCAGACAAATACTAACTTCTTCATTAGTTTCTCAGTGTCCTTCTTTCACCATCTCTTGTTGGTTTTAATATTTCAATATCTGTTCTCATCTGTTCCAGGGAGGGTCCGAAGGGTTGCAGAAGCTGAAACTGAGACACCACAGAAAACCCAAATAGTAGTTTATTACCAAAAATGGTCAAGTAAAGAGGAAAAAAAAAAAACCACAAAAAAACAAGAGAGAGAGAAAAGGGAAAATAAGCCTCCAGGTGTAAACACCTGTGGAGGTTTGGGTTGGCTCCCTGCCAAGCCCAACTACCAGTCACACAGATTTCCCCCTCCTCCCAAGAGAGAAGGAAAAAAAGCATCCAAAAAGACAATTGTAGGAAAAGTATATATATATATATATATTCACGTATATATATGTGAATTATATACAATCAAACACTATAAATCTACAGAACAAAATCCCAAAGCAACCCCAAAAGGAAAAATGGGGAAAGGGAAATGGGACAAAAATGGGTAAACCCAAACAAAACAAACACACATGCTCATAAACTCAGGGAAAAGCTCAATAAGTAGCTAATACAATAAAATCTCACCAAACTCCTCTTAAGAGAAAGCAGGTCCTTCCCCTCCGTACGGCTGGGACAGCAGCTTCTCTGATAGGTCTCAGCTCACAGAGATAAGAGCTAAGCCAACAGAGACCTGATGTCCTCCAAGTACCCGAAAGGGAGAGAGAGAAAAAGAGGGAGGAAACTCCCCATCTTAATCCCCTGATTACATGAAGGAATGGTGTGGAATGCTTCCTTAGTTATGACCTTGCTACCAAGAAAGGCCTAAACCAAAACCAAGAAAAGTAAACCACCACAACACCCAAATTGCCCAGGTGTTTTACCGACCCCTGGAATGCCCAGACTTCCTGAGCAGTGGCTGCATCCTCAAGGATCAGCAGGCTCACAGGCGAAGGCGGGCATTCCCACCAAAAGGTAACGTTGTCCTGTCATGTGAAGCGAGCAAGGCCTGAGACATGAGCCATCTGCCTTTTACTAAGTTGCCCAAAGGGTGTCTACCTGAGCAAGTCTGGCCAGGACCGCCCAGATTAAGATCCCCGGCACCTCTCCCCAGTTATATAATTGGTACTTCCCTGTGCATGTGTGGGTTTCTCTGTGCTTGAACAGTATACTGCAGAGGATCTTCATTAATTGAGTCTGAGGGTTTACTTCATCTTCTTCCTCCTCTCTTTCTCCTTCAAGTGCCCTTGAAAGGCCATCAGCCAATCATGAGAGACCAATTAACTTTAGTTTACACAGAAATGCCTCCTTCAAGGCCAGAGACCATCTTTATAGGCCTGTTTTCCCATAACTTCTCAGGAGAAGTACAACTCCTCACAGGTGGCTGGACCAAACAGACCAAACATATTAGCATCTAATTCAGCTGGAATACATCATCCAATTATCACAAATTACTGCTTTCCAAGACAAAAGGTTCTCAGCAAAGTTGAATTTTCAGTGCATCAGATATTCTGCATTAATCACAGAAATATGTTGCAACATCTGCCACAAAGTACTAAAGTAAACAGCAGCCTGTTCATCAACTTCTTTAAGAAAGCTCAAAGAGGTGAGACAGATTTTTATTCTGAGGTGCTATGAGGTGGGAACCTGCATATATGGATGCATGCAGGATTTGTGGAGAAGCTAATGCAAAAGGTCATACTGCAGTTCAATACTCTACAACATGAGATTTTACTAATTTCTCACTGCAAAACATAAATTCCAAGAGCTTCTCTCCCAGCAGGTTGAAGAGGATTGGACATAGAATTGATATGAATTGTCTTTTGCTATGCATTCATTTATCACAAGTAGTTAATTCTCTCTCAATACTCTGATGTGCATGCATGAGAGTGCATGCACGTCTGTGTGTTGTTTAACTCTCCAAATGCATTCTATCATACAAACAGATATTCAACTATAGGTTTGTGGGTGAGCCTATCTATGGTACGGTAGATGGTTAACCAACATGCATTCCCAAGCTTTTCGTTGAAGGAAATGGAAAAGGCTCTCAAATCCTACCCCAAATAGTGGGAATAAGATCTGGAAAGCTCAGGGCAAATCTCATTCTCCAGAGTATATTTTCTTGAGCTGTTCATGCTGGCCATCTGTCCATTTACTAGAAGACCTGTTCTTCAGTTTCAGCATCAGGGTAGAGAGTTAATGTCATTGAGAAAGCTCTTGTTGTTTCCCTGAATCTGACTGTGCCCTAGGGCTGTGTATATATGAGAAAACATCTCACTTCTTTAAGATAACAATCCCCAAAGGCAGAGTCAACACTCTTTCTTACATATTTTAGACTAAATCAACTTGCAATATCTAGGACTACCTTGTTGAAAAGCATCTTTATTCTACTTTTGTTCACTTGCCTTCAGGTTCTTCCAGGCTTAGAGAGCAAAATCACTGTGTTTACTAAAAGCCTCCTTCCCTATGTTCTTTTGTGGGCATCAAAAACACTTCTATTTAAAAAAGAAGCTATTTATTTTACTTCTATGGAAATTTTATGAATCTCCTTATGTTTCATTTTTCTTCTCACAACTCATGGAATTGTCTTTTTTACGATTTTTTGCCACCATTCCTAATTTTCCTCCATTAACGCAAATGTACCTTTTGGCTATGTCTTGAGATATTCACTTGCACTATGCTTTTTACTCAACACTTTTCAAGTTTCTGAGATACTGAATGGATCTTTTTTGTTTTTTTTTCTTTTAAGAGATTTGGGTTCAAGTGTAAACACTGCTGGTTAAAAGTATAACAAAGTTTGTCTGTTGATGAAATTAAATTTTTCAAAAAGAAAGAAAAAGAAATTGGAAAGTGGAATGGCCTTTTATCTTTTCTCATGATAAGTCACAGATCCTTTGAGCTGTAAATCATCTTGCAGAAAATATGAATGTTTACTGACGACTAACTTGATCAGGATGACATATGTGAAACTGACGAGCCTGAGACGCTTACCTATTAAAACAATCCTAAAATACATTTTCAGAAGTATGTTCTATTTTTCTTTCTGTTGCGAGTCTTCCTTTCTGTTTGGGGCCAAGTTTGTTTTTGTTTTTTTTTTGGTTTTTTTTTTTGTTTGTTTTTTTGTTGTTGTTGTTTTTTTTAATTTTCTTGGGGGTTTTGTTGTGTCTTGTTTCCAGGAAAAAACTAAAAATTACCTCCAAATATATTTAAAAAAAAAAAAAAAAAGACAGAGAAAAAATACTCTTTTAGAGTAAGGTTCTCAGGTTCTTTCTGTTTCTTCTTTCAATCTACCTTAAGAAATACAAAGGAAAAAAAATTAAAAAATCTCTGTAGTGCTCTGCCAATAGCTGTCAAATAATTGCTCTTTTGAACAAGCAGGAACGTCTCTGCTAAATTGTGTGGCAAAGAGCATGGCATGCCAATAAAGAAAAGAACACTAAGGTTAGTCCTGAAATCTGATCCTTTGATGCAAAATAGTACTACTATAAATATTTTGTTTATATTCACTCACACTCCTGTTTGAATTTTATGGTGAATAGAAATAAGGCAAAAAAGCAAAAGGTGTTTATGAATGAAACAGACCCCTGCCCTTTTCTGCTGGTTATAAGCTCTTTATTAATATGCACTTCAGTGAAAGATTTATTTTTTTTTCTCACTTTAGGAATGTATACAAAACATATTAATAGTTAATGGGAACCAGTATTCACAAACACCTTCAGACAGGGCTTTCTCTGTATTACTACATGTTAAGTAAAAAAGAAAGTAAGAAAGAAAACCATCACAGAGAAGATGGAGGAAAAAAAATAGAAAAAAAATGTAATATTAACTATGCCAAAAAAGCAGTATTCTAATAAAAGGGAAAGCAAAATGGAAAGTATTAACCTTGTGGTATACCAGGAAGGAAAGGCAATCGGAAAACAACAAACCATTACCACCTTTTTCCTAATACACATTTAAGTAGTTTTTCTATTATTTTTAATCCTGTTTTTAATTAGAAATCCCAGCATTCATTGAGATACTGTAACTCTCAATTTTTGTGTTCTTGAATATAAAGAAATAATCTATATCCAATAAGGAGCATAAGGATCCCTAGCATGAATTCACATATCTGCAGGCAAATGTAGCATGAAACACCAGATATGGGAGAAGGAGCAGAAAACCTACTTTATGATTCTCAGCCAAAACTGAAATTTGAAGTTAGGTGACAACGTACACCAGACAGAGTTAGAGATATGGAAGTTTGTAATGCAGCAGCCCACAAAGATTTTCTGCTAGGGAATATAGTTTGACTTAAATGAGAAAGACAACTTGCAAGACAACCCATTTTACCACTATTCAGGTTTTCTTAAAACTACCTGCTGTGCAGTTTACATGCTTCCCTCCCTGCTAACCACTGAATGAGATATACACTGCCATCTGCTTCTAATTCACTTGACATTCCAAATCAGCAAGATGCTTGAACTGACAGTATAAATGCCTAAGTCATCCGATTGATTTTACCACTCATGCTTAAATGTAGGCTTGTTTTTAAGAGCCTTGTTGAATGAGGACCTGAAAGTGCATTTAAGGAACTCATAAACCCAGTTAACAGTGAAAGCTATTATTAAATGCATCAATAAATTGTAGAAGATCAGATTGTTCCTTAATATTACATTATAGAGTAAAATATTTCTGTAAACTTCTGGCCTTCAGAAGGGATGGTCTGAAATAAAATTATGTTAAAAAGCAAAAAATTATATGCAATTGAATTCACTCATGGAAGCTGCCCTATCAGTCGTGTATTCCTTGAGCAAAATGGGTGTATTTTTATTGACACTAGCAGTTAAACTATTGCCCACTAATGTGGTTTCATTGTTCATGCAGAATCCAATTTGTATTTATTTTTCATGGAGGTTACAAGAGGTGTATATTTACTGAAGCCAGTTCAATAACTGAATGCAGAAATGTATATTTACATTTACTCCCAGTAATCTATCATTTAGATGCTTGTACTGCACACATCCATCTTATTGAAATACATTGCTTTTTCTTCTGTCTTGCTTCAGGTAGACTTTCTATTACATTTCTTTTACAGGCACCTCCACCCCTCTAACTGCTTCACCTTCTAACAAACTCAGTGTAGAGTAGACTTCTTTACATCAAGTCTGCTGAAAAATCTTCCTTTTGCTCTTCACTTTGTCAAATTTCTGTAGACTAGAATAGAGGGGGGAGGGGAGATGTCAGGAAGAAAGATGTAGATATCACAAGGAAAAAAATAATAAAAAGAAGTTCATGTAATGTTTAGAGAAATGTTTTATATCAATGGAACATGATTACATGCGCTCTTTGCTCTCATGGATCAGGATCCAGCAAGTATCAAATCAGAATCTCACTAGGCATGTTCAATCCTCTCTGGACTTGTCGACTTCCCACAGCAGGCAGGAAAAAATCAGAGTTATCAGGCTACAGTCGTAGAAGAAATTGCTTAAATCATGGCCTGCACACACCTTGAGACTTGAGGGGACAAAGGAAAAAAAAACACTTTCCAGAAGAGTAGCCAAACACTCACTCCCTTAAGTGACGACTAAAGTGAAGGATATTACTTGGTGTAGACATACTACATGCTTATAATTTCCTACTCCTTTTTTTTTTTTTTTAATGCTACCACAACATTATGTCCAAGCCAGTATAAACCACCATAACGGTAAGGAAAAATTTAGCATTAACCATTTCAACTGCTTTTCTGATAATTCTAAACCTTTTACATATAGAAATATATATATATGTATATATTTTTCCCATGTGTTTTTTTTTTATTTAAAAAAAGAATATTTATAATATTTTAAGTGCATAAATGTAGGGTAAGTGCTGTTATTTTTTTGTGGCTTGTCACCTGATAATCTTCAATGAAAAGCCAGAGACCCTAATAAGCAACAAACAGGATAAAACAAACGAGATTCACTTCTGAAACCATAATATAAATGTGTAAAATTCTGCAGCTGAGTAAAAGAGGAATTTTATATATTTGATCATTTTCTTTGCTATCTTCTGTTATTTTGCTAAACTTTTGCCATTCTTGTTGCATCTTGTTACAAGAATGATCAAACTTTTGCCATTTTTGTTGCCTCTTGTTTCAAGAATGATCATTGAAATGAAAAGAATTCATGTAAAAGTTAGTTTTCACATACAGCAAGTGTCATTCAACTTGTACTTTCCCTGAATATTGGCACGAGTATTGCTATATATGGAGCTAGATATGTTTAAAAAGCAAATCTACATTTAACTGGGAAAGGAATATACCTAGTTATATATCATAGTTCATATAGACTAATATGGAACCCAATTCATGAAGTTATGATATGATTAAAGCAGACCTTTGGTATCTGTGATAAGGGAAACAACTTTGTCACCTTTTTCTATGACTTTTCATTCTTTATTGTAGTCTAAAATGGAACTGAATTCATCTTACTTCAAGTTGATATAAAGTAGGGAAAATTTTATTTAATGGAACTAATTGACATAGACTCACTGAATGCCATGGCTCTTTCTAGCTAAAATATCATTATATCATATTTCTAAATTAATATTCACAAAAAAGGCAGAAAAAAATAGTTAATAAAGTGAAAATTTAGACTACTGTTTATTTTAAATATTTCTAGTTGGTGATTCACATTTTGATCTTTTCAACAATTTGGTTTGATTAAAATTATCATATGGGTTCCAAATAAATGTGTGTTTTTCTGACAAAAAAAGTGATAGCACCCTAATAAGCTGTCAGGCTGCTCTTAACGTATTCCCATTTGATTTTCCTTTAGCTATTAAATTAACTGTTTTCTTGTACTGTGGGTTTCTGGATCTGAGTATGTGTTGATTAAAGATCAGCATGCATAGTAGTCGATCACCTGCTTTGTAATTATATCTCTCAGACTTAGCCGAATGAACAGAGCCTGCTTCTAAATATCACAAGAGTTTTTATTCCTTCCTCATTTATATACAATTCTCAAGGATTGAACTGACATCCAGAGACAGATGTGGTTTGCTTCTAGCAACAAAGAGTGGAGGAGTTGTTTTGGCAAGAATCAAACTCTGCGGACAGGCAAATTATGCTCAACAACATAGTAAATATAGGGATTTACATCTCCAGGGGCAGTGTTATAGCATGTCTTACACTCCTTGCAGAACTGTCTGATGAAAGCTACCAGTTCTGACGATAAAGTCTTTGTTTTACTATCATCTGTATAATTTTGTGTATTTGTAAGCCCCCTTCTACACTGAATCTGCTTTTTTTCCCTAGTCATCCATGCATGAACACGGGCTTTTTAACTATATCTACTGTCAGGAGTACTTAAAAAAGCATAAGCTTGTAAGATTTTCATCTTTCTAAAATGTTAATTATTCTTTAAGTGATTCCCCAGTGAATTCTACATATCTTAGTAAAAGAGGAGACTGGAATCTTTGTGAATAATGTTCATCCCAGTCTAATCTGTGCACTCTACACCAGCTGCACCTCACTAGCCAAAGGTAGAAAGGGAACAACAGACATAATTTGCAACAGCCTATTAACATAACATTATTCATTCTACTTAAAATTAATACCCCATGATTTTCTTCTTCTCAATGCAGGCTTTAACTTTGGGGTTTTTTTGTTGCTTAAAGAGAATTCATGAGTTCATGCTCTTTATGATCTATTATTTGTTAGAATGCAAATAATGCAACTAATATCTGAAGTTGTGAGGCTGTAGACAGTTCATCCAAAAGTGAATAAATCTACTGAAGTAACTTGGAATTCCATTGTTACTTCCAAAGAAAATTAAAACAAAATCTACTCTTATTGCCTCTGGAGGCACAAAATCCATATAGTAGGCCTAAATCAGACAGGACACATTCCTTAACAGTCTGAAACTCAGCAGTCAACTCCAGGACCACTGTAAAATAAGAATCATGATAAGTGTCAGAATCACAGGATTGAGCGCTTTCAAAATGTCCATGACAGTTTGCCAGATCTTGCTGATTTTTCATGAACCGCTGTTTGAAATCAGCATAAGTAGCAGACAGAGAGCATTGCTATGATTATTCAGGAAATCCTATTATTAAATTAGCAGAGACTGAAATTGAGAAATAAATTTTCAAATTTCTAGGAAAAAGAAAAGATATTTAGAGGTAAAATTCATAACAAAATAGAAGAGTTTCAGTTCACTCAGAAGTCTAATACTATTTGTGTCATGATGGAGTGAGCTCCCTAAAGGAAGGCAACCTTGTCTTGATGTCACTGTGGCCAACTCTGTTCTACAACTACAGGGACCTCACAAGTAATAATTTAAAAAATGCCAGGATTTCGTTTGATGCAATTTACCTTTAACAAGAAATCAGCATGTGCAGTGGCCAATTAATAGTACTCTTTTTTTCAGATGGAAAACATAAATATTTTTATTCTGTACTGTAATCCTAAAAGATAGAGATACCTGAAAGTTAGGCAGTACATCCACATTATGATAAAAATCCCATTAAAACAACAAAACAAAACAAAAAATCCACAGTCATCTCTAGAAGATATTCAGAGTGATTTTTTTTTTTTTAAATGTTGCCTCTCAACTTGTTTGTGAATTACTCATGTTCAAAAACAAAGATCCTTTCTTCTTCTGGAATTTACATGTTTGATGATAACTTAAGAATGTGAAGTTGACATGTACACATGCTTTGAGCCAGATCATGAAAATTGCATACAATGATAAAATTTGCATAAAATTATTTCTTTATTTTTCAGTCTTTTTCTTATCATTTGTTATGTATCAAATATACAACAATGAAATAAATATATCAAATGTCATCAGCTTCTGTTTAAAAACAAGTACTGAGACACTTCATAGGCTTCAGGTGCATCTCCATTAAATTTGTAGCTGTAATTCAAATTTGCCATATTATTACCCTAGGCTACTTGTGAAAAATTAACCAAACAAATATAATCTGAAAATTACTGAAAAGGCAATTTTCCCCCCAAATGATCATGTCTTCTATACATTTGAGGCACCTCCTTTATCAACTAATGGGAAATAATGAAATGATGCCCTAAAGACAATGGCTGTCACTTGAAAATTTTTAAATGTACGATTCAAGTATTTTCAGAGTTAGTCATCTTGCAGCGCCTCATGTGGCTGTCAGATGAGAGACACAAGTATATGACAATGTGCCGGAAAAAGCTAACATCTCCCTCAGGTGCAAAAATAAGATCAAACCAACTTGGCTAGTAAAGTGTTGAATGAGTCCCTAGCTATCATCTCATGATAATCAGATAACTTCCAATGAGTAAAATTTGAAAAAAAAAAAATTCCACATAATTGTATTCTTCAAAATGTAATTTCGCTGATTTAAATATGTGTTAGATTATATCCTATGATACTGTGATCTTGTTTGGGGCACTTAAAATCTGAAGAAGCTTATGGACTTCTATGGAGTTCTGTCAAATTTGCACTGTTCTGACACTGCCTCAACTGATATGAATGAATATTACCTTTTATGTTACAAGGTAACATAAAAGTAGTTTAAGTAGACAAGGGTTTGTCTACTTACTGACACATTTGACTGCATTACTAGACTTTATCAGAATATTAAGAGGAAAGCTATAAAGTTCTAAAATTATAATTCTTTAAAATCTGACATACGTAAGACATACGTTCAAATGCCAGAGGTGAGAAAACATATTAAACCCTTTCCTTTCAAAAAGAGAGTTTTAGTCTAATAAAGTCAGCAATATACATACAGTCTAACTTCAAGAAAAGAACAGGATTTAAGTACAAAAACTAAAAGAAAATAACATGGAGAAATGTTAGACACCCTATCTAGATATAAAAGTGCATAGAGAAAAATAAAATATAAAGTAATATTGTTCTGTAACTATTTTATGAAAAAAATCCAAATATAGTAAGTATTTTGATAATATCAAGATTACTGCACTATTTTTTCAATTTTATTCTGATAATTTAATAAACTGAAAAAAGGCTGTAAGAGATTTCTTGAGTTCTTTAGAACACTATAAAAACTTGCCATATCTAGACTGATTTGCAACATAAGTAATATAAATGATCTGAAATCTTATTTCAGATGCAGCAGAAAAAATCGGGTATGGATTATAAATTTCTAGATAAAATCAGTATCAAAATCCTTGATGATTAAGGATTTTAATAACCTAACCTTGATGAAATGCTTCATGGGTCAACATGCTTTAATATTAAGAATCTGCATTTCATTAATAGTTAAAATTTTCCAAGTTATGGGTTATAATGTGTGTGGAGGTATTATTGCTAGTGTAGGTTCATTGACTGCAACTGTATTGCATGAGTGAAACTGACTTTATTAAAACGTAGTATGCTGGTTTTCCATATTTTAGAAATTATTTCCTTTCTCCTTTAAATTGTGCTATTTCTTTTCAATTTGCATTTCATCTGGATGTCATGTGCAAATTGTTACCATTTCTAGTATGATTTATATTATATTTATATATATAAAAGAGATTTCATTCTATAGATTCTCTATTTGCATTGTTCTGTTTCATTTATAGATCTTTATGGAATCTTAATTTAAAGCATATATTTAGATTGGTAGAAAACTGATTAGTAGAAAAGTTCAAAACCTGTTAAAAGCAGCTTTGTGGGTACAAGACTTTGGTTTTGGGAACTTCCATCACCATGGCTCATCAGCTATTTCCTAGCCAGTTTGCTACACCAACTTCAGCCCCAATACTGGTGATATTAAGGCAGTCCTGTACACAATTTTTAGAACAGATGAGGAAGGTGCAGTAGTCAGTGATTATTCCTGATTCAAAATGGAATATTATGGAAATCAATACCCAGAATTCAGTTAAGATTATGTATTGGTTCAGGATATTCTCTCCAGGATGTTTTCTCATATGCTTTCATATTCTGCTACTGTTTGAGAAGTGAGCTATTCAAGAGAGCTCACATTTGTGATATCATGAGAAAGGAACCAGAAATCTTTTAATTAAAATGTAAAGCTCCATGAATGCTGTGGGAAAATCTCATCAAACTATATGCCAACAAGCAGAACACAGTGCAATTGTCATGTGAACAATTGTGCTGGAGACAGAAAAGGTTAAGTTTCTTCTCTCTAATTAGCTAAACTTTCCATTTTGATTGATTTGGGCTGCTAGTGATTATGTGGCAACTATTAAAAAATCCAACAACTATTAAACAACCAACAATGTCGAAAGGAAAAAAAAGTGACTTACATATGCTGCTGTGTATTTTCATTTATGAGTTTTAAATGGGACATTCACAACTTCATGGCTGAATTTCCAAGAGTGTTGACAAGATAGACTTTTTGGACAAGGCTAGATGCTATTATATGCTTCTCTGCGTGACTGGTAAGGGAGGAACTTGCTGCTTTTAACTCTGTTCCATTTAATCTTATTTTACCTCTTCTGCTTTTCAAACACTTTAAGAACAACTCAATCCTCAGATGTAATGATGCTTATATAATAAAGCACTCATGCTTGATAAACACTAAGAATGTCCACTGTACTAATGAAATCAGCAAGCTTCAATGGGTTTTTTATATATATAGGATGAAAACCTCCTTCTTGAGTTATAACCTATGCAGAGTGTCCAAATATCTGTTGGCAAAGGTGGATTACATTTCAAAATTTTATTTCACTGGCAATGCTACATAACCTACTGCCTGATCGTTTTCTTGAGTTCTAGCATGGAAATTATTCCCACCTAGATCTGGTCATAAATTTTACTAAATAAAAAACAAGCATTTTCCTGCTGTATTATATTGCCAATGTAAACAGTATTTTGGCAGCAAGTTATCACAAAGTTTCAAAATACTTCCTCTGCAATCCATGCTGAGTGACTGGCAAGAAATGTTTCTTAGCTACATAGGAAAAAAAAAAAAAAAAACATAAACCCTACAGATAAAGATAGATAGTGAGATAGAGAACACTTGTGGGTTCACAGATTGCAAATGAACATTTCTAAATAGATTTAGTATGCCATACCAAGAAAGTTTGAGACGTGACCACCTAAAGTTAGGGTTCTGTATTGATATTTACATCTACAAAACACTAAATACATCCTCTTGTACCAAACTGCTGAGCATGTGAAGCTTGAATTGAAGATAGATGAATTGCAAGAATGGAGCACTTTGAAAAAACTGGCTTAAAATACCTCTTTCAGTAAGTATGCACAACATATATTGAAGTGCAATTAAAATATGTATGAGTATAACTTTTAACACAGACTTTTAAATCTTTGGCTGACATTTTCTAACAAAAATATATGACTTGCATATTTAACATTCTTTAGATTAAGGGGAAAATGAGATAATATTTACATCAAACAGTTTCTCAAATATGATTATTTCTAATGGACTCACACATTATATTAGCTGGCAGTTAAATTTTAAATCCTAGTACAAACACTGACAAACTAATGTCTCACAATAGCTGCATGGGGAAGCAAATATTTTGGGCTTATATTCTTATGGAAATCATAGGATGAAACTGATAAGATTCACTGAAAAGTAAGGACGAGGAAATCACAGAAAAAAGGTGTCCATATATTTGGTTTGTGAAAACTATTTTTCCTGATTCAGTATTGGATCCCCAACTACAGATGGTAATGCACAATATTTAGATCAAGGGTAGACTTTGATTAATTAAATTATATTTACTGGTGGCGGTAATTTCTGCAAAACTTTGCAGAAATACAAATATACTATCTCCGGAGTATCCTGTTTGTATCTCCTCTACAGATACTCACACATATAGTTTTTCCTAGACATGTATTCTTTTACGCCTATTTACATGAGGGTTAGTTTTTCATAAAAATCCAGCTTTGTGAAGTATAGTCAGATGTATGAGGTGTCACTTTTTTGCAGTCTTGGCCAGTTGAGAGATAAAGTTCAGCTAAGGATATGAGTTCAGTTGGACATGACAGCTCATGAGAGGACAGCACAGGATAGTAACAACGCAGGGGCTAAGGGTATATCATGAAGAGCAAGGTGGAAGTGAGAGTGACAGGACAAAGCCACAGCAGTTCTTGGGGACTGTGCAATTAAGATGAACTCCTGCCTAGGATTGCACTACTTGTGTCAAAACAAGATAATGGAAGTTATCTACATTGTTTCTCACACTGTCATTTGAATCCCACCTTGTAGATGTTTGTTTCCAGTGATTCAAGACAAGCTGCTATAATCCCATGAGAAGGGGGGTGCCCTGTGTCACAGACAGAAAGTAAAATTTCTTGTTTTCTGATAGTTCCCTGCCAGGCTCCTCTTACTTTTTAGTCTGTGTCCTTCATCACAATGTTCTTCAGACCATGAGTTACATCTGGAAGCTCAAAATCCATGGGAATTAATTTAGATAAGTGGTTCCTGGACACCAGCCCTACCCAGCACTTGTCAGAAATTACACCTTTGTAGCACAGACTCTGCTCTGCTGTTAATTAAATCATTTGGACTAGAAAGGTGAGATGACTTGGATTATGCAGATAATGCAAGTAGATTATCAGGAAGTTTTTACTGACCTCCACAGAGAAGAAGAATAAACAAGGAGTTTGGGAACAGAACAGTAAGAATTTGGGAACTTTTATATGAAGGCCTGATTCCCTTCACTAAGGTAAACAGTACCCACAATAGACTGGACTGAGAGAAATGCATCAGCAGGGTGATTGGGCAGTGGTGGTTTGGGAATACTATGAACTCTGATTTGGAAACTTGGCTTGTGTACCACCATTATAGACCTCTCTACTTACATGCAATGTTTGAAGAAGAGAACTTCTAGTGGAAGATTAGGTTCAAGAGAGAAGTCTTTTCAAGAATTTGACTTATACAAGTTCATGGAGCCAAATGGGCTACATCCAAGGGTAGTGAGAAAGCAGCTGAATTCTTATCAAGTCTTCTTTCTACCTTCTTTGAAAGGTCATGGAGATATGAACAGTGTCCCTAATATTTAGAGAAAGCGAATGTTCTGTGAAAACCATGGAACGAGTCCTCTGGCAACATATTTCTGAGCACAAGGAGGACAATAAGGTTCCTGTGAACAGTAAACATGCATTTACCATGGGTAAATGATGACTGGCAATGTGGTTGCCTTCTGTGATGTCACTCATGGGCACTGAGTCTGATGGGACTGATAGCATTAGTCATGCTGAAAGGGGCTCCATTTCTAGGCAAGGGCAGCAAGAGCCAACAATGCCCTCAGGGCTCTGACATATTCTTTCTCTCTCTTGGCTCAATGCACCAAAGTGAAATACTTTTCTGAATCTGCAGTTTGTTTTCTCTTTGATTTCATTATAACATTCTAATTTCTGCTGCTCATTCACTTCATCTTTGCATTGTTTCTGATGCACATGACAAATCTATAAAACCCTGTATGTATAAGCTTCTGCAAATAATGAATCAAAATCAAAAGTAAATTAAATTTTAGTCCAAGAGGTAATTGTAGTTATGAAGCTCCATGTTGCTTCTCTGCTACTATTGAAGAAAGGACATCTACTCTATAAGGACAGTTCTTTTAGGATCTTGTCATCAAGTAAGACTTGATGAACCTTTGGAGGACAGACTTCTTTATAAATATTAACTTTCATTTATGTTCATACCACTGCTAACTAGGTCTGATTGACCTCAAATGGGAGAGGCTTTTACTTTTGGTTTGTATTGTATTTTAACTGCCCATTTGTACATATTGCTTCTAGTTACTAATAATTAGTCCTTCAGCTTCCCTGTGATTCTTAAAAAAAAGGTGGTATTGTATTTTAAGTGAAGGCAAAGAACACAACACAGAATGTAAACACTGCTTAAAAAGTAACTGTGTCCTTTTGGTCAAGAGCAAAAAAATCATGCTGGTACAGGGTCTATGTTGCGTGCATGAAAATACATTTTTGCCAGCTGGAACATGAAAAATGTTTACAGTATGTTCACAATATGATTTATTGGAGTTTACAGCTCTGGGATGGGTACGTTCTCCAAGGTACTAGATTGCCTGGAGCCTACACATTTCTCCATGTTCTTAAATCACTTTCAAACTACTTTTAAAGTATATTAGCTATACTTGCTAAGCCTTCTTGTTTTATGACAGCCAGAACTACAAGCACAGTCTGTGGAATCCATGTGAACAGATGGATGTTAAAAAAAAACCAAAACCAAAAAAAAAAACAAAAAACAAGCTTGCCTATGTGAATTCACCCCAAATGAATGACCAATGAGCTATAGATATGATTTCTACAATAAGTGGCAACATGCTAACACTTATATTACTGTCAGTAATGCCTACTTGATAGACAATTTTTTTCATATGCACAATATGTTCAGAAATAGTACTCTTATTTTGGTGAAGAGGCAGTATTCAAAGGCTGATAAGTGACTACAAGCTTCCCATTGAAGTACAGCCCAGATTCAGAATAAATTAAAGCGCATATGTAACACAATTCTTGCCCTGAACCGTCGACCTGCCTTAAACAACATGGCTGGGGAGTGATTTAAAAGAGCATTTTACATCATTTTCAACATTAAAGTTCTACAACATTTTAAAGCAATATTCTGAGGTCATGTCAGGAGGACTTAAATAGACATGACCTTGAAACAATATTTATTATTTAGGTAAAATAGTGCACTAGTACAAACACATATTTCTGAAAATAAGCTTTTGCAATGTTTTTCTGATAAATGAAATATCCCAGTACTTTCTAGCAGAATTTCTTCATAAATATGTTCATCATGACTTCTTTTTTAAATGTTAAAGAGACTTTCTGCCCATTCTTCAGTGCAAAGTTTCTTCAACTAGAGACTCATTTTCATGGCTTTTTCAGATATCACCTTTTTCTCAACCCTCTCTTAAAAAGAAGGATATTAGAAAAATATAATATTCCAGAATCCATCACCAGTAGATCAGTACTCCTCTACTCATAATGCTAACTTTTACTTTTTTTTTGTTGGTTGGTTGGGGGATTTTTTGTTTGTTGGTTTTTTTTGTTTTGTTTTGTTTGTTATTTTTGCTTTTGTATATCACATAATCACACAAATTCTTTACTATGTCATATTCAGATTTGTCTATTATGACCTCTATGTTTTTTTCAGAATCACTGTCACTCTACACACAAGCATTGTAATATTACTCTTTATTTTATTCCCAGGATGCCTTATACTAAGGTTTCTCACAGAAATTTCCTAACAGGCAAAGGCCTTGCTAAAAAGCAACTCATAATAAAAAATAAAAATTAGTGACAATAAAACTCATCATAAACAGGCCCTTTGCACAGACACTGGGACTGTCCACAAGGTGTGTGAATTAAATGTAAACCTTCTTGTCACAAGTAACAAAAATCACATGAAGTAAGACAAGGAAAGAAATGCATGGCCCCTAAGATGATTCCAAATAGAATAAAAATGTATCATATTATTGTGATTTACATGTTCTAGTATACACTAAGCTTGTTCCAGTTCATACTTCTGTACCAGTCTCTAGCAATTCATGATTTATTATTACATTGATGTAACATTTTACCATGCAGATGGGCTACAGAGCAATAAACTCATTAAACTGCATCAACCAGTTTTCCAAAGCTTTCTAGAACAAATTCTCCATATAAGAAACAGTCATTCATTGAATAGCTATGGCTTGCATGCCTTCTTTCTAGATTTATTATTGTAATTTGGCTGTACAAAGTAAATGCTATTTAAGTACATCACTTATCAAATAATTTAAACAGGGATTTTTTGAGTGTGTTCTCTCCATTACCTCTCATTCCACTAATTTTTATGGCATATATTCCTAGTGATAGTTTTCACATCTATTTCCAGATCATGGATTAAAAATGTTACATTGTGCTAATTCAAACCATGTGGAAAGTAATTGAAATACACTTATTTGATTATTGGTTTTTTCAGCTGATGGCTATAGAGATTTGAGAATTACCCAGGTCTTAGTTTAATAATGACTAATATGTTCTTTAGTCATTATCATTTGCAACAGATATCCTAGATCCACATTTAAAAATGTCACTTTCTGGTTTTTTGTTGTAAGTGAAATGTAATCCATTCTTACACAAATCACTATAAACCTTATTGTAACATTTATTATAGAAACATAGAAAGGGTTGCAAGGGATCTGAAAGAACATTTAGTTTCAACTCCCTTGCTATGGTCAGGGACACCACATTGTCATACCACATTGTCTCACCACAATGAGACCACATTGCTCAAAGCCCCATCCAATCTTGCTGGGAACAATTCCAGCTATCATAGTACCTGAATCCTTAAAGAGTACCAGTGTCTTTGTTTTCTCCTCCACTTCCCTGTTGTCTGAGGAGCTACAGCAGCACAGTAGCTTGGAAAGCAATTATAAATAAAGATTTACAAAATTGAGTAATTAATTATTTTCATAATTTATATATGCTCTAGAGTAACTGGTAACTGTGATCTAATTAACTATGTTCTATGATCTTACATTTAAATGTTGTAAGCCAATATGCATGAGTAACTGAAGGATAAGACATATTTCTAACAATTTTTTTTTAAAAAAATCACTTTTACTTCCCATGTATAATTTTATTTCTTAGAACTCTGTTATACACCTATACAGACATTGTTTAGTTATGGTGAAAAGGTCATGTTGAAAATGTTGTGATAGCCAACTCAGTATTTAGAATCCTTGTGGTACTAAGGAATTTCAATATTTAGTTCCTCATTTTAGAAAAGAAATTCCTGATTTTAGAAAACAAACATGCATTTTATATGACTATCATATACTAATTCTTATCTTTTAGTTATTTAGGCAAGTGAGTGTAGCATGAGCAATATTTAAGATTCTAGTAATTCATATATATATTTACATATTCATCTCTGTCAGCTATAGTAAGTCAAATAGGCTGACATTTTTCTCAGGGAGAGATTTGATGTGAAATCCAGCTTATGACTCTACAGGACACCGAGACTGGTTAAATCCTGATATACTTCCCACATTCTGTTTTAATTCAAGAGTAACTAATTACCTTTGCTTTGAAAGCAGTACAACCATGGGTTGGTATTATAGAGTAGCATGAGAAAGTCACCTCAGGAAACGTGGATGATAGAGCGAGAATACCTGTTTACCCTTTTGTTTTGTGTTCTGTACTGTCAGTGCCAGGTGACACCTTTAAGCATGAAACTCAGATGGAACATAGGGATTCCTGACCCCTTGCTGTGCACTATGACTAAAAATCAAGGTACTGTCATTGAAGAGCAAGAGCCTGAATTTAATTTTAGGAAAAAAGTAGCTAATAATTGATATACCTGGAGTACACATTGCCATCCCAGAAAGATGATTTTCAAGTGTATATAGAATGACATAATAATAGAAACATTAAGGTTGGAAGAGACCTTCAAGATCAAATCCAACCATCAGCCCAGCACCACCATTATGTTCACTACCTAAGCCATGTCCCTAAGTCCCACATCTATATGTTTTTTTAAATAACTCCAGAGACAGTGATTCAAACACTTTCTTGGGCAGTCTGATACAATGCTTTACATCTGCTACCATGAAGAAATTTTTCCTATTATCAAATCTAAATCTCACCTGGCCCAATGTCAGGCCACTGTCCTGTCACTAGTTACATGGAAGAAGAGACCAACCCCCACCTCATTACAAAGTCCTTTCAGGTAGTTATACAGAGCAATAAGTTCCCTTTTCTCCATGCTAAACAGCTGCAGCTCCTCAGCCAGTCCTCATAAGACTTCTGCTCCAGACCCTTCAGCAGCTTCATTACCCTTCTCTGGACACGCTCCAGCACCTCAATCTCAGGGAGGGTCCCAGAATTAAACACAGGATTAATGTGGCTTAATAATAGGCTGTGTAGTGACAGGACAAGGGATAAAGGTTTTAAGCTAAAACAGGATTGGCCTATACTAGACATAAGGAAGAATTTTTTTTACAATGAAGGTGGTGAAATGAATAGGTTGCCAAGGTTTTAGATGCCTCATCCCTGGAAACATTCGAGGCCAGGTTGGATGGGGCATCAAGTAACAATCAAGTTGAAGACATGCCTGCTCAATTCAGAGAGGTTGGAACTAGATTATATTTGAAGGTTCTTTCAAGCCAAATCATTCTGTGGCACTATGATTCTATGAGATATGTTGTTTTGATAGATAACATTTTGTTATTTAATCATGTTTAGCTCTCTGTATGGTTATTTTATTTTATCTTTGAGCTAAGAAAAAACTATATTTGAGCAAAAAATACTCCTATTAAATGCTATTCTGGGATGACTTTAGAAAATCTTTAAATTTTAGTCTTTTTGACAGCCTTTTAAAATAATCTGCTTATTGGTAGGGTATAATTATATCAGTCTTCCATCAAGTTTCACTTACACTGCTGCAGTTCACCAGAAGTAAATGGATTATATGTGATCATTAAGAACTGCTAAATTTAATGCCATATTGGGAGGTAAATTACCTTAGCCATATTTTAAACCCTAGTGAGAGCTTTAGAAATTATGCAACTATAAAACTATCCACAGTAAGCATTGGAGATATCTCAGTGAGCTCAGTGTTTTTGCTGTAAATATTACTGGCTCATCTTAATTGTTTTTGCACCTCCCAACTGCCTGTGAAAATTTCCAGACTCTTGTTCTTTTGAGTTATAGCCCACTTCCTCTATTTTTTTTTCCTTTTTTTTTTTCTCTTCCATCCCCCCCCTCCCCCCCGGTGCTTCTGGTATATTTTTGAACTTGATTCAAATCAATTGAAAAGACTTATCATAGGGGAAGATGTTGCAATGCTTTTCTTCAGTATTTTCAGATTGAATGTACTAACCTCTGTTAGTAAGAATGGTCATCCCAGTGTAGAAGATGTTGCCATCTGACTTCATAAAGAAATTGTATTACATTGTGAAAGAGATGGCATTTTCTTCCGCTTCACAGCAGAAAACCAAGCTTTCTGTGGATTTCTGGCTAGGAAAAAAATAATTTCAACTTCTCTTGTCTTTACATTTTTTGTTGGATTAAACCTATCACAGTTATGGTGATGTTTTATGATTCTGCAAACAAAAAATATTATGAACATAAACTTTATCTTCGCACAGACATTCTGTTACAAAAAATATAATTACTTAGAACTTTTGTGTGCATTTCAGTGCAAGTTCCACTATCTTTGTAAAATCCTTTAACCTACCTATGGAAATTCTGTAAGTACGGAGTGGAAAAATGTAAAATCAGAAATCTAAAGCCAGGTTAAAATGTAAATTCAAACGATAAAGAGTTTTTTTGGAGGAAAATGTATTTGGGAAACCTACTAGAATTTTTTTAGGTTAGCATTTTAAAAGTCTGTCTATATTACCTGCATTTTCATCTTTGACTTGCGTTCTTGTATCACTAAGATTCAGAATCAAAATTCAGTCCCATGAGTTGGAAGGTAAAATTGAATCCCATTCATTTGCTGATAGGAACCCTTTTCCTTTTACATTTTTAATTTTTCCTTCTTTCTAATTTACTAATGTAGAAATATTCTTTCATTAAATTAATTTAGAGAGATAGTTATATTAATAGGTCACATAATATTTGAAAAATGCTTGTTGATGTATTATTCCAATAACCTGATATTAGAAAAATTGAACAACTTTGGATTGGTTTTTATCTAGTTGGATCTTAATGTTAGCAGGCCTTTCAGGCTGTTTTCTATGTCTTCCATAATCATACTGAAAAAAATGCCTTTGATGAAGTGTAATGAATTCTCTACTGGATATTAAATAAGTTCAGTGATTTTAATTATTGATTTTAGAACATATAATTCAATGTAATACACTTAGAGTTAGTCAGCTAATTGATAGTTGCTGGAAATACTGAAATAAATGATGAAATACTATGTAGACTTATTAAAAAAAATGTGGCTTTAATGCTCTCTGAAAAAGAAAGTGAAGAATTATTTTCTAATTGCAAGCTAAACAAGATGTAAAAAAATGTTTCTACATTATAAAATATATTTTATTACTTTTAATGTAAATGAAACCTGTATTTCAGTTTAAAAACCAAATCAAGAGTGTCTTGTCCCTTTATGATTTTGAATTGCATTGAAAAAATGGAAAGAACATAGATGTACTGAGAGGAAAGTACGCAGCAAGTGGACAAAGCTAGGAAGACTGGGGCAGTTTGAATATCTTTCTAACACAGTTTTTTGGACAGAAGTTTAAATAAAATTTTCTGGTTTAACAAACCACCTTGTATGAGGTCACAGCCAATGCAATTGTAAGATCTTATTCCAAAACTGCACAGAAAAAGCAGATACCTTTTTCTTTGGATCAAGGGGGAGAAAAAGTATTCAGAAATTGAAGTACTTCTGGTTATAGCGACTTTAGGTATCACCACTCATTTTAGAACTTGGCAAGGGCATGCATGGGAAAGCACATACAAACCCACAGTGATGTTATGTAACTTCAGTTTGAGTTACATCACCTTTTGTGTCACCTTGTAGAGATTTTTTATTTTAATATTTCCAATATTGGTTATAATTCATAAATGCACTGTGGTTACTTCCAATGGCTACTTGTTTAATAGCTAAATGATTTATTTACAATTCATAACCTTTATACTTCAGTTCCAGAGAGAATTTTTAGTTTGAACCAATCTGTTTCCCATCAATGTTGTTAATCCTTAAAACTGGGCATGGGTGTCCTTTAACAGCACTCCAAAATCCTTAATATTAGTAGTGGCAGAGAGATCTGGAACTGGTCTTTCTGCAGCACCAGCATGAAAGCTGTAGCTGTAGCCTAAAGTGCCCTTTTAGAGCATTTTTCTCCCTGGTCAAAGCCCTGCTGCTGAAAATCCACCTTGTATTCTTCCATGCTCACCTGGGATTTTTCAACCAATGTTTTCCTTCCATTTTACCAGTTGTTAAATGGCTTCTCAGGTTGAAAACTTCCTGTAGTAGTTAAAATAATATATATAAGATCTGGTAAATAATTTATAGGCAGATAAAAGTTTCAGCAGTTCATCAGAAAGCAGCTCTTTGGAGGACTTTAATAAACACACCTTCCCTGTTTGCTAGGACGCTGTTACAATACTGAACAGGAAGAAGAAGCAATACTTGTACAAAGTATCCAGATACTGTTTATGAAAATTCTAGTGTACACAATATAATTTTCTCCCTCTTTTTGTCTACAACTTTGCTGGTAATCACCATCTCCTTCTGCATAGTCCCTGAACTTCAGAAATCATCAACAATCTGTTAGCATGGCAATTAGTGTAAGACCAAAATCAGTGGGTGACAAACAGCTGCTGCTTGTAGGTGGAATTATCCTATAGTTTTTATTTCTAACAAAATCTTCTACAAACTTTTAATGTATCTTCACATGGGATTGCACTGTCACTTCAGAAAGCTGACTTGGAACATTAGGGGCCAGGACTATGACCCGTGATAGTATCCCATCATGAGCAAACCAGGACAGAACTATTAATGACATTACTGTCCACACCAATGTTAAAACTGAACATTAGAGATGGAGTTCAGCTTTGTGCTTGTTTTTTTTCTTTTCTGTTGAAGGCTTGCAGTATGAAATGTTCATACTTTCAATTTTTCTGCATGATTTGAGCTTCTATAAGTTCATAGACAAAAACTGTAAGGGCCTGACACTTTTACTTATGCAGTTACATCAAAATTGTTTAATGGTGCTTAGTGGAACTACTGGCAATAAGGACAGCTTGTTTATTTACTCATAACAGAATTATTCTCATGCTTTGAAATGAGGTATATTGCACTTTTCTGTGATAGCTTGCTGTTTAAAAAATTTCTGGTTTTTTCTTCTATTTTGAAAATGTACTAAAGTGTTTTCTGAAATTAATGTCTCATTAGAACCTTGGCAGGTAAAAAAGTGAAGTGTCACTACTGTTCTCTTCTAATAGCATAATGCAAAGTATTGCAATAGGTCAGAAAACATTGGTCAGTTTAATCCACCGGTATTTGACAGATTTTGAAATGTTCTAATTGTCTTGCCCATATGTTTAAATGTATCTTGGCTTTAGGCCAGAACAAAATACATTGCAGCTGAAGTACTGCTAAATAGAATGAACTAAATATTCTTCACAGAATATCTGAGCCACTGAGAGTGAAAATTTAAATTCCATCTTTGTCAGCTGACAGCCCATCAAAATTACTTGAGGATAGAGTCTGTCAATGTCTATGTGGAACTGAAACATGTATAGAAACAAACAAACAAATCAAAAGGGCTGAGTTTTCCTTACCATTTGAGAAATCAATATTATGACTAGATCTGCTGTTCCTAGGATGAGGAATTCTCTTATACTACTGCTAGTGCATAAATTTCCCCATAGCTGCAGATAAGTCAAAATAATAGAAAAATTCAGGCAAGCACCTGTTTGATTTTTGTTATATAAAGTAAGAAAACATGCTGCATAAAACCGTGTCAATTAACATATGCATATTCAAGAACATTTTAAAAGCACAATGTTGTTTAGCCAAATATATAAAAAAGGAATTCCTAATCAGTTATGAATTCTAATGTTCTATATTTGTAAGAAACTTTTTTTGCAACTCTTTCTTTCATTTTTGTGTTTTGTTATTACAATGTAAATCAATTTTATTGAAATGCAAATAACATTTTCTTACGAAACAACATAAAATAAAGTCGAAAGCAGTGTTATTTCTTTTTGTTTGAAATAGTACTAACTAGACCTCATGAGGATTGGAATTTTTTAGATTGTGTTTCTTGTGCACTTTTTCCTCCAGCAATGCCCATTATTGCAAGAATGAGACTTTTAATTCTGCAAACAGTGTGTAAAAATCAAACAGCATAGTGTTGCTTTGACCTTTTCAGTGTTCTTTTTTCATGGTTGTTCATATACGCTGCTACTATGGCTATTTCAACTCTGAGGTAGCCAACCAATCAAAACACAATACATCTAAAAGTTAGAGTGCATATGAATGTTTTATGGAGTATTCATCTTCTAGATGTTCATTTTAAAGAAAACAGAAAATTTAACAAACTCTCACTAAAAAGGCTGTTCAGGTTTTCCTGTAAATAATTTGAAAATTAAAACACACTTTCTTACAAGAAATGTATTCTATATAACAAAAATATTAAGAGATGCATTTGTCTGAAGAAGAAATGTGTACAGATAAACAAAAATAAACATTGGGAGTTAGAAAACATAAAATGAGAAAGTGAATCTCAAATGCATGATTTCACGGTTGAAAATGAACCTTTTAAACATGGTCTTTCTGACAGCTTGAAACACTATTAAATTGCTTAGTATTTATGACACTATTTTGTTAGTATAACATAAGGAAGAACATTTCTTTGCTATGTATTGCATCTTTAAGGTCCTTGTTTGGTTGGATTATTTTTTAAATTAACTGATTAGAAATAGAACAAACATGATTTTTGAGAATGAGTTTCATTTTATCCTAAGGCAGACATTCAAAATAAATCAGATTTAATATGTTCTAAAAGTGCCTGGTTTTAGTCATTGAGTGGGAAAATATTTCAGATTGCCAGCTTAGATATAGATGCCAACATCTCAGACATTAAACTTGGGCCTGAAATACCAGATAGGATGAATTCTAATCTTTTAATGTCAAAGTTAAGATAATTATAGTATAGTCCATCAAGCTGCATTGTCATTCATACACTCTACTAAAAAACAAACAAACAAAAAAAACCGTTTAATTATCCCCATATTTTTGCTTAGAGTTGAATTTCAGAACCTCACTTCTCTGATGGAAATGAGACTTTATTCTCATGCCCTGCCTAAACCTTTTTTCTTGACCAAATTTTATCAATAAGTTCTCATGTCAGTATATCTTTTCATTCTCAAAATGAAATATCAACACATGAAAAGCTTTTGTTCAAGCCAGCATACTTTCTAACAATTAAACATATTCTGAAGATTATTTACATTGTGGTTTAAGTGCAGTTCAACAAAGCCCCTCAACAAGATGTTGATATCTTAGAACATTAACTATACAAATTTCTGTCAATGTAAATTCTTTTGAATGTTTTTTGATCTACACCATTCGAGAAAATACTGTCATCAAATTTAAAAAATAATCTGGAATTAAATTCCCTATATTTCACACAAGTTTTCCTCAAAATCTTTACAGATTTTACAACAACCTAGGCAGTTGGCACTTCTGATAAATCATGTTATCCAGAGATGAGTGACGAGCTCGTTCTCAGTGGATCACTCACAAATGTCTTGGTATCTGAGAAGGGAATTTGACTGAAATAATTTGATTGTCTTTTATATCAAGGAGTATTTCCCATTTAAAGGAAATTCCATTATTAGATGACTTTGACCATCATATCATTGCCAAATGATATGATGATCAAAGTTTTAATCCTGTCAACATATGATGTGTCTCCAGCTTGGAGCAAAGACTTCAGTAAGATACGAGGTTGTTTAAAGCTGTTTACTTTATGAGTAGCAAAATATTAACTGTTGAGTGTAGAAATTTCCTTTCTAGGAAGCTTACCTCTGGAAGTTATAAAGACTGCTTTTGAATACTATGAAATGAACTGAGATGAACTGAAGCTGTTAGACTTCCAATTAAAAAAAAAAAAAAATCTGAGCCTGTCAATTCTCTTGAAATGGAGTTCTAATTTAGTTCTAATTACTATTTTGAGTCAACACTGGAGTCACATGATCTTTACACATCCAAGGCTGTTAAGGTCATGTGCAATATTTACTTTGTACTAAGATCACCAGCTACATTCTTTCCAGGTAGTGTAGTTAATATCTGCCCCAACCCACCACATGTCCTTTTTGGAGTCTTCAGCTACTCCCTGATTTCAGTTATCAGGGAACCATAAAAAGATCCTCCCTCTTCTCCTAAAGCTTTAGTTGTAAGCAGGGGTTAGAGACATTTAGACTGCAGAGAAAATATTTCAAGTGTTATGTGCATGAGAAACATATACATATATTATTGTATCCATCCAAGAGCTGCAAATACACCTCAGTTAATAAAAAACAGCCCCTTGGGCTGAATAAATATCATATTTAAGGGGGAGAAAATAATGAGTTTATTCTGGAAGGGGGTCATGAGGTACTTAAAATACAATAAAATAAACAAAATTAAAATAAAATAGCATTACATGAACAATAGGGTTCTCAGGTGCTGGAGTTGTAGCTTTCAGCTGAATATGAATGTTATTTTCAGTTTATAAAATAAGATGAAATTTCAAAAATATGGTTATTAATCTTCTAAAGAACTATATTTGCTTAATAACAGCAGTAGCCTCAAACAAATGTTGTCTGATATGATTAGAAAAGATGGAGAAGATAAAAAGAAAAAAATAATAACAAAATATCAACCAGAAAATAACACTTAAGTATGGCCTTTATTTAAAAGTAAGTAAACAGGGAAAATATAATTAATGTATCAAAACACAACATTGAAAAATATTCTAAAACTATATCATAATGCATGAGTTGACTAGTCCAAAGCCAAACTGGACTCCTGCACTTTTAATGGAATAGAAGGTCAGCTAACTTTTATATTCATTACCAAGTAGAAATTCGACTTTCTTCTTCTTCTTTATATTAATCTGAATGTAGTACAGATCAAAGCTCTTTTAAAATTGCAGTTTACTGAAAAGTAAAAAGAACCATCTGTCCCTGTTTTGTATCTGAAATTCACTGGCAATTACTAATATCATAGGTTCTTTTAGTCAGGCTTCAGACTAGAGTTTGATTTTTGAAATATACCTCACTACAATACTTTATGTCAAAGTCACTCACAGATGGTGCAGTAATGCTTTTATATTCCCATAGTGTAGACTTAGAGCCAAAATTGGCCTTAAAGAAAAGTTGTGGACTTGCACTTGAAACTTATTAGAACTGAAATTCTTTGCCAGCTCCATTTAGTTCTTTAAATCAGGTCCATAATTAAAGTCAAAGTCATGGCTACACATATTTTAGGAACCTCCAGTTATTTCTCTCCCTGTTAGCCAACAGTTACAATATACGTTTCTGTTATTCAGAGTTACTGCATTAGAGGCGGTCATATATCTACTACCAGCATGTTTAAATGGAAGAACTGAAGGCTATTACACTTGCTAAAGTGCAGTGAAAGAAATAAAAGCAGTCAGACTAGTCTTGAACAGAACTTACATCTGTGCTTTCTCATCACCATTTACAAAGTATATGATAGAATGTAAAGTGTCTCTGGGCTGGATTACAGCTGCTATTGACAGCCTTAAAAAAATTATTCAAGAACTAAATAAAATGTCCTTTTACATGTTCTCTGTATTTGGCTTTGTTCTTCACATTTATGCTTTAGACATCTAGTCTAAATAAATTTTCATATAATGTTTTAGATTGCTCAGAGACCACAGAATTTAGGTAGCCCATGTCCAATGTGCTACAAAGCTAAGAGAAATAAAAACCACCTATGAAGTTTGATTAAGTACTGAAGCTTTAAAACTTACTTTAAAATAATTTATGTAATTATTTTAATTAATAAGTATTAAAAATATTTGCCAGACAAAATAGTTTTTGAATAGTCAGGTACTGAATGACACCCAACTTTCAGCATTGGAAATCACTGTAGGTTGATGTTGTGCCTACTAATTCTAAAAGTTGAGTGAATGTGTTAAAAGTAGTCGTGTAGTTGGCTAACAGTGACAGCATAAGTTTGCCTGTGAACACTGTAGTAGAAATTACTCTGCATGGTTTTGTTCCTAGGCTGAATATTAGCCTGTTTTGTCTTTTACAATTACTGCTGAACCTCAAGAATGAGAATCTTAAGTATGTTAGTAAAACCAAGGGATTTATTTTATTGTATTGTATTTTTATGGATCTCTGGAAGGAAATAGGTTGAAACTTGGTTTATTTCTTGATATACGATAAGACACTAATTCATTTAGTATGGGGAAATAATTGAATACACTTCATTCATTATTTCTTGTTGGAATTACATGACCAAAAAAAAAAAAAAAAAAAAGTTGTACACAGATTCTGTACTTTACAGTGAGTAAGTGATTATGATTGAGTTTTTTTCCTGCACAGTCAAGTAGAAAATGCATAAGCTGAATTCTGTCCAGGATATCTTTAATATGAGTTCCTTTGAAAATAGTAACTTTCAAACAGCTTGTCATATGTTGATATATGTTTAAAACAGTAAGCAATTTTTATGTTTTTCCACTCTTAAATGTACTTTGTTACTACTTAATTTTTAACTTCATTGTATTTTCACATAAATGGGGTTAAGTGAATGATACTACATCAAAATAAGCCATTAGAGGATGGCATGTTTAAAGATGTCTGTCTCCTTTTCTTCATAAAAGAGGCTCTGCTAGACAAATAGATTGCAGTAGTACCTCTAACATCTTAATTTAGAAATTATGGGTTTTATAGTTGATATAGCATAAACCATGTGATAAACATAGATTAAGTGAATTTCAAAACTGTACTAATTCTAATATGCAGAAGGAAAAGAGAACTTGAAAATGATACACAGAATCAAATTTAGGCTTTAACATACTTGGAAAACTTTCTTTGCCTTTTCCTTGCCCTTCCCTCCCCATGCCAATTCACAATGCTCTTGATTAGCATTCTTGATCATAAGGAATGGAACAGAAATTATTATTTTTGAAATATTCATTTTTTTATTAACTTTTTAAACAAGATGGAAGTATAACTGAGTTAGTACTCACTGTAGTGGGCAAGTGACTCACTGACATGAATGCTCATTATCAATTAAAAAAAACAAACAAACAAACAAAAAACCAACAACAACAAAAAAACCAAAACCCACAACAAACCAAACCAAACAAAAAACCAAAAACAATCAACGAACCAAAAAAAAACCAAAAACAACAAACAAACAAAAACCCAACCAAACATAAAAGAGATTCTTTTATTCCATGTTTTTAAGTGTCTTTATTATCTCAGAATTGCAGAATGGTTGAGGTTGGAAGGGACCTCTGAGGCTATTTTGTCTAGCCTCTACTCCATCAAAACAATTCTGATTATAGCACTTCAGCAATAATAAAGGTTCATAATAAAATTTTTGTGGTTTTCCACCAAATTAAGATTATTTTATCTATAAATCTATACCCTACAGTAGCTTAGATTTGCTTCTAAATTATGGTAGTTTAAATTCTTCAATCTTCCCACTGCAGTAGTAAAACAAAAAATAGTATTTTATGCTTTTTATTAATTTCAACTACTAATTTATTAATCCATTATTAATATTAATAGATTATTAGTATAAACTAATGAAAAGTGATACATAATCTACAGGATTTTAAAAATAGCTCTCAGAATTTCAGTATTCTATAACTCTACGTAATACTATACAATGGTTTTAAAAGGCTGTCCTGTTCTGTTAAATTGTGTGTATGATTTTTAAAGAAATTACTCTCATTAGCAAATACATTTCCAATGAAGGTCTCTTCAAGTCAAAGCTCAGAGGAAAAAGTATCTGATTCTCTGGAATAATGACAATCAATATGTATTTATTACACTAGTTGATAGTGTCTAACTCAGGCCTCTGAAAGAAGTTTTCCAAAAATTCATCACCTATTTTTCTTCTGTTGCCAAATGAAGATTAACTGTTAAGAAATCAGTGCAGAGAAATTACTTTAAGAGACTTGTTTCCATGATTAGCATGCTTCATCACAAAATAGCATATAATCAATAGGACAGAAGAGTTACCTGATGTAGCATTGATATGGTCTATGGTTCAACAAAGTTACTGCGTGTATCAGAAAAACTGATCATGCACATTGTAAGAATTAAGAAAGACTCAAATTGAAGTAGCTGAAATTCTCACCTTGCGTTAAAAGGTAAGGTTGAAAGGACTGAATAGCTTCCTGTGATAAATTTGAAACTAAAAAGGAGGTATAAAAAACATCCATAAGTTTGTGTCATGTACTGGGTAAATATTTTTCTAATGTTTGGATCATATTGCTAGTTCAATACTCCTGGAAAAATAAGCTTCTTTTGGAATGTCCAGTTTGTATGCCCCTGAAACTGACCTCATAATAAAGATATTTTTAAGAACCTAACATCTTTCTGCCAAGTGAATTTCAGAGGACATGATGTTTTATTTGAAAACCTTTGGAAAAAAAAAAGAAAAGAAAATGTCTCCAAACCCTGCTTCTTTTAGGTAATATATAATAATATGAAAATATCAACATTATTATTACTGAAAATTGGATTTCCAATCAAAAATAGCAATATATTGTAGGCCTCTTGGTTTAAAAGGGATAAATACCAGTTTTGCAGACAATTAAAAACCTTGTTTATCTATAAATAGGGAACTAGTTCAGCCCATCTTTTTCTTTCTTTCTTTCTTTTCTTTCTTTCTTTTCTTTCTTTCTTTTCTTTCTTTCTTTCTTTCTTTCTTTCTTTCTTTCTTTCTTTCTTTCTTTCTTTCTTTCTTTC
>JAWWMP010000081.1:71688831-71720367 GCA_035047865.1 Dendrocincla tyrannina
TCTTTCTTTCCTTCTTTCCTTCTTTCCTTCTTTCTTTCCTTCTTTCTTTCCTTCTTTCCTTCCTTCTTTCCTTCCTTCTTTCCTTCTTCCTTTCTTCCTTTCTTCCTTTCTTTCTTCCTTCCGAATTCCGAATTCCTTCCTTCCTTCCGAATTCCTTCCGAATTCCGAATTCCTTCCTTCCTTCTTTTTTTTTCCCAATAGACTGTGATATAAACAAGAAGATAATTGATTTCCTCTTTCATACTAATTGGGTTTGCTGGTTTTATTCATACCCTGTATACTTTGACATGAACAATTGGAATGGCAAAGAGAACTAGCAGTTAGGCTGCTGAAGGCTACCAAAACTATAGAAAAAGTGCCCTTCACACTTCTTTGCTTCCCAGCACTGTCGTGAGATGTCTGCAAAAATTAAAACTGCAATCTTTTCATGCAAATATGAAGACACTATCTGATCAAGAGAAGATGATTAGTGTAGAAGTAATTCCTGTGGTTTTGGCATTGGTTACCTAAATTTCATTACTGGTCTTTTAAATAAATCCTGGTTGTAAAAGATTACTATAGTTTAGTTGCTCTTGAAACCAGAAGTTATTTATCGGTACTTTCCATTGGTAGTCAACAACAAAAATGCAAGTAAATGTGAACCTGAAGCCATCAGGAAAGGATAAGCTTTCCATATCAAGTATCAACGTTTATTTAGCCCAAACACAAGATATGATAAATGGTTTTGATGTAAGTTACACTTTTAAAGGTAGACAATTATCGAAGCTTTTATTGTTAACTAAAACATGACTGACAAATGTGAAGACAAATCATGGTATTAAACAAACGAATCTGACATAAGATTTTGAACTGGCAATATTATTTTAGGTAGTTTTAATTTACATGCAAAGATGTCCATTTAGTTTTCTTCAAACATGTTTTATAGGTGTATTATGTGAAAAAAAAATCTAATTAAATTCCTTGAGAAAAATGCTGTATTGATTTTTTATAACATTGTTAATAAGAACATAGTAACTGCTGCACCTGTGCCAGATCCAGAAATATTAAATAAAATGTATCATATATTTCTTGTAGAACTGCAAACTGAGGAACATTATATCTTGATTTCTGATGCCAGTCTGAATTAGTTTATTGATCTGCATCTCAGTTCATTTTAGAACTCTATTTCTTTTTGTTCCCTAGAGGGTCAAATGTTTCCATCCAGAATCTAAAAAATATTAACATTAAAGAGTTTTACCATCTGTTTTACTACTCCAGTATGTATTTGGCATGTCCTACCTATACCCTGTATCAGACACAGTCACCTCTATGCAACAAATATTAGTATGAATGTATAATAATAACATTGAATTACTTTAGTTGAAAAATAATGTGATCAAATTACTGTTTTGAAATTTGTATGGAGTTACTTAGTATAATTTAGCTTCAATACTATATAGAATATGATATGAAGTATCTACTTGATTAATGTTTCTTAGGGACATTATTTCTAAAGATGGTCAAAGTTTTAATGAATTAATTTGACCATCATTATGGGTAATGTGCTGGAGACACATTAATCTAAGGGATATCATATAGCCTGTACAGAACTAATTCATCTGAATGGGAATTTGGCAAATTAATCCAGGCTACAATATGGGGAAGGAGCTGATACCCAGTTTTGAATCAAACGAATACAGCCTGGCATACACTTTTCTGTTAAGTTTATTAATTCGGGGGGATATATTTCTCACAGATAAATATAGTTATGTCCTGCAAGTGTAAAATTGTAAGGAAATGTATGAGGCTATGAATTTTAATGTGTAATAAATTATTCTTTCACTAAGACTGATAAAAAATCAACAGATTAAAAAAGATGATCATGTCTGTAATTATGTAACAGTTTCCGAATCATAAATAATGCTGCATGTGTCGTATTCAAATCAGAAAGTAATAACCTGATTTAGGAGTGTCTCCTGAATTAATGGTCTAGCACTGTTTCTGTTCTTTACAGCAGATTGAGACGTTTCACCTATTAGCTTGCTAACTGTATGTTGGATTTCCCAAGCTCACAATCAACAGGCACTTTCAGCTCAGATGTTTCCAATGAAGTAGAGAGATGGACGGAAAAAGATTCTCTTACCGGACGTAATGTAAGACCCCGGGTTCAAGCTACACACTGCCCAGACATTTTTACTTATATTTAAGGCTCTAAAATAATCCAACACTGAATTTTTGCAAAGTCTTTTAATTCTTTAATGCCTTGAGATCCTATAAAGTGAAAACACTACATATGATTTCCCAAGAGATTTCTCTTAATCTACGGAGAAAATAGACATTTTGGCAAAACGTTAAAAGGGGTAACATACAACCAAGTCAGAAGATTCCATAAAGTACCCAAGACACATACCAGCTTAGCAAAATACAACCCATCAGTTTTAAGTCACACAAAAGATATTAAGGAGAGTAAAGAAAGGAAAGATATTAAGAGTAAAAACAGGAATAAAGAGACAGAGGAAGAGAAAAGGAGTACAGGAAACATTTAGAATAACAGAAATAGTTACTGCTGACAATCCTTCACAAGGTGACAGCCAGAGAAAAGAAAGAGAAAAAGGAAGAGGAAGTGAAGGCTCTGTGCCCCTGCATTTCTATGGTCTGGCCAACATGGCCATCCCCTCCCAGGTGGGACATCTGGCTCACTGACTGCTCAGTGCCCTCCAGGTCAGAGTGAGGGGAGGCTCCAGGAGGAGTGGTGTGGGTGGGCTACCAGGCTGGCCATTTGATTGACTGCTGTGCCATGTGGCTTCCATAAGGTGGCTACCATGTCTGGCACTGCCAGGTGGGCTGCAGCCTTGCCCATTCCCCCCACATACATAGAGTTTGTTCCAACCCAATAAATAATCTGCTGAGATTTTAATCCAATCTCTCACACCGAATACTTCTGCATTTTTCTTCTATTTTTAGTGTTCCATGAAACATTTTAGCATTCAACCAATATGTAATTTTCCCATGGAAAACTAATGTAAGGAAATTAGCCTGAGCTTCACAGATTCCTGAGCAAGGAAAAACACCTACAGAACATTATCAACTATATAAAACAACAGCTTTTGTTTAAAAAACTGTATAAAATTATGGTTGATTTGAACTATAATTTAATTTACTTTATTTTTGCATATGAAGCAAAGTATAGCACATATCTCCGTTACAGAATATAGCTGTATAGCAGAATTATATTATTATTATTGGTTTAGTTTATATGAGATAGAAATCTCAGAACACATATGATAGGATCAAGACACTTTTAGGACTCTGAAACATATTTTTGCATGGTTGTGAGCCTGGGCAATCACAGCAGCTATTGGAGAAATCTGATCATTCATTTTCCAGCTTCTTGTTCTTTGTTGTACTCCATAAGTGGAGCACGAAATGGGAAAGTAAAGTTCATTATGACAAAAGAGTAAAAACCTTCCTACTTCAAATAATTTTAAACCACCAGTAAGATTGTTGACTCCACAATCAACTGTTAATTATTTTTATTGGAGTTGTTCTCCTTTATGGACAATTGGCAGAAGACTGAAAACCCAGTTTCAGAAAAGCTTGTTAGAAAAGCATGAATGAGAAGCCAGACAGGATGGTCAAGAAAGAAGGGAATAGAGAAAAATTGGACTTGTCAGATATCAAAACACTTCATGCTTCTGTTGCATTTTCTGGTTGGTTGTTTCTGTACAACCAGTCACGATTCCTACTGCTGTAAAACTGGGACTTATCAATTTGTATGCCTGAGCCCTGAAAGCACCTCCAATCTGACTGTGCCTGCAAAGTCACAGTAGCTCCTCTCACTGTGCCTACAGACCAGAATCCCCTTTCAGCCCTCTGGAGCTCCCCATCTCATCCTACCCATGGACCAGGACCTCAAGTCAGTCCATTCAGGACTTCAGCCTTTGTTTTAGTGATGTTGAAGCAGTATGGGTTTTCAGCTCTCCTAGGATTTCTAGAGGATGCTTACAAATTGGAAGTCCTCTACAAATCAGGAGAGATGAGCCAAAAGTTTTCCAGTAGAACACGAGACTCGTGCTACCAGATAACCAGCTAAATAATTATCACCACAATCATCATCTTCTTTGGTGTGATGACTGACCCTTTGTTGAGTGATTGCAGATTTCTTTTCTTTCAGCCTCACAAAAACAAAAATCTCTCTGTACAATTATATTGATTACTTTTACAAAGTACTTGGCATATGTGTCAGTCTTTTTTAAAATCTATTTACTGCTTTATTGAGCTTGGGTTTAAATTAGGAAAAAGACGGTATTACATGCGCTCTGGTAGTCTAGCAAAAAAAGCTGAACACAAATGAAAAACTCCTTATTTCACATACTGGCACAGTAATACAATACTCTTCAATTAAAGTGTATATAATTTGCAAAAAAGATACAATTCCGAAAAACTTCTTTACACCAGAAGTTTTATAGCTAATACAGGTTTTTCTTGATTGTCACAATAATCCTAGCTTGAAGATCATAGAAATAATAATTCTTATGAATAGAATTAAATAATAATAATAGAGAAGTAATGTTAATAAATACTGACCAAAGGGAAAATTTTACTTAAAAATTCTTATGATCAAGAGCAACATTGTACCTTTGTAGATAGTTGTAGACAGTACCTTTGTATTTCAATAACAGCATCACAGCTGTCATCTTTTTGAAACTCAAATTTGAAAGATACATACCAATGTCACCACCTACATTATTTACTTCTAAATTATGCAATATCAAGATAATGACCGTGGCAACAAAATGGGGAGGACCAAGTAGGCATACATTACAAAACCTTAATTAATTTCAAAAGGGGACATATGAAAAAAAAAATAGATGGTTCTTAAGTAATTCTAGATATAGAATGAAGTACAATTATAGGCTAGTTTAAATTTTGATGTTTTCAAATATTCTTTTTCTTGCAGTTACTATAACATTCTTCTAACACAGGAAACTAAGCCTACAGAAAATTTCTAGAGTGAGACAGATAGATTAAAAACCTCAGTGTCTCAGCAAGGAGACTTTAGTATAAGCTGACAACAGACCATTCTTCAAGGACAACTAAGAGAAACAGTTTTTTCCCAAGAATATTTAGAGGGGGCATGGTAGAGTTTGTCTTCGCAATAAAGCCACTGAAAATTGCTGGACATGGAAAATAAGACTTCAAGAACACAATGAGGAGGGGTTTTTTGCACAAGCCTTTTTATTTCTGGTGGTCTTATTCTGATCTTTGACCTTTTAAAATACTGTGATTCTTTTTTCTGAGCAAATGAGTACTTTTTTAAGGTGCAGACAGTTGATATGCTATGGGTGCTTACTTCAGGAAAAAGGTCCATGATAATGCATCTTATAGTCCTGCCTACCAGGATTCCATCACAACATGAAGAGTTCCTTTTAGTTCATCAAAAATATGTATTGACAGGAATACCACTAAACTTTTAGCTAGAACTTATTAAATATTATTCGTATTCTTGATTACAGAGAGCTTCTGCTTTAGGAGAGTATTTGACTTCAAAGCAGTGTCTTCCCATTATGAAACAAACTAAGTTATAAATTGTACATCATCCATGGGCTTTTTGTAAAATAGTTAGTAATCTTTTGTAAAAAATAGCACTTTTAATAATTTTATTTAATAGTCATACAGACTTGTTAGCAAAATTATTAGTCTTCTTATGAAGTGAGAATATATATTTTCACAAAATTCAGAAAAATACTAGTTCAAGAAAAAGCTCTGTAAGGAGAAAAGCATATAATCAGTTCTACAATATATGTATAATTTAATTATTAAGAACATATGAGAAAGTAAAAAGATAAAGTTACAATGCTCTTTATATATTAAAATAACTAATTTTCTACTTGGGTGGGACTAAATTAGCTGTTTTGGAGTGCAGTCTTATCAGTCGCTCATACTCTAGAGCACATACTATCACAAATAAACTGCCAGAGAAATATTTTATGTAGTAAAACCTCCAGCAGCTGGATATTACTGAGACTAGAAGAGCATATAAATATCTGTGTAATAGGCAGCAGAGATGGAGAAAAGAACACGAGCAGGAATCCAATTAAACCACCTTACAACAACCAGAAAATGCAAGGCTTTTATAAACTGTAGATGCAGGAAGAACTCTTAAGAAAGTGCTGCAGGTTGTAAACTGATATAATGTGGATTTTGGAATTTAGAATGAAACATTCTTTCAGCCCATTCAAATTAAAGTTCCAAAGATAAAAAATTTGCATGCCATCATTGTAAAATTCTTGAAAGACTAGTAAGTCTCCCAGAGAGAGTAGTGGGCATATTAACAAATCCTCTGATCTAATCCTTGCATTAACACCATTAGAAAGCAGAACGTGAGATAGCACCTAGCTTATTTCCCCTCAAATCTCTGACTAATGAATTTTAATTAAAACGTTTAGCGATTAAAAGGAAGCAATAATTTAAAGAAGTATGTTTTTTTCTTTTTGTTACGAATGAAAGTAGAATTAAAGGGTAACTTAGAATTCCATCATTCATAAGTGCTTTTGTGCCAATAAGTGTGAACTGTAATCATTGATTTTGCCAAAAAATGTTGGATAATGAACTACAACTTCTCAAGCAGAAGCAGGTATGAAAAGAGATTCTCCTTTTTTTTTTTTTTAAGTTTTACTTTGTTTTATTCTGTCAGATTGTGATGTCAACTTTTGCTGAGTGCTGGATTGCCTATAAGTTTGTGTGAACATACAGATTTAATGCGAGCATCAACATCCTCTGAAATTTTCAGTTTATAAACTGCATCCTTTGTTCTCTAGGCAAGTTAATTCCTGATTAATTAGTTTATAAGTGGGATTACCTTCCTAAAATCATGTGAGAATCCTCATTTTTACTCTGAAGTCCTTTTCCTACAGCAAAACCTTTTAGAATGTACATATGTGAACAGATATTTAAACTTTAGTCCAATTTTATGCATTTTACTATGTCTATGTTTGTATATTTCTACATAGACCTATAAATACTCATTTTAGATACTACTTGTGTCTTGTTCTGGTGTTTATCTGATAACAATTTCAAGCTTTACATCACAGAGTACTGCTACATATATTTACAGTCATAGGTTCAAGAGATCTGCTGTTTAGGATAAAGTGTGCATTTAAGCAGCTTTCAAGCTCCTATTCCCCAAAGGTGAGAAATAAATATTCAGGTAGTGTGCACTGCCCAATAATCAAACTCTTATCCCATGCTTGTAAACAGATACCAATTGCAGCCTGACCTACTTGTCTATAATCAGATAAGGGAGTCCCGCTTCTGCTGTGGAAATACAGTTCCCATCAAAGAGCCAAAATCTGAGACTGCAAGTGATAAAGGAGAACAGAGGAGTGAGACTGTGTCTCCACATTTAAGAAAGCTGGAATATAATTAATTAATTAGCTTATTTATTTATTTATTTGGAGGATTGAAGGGGGGAAGGTTGAGGAGGCTTTGTTGTTGTTGGATTATTTATTATTATTCTTGTTGTTGTTGTTGTTGTTGCAGGCAACAGTCAGAGTGCAGAATCACTTAGGTATCTTTGATGGAGTTAACCTAGGTGGGGGAAACTACTGCAGAAACGGCATTAAACTTAATTGATACTAATCTACATTGCTTTTCAGTAAGGTTGTACAGTCTGCAACATAGATTTTCTCCCCAGAGTTTGGGGTTGAGGAGGGGGATTACAAAACAGATGAAGAGCTCACTCTGTAGACTAGTACCTGGTACTAAGGAACAAGAGGGAAATTCTAAATACTTCAAAAAAAAAAGAAAATAATTGTTGTTCTTTTTAAAGTCTAACCTATATTTACATGAACCTGACTTTATCATACTGCAGTATGTCTTGCTTGTTAAGATTCAAAGATCAGACTTCCTAGTAGCACAACTGAATAGTATAATCTGATCACAACACATATTTTTTAGTCTATTAATGAGAAATAAATAATACATTTGTATCTCCTTACAGCCTTTTGCAGAAGGCCTTATTACCTTTTCTTATAGCTTACTCCTTCCAGTAAGATACTTGATAGAATAACTAGTTTATGGAGAATCAGTATTTTCACTAAAAGTCATTTAAGTTATCTTTATGAACATGCAGAAGGTTACAATCAGGAAACAGTGATTTGTTTTCATTTGAAACTATCCTCTGACATATTTTTGGGATTTCATTTCCTATTTTCATATTTACAAATAAAAAGGAATAATGTTGAGACATACATATTTTCCTTCTACTGAAAACTCATGAAAACTAATCATAATATCTTTTCTTTCTTGACTAGCCTCTATGTCACTTGGCAATATATGGAATATGCTGGTCCCAGAAGTAAAAACCTGCAGTAGTTCAGAAAAACTTATCTTTATGACTCTTTCTTTAATATTGCTTTTAGCTTTTCTAATATTCAACTTCTCTCTTGTATGTTCCAGCTTATGATCTTGTTCTAGTGATTCTGCTTAGCCCATAGACTAATTCTAAAAAAGAAATAGGCTTAGACTCATACATTAGTTTGTAATTTTCCATGTTGTATTTAATATAATTTTTATGATGTCTTTTTACTCCTTATATTTAGAAAGCTACCTAAATAGGGGGGGCCTCATGGAGCATAAATTTTTAGGTTTCTGACAATTGCTGTATAGGTTCATTCCTAATATTATGAGTCAAAAATAAAGGGGGATTGGAATTACATTGGAAGCTTCATGGTATGTGTTAATTGTTAATATTTCCTTGTCTATTTAGCAACTAACTTTTATCTAAAAATTGAAGCACACATATGTTCTTTTATATGGATGTGTATCCATATATAATCTCTGAGGCCGCTTACTCAGTACATTTAAAGATGTTTAGAAATTATACTATGAAATATGTGTTTTAATATAAAGGAAAATATTCCAATTAAATTGTCTGCCATAAAGATTACAAATATGTAAGTAGGTCTGATGCTCTTTTCTGTGGCAGATCATTAAAAATTAAGAAAAATTAGAATTCTATTAAGCCTTTTGATTTATTTGTTTATAACTTTCACATTTATATTGTTTGACTATTTTAAGTGACAAAATAAATATTAATTATTTCTACAGAGGAATAAATTTGTTTCTGTAGGTAAGTCTTTGCTGTACATGAAATATTATGGTGCTGGAGAGCAAAGTGATGGGATTTGTTTTCAACAGAGAAATGTTTATTTTTGTTTGAAAAATATTTGGGAAGTATAGGTATACAACTTACTGCTAGAGTACCTTTCTCATTGTAAACTTTTAACCTGGTTATATATCATCATCATGGCTAGGCTTCATGAACAAAGATTTACAAGGGCTCTATCCACGCTTGCTACAAGCACACTGGTGGCTAAAAAGGCCAGTGCAAGATAGGCAAGTCTGATTGCAAAAGGCACAGCGGAAAGTCTCCATTGGCACTACTGGCGAGGCACAGTTCTTCCTGCATTGCCTTTTTTCCTTCAGACTGATTCTGCACGTGTTCTCAAAGGAAGCGGCAGCATTATGGATGGTGTGTCTCCATTTGTCCCAACTGGAGGCCAGGGTGGACCATGGATGGTGGTCAATATGGCCAAGGCTGAGGTATTGTTTCAGGGAGTCCTTGTATCTCCTCTTCGGGGCTCCTCTCTTGCGGCAGCCGGTGGCGAGTTCACCATAGAGCACAATCTTAGGGAGGCTGTGATCCCCCACCCTGGAGACATGCCCAGCCCAGCACAGCTGCATTTTCAGCAGCATGGCCTCAATACTGCTGATCTCTGCCTGTTCAAGGACAGACACATTTGACACGTACTCAGACCAGTGGATGTTTAGGATTGTATGGAGGCAGCGCTGATGGAAGCGCTCAAGGAGTCGCAGGTGGTGGCGGTAGATGACCCATGATTCAGAACCATATAGAAGAGTAGACACTACAATGGCTCTGTAGACACTGATCTTTGTGCTTCAGGTGTTTATTGCACCAGACTCTTTTACGGAGTATTCCAAAATCTCTGTATGCCTTCACTAATGGGTTGTCTATCTCTTTGTCAATCTTACCATCTGAAGAATTGATGCTTCCCAGATAGCTGAACTGCTGGACTGACTTAAGTTCTGATTCACCTATGATGATGTGGGGATGATGGAAAACTTCTTGAGGTGCAGGTTGGTAGAGAACTTCTGTCTTCTTCAAGCTGACTTCCAGCCTAAAGAGCTCAGCAGCCTCTGCAAAGCAGGATGGTAAGCGCTGCATATATAATGAAATACAGAATGTGCTTTCAGATGCACCAGTAATATTTATACCATGCCGAAATATCATTATTGCACATATTGCTATACAGGTAGAGCAAAGTAAGACAATGATAGCCATTTTTATCTGTCTTCTAATTCCATCCATAAATAAGGATTTTTAGTCACTTATTACTCATCCAGAAGCTTCAATGTGCTGACAGCAGTTATCTAATCTTCTGGCATTCTTAATACAGTACAGAAAACACATTTTAAAATTGCTTATGTCACCTATTGGATTGTATGTAATTAATTTAATTATATGCTCCTCATAAATGGCAGTTTCCACACCTGTTTCAAAAGCTTATTTTTTTAAATTTGATTTTTATGTGTCGTAGACCTGAGGAGGGAAGAAATGACGAGCCACTCTGCACGAGGGTTGGAGCAAAATGGCCGTTTATTCTGAGGGAGCATGGGCTTTTATAGGGTCAGTTAGGGAAGGTTCTAGAAAGTGGGCATGGTTAAGGGAGGAGCTTCATAGGTCTACAACATATAAGGGCAAAAGGGGATGAGCTTTACCAAATAAGGGAAAGAAGAGGAGGAGAAAAGGAGTGGTCAGCCCTTGATGGATCGGGCGTACGTGCAGTTACCGTGTACACCAACTGACCAATGGGGGAAAGGTTTCAAGCCCACGAAACAAGCGGCCAATCATGAGGGGTAACTGGGGAGAACTGGGGTACAGAGAACTAATCGTAACAGCTGAACAATAGAAATGTAATAAGTACTATTCTAATACATATAACAACTGACTAATCACAAGCTTAATAACTTTGAACTCTCTCAGGAATCATTGGGCGGTCGACCATCAATCCACAGCAATGGTGATCTTGTGAACTTCCTTTTCTTCTTGTCTCTTTTGTTTTTTCTCCATTCTCCGTACTTGGTCGCCCTGACCCCGACATTTATGTGACAACATTATGTCACAAAGATTGTGTAAATTCAGTCTCTCTTTTAAATAAAAGATATGCTGCCTGTTCTGTTTCTCTGAACAGAGGATATTAGCAGACCAAGAATTGGGTTTGTTTTGTTGTTGTTGTTGTTTTTATTTTGTTTTTTAAAGATGCGGAAATTTCTTTCCCCAGAAAGCAAGGAAAAAATTATATGGCTAGATTTTTTTATTTATTTATTTTTTTTAATTTATTTTTTCATTCTGGCTATAACAAACTGCATTCTTGTAATAGGGAGAAAATTGTATTACAATCTTTACCTGAATTGTTGTACAGCTGAGTAACTTAATGAACTATCATGAAGTTAGCCCCAAATCACAACAACACCAAGAATTTGGTGGATGGCTTTCCTATTATTTGTATTATAATGCTAACTTGTTTCTGAGTGCACTAAAGCTGCAAAATGCTAAGTTACTAACATTAGAGGATTCATGAGATTCTCACATTTTCATCTACAGTTGCTTTGTAGTTCAAGTTATATGGAAAACGATATAGGAATTTGTGGCAGTGGACTTACAGTATCAGAAGTAGAGTAAATCCTGCAAGAAATGGGCCTGTGAAGAAAATGAAGAAACCACCCATAATGCCTTAAAAACTGAGGCTTCTACTGTATTGTAAAATGGATTTCTTCTCTTTTTCCCTGAGTCACTGTTCTCCTTCCCAAAACCCCTTGAGAAAACTCTTATCTCCCTAGCCTAGTATGCAGGAATTCGTTCTTGCAGGACTATGTGAAGTCCCCCTCTTGGCCTTTAGTTAACCCTTTCGCCATTGGTTGTTATCCCTAGATTCTTATTGGTTGTAACCAAAATTCCCTAAAAGCCTTTATATACACCTGACCACGTGAACAAACCCTCTCTTAGCGTCCTCTCCTGCAGTCTCTGTGTGTCTCTTTTCCAGGGCATCTCGGGGACCAATTGGAGAGGGGGAATGAAAAGGGGGAGTGTTCCATCATGATGTTGCAGGAATTCATATAATAGCAAACACATTTTTCAGTAGAACATTCCCATTAGCTAACATATCAGTCAAAGAAAAAAGGGTGAGCATTACATAGAAGCTAGAATATCTAGTAAAGTCATGAAAACTGCCTTATCCATAATGAATTGCAATTCATAAAACACGACACACCTGTCTCAAGAAAGAATATTTTTCTTTATTTTATACATGAACATGTTTTTGTAGATTTTGGTCAGATGGTGATATAATCCTGAGAACAGAGCAATCAAGAGTGTTAAATAGACCAAGGATACCTCATCAACAGTTTGGATTTCTTTGTGTCATAGATATCAAGTTTCCCTTTCCACTTTTTTTTTTTCAGTTGCTAAAAAAGACAGAATCTCTTAGTTTAAAATCAAAACAAAACATATGCTTGTGGGGAAAACAAAACAAAAAAAAAACAACCCAGAATTAAAAATGTTCAGAAAAAAAAATTACAGAGCTACTTCATGTTTTCTAAATAAAAAGACAGCTGCCAGGCTCTCCAAAAGCATGTTATGAATCCTTTGCATAAACCCCAGCCATTTGGAGTCACCAGCAGTGAGAGGTGTCACTGTATTGAAATAAACCTTCTATCTCCTTCTTCAACACAAGATCTTGTGAATAAAATGAATCTAAAGATGCATCTCGAATTGTGTAAGGTTTTGACAAAATCCACAACATTTTCATAAAATATGGAAATATGCCTGATAAAAACATGCAAGATATAAATATGATTCTAAATCTGAAGTTGAAGACTACATTAAAGATCTGAAACAGAACATTTCTGAAGATGATATAAAGCTGGAGTCAAGCACATTAGCCAATGATAAAATTTCAAATTAATTTAGAAATGTTGTGGGGAATCAAAATGAAATTCAGTGAAAACAAATGGAAAATTCTGTTCTTCGAGGGAGAAATCCATATAAAATGGAGACTTTTGAAAGAGCAATGATGCAGGAAATATTTGGAGAAATATAGAGTAAAAATAGGTCACACTTCACAGTACTGATGTCATAGCCAGAGCACAACATTCTAACACTTTTCAGCTAAAACTTTGATACAACTTTTTATTTTTTTTTTTCCCTGCAGAGATGGACTGATTCAGTTAAAAATTATAAGTCATGCTTTAAAGGCCTTGTTTAGACACAACATTAAGACTGGAAATGGAAATGGAAAAGAAAGAAGAAAAGGCAAGAAAGATACCCACACTCCTAGTGATGATGAAAAGCTCCTTAACACAGCCAATGCAGAGTAAAGTTAAGGAATGTCTCTGTAATTCAGAAATCAAAGGACATCTTTGTTCATGGATTTCTTTACTTCAGAGTTTGAAAGAGATGAAAGTTCAAGCATACTGTTAATGAAGAAAAAGATACTATTTCTGCCCAGTGTTAACTTTGGTTTCTAGCCTAAAGAAAATGTGTGAGAGAAGTTAGACATTACAAAATGGGGGTGGGGGGGAATTAAAAACCATGAAAAAAAAAATTGCAACCAACCAACCAAAAAAAACACCCCAAACAACAAAAACAAACAAACAACACAAACAAACAAAACAAAAAAAAATCTAGAAACAAAATACGGAATGGAAAATGTACATTTTCACATCACAACTGTTTGCAAACCAATTGCCAATTAGTAAAAACAATTACTATACAGACTCAGATGATGATGAAGCAAACCAATATTATTATACTTTATCATTGATTGAAATTTCTTTAATAAACCTCAAACCTTTAACACTGTATAACATCACACTCCTTTATATTAGCCTAAAACGCCAGTAATATTTTTTTCAACCCAAAATTCAATATGCCCAAAGATTTGATCCTACAAATTCAGAAGTAACACTGAAAGGTGTATATGTGCTTCATAAATATCAATAAATTATACTATTTCCATCTGTATTCTTTAATGGGTTAAACTTCTTAAGAAAAACAAGCAATGATATTATATAATTGTACATGCCAGCCATATTCCGTGTTTAGACATATACCTACTATTAGCTCTTGAGGTATTGAACAACACTAGGGTTTGTTGATGGGCAGGTTTCATGTCTTGTATAAGATTAATGAGACCTCATTCAATTTACAGGTGTTGCTCCGCAGGCATCAAGCAGTTTCACAGCTAAGAAGTCTCTTTAGGTAAAGCATCCTTATTTAATTTGACAAAGCAGGCACACAGTTATATTGAAATTTTCCAATAGCCAAATTGAGTTTAACTCAGGAAAATGAGTTGACCAAATTAGTCAAGATACTTTTATCATTATTCTTGAAGAGGTTCTTTGTCCTAGACAGTTTCTTTTATGCTGTTGCAGTAGTAGCAAAGGAGTAATTTTAATCTGCAAGTCTCTCCTCGGTATGGAAAATTACTAACAAAATACACCACTGGCTCTTATATCTCCATAATACTCTGCACAGGGAGACCATCATAAACCAATTTTAGGGGAGTGTATTAAAATTTGGGCTCAGGCTAATGTCAGCTGCAGTTCACTTGGAGAGATGCCAGTCAGCTGGAGAGACACCAGTCAGCTGATAGAAATTAATGCATGTCCCAGAGTCTGAACTACTACAGCATATAGTTAATGAGTTGTAAAAAGAAGAATGGAGATAAGGGAAGGTAGCCAGGAATGTTAATTACAAGCAATTTCAGTCTACCTTTCAAAGCAGAGTGATATCAACTTTTTCTTTGATAGACTTCCACATGAACAGCTCATAATTGAAAAAAAAATCATGTTTCAAACATTTTTTTTTTCTGACTTCATACTCATTCTCTGATTTTTAATGATGATCTAGAGGGCTGGAATTCAATGACTGGTCTAACGTTTTAAGTAAACTGAGAACTTAAATCTTGGTGCTGAAAGCAGTTTGGGCACCTAATGAAGTTCAGAAGTAACCTTGGTTGACTTTATTTTTTGACAAGGGGATCACAGCTGCTTCAATATGACCAGAGGAGGGACTGGTTATTCACTTTTGTATGCAAGTGGTTTTCTTTGAAAACATCAATAGGAAATTTCTAAGAAAAGTTTTCTGTATCTAAATTTTATACAGAAATATATTCCAGAGTATTTTGCAAGTCTAAGACACAGAAGTCTGAAAGCCTTACAGTAGACATCCTTGTACTACTAAAAAGATTTATTATAATACATTAATGCAGTTAGTATTCTTTTGGGTTTTATACTAATAACAAAACTGTTAATGTCACCAGAGTTGGGCACTGCTTAAATGAGATTAGAATTAGTCCTTGTATATGCAAAGTGTGATTACAACATTAATCCATATTAGCTTAGTAAACATTTAAGAATTGTAGGTAAGTGAAAAACACAGTAATATTAAAATACCAAATAAATCTAACATCCTTCTATGCTCCCTTGTGTCAAGTACATCGAAATATGGAACATTTGACCTCACAGGAATTAAAACATGTTAATTACTAAATAAATACAACAGAAAATAGGTCACAATAGCTTTATTTTTCTTAAAAATCACACATTTTTTATAAGCAGTTAGAAGTGCCATTCTTGTTTATTACAATTTCTTGCCTTGTGCTCTATATTATACATAATTCTGGGTTATTAAATTCTTGAAGCATGCAATACAATGAACTTAATAGATTTTATGCAAATCGCTATATAACAAAATAAGAGCAGATGGTCCTCAACACATCAGAATCTTTCCATAACAGTTTCATATTTTGTTCAAATTAAACAAAACAAAAAAGGTACCTTTGTGACACCTAACTTATTTAAATTTATTCTCCCCCACTGTTTTTCTTAGAGTTTTTCTATTTCTTTTTGTAGCATTAAAGCAAAATATTTGTGCTAATGTTCCTTAGATATTGAGTTGTTTACCACTTCTGAATTGTACTGTGAACTTATACAGATATTTGTTTATTCTTATTTTTCTACAAGAAGGAAATCTATTGCTATCAATAGAGCACATAATTCATCTCACAGAATTGCCTAAAGAAAAGAATGTAAGTTTTACACTGGGAATCTTAAACCAGTATCTTTTAAGCTCTATTGCTGTACAACTCTATGACATCTTTCTCTTAAAACTCACTTATTTTGCATTCTTCCTGACACCAGCCAAGTCAGAAGATGAATGGTAGGGCAAATGAATCTAAAAGGAGTTGTGAAAAAAACAAACCAACCAACAAAACAAACAAACAAAAAAGAGCTATCATAAATAAGGAAATAAATGAAAAAACACAAATAAGTTTGTTTTGTCCTGAGAGATTTTAACAGCGTATCTAAGGATGGTCTCTCTTCTGTTGTCATGTAAAATATATATCTTATGATATTTTTTACCTATTGCAGCAAACTTTCTAAAACTGTTTCTGATACATATCAGAACTTTGACTTATCATGACTTTGAACTTATGCAATAATAATTAGTTTTTTAAGAAACAATGAACAAAATATGAAAAGGGCTATCCAAAGCTATTGCAAAAAACCCTCCTTTTTTCTTCATCCTGTTTGGAACAAAAATGCTTAATATTATAGATCAAACTTTTTGGGGTCTACTGACTTATACTATCATATAATGCAAGATTTTCAGGAAAAAAGAAAGTCTACCTTTCACTATATTCGTTAGTTCTAGAAGCACCTATTTTTTATGGGACTGCTTGTAAGTTTACTTGCTCTACTTTTTTCAGTTTTTCTGAAAAGCAATAATGTAATTCAGGGAAATAAAATAATGGACAGTATATTCTACTGGAAGTGGCTCAAGAGGTGCAAGACTTATAACAAACATAGTTAAAATTCAGTAACTTTCACCTCTTTCCTTCTCTCTCTCTCTCTCTCTCTCTCTTTCACTTTTTTTCTTTAAATTTAATTTTCTAAAAACCATATCTAATAATAATAATAATATTCCAAGATATATGATCTTGGAATAATTGTGGAAAGTCATATTCCCAGCTTTGATTCCAGAATCTGTTCATAGTCTTGCCACCTTGTTCTAGAATATTTCATTTTCTAGCACAATTTTGACACAAGTAGTTGAGTGAGTTTTCAGGTTTTATTTGGATTTTTTTTTTTTAAAATGAAATGATACTATGTATTCTGCAATTAAGGTTATAATTTTTATCCATTTCAGCATAATTCAAGAATAGTTTTCCAGGAGCTGTATCTCAGCATTTCACATTTCCTAAATAGAAAGCGGAAAAGTCATCACCAAAGGAGTTAACCAGCACAAGCTACAGAATTTAATTTTCCTTCCTTTCAGGGAAGAAAATAATTCTGTGAATTTCTTAATGTAAGTGAATAATTTTTAACAAGTTCAGGGAAATTAATAATACCAAGAAGTAATTATGCATTAAATTCTTGTGAGAATGAACCCTGTTTAATCTGCCTTTGCCCCAGTAGAGACATTACAGTCCTATTCCAAGGGTAAGTTCACAGTTAATAGCAAAGTAGATGACTAGTCAACACAAAACTAACAGGTTTTGTTGCAATAGAACATCAGTTTCCTCTTCAACAACAGGTTAATTGTACCCTTCAAATTAGGAAGAAAATGGGAAAAAAACCCCCAAAACCATGTGGCCTATCTGCGTACTAAAATTCCTTGTGACTTTTCTGCTACTAAATTCCAGAAAGCTGTCAAACTTACCCCCAACCTCGATGCCAGAAATTGTCCTCTATGCTGGACGTAATAATATGTTTCCATCTATCTGTCCCTCCCTCTATCCATTCATTACAAGTGCCAAATTTTTGAGCTTTCCCTTAAAACTGTGTGAGTTCAATTGATGATACCTGTTCCAGGATAAAAGGTGGTCCAAAAGGCTGTTGAAGCTGAAACTGGGATACAGTTGAGAGCTTAAACCAAACAGTAGTTTTATTACCAAAAGAGTGGCAAAGTAAACAGGGAAGAAAACCCTGAGAGGGAGGGAGGGAGGGGGAGAGAGAGAGAGCGAGAGAGAAAATAAGCTCCCAGGTATAAACATCCAAATACCCAGGGTGTTTTCCCACAGGGTTTTGTCACCAATCCTGGAATGCCCAGACTTCCCAGAGGAATGGCTGCATCCTCAGGTATAGGCTGGCTCCTCGTGAAGCCAGGCGTCCCAACCAAAAGGCAGTGTTGTCTTAGTCACCTGAAGCAAACAAAAAGCCCTGAAGCATGAGCCATCTGCTTTTTATCTAATTTGCCAAATGATGTCTTATTTGAGCAGGTGTGGCCAGTACCGCCCAGACAGAGATCCCTGGCACCTTCCCCCTCTTTACATAATTGGCACTTCTGTACGTTTCAGAGGGTTTCATTAAATGGGTCTGGGAGCTTACTTCATCCTTCTCCTCCTCTCTTTCTCCTTCAAGTACCTTTGAAGGGCCACCAGCCAATAGTGAGAGCCCAATTAATTTTAGTTTACACAAAAATGCCTCCTTGGATGGAGTCCAACTTTATCAGCCTATTTTTCCATAACTTGGCAGGAAGTGAGTGACTCCTCAGAGGTAGCTGGGCCAAACACAGACCAAAAATCTAATCTAATCCATCTAATTCAGCCCAGATACAGTACCCTATTGTAAAACAAATCAAAATGTCTGATGTGATATAAAATGCTTTATGAAAGTATCTAAAACAATATTTATTATGCAGCACTTCGATGAATACTTTTATATTTTCAGAATAAGTGATACTTTTAGTTCATTATAGTCCCACAGACTTTACACAGTGTGAATAAACAATGATATAGAACTATGCTATTTTTTTTTTTTTTGGTCAAAACCATGTAATTTTTAATGTCATCAAGATGTTCTGAGCTATAACAGAAAAAAGATAATAACACTGAAAAGCAGCAGAGACAGACAAAATAAAGGGCAGAAAATGTTTCTCTCTCCCCTTCCACCCCAACCCCCATACCACCCCAACTTGGCAAAAAATAGTTTTGGTGGTAAGCTTTTCTTTGCTTCTAAAAGTAATCTTAGCTTTTTCCAACCTTTTCTCTTCTCTTTGCATCTCTTAGCAATAAAATCAGGTTTTGGTACCAACAGATAACTTGTGTGAGTTTTAATTTTGCTCAGGGAAAATATTCAAATCTGAAGTTCTTTCTGCAACATTTAAGTAGACTGTAACAATACACTATGAGACAATATAAAATATGAAAATACTTCCTCTTGATAATTTTTAAATTAAACCATTTCAGTTGTTTGGTTGGTTTTGTTTTGGTGCTGTGATAAAATATGAAGAGTTTTGAAGCAGATTTCTGCTCCACCCACTGTGTCAAAACAGATATATTCCTGTGACTCCTCCCTCCTTTCTGCAGCAATTTTTTGTTTAAAAAAAAGCAAAATCAATATTTTGATTCTTAGTTTTTTACCAGTTCTAAACTATGGATTTTGCTCTGGTGCTTGTTGGCTGCAACTTTCCTGTTCATCTCAGAAATCTCAGCTGAGATACATAATACAGGGTTAGCATACACTGAAATCCAGTTGTACACAGAGAAGGAGCATGCCCTTTATCCCTTCTTCCAGAAGAGTGCCTCAGTTTGGTAATGCAGTTGCAAAGACAAGGTGAACATTCACATGTTTTTAAACAGAAGATCAGTCACATAGAAAACACATGGTAAACTGTGAACAAGTCAGTAAGTCTCCTGTCATACATTTCTACAAGCTATGGGAGTTAGAGCACAACAAAAATCATAATAACAGCTTCAGCTTGTCAGGGAAGGATGCACTGTGCCTTAAGAACACTCTGTTGAAGGAGAAGAAACGCATACAGATAAACACGAGCTCTTTGCTGCCTAGAACTGATAATAAATAGAGCTGTTTAACTTCTTGGAGTGGTTATATCCCACTACCTACTGAGTCTGGTTTTGGGATGCATCTCTGTGCTGTAATTATATAGCAGTAGGCCTATAAGTGCCAATATATGAACTCTATTAATAAAACTATTAATTAGTTCAGTCCATGCAATTTCTTCTAAGCTGTGTGCTCTATAAGCAGAAGTTCTTTCTTATAACATTTTTTATATTTTTTTGGTGGTCTACCAAGGCATTCAAGTGTTTCTAATTATGCATGTAGTATTGCCACCTTACAGTTTTCCCTGTAATGTTCTCATTCTCACTTTCCTTATTTATTCCTTCATTGAATACAATGCAATGCTTGCTATAAGGAGCCAAAAATCTTTAAGGTGTTTCAAGAAAAAAGAGAAGCAATTGACAGTCAAACAACAAAAGCAAAATAGATGGTTCGATAAAAACAGAAACAGAAGAGGAGACAAAATGCAACCTTACTACCTTATGGGAATGAATTACATTTCCTACAGAGTCCGACACCTTTCAGAACTTTTGAAGGCTTACAAGATGTTTAACTCAGTGAAAACCATTACATTTCTGTGTAAATAGTACATGACACTATTTTTGCCCCCAAAGCTATAGTTAGAAGTATAATTTGTCTTTGTCGTAACAGATGTATAGATTATTAAACCTGGTGAGGTTTAATTCTGAATGTGAAGGTTTTTCCTGCACATTGTAACCATGTAGTCTTCCACAACAGCATTGTAATTGCTAATAGCTGGTCATATGCTCTGTATGGAATTTGTAACACTTAAAAATCAAGGTGCCTTCTTCACCTTTCTGCAGCTTTGCTTTACTTCGCTCAGATGTGACTAATTTTTCTAATTCACCAGATATCTAAGGGCAATTTATTTTGCTCTAATTGTACCTCTGTGTGATACCGACATTGTTTTATACAGAGACCTGTAACAAGCAGGTAGTCTATCAAGAATTCCATGTTTGTGACCCTAAAATAACTTGGCAGTGTAGAGAAATAGAAGCCTGTTACAAGAGCAAAAGCTTGGAGAACAAAGAATCAGGTGAAGAGGAGAATATACATGGGATGAGAGAGGGCATAGGGTCAGCAGAGAAGACCCCACAGCAATAAACTACTCTCCAAAGGTGAGTTAAAGAAATGCAGACCTGGATATAGACAAAACTGGTGTTACCGGTAACAAAAAGAATTAGAAAATTATGTATAATTGGTGTAAAAGCAAGTTAGGAAAAATATAAAAATGTTTGCAGTTAGATCTTGCAATGAGGAAGAAAAAAAATCATCAATATGAACATATTCCTCCTGGAGAAATATTCCCAAGTTCTGACAACTCACCCAACAACCCTAGACCACCACCATCACTATCAAAGTGAGACCACTAAACATTCAGAGCAATGGGGGGAATTAGAGCATCACACCAGAAAAAATAGAGAAACTAAAGTGTGTGCATGTTATAATTTTAACCACACTACTTTTCTTTCTTTTTCTCTAACAGTATTTAAGTTAAACTAACAATATTTTTTTTTTATTTACTTATATATGACATCTGCTTCCTCTTTGTTTGTGAATAGTATTTGTGAACAGTATTCAAAGTACTTTGAATGCAGCCTTTTCAAGTATGCATTGCAGTTGAGATTCTCCACAGAAGGGTCCTATGTGTATGCTATCTGTAAAGTTGCAAAAGGCCTGATATAAATTAGAATCGATGTATAAGTCACCAACATTTGATGCCACTTCAAAATTGTTATGACTAGCTGGGTCAGCCATATACCACTTGAATAAGTAATGCTGTAAATCACAGTGGACATAAAGATTCCAGATTTTTACCTGGATGTCTACTGAAGGGCTTGCTGAGATATGACGACTATTAAAACACGTGACTTCAAATACCAAACTTTTTGAAACCTGTTCCAGGAAAGAGACAATCAAGAATTATGAAAGAATTTAGAGACATTTTTGAGTGAAAAATGAGGGTTTTTTTTATCCTGCAAATGAGAAATCAACGAAAGTAAAAGAGATGTTTTAAAAACAAAAAGGAGGTAGAAAATATAGGCTGAATTCACAGATCAGACATAACCCTCAGGGTTTCTAGTCCTGTGGCTCAGCAATATGGAGGCAAATGAGAAACAAGCTGGAAGCCCAGAAGTCTGACACTTAGGAGCCAAGGTTCCAGTGGAGGCTGGCAGGAACCAAAACTGCTTCTGTCTTATCAGAAGTTCAGCATTAATAATGGACTTTCACTCTTCTCTCATGTCTCCAAAATCATAGCTTTCTGAATGCAACCCATGACACTCAAAAGCTTCCAGCCAACTCTATTATATTGAAAACTGAAATGGTACTAAAGTAAGATCATGCCTGCCTTGTGTGGTGGGTTGAACCTGATTGGACACCAGGTGTCCACTAAAGGCCCTCTGTAACTCCACCATTTCAAATGGACAGGGGAGAGGTCACTCACCACTGCTACCATGGGTAATACAGATTCAACATGGGGATATTAGTTTAATTTATTATCAACCATATTAATTTATTATCAATCAAATCAGAGTAGGATAATGAGAAATAAACACAGATCTTAAAACACCTTCTCTCTTAAAACACCACCTCTCCACCTCTCCTTTCTTCCCAAACTTCATTTCAAATTTTCTCCCCATCCTCACACCCTTCTTCTGCTCCAGCATGGGGTCTCTCCCACAGGATGCAGTTCTCCATGAACTTCTGCAACATGAATCCTTGCCACAGACCACAGTTCTTCATAAACTGCTCCAGCATGGATGTCTTCTATGGGTTGTTGTCCTTCAGGAACAGGCTGCTCCAGCGTGGGTCCCCCACAGGGTCACAAGTCCTGCCAGCAAACCTGTTCCAGCATGGGTTCCTCTCTCCACAGTTCCTGCCAGAAGGCTGCTCCAGCACAGATTTTGCAGTTTTACAGACTCCTTCAGGCACCTGCTATAGCTTGGGGTCCTCCAGGGTCTGCAGGTGGATATCTGCTCCACTGCGGACCTCCTGGGCTTCACCATGGACTGCAGGACATCTTTGCTTCAGCACCTTGAGCACCTCCTCTACCTCCTTCCTCACTGACCTTAGTATCTGCAGGGCTGTTTCTCTCATTCTCTCTAGAGACTTCTCACATAGTCTCTCTTCTCTGGCTTCTCCTGTGCAATAATTTTTGCCTTCTTTAATATGTTAACCCAGAGCTGCTGATGGGCTCAGCCTTAGCCACCAGTGGGTCCGTTGTGAAGCCACTTGGCATTGGCTCCACCAGGAAGCTTCCAGCAGTTTCTCACAGAAGCCATCTCTGTAGCCCCCTGCTATAAATGCCTTGTCATGCAAGCCCAGTACAAAAAAACTGGTTTTCACAAATGGAAACTTTCCCCTGGCTATTAAGGAAGTTCTACTGCTGTCAAATTATCTATTACAAGATTTATAACATAACACTTTGCTGTTATCAGAATAATAACAGCATTATTAAATAAATTATAAATATAATTTATTTAAATTATAAATATATATTTATTTAAATATAATTTATTTAAATAAATTTGTTATTTCCTGATGAGCTTGAAGGTGTATGTATGTATGCATACTCTTAAACTTAGTATCAAAGTTTAACATCTCTGTTTTGCAGGGAAATCTTAGTTGTGATCGAGAGTATTTGTTAAAGCCTGATCTAAGAAAGATTGTGACTGGTCTAGAGGGATGATAGGGGCTTTGATGTACTATAGGATCAAAGGGAATAATAGTAAGGAAATAACTGTTTTGTGGACAATGTGTTCCGCTAACAGTAACACTAACAGAAGTCTTCCGTGCTTTGCCCTCAATTAAGCATTTTAGCTACTATATATCTATATTTTTTCTTCAGATTTTACAATATACTTATTATCAGACTGTCTCAAAGATTATGAATGGATTAGCTCAGGGAGAAGACTGGGTTGTACCAGTTACGTGTCATATTAGATTGTCTGAACTAGTCTAAAAAATCAAGCCCATGGAATAGCTGAGGCGGGACACTACACAAAAGGAAAACATTAACAATATTTCTTTTAGAATTAGACTTTTTATGGTCCAGATGGAGGCAGCCTAGGAATGCCCAAGATACAACATAGGAAAATAAGAACATTTTGTGACCAACAAGGTGTAGGAATACAAGATTACACTAAATGGAAGAGAGTACACGAGATGACTGGAAGAGACCAAGGATCCTGCACAAGAGAAAGTTTATTGCCATATATCGGGTTGTTATGGGTTTCCCAGTTTGTGAATTCACTGTTGTAAAGTTAAATAGCATTGTTGCATGCTACATAAAATGGAGTTTGGTGTTATCCCTGATCGGACAGATTCTACCACAGTGGAGCTTTTCCCTCATACGGTTATCTCCACCCTCATTTACCCTTTATGATTATAATCCTTCCCTGTTTTTTCTCCTTTTCTATGAGAGGATTTGCATGTTCCTCCTGAAATCCACCGCCTTTCCAGAAAGTTCCATGCCACCCCTATATAAGCTGGTGCCATTTTAATAAATGTGCCATTCCATCATTCCACCATACTCCTGCCTGGAGTGTCCCTGTTCTTCTTGCCCACAAAGGGTCTTGTCAACCATGTATTTCTATCTTTTACATGAAGGGCACAACTTTAAATAGAAAGTAGAAAAGGGGAGAGAAAATAATTTATTAAGAAATCACACTATGGGACTTAGGATTACACCCTGAGCCTCAACTTAGCCATAACTGGAAAGTTCTAAACAGAAATATAGGCATTTTCACTACATACCACACGCTTCTGACATTTCCCAGAAATTACATGCTGTATTTAACACCACGAGAAGTGGTGAGGGGCACTGCAGCAGGACCAATTCTGCCTTCCTGGCCAGCCTGCTCAGCTGGTTTCTGGATGTAACATTTCACACCTGTTTTATCATTATACACACAGTATAAGGAAATCAAAATATTGCAGAGAGAGTGAATATTTGCATACAATACTGAACAAGCCATAGCTGCTTCACAGGCTAGGCTTGCCTGACACCATGGCAAATGCCAGCAGATTGAAAATTCAAAAATTAGAAGAAGGACTAAGTGTTCCCCTGTAAAATTGCTGTGAGTAAAAGTCAATATATTAATACATCCTTCAGGTGAGGCTTTTAAAAAGAAACTAGATTGTTGCATGGTTTGATTTTCAGCAATCAACAACTACTTCACACCGGAAAGTAGAGAGAGCGTTTATTCACCTGGCCAGGTCTTTTATAGGCTTCACAGCCTATAGGATTCAAGAGGAAGGGTTAACAAGGACCAATCAGGAGAGTTTTCACACAGCCTGGCCAAGGCTTGAATACTAATTAGAAAGGTAAGGGGTTTCCTCCCACGGGCTCTGGGGAAGAAGAAAGGCAAAAAGCAAACTCCATTTTACAATGCAGTAAAAAAGCCTCAGATTTAAAAGGCACTTTAGTTGTTTTCTTCATCTTCACAGGCTCACTGTTACATTACAATGGTAGTTAGTGGCCAAAGATTGATGCTGACTGCATTATGGGGCACTAGGAATTAAAGAGTCAACCTGGGATGTCCTGGTTGTTTTAATAAAACAAGACCTCCAGTCTTTGCAGAGTTTATTATTGTGTTGTTGGGTTTGTTGTGGTGGGTTTTTTTGCTGTTTGTTTGTTGTGTTTTTTGGGGTTTTTTACAGTAGACAATGGGGATGTAATTTGTGATGTTCTACTAGCAGTTGTTTTTATCTTGGATTATTGTAAATAAACTGCCTTGATTTTATAGAGTCTCCCATAGCTGCCTTTCTTTCAATTGAAAACTCTGTGGGACTTTGATTAAAATGAAAAAGAACCAGAATGAAATTTTATTTGGTAAAGCTGTTTATACTTTCCATGATGATTCTTTGTGTAATTTTTTTGTACTCAAAGGTAAAGATGAATTTGTTAAACAGTGTTGTTGACAAGCCAAAAAAAAAATATGGATGAAATACACTAATACACTCTGCTTCACTAATTTATGGTATATTTCTGTTTCAACAGCAGCAATACATTTTTATCACATTTTTTTGTTTATGTTGCATTCTAATTGATTTTACCTGAGCTTTCTTTTTCAGTGGTAGAGCAGGGTTTTTTCTTTGATTTTGTTTGGGTTTTGTTTTGTTTGGTTTTTTGTTTGGTTTTTTTTTTTTTTTGTAATGCTAGCTATAAAGCGGATACATATTCTGAGATAAAAGTGTTCCATATTTCTCTCTAACAGTTATTATATACTTGCTATATACTTTTATACTAAAAGTTGCAACACTTTATATCTCACAGGGAAGACATAAGGTTAAGGTCACTAGATTTAGTAATGTGTGTACTTGTGATGATGACCACTGCATAAAAATCCCACAAAAATCAGCAACTGGTAATGGTAGTGCTTTCTTAGCTGATTTAATAATTCATATGGTAATTTTAAGGAGCCTATAGTGCTGATTCAGATGATTCTTGAGAATATAAAAATAAGAATTGCTTATGAAAGTAGCATTTCTGAAAATTAGGTACTACAATGTTCAACAAGCCTTTTTTTGGATTTGGGCCCGTTTTCGTATGGAAATAGTGTGTTCTGATAAAGTGACTTATCCAGATGAGGGAGTCTATTAATGACATTCACTCTGTCCTTATCTTTTTGTCATTCAGAACAGTACAGAATACTGTGCTCAGAGGTGACACTGAATGCATATCAGATAGCTGGAAAACAAGATCTGTGAAATAATATTGAGAAATTATGCTAAATATTTTACATGAAGTATCAGAATGGGATACATTCTATTTCTTTTAGATAATGTCATGGTTTTGATTCTACAAAAGCCCATGCTTACTTTGATCCTTAAATAACAAAATCCATCTGTAATTAATCTACAATAAGTAAATATTCAGTTGCTTTAGAATAATAAATACTATTGCATTTTTCATACATACTACCTGTCAAAATCTTTAATTTCACAGAAGTACTGTTCACACTCATATGTCTGTAAACAGTTTTCTTTTTTCTCTTATGCTTTTTTCTTCTCTTACTGGCTCTTTCCCTCACACAGAAGGCACAAGTATGTCATGACCTTGCACTTTTATTCATTTTTTTTCAAATTTTTTATTAAAATTATTTATTCAACATTTTAGAAGTTTTGATTATCTAAGACAGCTTGTAAATAAGAAAATCAGGTATCATTGTCATTTACACTTGATTAAACTGCAGAACAGAAAAGTGAAATTATCTTGTTCAATATCCTGACCTAAATGTGTGGAAGAAACAGGAATCATAGAATCAGAGAATCCTGGAAAATTGGGATGATAGGATAATAGCATCACAGACTCATAGAATCACAGAATAGTCTTGGCTGGAAGGGACTTTTAAAGGTGATCTAGCCTAACCCCCTTGCAATGAGCACAGACATCTTCCACTGGATCAGGTTGCTCCAGCATCCAAACTGACCTTGAACACTTTCAGGGATGTGGCATCTACAACGTAGAAAAAAAAAATTCTTGTAAAAAATTTGTTCCTTATATCTAGTCTGAATCAACCCTATTTTTGATTGAAACCATTACTCCTTCTTCTCTCTTGGCAGGCTCTACTAAAAGTCTGACACCATCTTTCTTATAAGCCCTCTGTAATTATTGGAGGATTGCAAGAATATATCCCTGGACCCTTCTCTCTTCAGGCTGAACAACCCCTATCATCTTAGTCTATCCTCATAGAAGGATTATTCCATCCCTTTGCCCATTTGTGGTCTTTCTTCTGGACCCACTCTCCTGTGCTGAGCACTCTGGAGCTGGATGCAGTTCTCCAGGTGGGGTCTCACAAGAGCAGAGTGGAGAGGCAGAATCACCTCCCTTGACCTGCTGACCACACTGCTTTTGATGCAGCACAGGATGTGGTTGGCTTCCTGGGATGCAAGCGCTCATCCACCAGCACCAGCCAAAACTTGCCCTCAATCCCTTCATCTTCCAGCATCTACTGATACTGAGCCTTGCCCTGATTCATGTGCAACACCCTGCTCTTGGCTTACTGAACCACATGAGGTTCCCATGGGCCCACTCCTCAAGATTATCCAGGTCCCTTCAGATGGTATCCCATCCCTCAGCTGTGTCAACTGCACTGCTTCTGCTTGAGGTCTGAAAATTTGCTGAAGGTGTACTCAATCCCACTGCCTATGTCACTGACAAAGACATTAAACAGTACTCATCCCAGTGATGACTCCTGAGGGACACGACTTGTCCTTGATCTCCATCTGAAAACTGAGTGGTCAACTACTACCTTCTGTATGTGACCATCCAGTCAGTTCCTTATCTGCTGGGCAGTCCGCCCTTCAAATCTATATGCCTTCAACTCAAATAGAAGGATGTCATGGGGGACTAGGTCAAAGGCTTTACAGAATTCCAGATAAATGAGATCCGTAGCTCTTCCCTTGTCCACTGACATAGTCACTCCATAATATAAGGCCACTGGGTTTGTCAGGCAAGACTTGACATTTGAGAAGTTATGCTGGCTCTCTTAAATCACCTTCATGTCTTCCAAGTGCCTCAGCATAGCTTCTGAGAGGATCTGTTCCTTCATCTTTCCAGTCACAGAGGTGAGTGAGACAGGTTGGTAGCTCCCTGGGTATTCCTTTCTAATCTTTTAAAAAATGGGTGCAATGCTTCCTGTTTTCCAGTCAACTGAGAGCTCACCTGACTGCCATGACTTTTCAACTATCATGGATAGTGCCTTGACAGCTACATAAGCCAATTCCCTCAGGACTCTGGAATGCATCTCATCAGGTCCTCTATATTTATTCCTCAAATGGTCATGAACCTGATTTCTCTTACAATGGGAGTACAGCATAGAATTTCTTCTGCCAAGGTTTTCTTATTGACATCTACTTTTCATGGGTTATTCTTCCCAGAAACCTTGATTTGATTGTCCCTTAGATGCTACAAATGATTAGAGCCTTAGTCCGGAAAGTAAACTAGTGAAATATTGAACAAACATATAAATGCAAAAAAATTATGTAGACTCACATTCAGAAGAAAATAATGTGTCACTAAGTAGTTGTTTCTCCAGTTATGCCAAAATTGAAAGAATGACCTGTGATAATGACAGTCAATCTGACTTCATAAAAAACCAGGCTTGACTAATTTGCATTCCTTGACATGCTTAGGTTACATGACATGTATTTTATGTAGGGACAAAAATTCTTTGTTCTTGACAGCTATCTACTTCACATATTTTATTTTTTTTTTCTTTTACTGTGCTACACCTCACCTGTAACCACAAATATCCTGTTTGGCATTTTACTTTGAGTAATTCTGATGTGACATTAATTATAATACTTTCTTCATCTTGACATGCTGAGTAAGAATATTTTGAGTTATATGCTTGTTAGTTGTTTCAGTGCCTGATGTTGCAGAAAAACAACCAAAACATTAAAATATATTACTGTACTTAATGTTAGCATCAGTACTATCCCTCAAGTCAATCATTCTTCTAGTATGATTTAATCAAATTGTAAGGAAAAACTGTAGAGTCCAGGGATTATTTTTGTTGAATGAACATGTTCAGATACCATTCTGAAATCAATGAACTGGAAAGGTGTCAGTTCATGCTGGGAACACAACTTAGCTGTATGGTAATAAACACACCGGGAAGGTGTCATGCAAACAAAGCCATAGCCTGCAGCAGCAAATGACAGTTCTCTCAATTAGTATCCTTGTCCTTGAGCTTAAATTTGGATATGCTTCAAATCTTTCTGATAAAATGCTCAATACTGCACTGTGAAGTTAGCAGATTAATGCCTCTCTGGTTTTGCAGGATAAAATGATAAGAAATGTTATGAAACAAAAGGTGGAGAGAAAAAAGTTCACTCTATTCATTTTTTTCCCTTCGGAAACAAAAATGTTGCCAAAGTTATGGTGTTCCATAGAAATGTCAGTACTGCAATCTGTCTGCAGAAGTCTGCATAATTGGGAGGACCTTCACTAAACACAATATAGATGCAGAACCAAGTAAAAGGTCATGTGTTATTATTCACTGTGTAGTGCAAGAGGGAAGAGCAATTAAATAAGCCAGAGGGAAAGGCAAAAGCATCAGCAGTACTTTGCTGATGTACTTACCTCTTAGCTAAATTTTAAAAGTGGTGGAGTGGGAGGATACCATATGTATTGGTTCTTATGGCCAGCATCTCTAATTTCTGGATGAGATGAATCAAGGTAAAATCAAGAGTCACAATCTAGGCTGTCAGCAAAAGAAACAATTAATTAATTGGGGGGGAAAGTACTATCAAATAAAAATAGAGTAGGATAATAATAATAATAATAATAATAATAATAATAATAATAATAATAATAATAATAATGAGATACAATAAATCATTCAGCCTCCCTTCCAACATACCACCAATACCACATACAAGCCCTGATACATTACTATTATGGATAGGAAAATGCCTTTTTCACAAAATGAATGTATCTGTCCAGATTCACCAGTATTTATGTGTTTTGTGAATTCCTGGATTAGAGTTATTTTCAGGTTTTAAATGCAATTTAAGAAGCTGGGATATGAGATTACTGGATTTTGTTTATCCCTATGCTCACTTTTTCTTCATTCACAGTAGTTAATTTTTCATTCTGTGTTAGAGTAATCCATTGCTAAAACTTGTGAACAGTGACATGACTGACTGTGCAAACTTATTTTCTTTTCTTCATTTTAATCTTTTTTAGCCAGTGGGACAAAGATGGGAATACCTGAAAGGCAGGTTTTTTATGATTGTTAAGACATGAAGCTACCAGCTTAATATAACTTAGAAGACATACTCGTTGGAGTCACTACTTCAGTTTTCTAAAGTTCACTTAGTCAGGAGTTTCAGTGATGTGCTGTAGCTATTTCAAAAGTGAAGAGTTACATGCAAAATCTTGCATGTAAAAAAAAGAAGCAGATAGGTAAACATAAAGGTTTTTGCATGCAAAAAAAGAGAAACATATAGGTAAAGCTAATGATTTATTGCTGGTATAACAGAAATCTAAACAATCTAATCAATTCTTTTTAGCCAAGATCTAGTTATTACAGGGTAAAAAAAGAAAATCCTACTATTACAGAAGGTCTCAGTGATAACACTACAGCTAGAATAGGCATACATCCACATTATAGTACACACTTCTTTTTCAAGAGCTGACATTCTACAGCCCCTTTCTGTCCTTAGGTTGACAGCTTCATTCTGCTTGTAGTTGTGCAGCATCTGAAGTCCTCTATGGGGAGGAGTACGATCCTGGTAATTTCTTCTCCCTCATTCTAGGGTTCATTTTGGGTCACAGTTGTATTATTGCTAATGTACTTCTGCAGGTCCATGTTACATCTGTGTTTTCTGTACAGGGTAAATGTTACATATCTTACATACTTGTGTTTTCTTACCCTAAGACTGGTTAGTCTCATCTTTATGTCTTCTTGTCTTTAGTTGGCATTTGTTGGGTTTTTATAGCCTGGCATCTCCAAGGTGTGTCTTTGCCCCCATCCAGTTAAATCCTATGGCTTTAAATCCTGTGCATTTTTGCATGCCATCCTCTGTTTCAACTTTCAAGGCCTTCACTTCACAGCAGAGCTGTATTCCTTT
>JAWWMP010000081.1:71720467-71733392 GCA_035047865.1 Dendrocincla tyrannina
ATTACATATATTTCATTCTGCACAGAATAAATAATTGGGGCTACCATTTGTATAAAAGCATTTTTATATCATTACAATATAAACAAAAATAAATGGTAAACAAAATCAGAAGTAGCTACTTTGTCATCAGGGGAAAAAAAAATAAAAAGCCTTAGAGCAAAGCAAAGTAAAAATAAAGCTTCAGAATAGTAAACATAAGTTGAGACAAAATAAGTATGACAAGCCTCTGTTTTACAAACTCAGTGCAAAGGCTGTGGACTGTTACTAACAATGTTAATATCATGTGTGTCAGTTGACTTTACACTTCAAATATTCTGAATGGTTTATAGGGAGTGTATAACAATAATTATGTCAGCTCATAATGTGTACCTTCTGTTTTAGAGTGAATTCTATTGCAAGTGAGTAGATTTTAAAATAGATGGCTTTTAGGCATGGCTTTTAGGCTGGCCATGAAAGGATGCAAAGTTTTTATACTCTTCTAGTCTGCCCGATTGATCAGGGATCATGCCATGCATATGTTATGACCAGATGCAGAATATGAAATCACCAGTTTTCAATTCTAAAGAAAGAAATTAAAAGAATGACAAGTGTATCTCAGAAGGTTTAAACTTTTAATGTATACATATAAATATATAGACTAATATATATGCAAGAATTTATTGTGCTGTAGTTAGTCTAAAAATATAATTTAGGATTATATATCTTTCAAATATATTTAACAGTACATGGTTTATTTTTTTCATTACCTGGAATGTTATCCCAGTAGCTGCAATTAGATCATACTTGTTTTAATTGTTCAGTAACATATATGTTTTGCTGCAGTTAAATTATGCAAGTAGAATTAATGAATTCTTACAAAATCATCACAGATCCTTACCTTTAATTGAAACTTAAAAAAACCCAAACCAAACCAAAACAACAAAAACAAACCTTTTCCTTTTCATTAATAGTATATGGGTAGTACAATATTTTAACTTAGTGGTTTTTTGTTGATTGGGGGCTTTTGTTTGTTTCTTCGAGGATTTTGTGGATTTTATTTTTTGGTTGGTTTTGGTTTGGATTTTTTTTTTAACTATACTAAAATGTCTTTCTTAAATGTGTAATTGGATAATAATCTCCAAATCAACTCTTTGGGTAGATATATGGCCACAATATAGCATGTAGTGTTCTTTTTTCCTTTAACTTCAGAAAATTTTAATGAAATATTATTACCAAAAAAAAAAAACCTCAAAATTAATTGCAATGGACAAGAAAGTTTATTTTCTTGCAGGGACATATCAAGACATATGTGAAATGCAAGAGTGACATTTTGTGTCATTTTCAGTAAATTGGATTGCATTAATATTCCTTACTACTCATTGTAGCAAGTCACTTATGTTGTGATGAGATGATTACAGTGATCACAGTATTACAGTGATTCCTTTGTGCTTTATTCTTAATATTTTTCAATACAATTTATTGCTTGTGTTTGTTTGGTTGGTTTTTTCCCAATGTTTTTTAACCCTATGGTACGGTTAGTATATACTCTTTTTTTATCTAATTTGTAATGTATAAAACACTTTCCAAAGAAATAACATCTTATATTTAAGTTCTACAGAAGCAGAAATGGTCCAGGACCAAAGCATATATCTCATGCACAATAAACTACAGTGTAACAACTAAATCCATTGTTATACTTGCATTTTAATTGACAGTGAATTAAGAATTCAATAAAATAGGAGATCAAATACTCCTGCATAGAAATTCCATATATACGTATGCTTCAATGAGACTTTATTAAGTGGTAGTTATTGCAAAATTACTTTTTGCTTTATTATCAAGTTTTCATCATAAATATATCTTTAGGAAAAGACAGGTTGACACAAAATGTGGTGGAAAACTACTAAAATCCCAAGACAACTTCATGAAAAAAAAAGAAAAAAAAAAACCAACAACAAAAAAAGCAAGAATACTATGATATGGATGAAATGCCAATCTGCATTTCACTTTCTGAGAGGCAAAATCTTTCAATGATCTGACATAATACTTTTTACTAATAGGAAATCATCCCCACTTGAGAAATATTTTCATCCAGAAGACGACATGGTGATGACTTGATTGTAAAATAGGAAAATTATATTATATTTAGTGTATTGCTATCTTGATTAATAGGAGAAGCTTAGAAAATAGATTACACAAACACATGAAAAAGCAAACAGACTTATAATGTATTTGTGATTCAAAGTAAGGAACATGTATGTCAGGAGTAGTTTTACTATAGCGAGTAATGTTAAGAGACGGGTGATTGTATGGTTGAGTTGCACTGATGACTAGACATCCTATAGGCTGATTTAATTATACTTTCCTAATTTGCTTGTATAAGAAGATATTTGGATGCCTACAAGAAGCAAATTGAATATCCACATGTTGTGCCCTTCACTACTCACACTAAGACAGCAACAATCTGTCAAAGTCTGCCTGCTTCTCAAGGAGATCAGTGTTAAGTTCCTGTGCAGCAGGGATCAAAACCAAGAGAGAACTTCATGTTCATGTAACTACTAAATTAGGATCTTTGGGCTTTATAGTAATTTTACCTTTCCCTTGAATCTCAGAAATGCGTGTATTGAACTGATCCTGCTTTGCAATGCTAGATACAATAGCGCATGACTAGACGTGATTGCAAATGCATTATGAATTCATACCATTTTTCATATTATGTATTCCACTAACACTATCAATGAATAGAGATTTATAACTTCATCTCCCTGCTTGTGCTGAAATAAAATGTCCTGTGGGCCTGCTTTATTAAAAGAATACAAAAAGCCAACTTAAAGTAGCCCAGATCTATTAAAAATTAACATATTTCTAATAACTAATAGAACATTCAGAAAGCCTGGTTAATTTATGTAAGGTTACATTTCATGTTCCAAGTCTATGTGAAGACCACAAATTTTAAGCATTGTACATTTTTCTGCCTTTTAGTTCAATTAGGATTCAGATGAAGCTTACTCTCTAATTTTGTTTTCCTTAAAAATACATCTTTAAAAATAAAACAAGATAACAAGTTAGAAATGGACCTCTTAAATTACTGGAATATTGTCAGAAAGGAAATTCTACAAACTCCCTCCATTTGTAATGATTTCTACTTTATCACAAATACATTTAGTCTATACCAGTATGTAAATCAGGGAGAGAAACTTAATTCTTGCCATTTCCTTCAGAGGAAACCAAGAGCTGTAGATTGTTAGGATCATTAGATATGTAATGAACTTTCAAGCTCAAAAAGAGTGAGTCAGATTATTTTAATACACTAGTTAATAATGACTTCATATTAGCAATTGGTAGAAGCTATCTTTTTAATTTATGTAAAAAGAAAGGTTTATGTGTTTTATTATATTCATACACACTACTTCCTCTTTCCATAAGAAAAACAGCAGACCTAAAGAATAATGCATTGTAGATATAAAATGTCAATTATAAGTATAAATTATGTAGAATGTAAAGTATTTGGCACCTGTGTACTCTGATCAGTGATTTACCTTTTGACGTTAGAACTCCAACATATCAGTCATTGTCAGACTTTCTGCCAAATTTTTGTGTTTCTATTAGAATGCATTCTACCCCTCCACATCTCTTTTACTTGATCCCCAGACTATGTCACCAATACAAAATTCAGTAGAAGGCAAAACTGATCTTTAGAAGCCAATTTGGGATGTTTGTGTTTTTCACAGCTTTACAAAACCAGAAGCAGGAACTTTCTATCACTAGAATACTTTCCTACAGGACATGCAGCATTTGCTGTTATAGTTCTCATGTCATAATAAAATCTTTCTCTGAATCCTGTTCAGTTATAATCACAATATAAGAACAAAGCTAGACATCTGTTTCATATATGGTATTAGTGCTATATAAGCTTCTTCACATCAGTAAGCAATCTGTCTCAGCTAGGTCATTTACTGAAAAAAAAATGACAACAAAGCACTAAAATATTTGTATAACATTTTTTTCTGTGACATAGGGAGTAGGATTTTTTTTATAGACATGTCTCCACACTTTATTTGAAATTCTTGTTTCATTATCCAGGCATAATATTACTGCAGAACTTTGTAAGTTGTTTTCTTTTTTTTTGTTCACTTGCTTATTTTGTTTCCCTAGAATGAACAGTGCACAACTAAGTGGTGAAGAATTAATCAAATGGACTAAATGAGTGTATGCTGAGAGAACTTTATGAGCATTGAATATTATATTTATGTATATGAATACCACAAATTCATATGCTGTCATGCAGTTAGTTGATTTTGAAATTGGAGTGTATATGTTATTTACTGGAAATACTTTTTTCTTCTTTTGCAGTCAGATAACATGAAAGAAAAAGGAGAGACAAAATTCAGATTAAGACTGAAATGCTATTTTAGAAAATATTTTTCTTTTATTGCAAAATGCTATTATATAAAAGTATATTGACCTTCCAACTGACTGTCTCTTTGAATACTGAGTATATTTCAGATAATTCAATGTTATACAACCCTCCCTCCCTCCATTCCTTGCTTCCTTCCTTTTTTTCATTTTTCTCCTCTTTTTTTTTGCCATGTTCAATATTTGTTATTCTTTCTCATATTGTGAATATTAATTGAGACCAATTCACTTTAATTGCATTAAGGATTTTAATTTGACACAGAATGCATGTTGTCAAGCATGTCCTATGTTCTTGTATCTAAAACCAATACTTTTACAGTTACTGTAAATTATATCTGAACAGCTGCACATTTTCTGTGACAAATTTTGGATTTGGATAATTTTTTTTTGGTAAGGGTAGGTAACTTCTTAAAAGTTGCTTACAGTTAAAAGTAGTGAAAGTACTGTTAAAAACAGTCTATGTTGACTTATGAGCATCATCAATAAATAAAATTTTGATTCCAAAACAAGAAAAGCAATGTTATTATCTCTAGAGGAAACCACACACAGTTCACTGCAACGTTTCCTCTTGTTTTCATATGTAAATCCAGTACAGGCAATATTCTCAATTCTAAAAATAAAAACTTCATAGTCATTTGTAGCACAAATAAGTGACTGTGTTTGTATGTAGAGCAGAAAAGCACCGGATGTTTGTGGCAAAGCTGAGAATTCTGTCAAATCCCTCTGTCTAAAATGTGAAGCTGTGCATATTATTACTTCATTTGTGCGGTAAAATATCTTATTATAGGAAACATGCAAGTATAATGAATCATAAACCTTTAAAATTATGATACTTGAAGGACTGCTGGAGGCAAAGAAAGAAGTCTTACTACTGGTGCATCATTACCAGCCAGTTTCTGATTAATGACTAACAGTTCTTGTAAAAAGATTCAAAGTAAAAATAATGATTCCAAGCAGCAAAAGTTAAAAAATCTCAGGTATGAAGAATGCTTGAAGTACTGTGCTGTAGAAAAGACTCAGGGGTTTTATTCATATAGTTTATACTGTATTATAGTATAATCCTTTCACTGATGTTGTTTTGGGAGCTATCTGCCCATCATAATAGTTTAAAGATTAAATTATTGTGTGCTGCAGCCAAGAGGTTTAATGTGCATGAATTTCAAATGGTTATATCACCTTCTTACTGCACAGAATTAAGGTTCTCCCAAGTAACACCTAGAAGAAACTTAAACTACAATTCACAGTTTATTTTGTATAAATTGCATAAAATTAGAATTAATTGAGATTAGCTCAGTTGGTCAGAGCAGGGTGCTAATAATGCCAAGGTTCGCAGGTGGTATCCCTATATAGGCCATTTACTTAGGAGTTGGACTCGATCCATGTGGGTCTCTTCCAACTCAAAATATTCTATGATCTGTAGAGGGAAGTTAGTTTACTAAGTGCCACAGTGCCTTTTGATTCTTTTATCAGAATTATTTATTTTTTTACTTTTCAGTAATACAAATTTTGGCAGCTCCACGCAATTCCAATCAAAAACTGTTCAAAAAGCAACAACCATTCTTAAAAACAAAGGAAGAGTACTTAGACAGCACCATGGTGTAAGATTTTCTAAAGACCACAGACTGATTTTCCATTTAATTTCAGGAGTTTGTTTTTCTTGAAAGACACACATATATGGGCTAAACATATGCACTTTTTTTTTCTTAAGCATTCAGAAATTACTAGAATAAGAAAAACTTCATAAAATTTTAATGATTTTGTCTATAGTCGTAATTGTAGGTGTCGAAGAAAGTCACTCCTACACTTTAGGAACACTTCTTAAATGTACTGTGTGGTAAAGTATTAGTTTTTTTCCCGAAGTAAAAGAGAAAAAAAAAAAAAAAGAGGGATAGTACAGATTAACTGAACACATCAACAGAGGGAAGGAGGCATGTAGACATTCTTGTCCTTTTTAATTTAACATTTTACGTACTCAGGACTACTGTTTGAGGAAAGTAGATTGCATGAACACTTAGTGAGGAAAAGATATAAAAGCAAGTATATTTTTAATATTCTTAGCAGAGAGAAGAAAATAAAACCCATCTTAAAAAGTAATTAATTTTTATTTAAAATGAAATTGTTGTTCAAGAATTATCTGGCAGCACTCGTTTTCGATGCTCTGACTGGAAGACATAATTACTGTATAATTTTCTTCATCAGAAGACAATGAAGAAAAACTGGACTTCTGAACACTTGATGCTTCCTAAGCTGAATGAATGTCTTAGGTAGAATGAAGGCACTTTTTCTGATTTGTGACTAACCCAGAATCCAGGAACTAGTAATTTTTCATGTAAATATTTAGAGAAGTTTGATCTAACAGACAAGAAAGAATAAGGCTTAAGAAACCTTAGTTTTGCAGTGAGTTGCAGATATAATTTTTTTTTTTTTCAGCAGAACTAAATGAGGAGATAGAATGGGTGCTTTTTTATTAGTTCGGTTGGTTGGGGTGTTTTGAGGAGGGTTTTTTGTTGTTGTTTTTGTGGGTTTTTTTAATTTTGTTTTGTTTTTTTTATTTTTTTTGTTTGTTATTTGAGTTTTTGTTGTTTTTTTTTTTTACTTTATGAATACTTTAATATTTGCAAAAGCAAATTTTATATTTATTTTTTGTTGAGAAAAAAAACCCACTTTTTTTTTGAGTGAGTGTTAACCACTGAAATAAGGGTGTTATGTACACATACCTATCTTCATATGTATGTGTTAATTCATTCTTTCTCCTCCTCAAGGATATAGTTTTTCCTATGCCACTTTATAAACAAAGATGGGAAATTATTTCATTTTGAACAAGCTAAATTACCTAAGTAAGATGGTTTTGGGGAATAGAGGTTTAAATTGCTTCATTTTAAGAAAGAGATTAGATGTCTGCTTGAGGATCCTAACTACTAAGCACAGAAATATCAGCTTCTTCCTGCAATTTTGTTTTGCTAAAAACCAGTCTTCTGCAGTTCTCTCAAAGAGCTGTTACAGGAGAGGAGTCCAAGTCCTTAATAGAGTTGCTTGAGCCTCAGAGAAAATCTCCAACAAGTTAATACAGCTTTATACCTACAGTTTTCATTTTACCTACTTGAAGTGGCTCACTGTTCGAGCTAAGGATTTCTAGAACTGCCATTTTAAAGCACCTAACTCTCTCCAGACTGTGCAAAACTCAAGGAACGTCACTCAGGAGAAACTTATACCATTAAATAAAACAAAGTAAAGCATAAACATTTTCTGTGTCTACTCATCTTAAATGTAGGCATACAGGAAAATTGTTTAAATTAATAGGATTTAAAATAGAAGACGCCTATCTTCCACTCCGTGAGTCTCCTACACTTGTCATTTCTGTGATTATTCAATTATTGCAGTTAGCTGTGATGCTATGGTAGGTGTTGGTACAGACAACTGTTGGGTAGTAGCTCATGACCCCATTTCTTTTTTTAAGATGATAGTTCCTATTCTGTTTGAATATTTTTTCTCATCATTTGATAAAGGCAATATGGTGCTACTTGATTTGGGATCACAGTTTTTATTGTTATATTGAGTATTTTCTTTTCATTTAAGTTAATGACAGAAGTACTGAACTGTTTCATTGTCTTTTTTGTTACTATTGAAATAAAGCAAGAATATATGATTTCCTGCATACTTTCATATTTATATACTTATAAAAGAAGAATTTTTTTTGTTTTGTCCTCACAGGTCAGTGTTTGGTGTGCCAAACAACTAAAATCAAAGTACCATCAAGGATTAGTGGCTTACTTCTATTCCCATTGAAGTCAACATTGAAGTTCCCTCTGGGAGTAAAAACACAAAGAATTAAGATATTTTAAGGAAAAAAAAAAAAAAGAAGAAAAAAAAGCACCCTTGTGCCTTCCATCATTTCTGTAATCTAAATGATTACTTCAAACTGTAAGAGGGAGTATTAATATATCCTAGACCATATTGTCCCCTTCGGGCCATACTCAAGATATTAGATAATAAACAACAAAAGGTGAGTAGGTAGGCAAAGTCCTCTGTCACATTCCATAAAGACTGATTCCTACCTACTTGACTGGGGTTTTTTTCTAATTTTTCTGCTAACCTAGTTTTGCTGAAATAGCCCATTGAAACTTTTCACCTGTGGAAAGATATGCCTAATGAAGGGCAGTTAAGACATATTTTCCTTTTTCCTCCTCTCCTCCTTCTCCAATTACTTCTTATTCCTGGTGATTCATGTATCTGAGTACTAACTAAATATGTTATATTGAACTATTTTCCTCTAAGTTTTATATATTTGTGTGTTTGTGTGTCTGTAACATTTTAAAAAGCTTTCATAGAGTGAGATTGTTGCAATATTTTTTGGGGAGATTGCTGTGAGATATAAGTCAACAAATATCTAACCTCTTTTGGTAGGCTAGGTATTATTTGGTCATTATTTTAGGGTATGATATAACAACCATTTGCTGCAGTCTCATTGGGAAGCGGATAAAGGGAAAGCTCATGAAAATTAAGATTTACTCTTCGCTAGTTCTGTTAATGATGCCTTCCCTTAGTTTGCAATTCATTTGTAGTGTTATCTTTACTTTTTTTGTGCTATATGAGGATTACTAGTTGTAACTGTGCCTTTAAAGAGTCTCAATGGTTTTTATTTCTTTTTAAGTAAATCATTTGGGGGAATACTTTAAGGACTTTCGAGCTATGTTTCTCTCCCTCCTTCAAACAGAGGATTCAGAAAAAAATATGATGAAGTTGAGTTAGTGTGAGGTTTTAAAGGGGACTGTGAAAAAAGATGGATGTGGTGTCAAGGAAAGTTAAAAATTACTGTCTCATTTCTTCTTAGCTATTTTTTGGGTTTATTTTTGAGTTATGAATTCTGTTGACTCTGTATGGAAAAAAAGAAAATGTGTGAATGCAGAGAAATGTGAGGGATTTTTTAAAGTACATTCCAGGAATATATAACTTTAGTTTCAAACAAGTCATAAGAGATAGTCTTGTAGTATCAAATTACTAAGCCTCTGTTCAGCTAACCATAATTTTCTATTTATATAAGTATTCATCCAAATAAAGAGATCCCATTTACTTTGTGAAGAGCTAAGTTGAACCAGGTGGATACATAGGTGTAAGGCAGCTCCCTACAATAAGAAACATTTGGTTGTAACTTCTTACACTTTTGTCAAAACTGATGAATTATGTCTTTTAAAATTCTGTCTCCTACTGTGGATGAGCAGTATGAGTATTATTTTGAACTTATTATTATTATTATTTCAATTTAAAAAATGATGTTGCATAGTTTAAATATCAGTAATTGCAACTCCAGAAAGAAAATTTTAAAATTCTTTTGGTTTGTTTGTTTTATGTTGTTTATTTATATTAAGCTGAAGGGCTATGTTTCACCTAAATCATCTGCCATTTGCTACCGTCAAAGGCTGAGGCTTATGATCAATAATATGCAGATAAGTCAGTGTTCAGTTTGAAAGAAGGGAGAAAAACCAAATCTGTTTACAATTGCCTTTAAAGTTTTAAGCTCCAGTTCCAAACAAATTTTATTTGTCACGTTTTTCATTTGTGCAACCAATGGATTTAGCTGGCATAAAGTTCAAATTGGAGTTTGGCTAGGGTACTGAAACAAGCATTCCATAACTTCCCATAATTAGCATTTCCACTACAATCTCTTTATACATTTGGGTGTTCAGTGTTGTTTTCTTGTTCATTTGGTATCTTTAATATGCTTCTCCAGGGTTTTCATCAAAGAAAATGTTTTGATTAATTTTGTCTGGATGAATATACTGTGTCTTTAGTGGCTGCTTGCATGAGAGTTTGTGATACTTCACCCTCATAATTGATCTGGTGTTTGCAAACCATAGAAAGTACCTCAAAGGAAAACATTATAAAGAAACAGTCTTGAACACTGTCTTAATTTGTTTGTTTATGATGAGGTTTTGAACATCTGTTTTTCTTTCAACGGGTCTTTACAAATGTTTTGAAGTTTCCCAACAGCCCTGTTGATCAGAGTAATCTGAGTCCAACAAATGGGAAATGAAGAGGAGAGAGAAAGAATATAAATGGGAAACATAGTGACATGAAAGGCTATGGTAGAAGAAAAATGAGAGGGAAATAAGAGAGTAGAGATCCCTTTTTCCACTCTCTCTCTTTTAATGGCCCTCAATAAACTTCTCACATAATAAGAATATAAAATGATGGAAAAATACCACAGGTTTCTTATATATGTCCAGTACAGTATGACCTGCCTCACAGACAGATCATCCAGATGTCAAGAAAAATAAGTCTAATTGAAATAAGTTATATTTCTCTGCTTTGTGAATAGATTAAGTTTTCTGATGCTTCCCTTCTTCCAATGATTTTTCACTCTGAGTATTCAGGTAGGTTCAAGTCCAGAAGTTCCTGCAGCAACAATAACTCCCATAAAATAATTTTCCTTTTAACAGATTAGAAGTTGAAAAAAAAAAAAAAGGATAACAATAGCTAAAGCTTCATAACGTCCTTCCAACATAGTAGAGATGAGTATTAAATATAAATGACAGCATAAATTAGTAACACAACACAACTTGATAGGTATGAAGAAGGAAGAAGTTGATCTTGTTGCTTTAAATAAGTTAAATGTGCTGGATTTATAGCTATAATAATGAAGTGTCAATCTGTGCTGTGGTGTCTTTGATATAACATGCATCATATCTGCTCGCACAACAGCTACTACAACTGCCGCAGTATCAATAGAAAACTATATTTTATGACTGATACTGTGATCATGAGCCCATTTTTGAGAGAAAAATCTCAGTCTGCTAATTAGAAATACACACTGCATGCAACCATATTAGTCATATTTATGTATAATTGTAAAGGAAAGGAAAATATGTTTGAGTATGCAATTAAATATAAAAGTTAATTTGCACAATTAGATTTAGCTTGTGTTGTATGTTAGTTTTCTGGTGGTTCTTTCATTTCTTTGTTGACTTTGAAGCTAAACAAGCCATAACCTCCTCTTCTAAAAAATGCTTATGTGGGATCAGTAGCCAAGACACAGTTGCATGTACAGACTTTTATAATAGTTTTCCTACATTCATGGATAGGTATATATAATTCATCTATGATTCAAATTAAAAAGCCAAGCAGGAGGTAATGGAAAACTGTATAATCTCTCAGGAAGTGAGTTACTGATAAACCCGAGCAATTGGTGTATAAAATGGCATGGGAAATCTTGAAAATAGATCACTATCTGGTTTGGCCCAGTTCACAGACTCTGCTGGGATGCTGCTATTTGAATTTATAAATTTTAAAGACTACTTTATAAGAAGGAAATGCTGTTTCTTCCTGATTCAGTAAGAAGACAAATCAGGCAGTCTTTCTTAGCAGGTCAAACATGATCTGAAATTCTTAGTAAAAAAACTTGACAATTATGTGAGACAATTGAATGTACTTCCTGAAATTAAAAAAAAAAAATATATTTCTTCCCTTGAAATAAGTTTGTATATTTAAATATTACCTCTGCTGTGTTCCATACTTGACATTTTTTTTCCCTTGTTTTGTCATTGTTCAGGTGCAAAATCCATTAATAAACTTCTGTAACAAAACCTCTATCAAAGCATGAATTCCTGCAGAGCTAAAAACTGAAATGATGGTGTAGTAAGACCTACGTTATTGTCTGACGGAATTAATCCAATTTTATTTTCACTGCCACATACAATTGCTACCTTTCCAAAGTGTTTATCATTAATAGAAGGAAAATTTCTTTTTTTTGTTTGTTGTTTTGGTTTTTTTTTTTTGTTGTTTTTTTTCTGTGTGGTCCAAGTTGGAAGGAAAGTAGGCTTTTTTAATGTAAAACCTGTAATGAAAATGTTTAGTTAATGGATAGAATTAGTGTCCCTTTGGACTGACATTCTAGTGTTTCAAATTATATCTGTGAAGAAACATTTGACATGTAATACTAAGTGGTACTATGTCTACAATTTGCTTTACAGGTTTGGAAATGTAATATAATTTCCTAATATATGAAAAGATTAAATGGGAAGAGTAAAAGTAGCTATAAAGACTTGTAACTGATCAGGCAACTGAGTTACAAGAAAAATTCATTTTGTTAATAGGTACTAGAATAGAGTTTATATTAGTAGCACTGAGGGCATATGCCAATCACATATGCATTGTTCTAAGACAGCGATAGTACTTTTTCTCTAGCTCATAAGTGATCCTTTTTCACAAAAGCAAAATCTGAATTCTTTCTTAAGAAATGTTGAGATGAGTCAGAATACTAACTAATCTTTAAGGTACATACACCTTACTGTGTTATCTTGTTTTTGATGATTTTTTTTTTTAATCATGTAATAATGTTTTATCAAGTTAGGCAGGTTGATTCCCAAGGATAAGACACTTGAAGGGAGATGCTCTGGTGGCAAACAATGTAGCATATTGATGTCCTCTTGCCATATATAGAATAATGGGAAGATAACATATATAGAATAATGGGAAGATAACTCTAAAACATGGAATTGGGGGGGGGGGGAGGAGGGGAGGAAAGGGGGTTGGG
>JAWWMP010000081.1:71735365-71759769 GCA_035047865.1 Dendrocincla tyrannina
GGGGAGGAGGGGAGGAAAGGGGGTTGGGCTGGGGGGAAAAATTAAATCTTTTTCATTGTACAAATAATTTATTAATACTTAGCTATTTCCAAAGAAAACAGACAAATTTCCTCAGAATGATGATAGGCTTGATAAAAAACAGAGTGCCTCAATACATATATCAATGCTTGAATCCCTAGAGATCTCTGTGCTCATCCAGAAGTCACGACTTACCACTGCTATTCCTATTATAATCCATCTTTCTCATGAAGGATGTACACAACTTCCCAAACACTGTTCTTGAGCATTCTATTCTTAATTTACAGAAAGAAATAAGACTCATTGTTAGTTGATGATAATAATGTATACATCAGTCATAAAAGCAAATCAGAAAACTTCTGTTGTTTAGGATGCTCTGCTCTATTACTCTTAACAATGAATTGTTTAATCCCTCTGTCTCCATTTCTCATCTGGAAAATGACTATCGCATCAATGTTCTTTGAACTTGTGAAGTATCTGTATGAAGAAGGTCCTTAAATAATAGAATCAAAGAATCATTTAGGTTGGAAAAGACCTTCAAGATCATCAAGACCAGCTGTTAACCTAGACCAGCCAAGTCCACCACTAATCCATGTTCCTAAGTATCATGTCTACACATCTATTAAATACCTCCAGGAATGATGACTCCACCACTTCCCTGGACAACCTGCTCCAATGCCTGACCACCCTTTCAGTGAAGAAACTTTTCCCAATATTCAATCTAAACCTCGTCTGGTACAATTTAAGGTAACTTCCTCTTGTCCCATTGCCTCTTACTAATGAGAAAAGATAAACTCCCACCAGGCTACAACCTCTTTTCAGGAAGCTGTAGAGAGCGATAAAGTTCCACCTGTATCTCCTTTTCTCCAGGCTAAACACCCCCAGCTCCCTCAGCTGTTCCTCATCAGGCTCATGCTCCAGACACTTCACTAGCTCCATTGCCCTTCTCCGGACAAGTTCCTGTACCTCAATGTCTTTCTTATGAGGGACCCAGAACTGAACACAGGATTCGAGGTGTAATACAGGGAGATGATCACTGCCCTGGTCCTTTTCTCGACACGATTAGTGATACAGGCCAAAATACTGTAGGCATGCTGTAGGCACCCTGCAGGCTCACATTTATCTGGCTGTCAACAAGCACCTCCTGGTCTCTTTCTATCAGACAATTTCCCAGCCATTTTTCCCCAAGCCTCTAGCATTACGTGGAGTTGCAGTGACCCAAGTGTAGAATTATTATACCTAGAGAAGGCAAGGTATGTATTCTCTCTTAGGATCAAAGGCAAAGCAGGACTCTGAAGGTAATTTTTTTAATCTCTGTTTTGTTTTCATATTCTGTTACTGAACTTCTCTCACCACCATGTACATGAACCCCAGGGGACATGTAAGGAAGTCTGGAATATTTGATAATGATCTATCTATATGTCCTTGGAAAGACTGTGTGTGCATTATAATTCTGGTGTCTACCTTGAACACATTATCTCTGTGGTTTTAGTTTGGAGCAGTGCACAGGTAACTGCCTAAATTATCTTTCTGTGAGAAACCGTATCTCTTTTCTCTGCTTTATCCAGGATTACATTCTTATACTTCACAATGTAAAGGATACAATGTAAGAACAGAATGTGAAGTGAGGAAATGTTCTCTGCTTCTGGGAAGGGCTTTCTGCTAGCACGGTTAAGGCATGATGTGATTCATGAAGCAATAATTTAAGTGTGGATTGGATTAGGAATGATTCCTTAAGTGATAAATTGAGCTGAGTAAATGGCTGTCTCCTATGAGGCCCCTTTTCATTGTTCTGAATAAAGTGAAATCCTTTGATTTAATTGAAAATTTGTTTTCCTAGATAGTGGCTCCTAGAGTAGTATACTTTCATGGAAACCTCAAAGTTCTTCTTATCTACTCTACTGTACTTAAAAGTTCATACATATATTTAAATCATATTTGTCATCATGACTTTTTCTTGATGATGAAATATAATAAAATGAGACATCTAGACAAACTTCTGAGATATCAAAGGAGAGAATTTAGAAACATGATAATTTGGATTTTTTTTTTCTCTGAAAGTACCTACTTTTCAACAAATAAAGGGAAAGACAGAAGGCCAAAGAAATAACAAACAAAACCACAAAACACCCTTTCCCTTTCAGTTTATCAACACACTGATATTTTCACTGATCTTTTTTCAACCCTTCAAGTAGGAACAGGTTTTGGAGAAAGAAACTGAAACAATTTGTCACATGTATTACACAATTTCATAAATTACTGAGTGAATCATCTAGTCTGACATAGATGAGTGACATTATTTCCTGTGTTTTAGAGTTACTATATATCTCAAGTCAAATTTAAACAAATTAAGAAATCTTTTATATTACTGACACTAAAGACTATATCCTTATGAAAAATACTTTGACTTTGTATTTCAAATTATTTTCTCTCATTTTCCTCTTGTATACAGTACATATATTGCATACTTATTTGAAAGAGAGGAATTTAGAAGAAATGGACTGGGGTAATAATAGTCCCTCCTCTGAAGCAGTAATATACACTGAATATCTTAGATTTCTTTACATAATTATTTTCAGTCTATTTTAGGTTAACATGATGACGTCTGGTTCTTTGCACCTGTTTCCTTTACACCAGATCATTTGCTTCTGCAGGCTTAGTTTATTCCATCTCTATGTTTTTCTCCAAATATTTTCGTCAGTAAATTAACATAACAGAAAACTTCATATCACATAAGAACAACTTTGGAAAGCAGTTAATTTTCTATTGTCAGCTCCAGAAATGAAACTTGAGCATAGGAGAATGAATGTAATTTTATTTGATAAAGCCACCTACTGCTGACTGTTAGTTACCTGTGTTCAAACAAACAAACAAAACCCCAAAACTAGAATATGCAGCTTAAGTATAGTTTGCAGAAGTCAGTCACATGGTTCTGTAGTAGCATCTATGTACTTTAATTCAGAACGACCTTTATTTCTCTATACATTTCTTTATACATTACATTTCTTTATTTCTCTATACATTTCTTTATACATTACATTTCTTTATTTGTCTATACATTACACATTGCATTTACATTACAGCTCACATACGGAAAATAGGTAAGAAAATATACAACATTCAACAATAATGTGCAAAAATAACTACAACAGAATTGATTCCTGTGTACTTTAACATAGCAAGGAGTAGGATTTTAACTTCATTCTTAACATTAAGAAACTTTAAATGTAGGAAGTTTAAATCTTTGAATCACTGAAGGTGTCTTGTTTTGGTTAGAGTTGGGAGACTACAATGTATGTTTTCCTCTTTGCGAAGCATTGATCCAATAGAAAATACAGAGCTGTCTTAACGTTTTCTTTGCATCTCCCAAATATTCCCCAAATTCTCCCAAATATTCTCCCAAATATTCTTCCAGACTATAGTGATCAATAGTGATCTGTGGTAGTTGCTTGGTGTTTGAGGCTATCACACATGGGTAATGGGCCTGATTTTTCTATGAATTTCTTTGGGCTGATGAGTACCACTGTGTTTAAAACTGGAAAAATCTACAATGGTATGACTCTCCTCTCTGGTGACCAGGGACAGGACTCAAGGGAATGGCCTGAAGCTGTGTCAGAGGAGGTTTAGTTTGGATATTAGGAAAAGGTTCTTTACCCTGAGGTGTATGAGCACTGGAACAGGCTCCCCAGGGAAGTGATCACAGCACCAAGCCTGACAGAGTTCAAGAAGCATTTGGACAATGTTCTCAGACTCATGGTGTGACTCTTGGGGCTTTCCTGTGCAGGGTCAATAGTTGGATTTCAATGATCCTTGCGGGTCCTTTCCAACTCAGGACATTCTATGACTCAATAAGTTTCAGTGTCTTAATATTTTAACTTATTTTCACTAAAGTATAATCAAGAACAGAGGTGTGTTTTTCTTCTCTGTTTTTTTTCTTTTTTTTTTCTTTTTTTTTTTTAGAGGGAGAGTGTGATATTTACGGGAAAGAAATGTAGTTTTTAAGTCTAAAAGTGAAGTTTTTATATATTTGTGATATTATAGTCTAATTTAAATTTCTTAAAACCTATAGCACCACTTTGCATTCAACAGCACGCAGCACTTCTGCAGACTCAGTTGCAAAATATATCTGCAGTGTGAATCAGTAACGGGACATTCAATCAGCCTAAACCAAATTCTTTCTACACAGAATATATTATAAGGTAGGAAAGAATACTGAAGTCTAATTTCAGCTGTAGCATTTGCTTCAAAGCTGTTCTGAACTATGCTTACTACAACAGTTTATGTACTGAGTTGTGTAGTTGGTAAATACAACTGGAACTGCCTAACACTTTTACAGAATTTATAAATACAGAGGGGAAAAACAAACCAAATTTGGCTTCTTGATTTGAGAGGTCACTTGAGGCTAATCATGTCAATGTTTGTGGTCTATTTATTTAGTACTAATGATACTCTGTAGATGAGCAATTATCATAAGACATATTTTGCAGGTTACTGAGCATGACTGCTTTTTATATGAAAGGAACAATATGTAGATTAATTATTCGCTAGAGAATATTCTATAAAAATCTGGTATATAACTGTCTCTTATCCCAGGCAAGATATTATTACTATTTAATCATTCTGATTTCTTTTAAACACACAGGAAAACTTTACCTATCCCACACATTTACTGCAACATTTATGCCTTGATATTTCAGCTGAAAAAACAGGCATATCATTCCCAGTTAAATTTTTAATCTAAGATTTCTAACTTTACTCGACTTTGAGACTTTGTAGAGAAAAGCACTCAACTTTTGCCCTGTGAAGTTATTTCCACAGTAAGCAACCAAATAATAATGGTATGTGAACAACATAATATACATAGCAATTTTACTTTTGAAGTTTTTTTTCTGTGTGTGTATTAGCTGTATGTTGCAGTGTTCTTCATTTCCTCCCACCTCCAAATCTTCATAAATTTAGGCCACGCTAGTAGCATAATTCAAGCTGAAAATATACGGTAGGGCAGTTTGGTGGTTACATTTATATCAGCTAGTTCAGTGGTTATTCCCTTTCTCTGAATATAAAAATTGCTTCACTTTCTAACCGAGGAGACTTGATCCTGTGACTACGTCTAAACAGAACAGACTGTAATACAGCAAGTTATAACCATTCTACTGCATTTGTCTTTCCTTTCATTGCAAATATATGAACCCCTCACCCGCCTCTGTAGAGGACCACATAAAATATATGTTGAACATAAGACCAAATGACTTGCTTGCCCTCCAAATATTTTTCATACTGTTTTCATTAAAAACTTAAATTAAAAATAGATCAATATATTCATTCTTGATATTTAAAAATCTTAAAGAGAAAAAGGTTCTGTGAATTCTTAAAACACAGATAAGATAAAATGCTGAAAATATAAATGTCTGATGAGGAATTTAATTAATTTCTTTTCAAATTATATATAGTTGGAGATGTGATGAATGCTAAAGGAAACAGGATTCTCCAAAATTATATTAGTGAAAGATAAGACCAGCTATTTATACTAGAAAAATGAGCTAGAAATAAAGGAATAACACATGAAAAAGACTCCAACCTGAAGATTTGAAATATGTGAATGACATAGTTATTTATATTTTTCTTTGAATTTGCAGAGTTTTGCAATATCCAATGAATAAGAGGAAGCATTTAAATCTCCAAATTTAATGTGTTTATTTAGTACATGTACTCTAAGTGGGAAAGTAAACATTAAGAAACTTTTTGTACTAATTTTTGTTGTACTACTTTTTGTTGTACTAATTTTTGCTTGTTTGTGTCAGCTTAGATTCCATTACTGTCTGAAGGTTCACCTCTCTTCCTTCAGACACCATGATAAAGATTCTTGTTTGTGTTATTGTGTGCTAATATCTCTCAGCTATATAACATCTACACAGCCACACATTGGTGCAGTGCAAAACTGGCAATTGCAGTGGCTGGATTTGTGTTCCTGTTGTTTTTTTCCTTCATTTTTTCATCTACCCACCTGGCAGGAGCATTTGTTGACTTTCTTTCCCTTGGTATTAGCAGCACCCTGCATGCCCCTCCTTTGTGCAGTAGAGAAAGAGGCGTAAGGGGAGGAACTGCCAGGACACTGTAAAAGCCCAGTGGTACAGCCAGTGTCCAGGAGGACAGTACTAGCTGCTGATCTGTTCTCAGCAGTAGCAACATATTGTCTTTCCCAAGCTGTGAACAGCTAGTAGTAAACAGGTATTCCTTATCTTTCAGAGAAAAGACAGCAAGCCAGATGGTAATGGATCTCCAGGGTATCATTTGAGTGGTGCAAGACTAAACTGTGTCTTATTAATCAATTTGATTCTCCCTTGTTATCTGAATGCATTTTCCTACTGCAAAACACTTTAACATCTAGATAGCCTGATTCATGTGTTATTTGGCATGGCGATACAATATGTTATTCCGCATGTTAGTCCAAGAAACTGTTTAAGCTGCACTGTTAGAAACCCAGAATTCAAAGCAACTCCAATTACACGCTTTATTCGGTTAAGCACAAGCACCTTTATTTATCAAAGAAGCTGTAGAATGCAGGAGGTCTAAGACAAGGAAATGACACATGAATGTGATTTTTACGAAATGGCTCCTTTTTCTTTCTGCTGCAGAGGAAGTACTGCAGACAATTAAAAAAAAAAAAAATCTGTGTATGAAGGGATTGAATAACCAATTTTAAGAAGGACATCATTTAAACCTAATTTCTTTTTTCTGTTCAGTGTATTATCTACCTATGGAAACAAATAGATTTTATGTAGAAGATTTTATTGTGTCACTTAAAAATAGTTTGTCAGTTTATAAGAAACTTAACTGAATGTTGACACAGATATTTCTCGGTTTTGAAGGCTTTGTTTTGCAGACTACAATGGACTTGGTATGGAAAAAAATTAAATATTTCTATTTTTTTATTAATTGATCATTCCACTTTGAACTTTTTGAGGGACTGCCTTGTAATACAAAAGGATTTAGTGAAGGAAAGGATAATTTCCTTACTAAAATTTTAAGTCCACGGAGTATAGAGAAAACTGGAATAAATTTTCTATTCATATTTCAAATTATGACTGTAAGTTTCTTGTCATTCATGTATCAGTGTCAAAATCTATGCTGTAATATGAAATACAGGTCTTAATGTGTACATTGGATAAGTACTTCTATATATGTACATGTATATGTGTACTGGAAATGAAAATCAAGACTCATAAGTCATGTTTCAAAGTCTCACTTCTGTGTCTAATCGCAAATAGATATTAATTCCTACTTGAGATTTAATAATTTTGTAAGGCTTGATATAGAAGACCAACGTGTTAGCTTTATATTTCCCCTTCTTTTTAAGTGTAGAGTACTTCATAGAATAAAAAGCCTGACAGTACCAACTGTGGTATTTCTATAAGAAAACACTAAATGAAGACTTGTTTTTACAAACTTCTCTTCCTAAAGTGAAAACCTTATTTAACCTTATTTATACCTTTAACCTTATTTATAATTTTATTTACAAAAAATAATTTACAAATAATTACGTACAGAGTGGTTAAACCCTTCCTATACTTCCTGCTTTACATTATATTCTTTTATAAAAAATGTCAGCATAAGAAAGTTATGATGGGCTGGAATTCATTGAAGTTACCTAAGTATGAAGGATTAAACCTTGAAAATTTCAAGGAGAGACCTGTGGCATTTTTTTTAATCTGTAAGAGCAAGCAATAGTAAAACATTTTGCAGAACACTTTTCATCTCTTCTTTCCTATTCTTGGCAGAAGACATTAGACATTTACTCATGGGTGTACTGACCTCTTGATCTTGCACACACATTCTTGACTAGTTAGTCGCGGTCTTCAAAGATTGTGTTCTTGTGCTTTAATTCCCTATGGAAACAGTGCAAGGTAACTAGTGTACTTAAGCATGTTCCATCCCCAGCTGGCTGACACAATTGCTTTGGGGCAATTCAGATATGAACTTTTGACAGAATGTATTACATGGAATAAATGTGCCTTAGCAGATGGAGTAAAATATTTAGAAATTTTTGCAGAAAAATGGGCAAGCAAAAGGTAAAGTTGGTGATGCTGGAAGAGTATGTGGTGTGGATCAGTGTGATGGAGTGTAACTGGAGAAGAAGAACGTGATTTTCAAAAGCTTTGGCATTGAAATGGTGGAGTGGATAATAGTTCACAAGTTAAAGATTTAAATTGGAAAAAAAAATCAAAAATCCTAAAATAAACAGTGACATCACAAACAAACCAGAAAATTTTGTGTTTCCTTAAAAAAAAAAAAAATTAAGGAAGATTGCCTCTTGTTACAATCTGTTGTAGCAGATATTTTTGAATATACCAAATTTTTGGCTAATTAAAAAAAAAAATTGCTATTTTCCTTATAAATGTGTAAGCATGCATTGTCTTTGAAAAACTTCTTTATTTTTTTTTATGGTTAATTAATACATGTTGTATTTAAATAAGTTCAACTTTTAGTCTCATATTTTAGCAGTAATACTTTTGATTTTTTTTTCCTCTACAGTTGCTTTCCTTGTATTGCTTGCACTCACATGTATTCCAAAGGGAAGTTCTTTTTGTTAAGCAGGAACTCCCCACCTGGAAACTACAAAAGTAATTCAATGAAGATATTTCAAAAATATTTTTTTTTAATTATATACAACAGAGAAATACTGATAGTAAAAACAAATTCAGTTTAGGGATCTGGCTAAATTATGACCTGTTATTCTTGAATTCCTTGTCACATGCAGAACTGAATATTTATTGCACTGCCACAGTGCTATTATAAGTTTCCTTTCAGTGATAAAGAGTAAATGTTTCTATCAAAGGCAGTTCTTAGGAAGATCTTTCTGATACCACAAACTCCTTAAAGCTTATAATCAGATCATAAACTTGCCTTGGAGAGGATTGCCTCTCCTAGGTTATGAAGATAGTATAATTTGCTTGAAATTCAGAAACCTTACGTATAATGAATTTTCCACTTGCTTCCTTTCTCTGCTACCATTGTAAGAAATAGTAGCTGTTATGCTAGCGATTATGACAGGCAATTATAAAAATGAGAGCAGAATTAAGAGAAAAAGACTTTAATGTTAAGTTTGAGTTAGTCTTTGTACAAAAAGAGAGATGAGTGCTTCTGTGATGAGGTGAATGAAGGATTCTTGACAGTGTGGCCAAAACTGAATGTCATTGCTCAAAAGTGTTATGTCAGAATCTTCTTATCTAATTATCAAGCAATCATGGAGAAGGATGGAGAGGCATAGGAATCCCTGTTTCTGTTACTGCAGGTAGGATGGACATGCAAATATTAGAAATTATTACCTCTGATCAGGACTGGTCATGGTTAAAAAGGCTTATCCTTTAGCAGACACAAGAGATGGAAGCATTATAGGTTCTCAGGGATACAACCTGGCCAAAGCAAGCACCAGTGCAAAGTTATTTTGCTGCCCCAGGTGACTGGCTACATTGCTTATGTTAAGGTTCATCTCAGGTCTTCATGAATCCAGTCTTCAAAAACACACACATTAGATCATTAACTAAATCTGTGGATATGTCTTCATGGGTCACCAGCAAATATTTTAGCAGATAACTTGTGGCTTTTCAGCCAGTATGTTTAAAAAAATGTAGTTCAAAATAGCATGACAATTTGTCACCATTCAGAAATAATATTTTGATAATCACAGCAAGGAACTGTAGTTGAACAATGCTTTCAAAGTGTATGCACCAATTCCAAGTATTCTTACCTTGTGCACAGTTGTCATATATCTAGGATATATTTTGAAAAAATGTACATCAGCATATTTATCAAAATAGATTATGGAAATATTTTTTTAATATGTGGTAATTTACAAAAGTTACTGCATTTTTTTTTAACTGAATTGCATTTTTATCGATTTATGATGGAAAGGGAAAGAATTAGCCCTAATTTCTGATCAAAGTAAAGATGGACACTATAAAAACAAAAAAAATAGTCTTTGTTGGCTTCCTTTCCTGTAACTTTCTGGTCTGTAAATTCGGTCTATTTAAAAAAAAAAAAAAAAAAAAAAAAAAAAAAAAGGAGAAAAAAAAGTGCAAATCTGCAAGGAGTTTCTTTTTTTTTTTTTAATTTCTCAAAAAAAGTCCTATGTACCATTGAAAAACTTTGTCATAATAGTAGAAGAACACACCTAATATATTAAAATCCATTGAGAGTTCTAAAATATATTATCAAGAGAAGTTATGTTTTTAGAAACCATTAATAACTTAGTGGGTTGCTGCCATGCTGTTTTCTGTTAAAACATTTCATATAAACTAAATTACAAAACACTTGATTGTTTAATTCAATTGTGAACCAAATCTCCCACAACAGCACACAGAAACTCACTCATTGCTGGTCTCTTGCAATGGGTCATCAGTAAAAGAGCCCAGTGTTTTACATTTCCTGCTGCTTAATGGTTTTCCCTTCGTCACCTTAGATTAATTTCAAAACTCAACTGAAAAGTTTTTGTGTTTCTAGCCAGGACCTCTGAATACAAGGGGACTAAAAAGTAACATTTTTTAAATTATTATTATTTTTATTTGTCATTAAATTAACTGGATTCATCTCATCTGTCCTAAAAGAGGAAAACATTAATGAGTATTTCAGCAAAGGTAGTGAGGTAATGTCTAAGCCTTAATGTTGGTAAGTAGGCCTATAGATAATTTTGGAGTAAAATATTTCAGGTATGCACAGTGTTTGTTGGACAAATATGAAAGATTCTAACCAACATAGGTAGAAACATGCAAATTGTCTGAATATATATTGCCTGTTACATTGAAGTACTAGCAGTTTCAGAAATTTCATCATAAAAATGTCATTAATTTAGTTAGGGTACATTAAGGTGAGAAAAATATCTGAAACATTTTGACTAGAAAATCATAACTGTAAAACTAGGAACACAGTGGCAGTTTGAAACTGTTTTTAACTTCAGCTCTTGAAGTATGGGGAAAGGAGTGAGACTACTGAGAATTGAAATTTTTGGGCTGTTAAGGGGAAACATGGCCTGAAACCAAGAGCAGCCTAATCAGATAGAACAGAAATGGAACAAGAGAGAACTGAAAGAGTCTATGAGGTGAGCCAAGATGAAGTTAGGTTTTTTTCAGAACTGTGGAAACTTCAATGTGAGGTAAAAAAAAAAAAAAGAAAGCAAAAGAAGTAAGTAGATTTACTTTTTCCACTGGATGGAATGAAGATGAGTTGTGATTTTAAAGAAATGGGAAGGAAAAAGCCATAAGAAAGAAATAATGAGGGAAATATTGAGATGGATACAATGAAGTAACCAGAAGTTTAGAGGGAGAGAAGCATTTAAAAGGGGGAAGAAGCTAATATCCTCATGCTTACAGCAGAAAAAACTAACTTGCCAATAAATACATTTAATATATTTGAGGGGGTTGAGGATTATAACATTTAGGAAGATAGAAAATAGAATTGGCAATTCTCTAAAACTAAAATGTCACTAGAATACTTAATTATTGGAACCTGACATGCATAAGTTCCCTCAATGTTCAGTTAATTTCCTCTTTTAACATTTTCAACTGGTTTGATGCTTTAACTTTTCTCCTTTAAAACTAACATTCCATAAGGTAGTTGGGCAACAAGATCAATATTACCGATGTCACTGTGACATTTGATTAAGTAAAGTCTTGTCTGGCTTATCATGAGAAAATTCTGGATTCTCAGTGCCAGAACTTAATTAATTCCCATCTTTCTAATTTGATTACCTTTGCAAATTCAACTTGCATCTTAATTGTGAGCAGTGTTCAGAAGATAAATACTGCCTAGATTGACAGAACTATTGAGATTTGTATAGTTTAGTCTTCTTATTTCCACAATGTCTTTATGGGCTAGGTATTTTTTTCTTTTTTTCCATCTCCTGTAAGACATGAAACACATTGTTTGATGTAAAATCTGATTTCTATTTGCATTTTAAGGCTGCACAGATTAGAATGTGACATTGCACTTTTGATTTGCTATTTTTCTGCTGTAACTTTGAGAAACTTAGCTTTATATTAAGGCTTCCTCTCCAATCACAGTTGCCATGTTACCTTGTCTAGCTACCTTCTTTAACCATCTAACCATCTAAGTGTGTTTGTTGGGTTTTCAATTTAATTTTTGGTGTGGAGTGCTTGGGGACTGTCATTGGGTCTTTTGGTAGTTTTCTTTCATTTTGTTTGCTTGGTGGTGGTTTGCTGTTGTTTTGGTTTGGGTTCTTTTGTTTTATATTTTGTTTTATTTGTAGCTTTCAAAATAAAACTTCTTAATTATAAAGGCTTTTTTCTTTTCCTGTGAACAGAGAAAAGTATTGTACTTTGTTCCTGCATAGTTTTTTCTAGAAAATAACACAATAGCTCTTAGTTTAGACAGAAGTGCCCGAGTGAAACATTCATATGGAATGACGTGTGTCAGCAGGGAGGCTATGTTTGAGGCTGTGGGACGAATTAATGGCCATTACCCTCAAGCTGCTAGGAAAAAAAGAAAAGTTGTACTGAAGCAATTTGAGTCAAAAGTTCATAAGGTGTTGCAAATATATCTGGACTAGGAAGAAGCTAAAGCTCTCTCCTACAGGGCTGTTAAGCTTTTGAGTTTCTTGAAATGTCACTGATCTTGAAACCAGTAATGTATTTATTATTATTTTATTACACTCCATTTTACAGAAAAATATATAATTAATGTAGAATCTATCATATATATTTCCTACTGGTACTTCAGCTTAAGTTTTACATCTACAAACAAGAGAAGAATTTTGGGCTCTTTAAAAACCTCAGTGGTACTTGACATTGTTCCCAAACTCTGAGTTTGCCAGAGGTCAGAAGTGTGCTGAATCCAGTGATTCCTTTCATATAGTAACTTCTAGCATTATTAACAGCCCCAAGCAGGCATTTCAAAATTGGTCTGTATAACTTGTAAATAAATATGTCAACCTGAAACTTGCTTGTTTGCAAGACATCTAGGGGTCTATCTGTCAAACCCATGCTCACAGTAAGTCCAACAACATTGTATTGCGCAGTGCCTAAGGGATAGGGCTTTAAGAGATGGAGAATTTGGAGATAGGTTTAGCCACAAGGTGTTGCTGCACTGGGCAGCACACACTACTACTACACAGACACACACTACTCAAATCTCTTTTATTTGGGAATTATTTAGTTTTATTTTTCCCCTTTGATGGTAATTTGTTAGAGATGACCCTATCTTTCTCTGAACCCTTGAGCCTTTTCATTGTTTTCTCGTCTGCATCTGCTGTAAAGGGGAAATGAGAGAGTGGTTGTATGGGCATCTGACCACTAGTTATGGTAAACCCATCGTGTGTCCCTTCAAGGTAGATGTAGATAGCAATTAAATCACCCTTACACTTTCTCTTCTTAAAGCCAAACTTTTCCTTACTCTTCTACAGGGGAGTCCAAAGCTGGATATAATTTCCACATGTGGCCTGTTACTGAACTGGAACATCAATTTCTGTCAATGTTATATCTCTACTGTTTAAAAGCTAACATCACCATTTCTTTGAAAAACTTTTGCATCTGATAGTCCTCTTTCTGTCATTTCTCCTTTGTTTATTTGCTGTACATTTCTGGTTTTCACCATATTACATCATAATAATGAACAAATGCCACATTAATTTTGTTGTTTATTTATTTTTTTAATTCAATCCCTTGCCTCAGACACTTAGAAATATCTGAAATGCTTACTATTTTTTAACATATTTTAGCTTAGGTTTATTTATTTATTAGTTAAAGCTGGAAATACTGAACACTGTGATGCATTTGGTTAGCTAATAAAATATCAGAGTCTGAATTAGAGACCATGTCTTAAAATTATCTTTATTAAATGGTTTGAGATAATTACATCAGGTACTTAATTTTGGAGATTCAATATTGGGGGGGGGGAGGGAATCACAGGATTTGTCCTAATTATTAATGTTCCTTCATTTGCTTTCCAGTTATTACTTTTCAGTTTCTGCAGTTTTTAGTTCTCCTAGATGTGAGTGACTGAAATGTTAATGGTGAATGATTCAAACAATCGGCCATGTGTAGACCATGGAGATATAAAATGCAAGGTATCATAGCCTTGCAAACAGTTGTTTTGGAAAAGAAGAGACAAAACCCAGTATAACTGCAATTTTTCTTGAAATAATTTTCTCCAAAGTACCATATACAACTTTTCTGTAGTGCACTATGTATGAAAGTTTACTTGTTAGACTGCATTATTTAATGTGCCTCCCAAATCCACAAGGTTAACAAGACAATTAAACACTATTGCAACACCTTTCCAAGCTAAGTTAGGCAAGGAATTAACTACTCTGTGTAGCCTCCTAACTTAAGTCAGAAGCAAGTTAATGAATTAATTTTTTTTGTGACATCTAATACTGAAATTCATTGTAACTTCTGTTAATGAAGAAATTACAAGTTTCTAGGAAGAATGAGAGGAAAAGGTGACAGTAACAGCATAAATATTTTCCCATTTTGTTACAGAGCAAGAGTTTCTGCATTAATATATTAATAACTTACTGGTATCAGGTTTATTTTTTTTTGTATTTTTTTTCTCTAAATTCTAAAATATGTTTCTCAAGGGACTTCAATAGTTTGAAAAAGCTGAACTGTAACAACAGCTTTTCCAAGCAGATTCAAGACTTGCCCAAGTAGACTTAAGCAACCAGACTTAATGCAGAAGATAGTCACTGATTAAGCAATAGGTAGCTGTTAGTGTTCTTATTCAATGTAATTAGTAAAATATCTTAGAGGACAAAAATAATCAGATGGTTATTAAGCTGTACAGTATTAGACTTTTGGGGAGCAGGCCTCCAAGGAACAAAAATTTAAATTGAGATATCAGAATGCAATTGCATATATTGAGAGTTTGTATAATTTCATAGTTCAAAACCAAAATATAAAAAAACAAACCAAACCAAAAAAATCCTACAGAATCACAGGTTGCATAGGGTTGGAAGGGACCACAGTAGGTCACCTGATGCAACCTCTCTGCTCAAGCAGGGTCATCCTAGAGTACATGGCACTGCATCGTGACCGTTCTTACATATCTTCCACAAGCTCTCTGGGTAATCTGTTTTAGTGCTTGGTCACCCACACAGTAATCCTCATGTTCAGATGAAAGCTCAACATAACAATGAAAAAATGCTTGCTGTCCTAATGAAAAAGCTCCTGCTTCCACAGACAGAGACTTGATGACTTTGGATAAATTATGTTGCAATCAAAAATTTTGCCTTTAACATAATTAAACCAAATTTTTCCTGGGGGATAAGTGTAATATCCTTTTGATCTTTATTAATTATGTAACCAAGGTTCAAATACTGTTTTTCTTTCTTTACATGATCATTAATGCCACTTTAAAATCAACTTGTTTACTCTGGATGGTAACCTAACAGTATGCAGTACAAATCCAGGCAATGGTTAGTGACAAGTAACAACTAGTGATGTATACTAGTGTCCTAACTTTTCTAGCTTTTATTTAACTATTATATTGCTATTATAGATATATATACATATAAAAATATTCAACTTGAATAATAAATTGCCATCCTAATACAATCAGTTAGAAGATGTCTTCTGGACTGCCAAGTAATAGAATATTTTTTTCAGTCATTACTGAATGGATACCCTAATAATAATGTCTCCTGCAAATTGTGTTTTGCAGGATTTTTTTTTTTTCTTGGACAAAGTGATGTATTTATTTCTGGAATAAGTTTTTTTTGAAATTTTGGAACCAAATTGACAAATTATGTAGGTGTCACTTCACTACTTCATCTCAGTTGTTTTAAGAACAGTAAAGCTTATTGGAACTAATGGCTCAGTCTACTAAAGTAGACTGAGATAAATACTCAAGAACTCTTAACTTGTTAATGCTCTGTAAGCAAAGTTATGCATCTGCCAAGGGAAAGAATATAGTTCATTCTTTTGGTCATTAACTCTCTTTGGAACTTAACCTCAGAACTCAAATAAAATATTTATGGGCCAAGAATGATATATTCATCAAACAACTTGGTTTCAGAGAGCCAATGAACTGGAGACCTAGCTGCTGTACTGACATAAACAATAGAAGTAAGAAAATATATCTATGATGATCAAGTAATAGTTGTGGGGGTTTTTTTGTGGGTTTTTTTTTTGGTAGCAGTTCTCTGAGTTATTGGAAAACTTACAAGCTTGTAAGAGGCTAATTTCCAGTGCATTTCTTTCTTCTTGTTGGCTGACTTTTTAAGTTACATTTTACTAAAGATTTAGTGTGCACTCACCCTTCATTAGATACCAGAAAATGCTCATTCAGAAGAAATGATACAAATGTCATTCCACCAAGTCTTGGTTAGTGTATCTCACAACACCCTCAGAGGTACACACTCCTACTGTCAATGGCTGCTAGGTCTCTCACTCTTCCCTTTGTTTTTGATGCATAGGCTAATATTTTTTCATGGTATAAAAATGTTTAGTATTAATCACCTTTTGCATAATCCCTGTATCTCTAATTCCTGTAGGAATTTATTTGTTTATTTTAATCTAAAATGCAAATCATGCAGCTTCCTACTCCTTCATCCCAAAACATGCTAACATTCAGAGCAGCGGTTTATTGAATATTCAGTAATATCTTTCCACACAAAATTAATAGAATGTATGTATTTATAAGTCTTACATAAACCTATTTTATTTTATGCACACTTTTTTTTAATGTATCATTAAACAAAATCTGCGTAAGAGCTTGTGCATTACTGTGATTTCTTCTGTAAACTGCTAAAAATATATATAGCACAAAATGTGATGCATTCTTATGTATCTAATGACACAAAAAGGGAAGAGAAATACCTTCAAATATGATGGCAAATCACCTCTGAACAGTCTAAGTTATTTATATATGCAGGTAGCCATGTTTTCTTTGATTAAAAAGTTTACTTTATTTGGAAATTATTTTACCTTATGTATACTATATTATTATTTGACCATCTTGCAATTTGCCCACAAGGTTTACTTTAATCAAAAGTGTATTTTTTTTTTAAAGCTGTGAGTCTTTACATCTCAAGATGATAGAGCACCTCAAGATGCAGTGTGTATTTATCTTCAGTTCTTTACTATACCTCGGTTTGGTACGGTCTCTTATACTAGAAATTAGTTACTGCTGCATGCTCACCTTGAGCTGCTATTTCTTTAAGTCCCCACTTTTTCAGTTAACTGGTAAAAGAAGGATAAGAACAAAACTTAATAAGTGTTAAAAGATCCTGGGTCGTTCTCATATACAATTGCTTCCTTTTCCATTCTTGACAGAAAAAAAAAACACACTATACATTGTCTTAACCCAAGAAATAAGAGACCCAGTGCCAGTATCTGTTTTCTGCAGAACACACTGTTATATGAACAGACTTTTTTCACCTTCCTCTGAAATGGAAAAATCTTTGGCTTTTGGGCATATGTAACCTAGACCTAACCTGGAGGTATCTATTATGGCTGATTTAGTAACTTAGGGCTCTGAGAATAATAATTGCAGAATTAATGCTATGGAAAATGTGACAACTATAACAGTTTAGACCAAATAATTCTATAAGTTTCTAAGTTCTTTGCCATGCAGAAACTCTCTGTTTTGATTCACATGAAAAAGTAATAGCAACTAAAATTAGAAACACCTTGCTGTTGTCCTGAATGGTTCATTTACTCACACACAAGAGTTAAGCTTGTATTCCCTGGTTACTAATTGATTTGCTTATGCATTGCTCAAGAGAAACTGAATGATTTCTGTAAAGCTGGTTAGATTAGAACTGCTCTTTTTCCTTTTTTTTTTTTTTTTTAAATTCTGTGTGTGACTTAGATGAAGGCTTTCCCTAAATTTAATAGGTCAAAGTTTGTCCCTCACATCTTTTAACATAGGAAAATAGAAATCTAACAGCAGTTATGAAGCAGAAACTTGATAATGGTTCTTCAGAAATGAACTAATTCATGGAATAGAGATGCTTGTACTCAAGGTAAGTAGATAACGAAATAGCTATTTTTAAGGATTAGCTTGAAGCTGTTTTGTGAAGGCCTGTTCAAAGACAAAGAATGTTAAAAGATAATTTCTACCTTGAAAACAAAGCTAAATGCAAATTTAAGATTTTACAAATAAGTCTGAGATCAATGTATTTTGAAATTAAATCATAGTACATAAATTACTGTTTAAATGAAATGCTGTTTAATTTTGCTTTCCATCACACTATCTTCAAGGTTCTTTTCTGAATGCTTCCATTCAAAGAAATGGGGTTTATTTGTTAAAATATTCCACATTAGAGATGCACAGAAAGCTAAGCAATGAAACAAAGCAGATCTTAATATATCTATTCACTTACCTGTATGTTTTCAGCGTATCTGAAGGAAAGTCGTAGGTACATGACCCAAATGCAGTATCTCTGTCATATGACAAAGATTACTACAAGGTTAGCTCTGTAGCAATACCTGTCATCTTATAATAAAGCACAATGTTTTTGCTTCTCAGAATCTGAAGGGACATTCCTAATTTATACCTTGAATATTTTAAAAAAAAAAAGATAAAACAAAACACAAAAAAACAAACAAACAAAAAAAAAACAAACAAACAAACAAAAAAAAAACAAACAAAAAAACTTACTCTAAATGCATTGAAATTTCAGAGTATGACTGTAATCTAAGTGTTGCTTTTGATATACTGGGTATTTTAATAAAATTATTTTCTCTCTATTGTTTCTGCATTTAAAGTGAGAAATAAGGTTTTAAATCCAAAGTATCTTTGATATATAGTATACTGTTATGGAATAACATAATTTTATCTTGCTTTTATGATGTGAAGATTACACCAACAAGACATATTACATTCACCAGAAAACCTGACTTTCTACAAGCTTGACCCAGAAAGAATGTAATTTTAAAAAAAGCAGCACGTCTTTAGTGAACACAACAGCTGTCTTACCTTGGTTTTATTTTTGCCTTTCTGATGATCCATAGAGGTTTCTCTAATCCTAACTTTGCAGTGACCTCAACTCTGTAGGTCAGAATATTTGGTGAGTTTTATTATTTTTTACCTTTTGACCAGTATTTTTTATCCAAATATTTCTTGACATAGTGAAAATTTAACTGCTGCTCTTGGCATGCACTATTTCCATCTCTCTCTGTCTGGGTTCTCACTGTGGAGTAAAAGACTGTTCTTAAAACATTCCTCGGTTCTGGGGAAATTTCTTGTCATTTCACTGGAAGTGGTAGTCTTACAAATTTGTCAAATTTACTGAAAACCTTAGAATTGTTCTTCCAGATCCAAAGAAAACAAAAATGTCATAGTATTCTTATAAAAATATAATTTTTAATACTCTTTGCAGAAAGCATGTAGTCACTGTAAATAATTATTGTTTATTACTATTGTTGTTAGCTTCCAATTTCTTCCTAATAACATGGTATGAACATTAGTATGATACTTCTTGCAGTTCTTGAGAAAGCCAAGGAATAAAAATTATTTCATGTTCTTTAATGTCAACTAAGACATCATTTGCCCTCATATTTCTGACAATATTTTTTGTCCAGTAACAGAATTTCAATTGTTTAAAAGCTAGACTTAGCCAATTAGTAAAAAAACCCACAGTATCATATGTCTCAAGAAAAATTAGCCATAATTGCATGAGTTTCAGTGGAAAAAACATTGTCAGCTGAGAATTAAATGAGTAATTATTCAGAAGAAATGCAAGGAAACTGTATGCTTTGCATGAATAAATTGCAAATTGAAGGTGAAATATATTCATTCTGTAATTAATCTCTCCATCATAGTGATGAACCTAGGTAAGTGACTGGCCAAAATTCACAAAAGGCATTTATGATAGAGATGGAATAAGAGTTATTATCTCTAGAACTTGCCATGTGTAGTTGCTGTTAGATCAGACAGCACCTATCACTTACAAGCTATTGCATAATATCCATGGAAGGAATTTTCTGCAGTTATCAGCTTTTTCCTAGTACCCTTTAATAGTGAGTTATGTCCTATACATCACAGTTTAGTGTTAAATTTCACAATTTTTGACTCCTTTAAGTGATGTCAATTTTTCAAAAATTCAGGAATTTTCTTCACAATGAAACCAAGAAGGCTATCTTAGTGTTCTCTCTGAGTGCAATGTGCATATTATTTTCTATAATATTTAACTGTCCTTTAACTGTCCTGGGACCTAAGAGACCTGTGACATTTTAAAGAAATTATTTTTTTTTTTTAATATTTAAAATAAAAAAAAAACTAATCAAGGGCAAATCTATGTCAAAAATGTTAAACAATGATACTCTGTTTTTCAGGATTGTGTTCTTCTGTCTCTCTTAATTACTAGTTCAGCAAATGGCATTTATGACAAAATAAATATTAAAAATTATTTGCTAGGTCCTAAAAATCTGTGCTAATAGTCTCCCGTAGGCCTTCATTATACCTTATAACTTCATGTTATACTGCACAGCAGCATAATTAAAAAATGCCAGAAGACGGAACTCTTTGAATACTTACTTTCTGGGCATCAGAATGTAGCACAATAAATGAATTACTAAGTGAGTATACCCAAGCTTCTTGTCTGATGTCCAGTCTGAAGATAACAAGGGTGTTGTTGCCTCTTTTTTGTCTTTTTTGATTTTTTTTTTGGTTGGTTTGATTTTTTGTTTTCTTCTGTTTTGTCCTGTTTTGTTTTTTTCTCTTTTGTAATGCTATTGTCCTGAAGCTAAAATATTATGGTCTTTTACAAAGCTGTATGAAAAATTCATTTTATGCTATGTTGTGACATTTTTGAACAAAAAGAGAAAGCATTAAATGACTGAACTGTGAATTGTTGTTTAAAGGCTTATGACACCATTATGTTACTATGTTAGTAAAGGCCATATTGTGCTGAAATGTTGAAGGATCAGAATTTGAAGGTAAATTCATTTTCTACAACTTTTAGGTCACTTCCTGACTCCTACATAAAAACACCTTGTCAAAGAAGAATATTTCTAGAAAGGTATCTATTTAATTTTCTTCAGTACATTCCCTTTTATGCATCAGTATATTTTTCAAAAGAGAAGAAACAGTTGATAATAAGAGTGTGGTAACAGCATGCTTATGAACCTCAAAAAAGTTTTACATCTGCATTTGGAATAATATCAATGTAACAATTTCTAAATTGGAAGTAGGGATGAAAATAGCCCACATCTGTTGCTATCAAAATATCTAACAAAACACAAAAATAACAATTTCAATTTTGCTTATGCCAGAAAGTGTGCAATGTTATAGAAAGAAGCATAAAGCTATACACAAAAGTAATATATGGTAGCTTTAAAGTATTTGTTTAACTGTGTTTTGTTATACTATTTTCAAGAAATTTCCTTTGTCTTATTTTGACTGAGCCATGAAAACAAGAAATGAATCAATACACTATGTATTAGCTTTCATTTGATTTTCGGACAATCAAATGTAACAGATTGATTGATTCTTAAACTCATGTGACTTCATAGGTGGTTTTCTGTGCTAATGTTTGTTCATTCATTTTTATTTTGGCATCAAATGTTATGCTGTCACCTTAAGCAAATCTCCATCCTATTTCTGTTGAATCTGCCAACACGGTTGTTACTCTAATGTGTAGTGATAGTGAATTTTATGTGTGCATATTTATGATGTAGGTACTTATTTGTTGGGTGGTTATCCAAGCAATAAAGTGATTTTATTTAAACCACTAACTGGACATTAAATTATGAAGATTTCTTGTATTAAGTACAGACCTAATTTTAATACAAGGTACCTGCATAGGCATTTCCTGACTTATATGTGTATTTGCCTACTCTGGAAATATCCATTTCTAAAAGGGGACCTGTCTGTAGTTATCACATGATTTTGAGTTGCAATTATGTATGTTGCTATTTGTCTAGAATTTGTCTTTTGACTAGTAACATGTCTTCTTTTAAGGATGATAGCTTTGCACACAATGTAAGTGCTGATCTTTTCACTGGAATCAGTAAAGGACAGACTGACTTGAAACTGAGACATTCTTTCGGTGACACTTCAGTAGTATTCTTCTTTCAGTACAGAAAGATCAGATTTCAAGGTTTGAGGAGGAGCAACTGTGCCATGCAAACATGGATAGGAACATGTGTTGACTTCAGGTAACTTGCTCCTGGGGTTAGAGTTGAGCATATACCTGCACTCTGAAGTCTTTCTGTCAGGTGAGGACAGTCATTCTTCTGCAGCCTGGAGTTCTGTGTCTCTTTGGCATCCCTCTGAAACATTAAAAGCATGAAATCTAATCTAGGATGCTATTTAAAACCTAAATCCCAGCAAGTCTCCTAACTGATCTGTCTCTGGTATTGTATTTAGATTATAGGAGCTGATGATTTCACTAAATTTTCCAGAGGGGAAAAAAATAGTAAAACATGAATACAGAAGCTAGAAAACAAAAGTACAGCTTACAGATATTAGTGATGGCTGGGCAAACTACAATGAGTAATTTAACCTTGTCTTTTTACCCCTTCCTCAAGAAAGATATTGCTATACCTGTAGCAAAGCTGAGGACATTTAAGATATGCTAATATGGGGGGGGGGGAGGGAATAATTAAAAAAAAAGTGCTGTGTGCAAGGTTGTGCAACAGCTACATTGTTTTAGCAAGATGCAGTTTCAGTGAATTATCTGCTGATAATTTGTTTGGGTTTTTTCTGTAAGTTTAATTTGAGTGGCTTTTTGGTTGGGTGGGTGTTTTTTTTGTGGGTTTTGTGGTTTTGTTTTTTTTTTTTTTTTTTTTTTTTTTTTAAGTGTAATCTTTCTATTTTATGGGAGTTTGTTGAGCTTTTTCCCCTTAATTTAATGTAAATCATACAGATAAGAGATTCATCTCTGCGATTGGGAACTCAGGTGCTAACTGGTTTTTTTTGTTTGTTTTGTTTTTATTTTTATGCCTTGTTCCTTTACTAGAAAAATACTGCCTTCTTCTGCTTATTACGTGTCTTTTAACATCATACAAGGTAAATTTTTTGTTTGTTTGTTTTACAGTGGCACTTTAATTTTTCCTCACCTTTTGTTTTTCTTTACTTCTAATCTAAAATATCTCAGTTACACTGTATTACTCTTCTCTTTACAGCCTTCACCACCCTCATAAGTCTTCTGCCTTTATGATATTTATTTATTGATGCTTCTATTTATTCTAAAATATTTTCTTCGTATCTTGGATTAGAATAATTTCATTAGTTTACTACTCTTCTAGGATTATTTATCTTATTAGTGCACAGGAAAACAAAGAGGCATTTATAGAGGACAATTCTGTCAGTCTGATAGGACCCGTAAGACTCTTCCTGATACTACCATGGTCTAACCTAAGTGGCAGAGGGCAAAGCATTTAACACCTTCTAATGTGTCAATTCCTTGAAAACCAGCAGAGAAAGTAATGGCCTTAAGGATATCCTTCTGAGGAGAAATTCATCATTACATGTGAAAAAGCCAGATCACATGACAATCCAAGCAGAAAGGAAGAATATCATTGCAGCCTTTTAGATCAGGATAAAGCCACTGCAGAAGCAATGACAGAATATTGGAGTTTAATGGAGACAAATGTATAAAAACTGTATTTATCTTCTAATAGGAGAAGAGGAACACATCTCTATGATATATTAGCTGGTTTGGTTTTGACATAATTAGAATTAAAACACAAGAATTCAATTGGTAGTGACACTTTCTGCCTCCTGGAGGTATGCTTTAAGTAGAGAGAAAAATTTCTAGTAGCTCTTACTGAGCATTTTACTGAGCATCTTGACTGCCTCCACATTCTGAACATCACGTTCCTCAGAATAAGATTTCACACAGAAGAAAAAAAAAAAAAAGCAGTTTCAATATGCAGTGGCACTGCCAATAAGACTATATTTGCACAATCGCTACTGCCATATTGTGCTCTAGGAGATGTGCATACTGTTTTCATGTACTTGAGTAAAAAGTATTTTTAAAAAGAATTGTTGAAGTTCTACAACATCCCAATTTGATTTCTACTTGGTGCATGTTCAAAGTGTTGTTGCTTGAATTTTTGCCAAATTTTTTTGGCTTTCAACCTGGAAGTTCTGAAATTCATGCTAATATCATGGATCACATACAATATGTGAGTCTGAAATAAAATATCTGACCTTCAGTAACAACAGTAATAATTGAAAGGATTCAACATTCCCAAAATTAAGAGAAAGTTATATTTGCTGTTGTGCTGGTTTAAGGGTAAACCGGCAGGAGAAATGGACCCACCACAAGAGAGATCATAAGTCAGAGTTGCAATTTAATGAAAGATATTACAATAAATACACTGACACAAAGAGAAAACTGCTTTCAACTCACCAAAACCCAGCAGTATAACCCAGTGTCCCGGGGCACAAGCCCAAAGGGGTTTGTTAGCCCCTTGTGCTGA
>JAWWMP010000081.1:71764465-71794918 GCA_035047865.1 Dendrocincla tyrannina
CTGCAGCCTGTTGATCCTCCTCTGGGTGGCAGCATGACCCATCAGCCACTCCTCCCACTTTCGTGTCAGCAGCGAAGTGACTATGCTCTGCCCCATCATCCAGACCATTAATGAAAATACTCAACATCATTGTACTTGCTATTTGCCCATGGGATATACCACTAGAAAGCGACCTTCACATAGACTTCATATCTAAATACCTAGTAAATTCATGGTCATTTCAAGAAAAAATAGCAAACATTTCATACACCAATGTGCCTGCAGTCATTGTAAAAGAACACTACTAAGACTGCAGATTCAAATTTGCAGAACTTAGGGAAATGTTAGAATTATTTGCTTATCCTGCAACTAACGTGTGGTGCATAAGAGCAACGATATTTCGTTATTACTGTATTAAAGTTATATATTTTCTTTAATAAAAATTCTGCTTTGATGACATTAATTGACATGAGGCCATGATGCCTAATGTTGTCAAAAAAAATAGAATCTGAGTCATAGAGAGACACCATGGCCAGGAGTACTGGCCAGCTTGTGATAAGACAGATAGAATCAGTCTTCATTTTTACAATTTTTACTGTTACTATAACACACCAAACTAAGTGCTCAGCACTTCTTTATATCAGACCCAGCACTGCAATCAGAAACTTGGAGATAATAGGCCTTAAAGGAAAGCCAGGAAAGATATCTGGTTCAAGTAACATGCTTAGCATCAAAGAGGTGTAAGTGGCAGAGGATTAGATATGGTCTCGTTCAAAGAAGGTTTTCATTGTGAAAAGTTCTATTTTCCCCTCCATTCAGCTTCATTCACTGTAATTTTTCTGACTTCCACGTTATAAGAGACAATATTTTCTAGACACCTTTTTCCATGCTGTGACTTACCCATAGACCAGTTCACCTTGTACATTAAGGAAGGGTGCTTTTGGGAGTTTGTGAAGGCAGATGGAAAATAATTAGAAGACGTGAGTAATAAATTGACTTCTTTTCATATATGCACTATAATTTTTTTTTTTCTTTTTTTTAGTTTTCATTATATACAACCAACAATTCTGGCCCTTGTTAACTTCGGAGTACTTGAGTTTTATTGCCAAGTTTCTGTGCAAAATTTTAGAGGTTAAAAATGTATCAAACATGGAATAACCCCAAGGAGAAATAGGACCATCAGGTTACATATAGCTCATTGCTAGGTTTGGAGTCTTTACAAGAACTACACTGATCACTATTCTGTGAGCTCATGAGACAACTAATCTGCTCTCGTACTCCATGTGAGCCAACACTAAGTGTAGAGAATTTCAGGAGGTTTGACAGACATTTGCAAACAGCAATGCTGAGGCAAATGCCGGGTTTTTTTCTAGGTATTTTCTTTCTCATCCTTCTTATAACTTTCTATCTTCCTAAAATGCAACTGTTGGTTTATGGGATCCCTGCCAAGATTGTAACCAGAAACGAAAAGCAAGGAAAGCATCTCCACTGTAGTCTGAGTAGGTATCATACTAGATATATGATTTCAGAGGATAAAACTGCCTACTTTGAAGACAGACATAGAGAAATGTAACACTACAGTCTGTGGCAAGGTCTTTATCTCTCTTTCTGACTTTTTATGTTGTGTGCTTCTTTTTCTGCCCTTCCCCCCTACCCTTTCCCTGCAGCTTTCCTTGTTCAGTCTCCATGAATTTATCTCTTTTCTCCTATTCTGCCACTGTTTCTTCCTTCTTGCTTCTTTATCAGAAATGTGTTGTGGTTTTTTTCCCCTTTGCTGGCCAAGGAAGAATGCATCCTCCAGCCTCCACTCCTTCTGCTCCTACTACTGTTTCTTTACTTTAATGCTCCTTGACCTAATCTGTCCCCATTGGTAAGCTTCTCTGACTCAAAGGCCAGCTGTACCCTGTGGAGTTTCACATTCTGCCTTCAAAGCATGAAGGTTGCTTTATTCCTGTGAGAAAATTTTGGCTCTATAATTTTTCCTGATTCTCTGAAATTTCAGTATCATTTTGGCTGAAATGTTTTTAAATTATTTCTGCCCAAGGCAGACCATCACGGTAGAAAATTTAATCCTAAATAATTTGTTGGGTAAATTTATAAGCAACTCTAAAAGGACTCTTATAATGGAAAGTATTAAGCAGTGTTAAAAATAAGTTATAATGCCACCTTGTTTTAAAGTTACTGGCATGTATATCAATAAGTATATGGTTGAATAATTCTTTTGCTTAGATGTCCATATGCTATCAGTATACATAGACACTGGATTTTAAGCAGTTGACCATACCAACAGAAACAGGAGTGTGTGAACTAGTATGGCTTTTCTAGAGTTAAATCTTAACTCCCAAAGTCAGTCCAGTTTAAGGGTACAAGTGTGACTTGCAGTAACTATGCCTGAATAAATTAATATATCTCTAGGATAAGATAGGTTCACTCCAACTGAATAAAACCCTAGAAGAAATATATGAAAATATTTTGCAGAAAAGGGAACAAGCACACACTGATCTTCTTGTTCCTGAGGTTTTACACTAGACCATTTATTTTCTTTGACTTCAGAATGTGGCATAGTTTTCTGTATGTGTATGTGTAAAATAGACTTTTGTGTATATACATAAATTGTATTTACTGCCCACATTATGGCTGCAACTTAAATAACGGAAGAGAAAATGTTAAAAGGAACTGAAGTTTTTAACTTAAACACTTAATATTCTGTTCATCATTCAAAAGGTAGTCCAGCTTTAAAAAAACTATTTCCCATCTGTTTCACGTTTCCACACCCTTCCACATATTTTTGTCTCCCTTCGTTATAATTTAATTTGGTGGCATTACCAAATTGAAAGTGAAACTTTTATTTTAAGACAGTCCTCAGCTTTCTACTATGGGATCAAAGCCTAGATCTAATATTTCGGGAAACAGTAGCAAACTTAGTACAGTCAGAAAAGAAACCTCATGAACTTTACCTTCAGATCAATGTAAGAGGACTTGTCCAAAATAAAAAAAAAAAAATCTTATGTTTCCAGTTTTGCACAATTAAACAGGTAAACTTGGAAGACAGCCCAGGTGTCTCAATATTGCCAGTTCCAACTGGATTACTGGGAACTGTGAACATTGTGTAATGTCAAATGGTGGCAGTGACTAAGAAGCTTGAGTTCGATTCTGCAGCCCTCTCCCTTCCTGTGAAAGGACTGAGAATGAAAGTCTTTGGAAACCAGGACCAGAAGGACACACAGCAGTTCTGATTTTTATATTGGTACAACAATGAGAAAGGGAGAAGGAAAGAATTATTTTTTTAACAGAGGTTTTATACATGGCACTATGCATTTAGGTGCCTAAGTACAGTGAAAGCCAATGAATTTCATTGCTTTCCTTGAAAGATTAAAAATCTGCCACAGTAGATAAATTTTTCAAAAAAAAAAATAATTTCATATATGGCAGTAAAACGATATTCCCTCTGCTCTATCCCTTGGCATTTTGCTGCTTTACATGTTTCTGTCTCCAGATGATATCTTCACGGACTAGTATAGCATGTTACTTAAATGCTGACTTGATCATCTGCCAAAAGGTTGTGCTTAGCTGATGGGTTGCTTCTGTTCCTCCTGATGATTACAAATAAGGGAAAGAAACAGCAGGTGGTTACATTAGGAAGGGATACTAGTCATGATAAGGATCTTGTCTTTTTTTGTTGTCTTTTTTACTGACAGCAGCTGAGAACAAGCAGAATAGGTAACACTGAGAAGCCTAACAACAGCCAGTGATCTATTTCTGTATTAGATTTTCTAATAATGAAATAGTTTTCATTGTTCTTTTCCTCCTCACTCCCAAATAAAACATTTTTCAGCTCCTATTTTAAGGGAATTTGGTTGGTTTGGGGTTTTTTTGAAGACTTTTCTACAACCAGAGAAGGTCCCTTATGACACTTCTTAGATAGAGCAATACTGACATCCATTGGTTTAATCTTATGTGACTATTTTTTAAATCTGTTCTAACTAATGTACATATAACCCTCCACAGTATCACAGTGAAAGGATTGAACTTGAAATGATCCAAGGAGGATTGTGCTAAGTCCAATTTGCTGTATTAGAAACATGAAACCAACACAGATTAACTCCATGAAAAGAAACACATTGTGAAATGTGAAGTCCAAATACAGTGACTGGGATAAAAACAGCCATTGCAAGTATCAAAAGGGGCAAATTTTTAATGGGGAATTAGTACTGATGCTGAATTCTTATAACCTCTTCAAATGTAAAAATACATAATTTTATATGAACATGTCTTGTTTTGTATTAAACATAATGCAAAATAGTGAAGTACGAGGAAAGATCTCAGAATCACAAATTCTAATAGGAAAAGAGTTCCATAAAGTAAATTGCTCTCTGGTTTCATCTGAGCCCTCCAAGGTTTTCATGTAACTTAGCAGCATCTTATTTTTTAAAGTATATATATTTAATAAACATTGCTGTAAGATCACTGGCGTTACAGTGAAGTGGTTATATTTAATCAAGAAATACACATCATAAAAAGTGGAGGTGTTTTCAGCATTCACTATTACGACAAGCTCAGCAGATGAGGTTTAGACTTCAAAACCAGAGAACCATTCTGGCAGAGAAGAGAGGGCGACAGGCTTTAACAAAAAAAGCTTTCCGTTTGCTGTACCCTCCCACCGCATTCACTTGCAAATCACTGTGTGCTCGGAAAACCCTGCACTTCCCCGATCTCCAACCTTCCCAGGGTAAGTGCTGCGGCTCTGTCAGCAGCGCCTCTCTCTCCCGCTCCCCTCCTCGGAGGAAGAGCGAGTGTGAGTTTGTGTGAGTGTGTGTGTGTCTGTGCACGCTGCGTGTGTGTGTGTGTGTGTGTGTGCTGCTGTGTCTTTTTTTTTTTTTTTTTTTTCTTTTGCCTTTCCCTAATCAGGAGCTCTGAATGAAAGCCAGTCGGAGGGAGAGCTCCCCCTTAGCTTTGGTTCCCGACTGTCCAGAGTTAAGTGATGCTGGGAGAAAAAGCCTGAGTTAGATCCAAGTAAGATCAGTCTTAAAAAATAACAGAAGAAAACAGACCCCCCACACACCCAAAAAAGGACTCTAATAGCTAATTTTTCATTTGGTTGGGGTGGACACCACTTTCTCAGAAGCAGAATAAAGGTAGGAACCTTTCTTATTTTCTTTCTGTTGATATTTTTATAATTATTATAGTATGAGCATGTTTAATGCATTTCATATATTTGTTCTACTATATACAACTTTTTACATTTTATAAATGTGTGTCAGGAGTAATGAGACAAGGAATAGGAAATAACTGCTGTGCATTCTCTCTTCAGATTAAACCAGTATCATATATGTTCAAGATTGAAACACTAAGCATTTTGTATTTTTTTTCTCCTAGTAAGCAGACTCTCTTTTAAGTAGCAGTTTCCATCTGTATTCAGTTCTTGCCAATTCAGTGTGGGGAAAACAATAGTAATTGAATTGAAAAAAGCAGTGTTTCATAGTGTAATAGTTATGAGCATAGCATAAAATATACACATATATATGCCTGCACTTTCTGTATACCTGTGCAAGTGTGTTGCAGCCTTCCCTGTTATTCATTCTGCCCGGAATTGAATTTCAGAATTATCCACACTCACAGCAAATGCTTCTTATGAAGGAAATCCCTGTGGAGAGGGATAGATAGCAGAGTGAATACAGGCAATATTTCAAATATCTGTACAGAGCCATATGCAGACAAATGGGGAAAATATTGTCTGGTTTAACATTTCAGTAAAGGGGGAGTGGAGGGAGAAGGAAAAAGGAGGGGGGAGAAAGGAAGAGGTGAAGGGAGGAAAAATTTGGTACGCACCTGTGTGAGCATTTATTGTCACTGCTGCAATAAAATCCATATTTGATGTGGTGTTAAATTAATGCAGCACAATACAAGTCTAAATTCATGCTCTCAAGTACTAACTATTGATGGCATTGTCAGCTGTGTTAGAAATTTTCAATAGGCTAATACTGTACATTAGACTACTTGCAGCTGTAAAAATCTAACAGTCCTTCAGCTTAGGAGGATGCATCTGCACGTGCAGTCAGTGACAAGTAGCAACCAGCATTTTAAATCTGACCTATCATCTCTGCTGCTTCCACACAAATGGAGCTGTTGCCTATAAGCTTCATCTTTCATTTCAGTAAAAGCCTCTTTATGATCCCAACTGCATTCCCATTGCTTTTAAGGTATTTTTCGAATTATACAACTTGTTGTGCATGTTTGTGTATATGCATATATGACTATGTGAGTATATGCACAGTGTGAGGAAGAAGGTTTGTAATAAATTGTGTCTTTTTTTTATTATTATTTTAAAGCTAGTAGGCTTGAAATTTACATAGTGGTGTTACTGGAGGGGAAAAGCAGAGAGTGGGATACTGAAACACTTCTGAATCTCTAAATCCTTTTAAAATATGCCATTTACTGGGGATATGATGCGTCTGGTACAAGAATTTATTGAGCTTTTTCAGTATTCAAACTTTTATGTTGTTTACTTTTTTAATTTAATAATAGTCTGTGCCGTTTGAGAGGAGGAAAAGAAAGAAGGAACCAAGAAAAGCAAGAAGGAAAACAAGCTATCTTCCTCAAGAGTTGAAAAACAGCTTTTTAGAGTCATTAGGGGTTTATGTCAAGTGAGGACTACTTCTTGGATTATAAACTAATAATCTAATTTGTGCCTGAAGGAGTCTTCTCATATTTTTATATACTGTGTTATATAAAAGTTTGAATGAAGAGGTGAGGTCATTTCTTTAGCAGTTTTAGTTCATTTTAGTTTAGATTTATGTCTGTGATTTTTTATGTGTGGTGTCAAGACAATTTTCTACAATAGGAACTTTGAAATGTCTAAAGAGTGTTGAATATAATGCATATATTTAAGCTTGCAACTGCTCCTGATTATTTGATTTTTTGTTACTTTGGATAGCATTGGCAGATATGTCTTGGCAGCTTGCCTTGCCAACCGTTTGTATTTATAATGCTTTGTAAAAGTAATGTTCATTGTGAAGAAAATAACAAAATACATCTGAAAGAGTCGGTATGTAAAACCTTATATATGTGTAAACAATTTTGTTGGTTTTGCATTAGAGTAAATGAGCATAGATAGACTAAAACTTCCTACTTGCATGTTCCCAGGAGACAAAGGATCTGTGAAGAAACTGATGAAATACTGAAATGTGCTCACAGTAGATACTGTGGCAACTGTTCTTTTCTGTGCCTAGCTGTAGTTGAAAAATGCACAACAATGTTACATGCGAAAGCAAACAAACACATCATTAATTAAATTTAGAGAGATATTCATAAAATACAGCTCTACACATGCAAAGCAGTATACAGGTTTCAGACAAGTAATGTAAGGGGTTTTTCCTTGTTAAAAAATTAAATGTAAAAGTCAGAACATGTTAATTTGAAAATAATATCTGCCTCTGATTCTGAGAGCATAATCTCCTGATCTCAACATGATTTTCCAAGGAAAAAATTGAGTGAAATAGAGCCTGTGGCATCTGGATAATTACGTGCAGGTGACTTAGTTGCTGGGTCTGTTAACACCTTCACAGGCAGATTGCAGATCAAAGTTGTATAATGTTGTACCCTATCACACCACTAGGTTGCACCACTAGTAAAAGGGGTCAAATGAAGATTGAAATATTTTTGAATAGTAGTAATGGGGTGAATATGAGGTTATGATCATATTATTTTAATTGAGTCATTATTATCACTTGAATTCAAGTTTGTAAAGACCAAGGTGCTTTAACCGGACTTCACAATATGTCTATCATAGATTTAAAAAAAATCTGCTGTATAGTTAATTCTTCGTTCTTCTTATGTGGCAGACAGAAACAAAACACTGATTATTTGGGCAGAAAATAAGGGTTTAAGAAGCATTTTGCTATTAGCTTTTTAATAACATACTACTTGATGTATAATTTATTGTAAAGGAGGAAAATTGAAACTGAAAAAAAAAAAGTAAAAACTGTTTTCCTATGAGCAGTTTAAAATATACCTGAGTAGAGCATTATAAAGGATGACTTCACTGCACATAAGGATGCCACACCATAGCACACTATCAATTGCTCTGAATAGTATGGAACTATCAATAAAGATCGTAGAAACTAAAGGTACAATACACCAAAACATTGATTGAGTAAGCAACACATACACTGTACATCCTGCACCTTCAAATCTATTAGTGTGAACGCTTGCTTCTTGGGGAAAAAAAAAAACAAAAACAAACAAAAAACCAAAACCCAAAACAAAACAAAAAAAAAAAGAGAGGGAGGGAAAGAAGAAACAATGGAATTCTGAACTCTAAAATGTTCATCAAATCCCTCTTCAGGCAAAGAGGAACTCCTGTTTAAAAGTTGCTTGCTTTTTGCTCTGTGGATTTACAGCTCTTCAGCTTTGAATCTTTGGCATGGTGAATTTCCTACCATGTCTATTTCTGTGGGTTAGCAACTCTACAGTAGAGGAAAAGTCATCATCACTAGAGAGCTAAGTATGTTATAGTTATCAGGCTGCATAACTGCACACAGAAAAAAAAAAAATCAATTGACCTGAGCACGTATTTGCTCTGTTTTCATCTGGTGGGAAACCAGAACACCACCCAACGAAGGCTATTGAACTTGCATGTTCCCTCTGCTGGCTTATCAGTCTGTTTTTTAATATGTGGAGGATCTGCTAAAAATCTGCCAGCTGAAGCTTTATACACATTCTTTACACATGCAGTCTTCCTCATTATTAAATGTCAGAAACAATTACCTCAAATGTGTGTGGGAGTGTGTGTGTGTGTGGGGGGGGGTGTACAATAGAGGTAAAACAGGGACAACCTTTAAGCTTGTACAAGGATTGCATCCTAGCAAGCAGAATACTGTAAAGTTTCTTTCTTAACTCAGCATTTTATTACTTTGCTTTTTCTGTAAGCTCCCACTTCTGTTTCTTGCTTTTATTAACTTATATGAAATAGATAATGTTTATCACATTTTTTTCTTAAAGAATTGTGTCCAGCAAGAGGCGTAAAGCTCTAGCAAGCATCTCAGAGGTAGTCCCCAGCTTGTACTGTCACAGGGCATCTGCGCTGGGATGTAAACTCAAGTCTGCTAATGTCTGTACCAATAGGCTGCATCAGGGGAATACAAAGATTTAGGAAGTTAACTGGATACAGTGAAAAGCAACATGGCAGGTGTCCTTTTTACTATTATTCCCACATGTACATCATTCATCACACAATGATTTTATTTGTAACTTCATTATGGCATCTCTTAATTGTCACTCAAAGTAAATGCTGAATCATATACCAGTTGTAGGGAATCATGCAAAGAATAGGGCATCTGTGTGTTCATGTAAAAGTAATGATTCAAAAAATTCATTGAAAATGGATGGTTCCAGAGTTCTGTTGCTCAAAAGCTACAACTGTGTTCATCTGTGCTTTAAAAAAATTAAAAATCCTCTCCAAATATTTTCTCATGAAGAACTCTATATGATATGACATATATGTATGTATGTACATACATGTTTTATGATTTTTTCTTAGTATTCCATCACCTACGACATTACAGATTGGATTTATTGTATTATCCTACTGCAGTGTTTTGCTTTACAACATAAAGAACATGACATACCATCACTTAGCCAGATCACATCATGATCCTCAAAGATGAGTGCAATCCTCATGAACTCTACAATGCTATAATATCCAGTTTTTTGGACACAAAGAATGGGTACCAATGTAATTTTCAGCACTATGAGCCATGCTCAAAATGCAATGTCCAAGTGTACTGCCAATTTTTTTTGTCTAAACTAACATAAAATGAATATATATACAACTGAAGCGTTATTGTGTGCATGTATCTACCACACTTTAGTAGTTCAAATGATACTTATACATGTTTAATGAATGAAAATATTATTTTTTATGCTATCCTAATAGTAAGCACAAATAAAACAGATACACCTGTGACTAGGAAACTTAGATGCTGTGCATCCTGTTGTTGGTTCCTCTAAGTATCACAGCCAATTCTTACTTCCACTGGAACCAAAGAGAACTTTGAACATATTTCATACCTTATACATAAGGCAAAATACATGGAGAAAATCTTCGAGTTTTTAAATGAGGGTGAGAAAAGATATAGGAACCCAAAATGTGTATAATTATTTGGAGATAATATTCAGGCTAGAGGGAGGATGGTCAAGTTTATTCTTCTTCTAAGGATTCCAAGAAAAATTATCCCATAAATGTAAAATTTCTTTCTCTTGCAAATAATGACCTTATGCCTTTTCCATGGTGAGTGTAATTAGGAAACATAAATGTGCATTGATTTTCTCAGTGTGTTACCAGGAAATTAGTTAAACTAAGTAGACATTTAGATTAGATGTTAGGAAGAAATTATTTACTCACAGGGTCATGAGTCACTGGAACTGGAACAAGGTGCCAAGAGAAGTTATGGGTGCCCTGTCCCTGGAAGTGTTCAAGGCCAGGCTGAATGGAGATCTGAGCAACCTGGTCCAGTGGGTAGCATCACTGCTTGTGGCAGAAGGGGATTGAAACTAATGGTCTTTCAGGTACCTTCCAATTCAACCCTTCCTATGACTCTCATAAAATATCATTGATCATCTACATCATGAAAATTGTAAGTAATAATATTTACTAGAAGTTTACAAGTGCTAATTAGATTAATAATTTTAGGTGTTTTTTTTTGTTTGTTTGTTTTTGGTTTTGTTTTTTTTTTGTAATGTTGAAGTGACTTAGAAGATGATCTGGATTTTCAGTTTTTAGAAATTATTGCAAAAGAATACCCAAGAAAAATAGAAAGAATATAAAGAAGGGGGGGGAGGGAAAGGCAGAACATGTGGAAAACAAAAAAATGCCCAAACATGATGAACTGAAGCAAGAGAATAACTACTTTAGTTCTTCTTTCCTTCCCACTTGTAAGAATACATTTTAATAGCAAATTTTGCAAATAATGTTTCACAAAAAGTTAACCTCATATTATAGATCACATTTTCATTATGAGTATAGATATCTTCTATTTTTTTGTAATGTCATTGATTAGGGAGAGGATATTTGCACATCAATACTGTTGCCTGCTATATTATTTTTTCTTGCATTATAATTTTGATCCCGTAACATAAGCTATAGAGGGCTACTAGCCTGCCATCATGACTTTCTGCTAAAAAAACCCCAAAATTAAAGCAGTGTATAATCAAAATAGTCTTGTATTAAATGGTAAGTAATAGTGTAGACCTCAATTACTGAATGAGTTACTGGGGTACACCTAATTATTTTGCAGCCAAATGAAAAAATTTCCTTGCTTATAAGATTAGCTTAAGCATATTACATCCAAGTTCCCTAAAAATGCTACTGCTCCCCACTTCTCATGGCCAAATTTTAAATGACATTTTTGTCTCCTAATACTGTTTTCCTTTGGGATACTTTCCAGAGGCTTTTGGCAGAAATCTGTAGTGTCCATAAAATAGTAGGATGTAGAACACATTCCTGAGAACCATTTTGTGATTCCCCCCCCCTCCCCCGCCTTTGTTGGACCAAGTTTTTTCTGACATTAGTGTGCTGAGATGTGCCCTTTCCCTTGAGTAAAAGTATGGTGCTCATGGTAAAGGTATCAGTGAAGCTGACATCTTGATTAAAATGGGGCCCCAGGCATATTAGGTACATTTGCTTCTCTCTGTAACTTGGGGGCATTTTATTAAGTTTCTGATTAAGAAGTTAAAGCAATTGTGCTATGGGTGACTGAATCTACTTTTTTTTCTGGTGGTTAAAACTGAGTTGCTTGTGTACAGATAGAGATGGATTTTCCTCTGTAACAATTTCCTCTTTTATAAAATGTATACTTTTTTCCTTGCTTATACAATTCCTTCAGATTTCCCTTCTGAAGTGTTTTCAAAGGAAGTAGTGCTCTGATTTGACTAATTAATTTGAGAAAATCTTTCTTAAGCTGGAAATGTATTACTTTGTTTGTTTGTATAATTTAGACAGTCTTTAATCATTCTGATGACCATAAGAAATTGGTCTCTTCTCTAAAATTTAAGTATGCGTGTGGAATATAGGATACAGGATAGAAAATTAAGATGAAATCATACATTTCTTCTTCTTTCTATTCTTGGTTAATAGGGCATCTGAAGTACTCTTAAATATTTGTGCTATTTGTGAATATAGCCTAATTGTGTCTTGGTTTCCTCTAGTTTTTTATTTGAGGTCAGAATAATGAGAATTAGAAAAGAAAGAAGGAGTAAGACATAGTGTGTTACAGTAATAATCCAATTAAAATTTTGATGGGCATAAATCTTCAAGAGAATTTAGGAATCTACAATGTGACTAAGAGAGGTCACTAGGCTTGAGGTATTCATGGCTGGATACCTAAAATTTTGTGACAAGAAAGGAGAAAACAATTATTTAAGTTCTGAAATGAGAAGTTTGGGGGTTTTGGGTTTTTGTTTGTTTGTTTTTGGTTTTTTTTTGTTTTTTTTTTTAAATAACAGTACAATTACATTTCACCACATTCAAGAGTTTAAATGATATTTGTTATGTTGTGTTTTAGCACAGAACTTACAAACAGCCATCTGCAAGTGAGCTTTTAAATTTTCGCCTCTAACAACAACCGCTAAGCTGGATTTAAACAGAAATGGTAAAGCTCTAAGTATTTCAGTCTTCTAAATTACAGGACCAAAACCCGTATGTTAACACATTAACATACAGTTAAATTTTGGGTTACATACACTCGGGAGAGAAAATACTCACCCTTTCCTTTCTCCATGGCTGCAGCCATCAAGATCCAACCAGTAAGTGCTTACGTATGTAGAGTCTGAGGTTGGTTGGCCACTTGAACAGGCTGTGAAAGTCAGGTCTAATAGGATAAAAGCAGCCTAGGTGGATCAGACTCAGAGCTTCCAGTTAAATGGTTCCAGCTCAGTCTCTGGGAAAGCACCCAAACAGTCTTGCCTTAGAGGTATCTATGACTGTTGGGACATTTTAGATTTTAGTGACTTGGCTGGTTCCTTGTTCCCCTGGCTATGCTTGTTGGAATCCATTTCTACCTCTAGTATATTAAAATATTTTTTTTTTCAATTAAAAAGAAAGACCACCACAAGAAAAATCATGATGCCTTGGCACCAAAAAAATTGATTTCTGGACAAGTTTAGAAGCTATTTTGTTATCATTATAGTGGACTGAAGCTGAACTAATAGTCATCAGGAGAATAACATGAAAAAATTGTGTAATAGTGGCATGATGACAGAAAAAAAAAGAATACTCTGAAGAATTAAATTCAATTCTATCTAAGTAAACAGAATTCATCTCAATGATTCTAATGTTTAATCAAACACTGACTTCTCAAGAGTAATCCATTAGTGCTTTAAAATATATGAGCTAAAATGAAGTGATATGCAGAATAAATGTTTGAAGGTAGCTTAATATGTTTGCATACAATCAAAAATACTAGCAGTGAAGATCAGAACAATACTGACACAAACAAAAATCTTTCATAATCTTAACATTTTTCAGGTCTTTTTTTTCTTCAAAGGAAAACCTACAGTGACTTAAATAAAATTACTGTTTAATTAGTAATTTTATTTTCTGAGATGCTTGGTTTCTTTCTGGTGGACGATTATTACAGTTTTTTTGGTAGTTGTTTCACTGGATTTTTTAATAGATACATGAAATGTGCTACATGAAATAATTTTCAGTGAAGTGATCACAGTTTGAATTTTTTTGTCCCACATGATGCTTTGGGGTTTTGTTTCAGTTTGGTTTCTGCTAGTCCACTCTGAGCTGTTTGTGTCATGTAGTGCTAGTCTTTGTGAAGTATGAGGTTTTGTTGTGGGGATAGAAAAGCATTCATTTGACAAGCTGATATCCTACAGGCTAGAAATACAGTTTCTTCAGTATTTTTCACATTATATACCACACAGCTTTTATAAGAGCTCACTATATTTGTGATCAGGTTTTGGGTTTTGTTTGTTTGGGTTTCTCTTTGTTTGTTTGGGTCTTTTGTTGTTGTTGTGGTGGTTTTTTTTTTTTTTTGCTTTTGTTTCTGTTTGGTTTTTTTTTTTTTATTTGCAATTGGGAGGGGAAATTAAGTTCAGTAAAGGAATAATTCTTAATTCACAAGTTGTTGAATTTGATATATTTTTTTTTTCTTGAGTCTGTTCAGTTTTTATTAATATGCTGGATATTTTCTTACTTTCCTGCCCTAAAGAGGAAATATATAATTCTAAATGTCCAATGCTTGCACGAAACATAAGCTTTAATAAAACTTTTTTTTTTTTTTGCCAGATTCATTAACTCTATGGTGAGTCTCTGTATTTCAGTGCTTTGTCAAAGTAAGAATGGTATTCATAACTTGCAAATCAGATGGAAAGTCAAATATTGAAGACATTTCTTCTTCAATTCCCTGAAAAGTTTGTTCATTTTTTGCAATGGGAACCTTAGGAATGCAGATATTTTTAATCTTTTGGTGCCATCTCGTGGCAAGAGGATAATTATATGAAACAAGGAGGTAGTCTTTTCTAGCTCACAGTTTCTATGCCTACCAGCAAAATACCTTGCTTTGGTGGTAGATATGTATATATGAATTTTAATAGTGATGGTAAAATAGCAAACCAATTCATGGACAGGACAAAACTCTCTTTGGTATTTTATTTTTTTTTTCTTTGCAAGTGCCTATAAATATTGATTTGAAAAATCTCACAAAAATTGACTGTCATTACCACATAGAAATAGATTTTTTTGTCCGTTGCATTAGATCTCTGTAGAATACTTAAATACTTAACTGGTTCAAGGCAATTGTCAATGGATTTTTATTGTATTAGTGTATTATGTCTCTGTAGAATACTTTAATACTTAGCTAGCTCAAGGCAATATCCACTTCAGCATCCTGTAATGTTTAACAGAAAGCCAGGATCTGTGATAATATTCTTGTTCTTCATTTTATTTTCTAGTTTTGGCATGGGAAAATTCATACCAGCTTGCATCCCCTCCCCCAAAAAAAAAAAAAAGCAATAACGGCACAAGAATGCTGTATATTTTTGTGGTATTTTCATTGGGATTCAGCAAAATTAGGGGGTTTGGTTCTGTGCTAAATGAATGCTAGTTTAATACCTTAATTTTTTTTGAAGATAATGCTTGTAGGTATCTGCAATTAGTACAGATCACATTCTTGCTCCATTTCTGAAAGTGTTCTCTATGTGATAGTCCATGTTTACTTACTTAGCTCTAGCCTTCAGTCTGAGTAAAGTTTCTAGATGCAAAAATGCTACTCCCTGTAAAGAGCTGGGGAAAAAAAAAGTCAAGATGCCACTCCCGCTTTTACTTGAGTTCTTAAGTCAGGGATTCTCTTTCTTTCAAAAGTAAGGGTATTTTTTTGGGGCGGGGAGGGTATTTTTGCTTGTTTGTTTGCTGTGGGGTTTTCTGTTTTGTTTTTTTTAAAGATGTTTATTATAGTCTGGTTCAAATAATACAAAAATATACTGTAGTCATTGAAAATCAATTGCAAATTATTACTTTTTGAATTGTTATAATACCCTCCTAACTGGGGGAGGAAATACAGTCAATCAAAATTAATAACAAATGAGAACAGTTTAAGATCTCACCTTTGAAACAGAAGTAGTGCTCCAGTTGAATATTTTTGTAATGTCAGAACATTCCATTACTTTCTGTACACGTGACCAATACTGCTTACTAAATTTCTACAGAAAATACAAATATTATAAGTACAGCAATGAAAGATATATTTTCTATCAATTATGTGATATATATTAAAATGTTAGCCAAAAAATGTGATATATATTAAAATGTTAGTTAATAAGCAGTCACTAGCGAAGGTATAGTTTTATGCTGTGCAGGCTCGTGACTGTGATGAATAAGTCAATAACTGAAACATTCCTTTTGGATGGTTAGAGATTGTGTGATTTCTCTGATTAAGGTTAGCTGGGTTAGCTAGAGATAAAACTCCATTGCCTATCAGCAAGAATGGAGAGAAGAATCATAACATTGATGTAATAAGATACAGGATTTAACAGTTTTGTACCTGTATGTGGTAATGTGAATTTTTCTTTCTCATCCCAGTAAAAGTCTTCTAACAATTAACACACTCAAATGCTCCTCTATGTCTGCCTCCTGTACTACACTTGCCTACAAAATTAAGGTAAATTAATTAACAAAAGAAAGAGTTGCTCATTCCAGTGAATTGACATGGTGTGAATTCTCTTACAAGGAAGACAAATCTAAATGTGTGTCATAGTTTTGACAGGAACATGGATAGAAAGGTGTGAAGCTTAAGGCTTCACAAAAGAAATCTTAAAAAGTTTTTTAGAAAGTCATTTACCAAAATTACAACTTCTTAACAACTTGTTCTGGATTAATACACGTGTATGCATGTCAGCGTAATTTTCACATAGTTACATTTAATGCGAACTGCGTACAAAATATTTTAAGGGAAATGTAGAATGTTTTGGAGTCTTTTTACATATTATTTAAGCGTTTCTTAAAATGTATTCGCTTATAAAAGGTTCAACTAAGGCAGGCAGCAAGCTTCACCTGTAACACAGAAGGAGGCAGGCAAAAAATCAAGCACGTATACAGCAAGATTATTTAGCATGTCATAAATTAGAAAGTCTCTAATGAGACATAGTTGTGTTCATGCAGTGCAAAAAAGTAGAAACATAACTGATAAGTCAGTTAACATTGTGGAGGAACAGTGAGTTCCTTGGATTGATTGATATGCATACCACTTCAAATATGCATTCATCTAATTTCCTGAACAGAAGAGCTTTGAAATTTAGAAAGTGTTGTAAAGGTTGCATCTCTTAATTCACATGAAAATGCATTGCACCATCCTTCAATAAATGAAGGACAAGGCCATATGAAAAAGAGGCATGCTACTCAGATAGAAGAAAGAGTAGTTTGGTGAAGGATTTGAGTAGAAATAAATTCTACATGAGATTAAGAGAATCTGCAGACAGTGAGATGTGGATAAGAGGGAGGTAAAATAAGTTGCAGGGATAAAGAGAGCATATGGATAGTTAGGAAAGTGTGTTGGAAAGATGAAATAATTCAACCTATCAATGTCTTCATTGAAGTTAGAGAAGGAAGAGGAAGCATGGTCAATTAAAGAGGTTGTTTCTGTTTGTGGAGCATTTGGAGGTGAAAAGAAAACAGAAGTTAATGGTTTTGTGATTATATTTGGGAAAGCCTGGAAAAAAGTATAGGGTCATTTCAGAATGCTTTTGAAAGAAGTGAAATTGCTAGAATCTCCTCATCTCCTTTGTAAAATCCCATGAATGCCCTCTCTGCAAATTGCACCTGTTGAATAGTAGATTTTTCTATTTTAATCCCTGTGTGCATAATTTAGTTGGATTTTTAGGTAGGTAAGTAAATACATTATTTATGCTGGAAATCGTTAGATCCTGTATATAAAGGGGGGACTGAAAAATGTCTGTCACCCAACTTGTCTAGATGATCAAAGGGAAAAAAAATGCTTTTTAAAACTGTTTCTGGGGTTAGTCTGTCAGATAAAGCTGATTGTTGATCTGTGGAACTTGTGTATTTAGTGTGTACTCCTGGCTGTCAAAATTATTTGTATCTACTGTGACAACCATCTAGTTTAAGCAACATGTACCCAGGCTGTGGCACTGAAAGAAAAAAAAAAGCAAACTAAACTATCCTGCTGTAGAACTGAAGTAGTATATAAGTGACATGTTTCAGGGCCTGCATGCTTAGAAGAATTCTAAACAAGACATAAAAGTCACAAAGGCACAGTTCCCAACAATCAAGTGTGCTGTTCCTACATATGAAATGTAGGTGTACCATCTTTTCAGACATCTGCAGAAATGTCCAAATGAGTTTGCTACTATGACTTTTTCCTTTGGAGATTGCAATACTCAGGGCAAACTGGGAAGGACTATTTAAATTGAAAAGAGAACTTTTGATATGTACTTTTTGGTATTAGGTTAAAGTCTTAAAATCTTTCCTTTGTCGAAGTGAACTTGGTTGCTTTCTCATGAAGATGTACAGAAAAGCCTAGGTAGAAATTTCTAGCCTGGCTAGAAATTAAGCCCTTTTTTCCTTCCCTACATTTTACAGTGTAGGAATAATTTAATCTTTGAGGTTTTAATATAGAAATAAAACAAAAAATAAAATCATCTCTTATTGGACTGATGTAACGAAGTCAATATGATTCAGAAATAAAACTGTATTTTCCTTCAATGGATTAATATCCATCTTCTCTGATGTAAAGCACTGTGGAGCTGTAAAGTGCTGTGGAGCACTGTCAGGGAGGTAGTTGTCACTTTTTAGTAAGTAAAGAATCAACGGAACTCACAGAATATTCTGAGTTGGAAGGGACTCACAAAGATCATCAAGTCCAAGTCTTAAGTGAATGGCCCCTGTGGGGATTGAAACCACAACCTTTGCATTAGCATCACCATGTTCTAACCAACTGAGCCAATAAAAGGTGAAAAAGATTGCAGTTCCTTAAAGATAGGGGCAAAATGTTGTGTCCTAACTAATTTTAAAACTATTTTAACAGGAAGATTTAATAGCCTTATAATGTCTTGTGCAGGACAAAAACATTTTCAGAGAAACTAAACCCTTACGTGTCCAGAACTATCTCTCCAACAGGATTCAATCAAGTTCTCCTCAGTCAAAGGGAAAAAAATATTACCTCCAGATATTCCACTTTTAGACCAGGCTACAGCTCTTTTTTGCTCCTTGGAGTTTGTGACAACTGATTTACATGAGAAAGAAATGGTGACAACAATCAGCTCTCCTGCTTTCTCTTTGTTAATCCACACTGGTATCCACAAGGACTCTCCAGTTTTGTACTTTGAAAAGACCGTATTATAGTCTTTTTTTTCTACTCATTTAAAAAAAAAAAAAAGATCCTGAAGGAGAGTAAATAAGAGTTAATCTACATGGCCTCTTTCTGTGTGTTTTGGTACTTTCTCTGAAAGGCATTTTGGTTAACAGCAGCAGTCAGGTGCTCTTGTCAATTAGGCCATGCTTGAAGTACTGTGCACTTGTTCAGGCGGAAGAGTCATGCATGTGAAGAACCAGGAGTTTCAGGGCTGGACAGCACCGTGGAAACTCCTCATTGTCAGTGGATTTCTGATGCCCTCTTCGTAATTAGAGGGAAAGAGTTTGCCTCCAGGAAGGATTAAAGTCACCTTCTACTATGTATTGCAAACCTGGAGCTTGTATGAGGAAAACTGCCGAAGTTTGAGGGCCAATGTATGTTGATAAATTCACGTGCAGGTGAGACCCAAGCATTTTGAAAATTACTTAAGTTTGTGTTTAATTTCTCTTACTACTTAAAGGATTTGGTCAGATATACAAATTTTAGCACATTTGATTTTTATTTTAATGCTGTGCAGATATGTACACGCTCAGGCACTTTGGGCAACTTAGTCCTTAATCAAAGCTGAGCCTTATTTTGAGACTAATTTTTTAGCAGAAAATAAGAATAAAACAGCTCTGTGTTTTAGAGGTTAACTGTTTCTAACTTCCAGTTTGCCATCAGCCTTATATATGTGTCTCAGTTGATGCTTAGTAGTGCTGTGTTCAGGACGTATAATTTTTTCAGACACTCAACTGGTTTCCACCTTGATTTTAATGAAGGGGTAATTTTAATACCATGTAATTCTGAGAAGGCAGTGACTTTTTGCATACCCTTTCAGTGTCCAATAAGTATTTGTCAGGTAGTTGATTGAGTTGGTTTAAGGACCACAATGCACATTCTGCTTTAGTAATGAAATGGACATTTGGAATGAATAGATTTTATATAGAATACATGTGATCAGAGCTTGTCCTGGAAGAGAAGTGTAAAATGAGAACCTACGCTGAACTGATCATTCTTATTATCTAGGAAGTGCTTTATTGCACTTTTGCTTTAGAGTGCATTGAGCAGAAATTTTCACATCCAAAGCAAAAAATAGAATTATATATTTAATAAAACAGAACAAGTTATCTCACTTAAATACTACACTGTTGTAAGTTTCACAATCAAATATTTTAGACTTATTAAATCTTTCACATAAGACTATAATATAAAATTATAAGGGAAATCAAATCATAAACTTTCATTTATGTGCTTTTTTATGCACATATTTTAGTCCTAAAATTTTAATGTTTGTTTTGTCATCCTTTATGCTTTTCTGCTCACAAAATTTCTGAAACTATAAGCACTTATTTTGTAACATTTCTTATATTCTAATGTTGCCCAACTATTACTCAGAACCTGATCATCTACTTTCTTTCTGCCCAGTGGGGGTTCTGGTATGGTGATGGTCCTTTTACATTTATGTTCATTGCTTCTTACTTCATATTTCCTGCCAACCATGGATGCTTGACTTTCATCTGTATTATGTGATATAACAGATTAAAAATGGAATGCTTTGAAATCCTGGTTCTTGCTAATAAATGGCTTACTGTGACATACCGAAAAGAGCCTGTACTCCTCTGTAAGAAACTTTACTGTGTAGCTGAAACACATATTTATTTATTTATTTATTTGTTTTTAAATACCAAAATGCATAAATTCTGGCTCAGCATACAAAATTTCTTCTAGTGGGTCACTAAGTATTGTCCTATTTTTTCATGGTGTACTTTTCCTGGGCTACATAATCAGGATCCACAAAAATGTGTTAAATTTGGATAGAGCTAATTTTAGTAACAATGCCCTGAAACCACGTAAGAGACCATATGGCACAGTAGCGAGAGGAAACAGTAAAAAGTTGTTCAGACATTAACAATTATAAGTCCCTTCACATGTATTCATAAGAGGAGACTAACTCTGAGTATTAGTACACACTTCCAGATAATTCTGGAGACTTTATGATACTTTACATATGCTTACAAATATATTTTTCCTAGTGTTTCTTCAGGAAACATTGATTTTAACTCATTGATTTTATGGGGTACTCTGGTACATTTAAGAATATCCTATGCCATCAACAATGTTCGTGGTATACAGCTATAGTTCCTGGATAATTTGCAGTATATAAAGGCTATTACTTATGAAGATTAATGATAAAGAAAAAAACATTTTTTTGTCATATATCACTTATTAGCTACTAATGGGTATGTGAAGCAGTGGGGCTTATTGAGATGCAGCACTGTTTTTGCATACGACCTCTTATCTATTTGGGCATTGCCTCGTTGTTTGCCAGACAGCAAAGACTACAGAATCCCTGAAGAGTTTTAGGCTGCTTTTTGTCTATATAATATATTATAATTAAGGAACAGAACCCCCACCATCTCCAAACTAAAGATATCCACTCTACTTAGTCTGTGGTCTTATTACCTCTGAAATGTGAGTTATACCGATGATTGGGCAGCACATGAAGATTATTTCGTGAAATATAAAATAAATCATAATACCATAACTTATGTGGTTTTTTTTTGTTTTGAGCTCAAACTGAACTAAGAATCAGTATTCAACCTAGAGAAGGAGCACCTCCATTACCACTGCATACCAAATAGGACTTAAAATCAAGTCTTCCTGATTATTTGGGATTATCAAAAGGTATAGAATACCATTATGAGTGTATAAGTGTTTAGAGCAGCATTCTATCTCAGTTTCATTTTGGGAATTTGTCCTACCAATTGGGATGCTTTACGTATAATCTTGGGGCTCTTTCTTTGTAAACGCCCTGGTAGGATTTGGTTGTCCTCCTCAAAAACCTTCCATCTGCCTTGTGGTCTTGTGCCATACTTGCTCCTGGAAGGATTGAGAAAAAATGGGTTTATGGGGCAGAGAAGAACCAGGATGTCAGAGCTGTTTACTGGAAGATGAAACATGTAACCCAGGGCACACATAATCTGAAGATGTGCAGCTTTACCTGTTTAAGACTAGGCAGGAGTGAAAAGCAAATACATCTGTCTATATTGTCTTGGGGCTTCCAGCATTAAGAAAGACCTGTGCGAACTAGACTATCTAGTCTAGTCTAGCTGCTTGAATTTTCTTGTAGTTCTGGATGTCTTTGCATAGAATTCTTTGGAAATTTTGTGGTCTTTTAGAGACTCTCACAGGTATAAGGCTTTTATAAACACAGTAGACAAGAAAGGTTGGGGCATAGCTCACAGAGTTTTGAAATAACCTGCCCGAACTCAGGTTCATCCCTGTCCCCTGGCTATATTGTCATATTTGTATGGTTAACTTAAAAAATATGGAATACAGAATAAAATAAATCTGTGAATTTTCAAGCCTGGTGAGGAAGTAGTTTGGCAATTTAATAAAATGTTGATTTTGTTTGTTTGGTTTTCTCCTCTTAAGAAGTTTTCTGTAAATTAAACAATATTGATTTGTTTCCTCTGATTCTTTCCACTACAGTCTCTTTGGAAACATAATATTTTGTGTTTGATAATAAATGACATATCACATTAGAGCTAAGTGTGATTTGAAACGGTTGAAACATCTAAAAGAATCAAACATTATATTGGAGATAGGTCATCCTTAATAGCAGTGTGCTTACAATTTTCATACTATTTTTCCTCTTTCAGACAGCATTTCTTCTGCACACTTGGAATCATTCCATCTTCTTTTCCTTGAAGGCACAGCGGGTATATAAGCATTAACTATTTTGTGTTGAGGCCCTTGGGCTGTTTCCTGTTTTCAGTGATGTTATAAGGTACATCTGAAAATCCAGTAGTCTAAAGTGACAATTCTAAAAAAGCAAATGGATGGTGAGCTACTACCAACCAAAATATGAGTAGGCATTTAGTTTTTAAATTATGTTTATATCCCTAGAGGGCTGTGGAAGCCAGCCTGCAAATATTACTTGTGTTGAATCTAGGTTAACAGAATATTTTATTATTTTAGATTTCACAAAATAGGGTCTGAATGATTAAGATTGGCCCAAAAACCTTGATTCCCCTTTGTTCAGTTAGTGTGCAGAAGTGAAAGATATCTGAAAGTATACATTACATAATAGCCTTTTATTACTCTTTTTCAGTTTACATAAAATGAAGTTCAGGGTTGGTCTTCTGGGTATAGCACTTACAAGATTAAGAATGGATAGAGGTGAAAAAGGAATTTAATCTCCAAGACAGTCTTAAGAGATGAATTGTACTATGTTAATGTGTGCTAGTTCTGTCTGTAGATCTAATTATCATAAAAATTACCAAAAAAATTAATTCACTGGGCTGAGTTTTGTGGGCTTTTTCTCTCAGCTACAAATCATCTCAGCCATTACTTCTTGCATGCGCAGTAGACATGAATAACAGATTATCCCCTGTCCCGTTTACTGAAGTCTTTCATATTTCTAAATTGTAACTTATTCTCCCCTCTCACATGCCTTGTTTTTTTTTTTTTTTAATAAACTAATGGCACCAGTTTGTTCACTTGTGTCAGAATAGTCATGACAGTTCCCCTTTTACTTCTCCACACCTCTCTTAAGGTGTGGTGTTCAAAGTGGATCTCTTATTTTAGCTAAGCCCTTCCCATTTTTGCCTGAGAGGTAGAGATAGAAATATACTCTATTTTTCTTATAGGAAGGAAGACTCCTTATATATCAGTTTCTTTTTTTTTTTTTTTAATCCAGATGATGCTGTTAAATAGTATTCAGTGATCTGTTTGCCTCACAAACATTAAGATGGTTGACATTTAGTAATTTTTCTCTGTCCACAAGGCATGATTATTATTCAATCATGGGAAGAATTTAGAAAGGAATTAGAGTGGAAAATACATATTTTTAATCAGAGAATGACTAATTATTCTGAAACTGCTTCAGCCAATTCATGTTCTATACTGGTAGCAAATTCATTAGGCCCAGGACTTTAAAAACCTGTAAAATGCAGTGAACAGTATGTGATCCTTGAGCATTTCTGATTCCTGTGTTGAGGTGGTTTTATTTCATCAACATATTAATGTGCTGCTACTGGGTTACTGGGTTTTCTGAATGTCTTGTCACTTGTTAACCACATAACAATTGTCTTTGCTTACAGCTGCACACCTTGTCCAGTGTTGTTCCATCCCCTTCAGGGGAGTGCATCTCATTTCCCATCTGGAAATCCTTTATGGATTTCTCCAGTGTCTCATGGTTCTGGGTTGTAAGCTCATATTGTTACACAGCTGATAGGATTGCAAAGAGTGGCCATTCACATCTAAGTTCTTCAATTAATCTTCCTGTCTAATGCAGATATCATAACATCTTGTTGCCAATATTAATTGTATTGGCTGCCTGTCCTGTATTTACTTTTAGAAGCTATGCTGCTGTGAGAAGGCACTGCATTCTCTGACTTCATTCTATCTGGAAAACATTATTCCTCCACTGAGTTTTGAATGAAAATCTTCAATCTTGCTCCTGGTTTTAATTCCCTTACAGAATTATTTCATCCTAGATGTCTCTGATTTTTCTTTTTGTGCCTTGACTTTGTCTATTTTACCTCTTTCTTTGTCTGCTATTCCTTTATACTCATATTTAGCAATACAGAGTATTTTATATTTTTGAGGTGTTTGCTTCCCTATGTTTTGAACAAAATGACAGTGGCTTAGCCAAAGTCTATTCTTTACTGCATTTCCTATACTGCTTTTGCACTACAAAAGCTTTTGTTTGTGCAAAAAAAAAAAAGTTACTTTCAAAAACTACCTCCTCCTTTGTTCTTCTTGTTTTTTCCTGCACATAATATTATCATAATCTTCCAGTCCTATGGGATACTGCACCAGCTCTCTATTATGCTTATCATATGATTTTTATAATTTAAAACAAAAAAAACTGCAAGATTTTCTAGGTTGGTTCACTGTGCCTTTTGTATTAATGCACAGATGTCAAAGATGTTTGATAGATGCCTAATGCAGTATCACCTTCTTCCTTTCTGACTTACTGTTACCTGTTCTTTTTATTCTCCTTGCTCTCAGACTGGTTTCTTATTTTCTACCTAACATGTTTGTATTAGCATACCTATGTTTCATCTTACTTTAGAATCCTTTTTGCTAAGTTAGTACCTTATTCTTCCCTCCTTACTCCCCTCCAGGTCCCATAAGAAAGAATCCCTCTTTAACACCTCAGCAAAAATTGTCCCCCCTGTGAGGACAGCAAAGCAGTCCAGGGGTTGCTGTCAGTCATGGATTTATTTCCAGAATATTGTTCCATAGAACTGAAGTTTTGTTCCTTATGATAAGGTTCTATACTATAAGGAATAAAATGAGATTGTTAATGAAAAAGTAAGATGTTGTTACAGATGTTTTGATACTGTGGAAAAAAGGTTGCATACCTTGGCATGCATGAGCATTTGTAGCAGACCTCAGCAATTTGCAGAAATAAAGCTTTTAGGGGGGAAATTAAATTGGAAAAGTTTATGGCACAGTATTTGGAAAAACACCATGGCACAGAGACATGGAAGAGGCTGCTGTCCAATTGCAGAGCAGAAGGGACACACATGTAGCGCCTGTCAGGGCTGAGGACAGAAATGGCAGTAGCAATGCTGCTGCTGTGATCTGCTTGGTCTGTGACATGACTCCTTGCTGACCTCATTGTCTGTCAGGTACTGTTTGATGTCTTACCTCACAAGTTGCCAGAAAAGTGCAAAAATTTCAACAGAGTGAGAGTGACTTTATATCATATTCAATGTATGGACATTTTTTAAACACCTGTCTCTCTCAAAGCTGGCTTTGTTACTTATACTATTTGTGGTTTTGATATTTATTTATTTACTAACATAAAGCTGTCTGTCTTAGAGTTGCACTGAATGAACAAGGGATTGCAAAATGGAATGTTTGTTCATAGGCATGGGAAGAAATTTCACTTGAGTTCTTAAATCTTTACTCATATAATAGTTATTACAAATGAGGCATCCCTTTTCCTTTAAAATAGTGTTTAAAGAAGAGGGAAGAAATTATAGCTTGACATTTCCTCTTAAGTTTTGCTGCTGTGTTTATATATATATTTAATAACATAGCTCTGTGCTTATCATCACTGAGGAAAAAATACCCATAGTTTCTTTCGATATCATAATATACACTTTAAATATATAACAAATTTTTCTCTGAGTGGCAGCAGTGAATATCTTCAGCAAGTATACTTCAGTCACCAAAGTAGTTGGCTTTTTGTTGCTGAAACTGAGAACAAATCCTTGTCATTCTTGTAGTAACATAAAGATAACACTGTCATTGACATTACATTTTTATGCTAGTCTGCCTTTCTCAAGCAAGTGTTTGGAAGAGGAGTAAAAGAAACACCAGTGATGAAAAGAAATGTTGGGAGGAAAAAAAAGGATAGCTGCCAATAAAAATCAATGTTCAAAATGTAGGTTAGAACAAGTAACTGGTGAGTGACACTGGATGGAAATTGGAAAAGTGAACACAATGAGTCATAAGAATAAAAACATTCAATGGGATGTATTACCATTTAATTTATGTGACCTTTACAGCCTGTTGAGAATCACTTTTACTTTCCATTTGGAGGCATTGATCTGTTGGACCTTAATAAATTGATGTAAGACCTTAAGTAACCTTCCTCCTATATTTGTCTAAAGTCCTAACCTTGTCGTAATTGCTTGCTTTACTGTAAAGCAAGCTATAGATGAGAATAGGAAGTTTTAAATGCTCAGCGTTGCTTCTTTCCATGCTGACATTAGCATTGGGTCAATGCATTTTTCTTGGCAGGTGCAACAAATAATGCTTGCAGCAGTATGACAGAGATCCACTCTGATAAACCTTCCAGAAGTGAGAAGCTGGATGCTGTCCTGTAAAAATATCAGGGCAGATTGGATAAAACTAATTCTTCAGCTACTAGATAACTCATGGTATGCTTTGGATGGAAATCGATTTACTTCCCCTGGAGTGATTTTGATAACAGATGGTCAACATTTCCTATATAGACACTTCTAGATATTTTTTCTTTTTTTTTTTTTTTTCCCAGAAAGTGTCTGAATACATTGTAGTATGGGTACTCTTGTAGCTGTATCTTTATGGACTTATTTCCTAGCCAGCTTTAAGACAATAGTATTAGTAGAAGATACAATATTCATATTTCTCTGATGACTTTGTAACCTGAGAATTCTAATACTTTTGTGATCTTCTGTAGTGCTTTCCTCGCTGCAAGAGATTAGAAGAAATCTGCTCATAAAAATGCTCCAATCATCTGGTTCTTGCTATCCCAAAAGAGTACCTTGAGGCATTCTAGTATGTTATGCCTTTAGTGTGATTACGCATGAGATTTCTTTGCTTTTTGCCATAGCTAAGTAAAAGTTTTGAAGTATTAATTGTTTTACAAAAGTATTTTGCATTTGTCCAGACTACTAGTTTATAGTGTCAAGAGACTCTGTGTAAGATATCTCAGTTATATGCTGCATAGATACGTATATGTTTCACATATACAGATTTGAAAGGGTTTGCCTTTAAATACGCAGAAGTATCAAATTCCTGTTGCCATAAGAAGATGACCTTTTTTTCAGGATAGCTTTCTCAGGGATCTGGGTGGTATATACGCCATTATCTCTTCATTTATGAGGATAGGATGTGTTGGAAATCTGTTTATAATTGAGCAGACAGTTTGAGTACATTGTTGACCCAAAGAATTGGAATTATAGAATTATTTTTTGCTGTCTCCTCATGGTTACCCATTTGTGATCTTTACAGATCAATACATCATTTATCACTGCTAGTTTCTTTCAGTTTGAAAACAAGACTGTTGTTTAGAAAAACCCTTCAGTTAAATTATAAGCTGTCCATATTGTAATGAAACAGTCCCTTGTTCTAAAAGAAATACAAAAAAACCCCAAACCAGAGACTAGATGGTAATTGACAGGCATAAATTATTCCAATATTCTAAATGCCTTTTACTTATCTTGTAAAATTTTTATTCAGTCACATTAAATTCAAATGAACAGGGTTTTTTCACGCATAAGTATGTTTTGACTCCTAATTGACTTTGATCACAATTAAACTATCAACATTTGTTTTTCAATTAAAATAGTAATTTATTCATCTTAGATTCAAACTAGGAAAAAAAAGAGGTAATTAGAAAATGTTGTAAATACTGCATGCATCATAAAATAATTACTTATATAAAACCACAGAATTCACTATGCAACAGGTATATTGCTATAAATCATTGAATTTTACTGGGATAAATTTAATCCTACACTGGTATTGATTTTCTAGCTAATGATATTTGTGGAAATATATAATTTTAATTAGATATATTTGTTGTTTAAAAAAGGAAGGAATTGGATAAACCTATGAGATATGAATCCATTTTCACTTTGACCATTATAGTTACCTTGGTATTGTAATACAGTATTCGTAAGCTCTCAGGCAGCCTGTCTTAGTTGTTTGCTTGCCAGCTAACTGTAACAGCATGTACACTGTTTGCATTTTATTTCCTGGCTATTGGTGCAGTTGGAGAATCATTAGAGCAAGATAGAAAGACTCGTTGTCACTTTGCATCTAGGCAAAGACTCTTTAGTAGAGCCCCTTGCAATTTTGCATTTTCAGGTTGGACTAAATTGCTGTTAGGCAAAAGATCCTCTTGCTTGATGGGACAAAGGACATGCAGCTGATATTGGTTGCTACTTTATGAATGTCCAATAGCCATGCAAAAGGAATCTGTGACTGTAGTGATAGAAAAAGAAAAGAGAAGGAGGGGGAGGGGAAGGGAGGGGAGGAGGGGGAGGAGAGGGGAGGAGAGGAGGAAGGTTGGTTAGTTGATTGGAGGAGATTTGTCAGAGAAACAGAATAGAAATGCAATATTGGACAGAATGAACACTAAAACATAAATTGAAAAGTTTTTGGTTTTGTTTTTTTTTTTTTTTTCTCTTGGTTTCCTTTCAGAGCAGAATTTTTCTATCTTCATATAATATTCCAACTACTTTGGTGAATCAGTATCCCTATAGCTGCAAAGTTTGTGCATGAACATATACATACATACACATAGAAAAAAACCCTAGCAACTGCATCCTGAACTAGATAACTTTAAAGTTTATAAGCCATACAACCACCATTCAGATAGCACTTATAACAAAGCCTTTACTGTCTGAAGAGCTCCAGTTTTGTAACCCTAATTCCAAAGCCTTTCATGAAATTATCTGAAAGAATTCAGATGAGGAAACCAAATAATATTAAAAATCCACCAAAAATCTAATTCTGTCTATACTCCTCAAACTTTTTCTTTTTTTTCACCTTGACCTTTTTATGTTATTCCTAGTTCCTGATCACTTTAACAAATAATTACAGACCATTATTTTGCTTGCATGACTATTTACTTCATTTTCTTAAATCTTTGTTTTTATCCTGAAGAATTTCTCCTTTCTTTTGACTGAAAAGGATGAAAACTCTCCATCAGATGCTTATTTTCAATAGTACGCTGATAGGCACTGTAGGTGCTGTATGTTACCTGCCAATTGCCAATTCCAGTGTTCCAACGTAAAACTCTGATTGGCCAAAAACTGTTGTGTTTCAAAAAGGTAACATGTCACCAAAGTAAACCTTACCTAAGTTCTCACCTCCAAATCATTATTATACAAATAGCAAAAGCCAAAAAAAGTCTGTTGGATGATTGCTTCAGACTGATTGTTTCAGGGCAATACTAGTGGTCATTGGGAATGGGGAAATGAAGAAGGACAATGGTTTCTGTTTGAAGGAAACCTGTTCAGGTGTCCAGAAGTTTAGAACATTTCAGTTTTCACATCACTAAATAAAACAAAGAGGTTAGCCTGAAATTCATGGTTAATTGGACCTTTTTTTTTTTGTTTGTTACATAAAAAATTAGGTCTTGAAAGTCTCAAAACATGTCTTCAAAATGTGTTAGCACTTTGGAAATTCTTGAGGAAAAAATTTGTTCAAGTTTTTTGTGTGGTTCCTAGAGATACTAATTGATGTTGCAAGCAGAAGGCAAGGGTGAGGAGAGATTGCCAGAATGAAACATTGTCAGAATATAGAAACAACTATAATATTCTACCTGACTTTGATTTTTCTTCTTCTGAGGCCTTCTTGAATGACGTGGCTACTGGGCAGCTTTCATTCCCTCTTACCTCCTTTTCTGTGTTTCATCAGCTATGAAAAAAGTCTACAGTGTGGAACAGTTTAAGTGAGAGAGCTGGTGAACGATTCTCAGACCTGGACACCAGAACAGTCTTCTGGAGGGGAATGGCCTCAGTTAACATTTCTCACTGATTAGCTGTCATCTGTACTGAGTTTGAGAATGATTTTGGAATTAATGAAGTTATATTTCGGAAAGAAAACATGCTGGGGTGGGGTGGGGGAAATAACAAGATAAAAATCCTACCTTTTAAATAAATCCTGCTTTTTTGAATTAACAGTTTTCAAAGTTTGCATTTCACAATAACTTACCATGTCTTAATGCCATGATCTAAGACAATATGGGGGGAAAGAAAATTTAATACCAGAACTGCTTTTTTGTTTGGTTGGGGGTTTTTTGGTTGGTTGGGTTTTTTTGGTTTGTTTTTTTTTTTTTTTTTTTTTTTTTTTTGGGGGGGGGGGGGGGGGGTTTTTTTTTTTT